>OY757016.1:129932525-130613478 GCA_963580285.1 Lucinisca nassula | reverse complement strand
TCGTGAAATGGTGCGGTATCATTTCACTACGGGCTAATATCTTCATCCCCCGCAACAAAGTTGTATAAGCATCGCTGCCGTGTGTGTGTTGTGTGGGGGGGGGGGGGGGGGGTGCGCGTGCCCGTGTGCGGGTGTCGGGGTGTCATAGAAGCATCAAACCTTCCACAAAAGTTTCTCATGATGAGATGATTAACCCGATTGATGTTCACTGTCAAGGTTAAAAAGTCAAAGGGACTTAAAATCATTGTGAACAGCTATCATCATAGATAAGCATCAATCTTCCCATGGACTATTGATTTTCAGGTCAATGGTCAAAGGTCAAGGTCACAATAGACGAAACATTAAAAACCTTGTGACAGGACAGAAAGACAAAGTCGTCATCTTGGAGCCATCAAACCTTCCACAAATTGAGAGAGGATGAACCATTGATTTTCAAGGTCAAAGATCAATGGTCAAGGTCACAGTGGACTTAACATTAAAAAAAACTTGTGAACAAGACTGAAGAATAGGCAGTTATTTCCTCCATGTTGGAGAGCTTAATCTGATGTAACGTATTCAGATTGATTAGTTGTATGCAAAGCACTAACGAGGGAATGTTACGCTTGCGTTACCTTCTTTGTTACAGGTTGCATTGATTTCACCGCTATGTACAGTAAAATACCGCTATTCTACCTCTTCAGTCCGCTATTCTACTCCTGCGTATAACTCCCAAATAGTTGCTCAGACTGAGCAGACCAATTTATCAAATATATGACAGCTGTTGCCTTGCTGGTATAGAAATAATGGCATGAAGTTGTAATTAATTCTGATTTATTCAGAGAATTTTACAGCCAAGCATGCTAGAGGTTTAAAATTCGACAGTGCGGTACCATGCAGACTGAAATGTTTATCCTAGTAAAGGTATACACATCTGTTCATTTTGTACCAGAAACCCCAAAACGGGCAATTGGCAAACAGTGCAGGCCCTGATCAGACGCCGCGTTCTGCGACGTCTGATCTGGGCCTGCACTGTTTGCAAAAATGATTTTTTTTGTTGCCATATGCTTAGGCAATTAGTGAGGCTTATCAGTGTGAACCTGAGAACCAGGCGATTCTACTGTTAACCAACTTATTGATATATACAACTCTTTCTGCAAAGCTCTTGACGTAGGCAAAGAAGTAAGAGCCGTCGTTTGTGATGTAAGCAAAGCCTTCGATCGTGTATGGCATAAAGGACTTCTTCACAAGTTGAATAGCGTTGGCATAACTGGTTCTCTTCTCTCATGGTTTAACAGTTACTTAAGCGATAGATTACAAAGAGTCGTTCTTCCTGGGACCACGTCCAGTTGGCAACCAATTAAAGCTGGTGTCCCACAAGGCTCTATCCTTGGTCCTCTCTTGTTTTTAGTATACATTAATGATATTGTTGAAGATATCCATTGCACGATACGTCTGTTTGCAGACGACACGAGTCTTTACATAATTGTTGAAAACCCGGTTGAAGCTGCTCACCTCTTAAATGATGATCTAGAAAGGATACAGCAATGGGCAAAAAAGTGGCTAGTCAGCTTCAACCCTACAAAGTCTGAATCTCTCTTGCTCTCTCGTAAAATCAATAAACCTTACCACCCACCAATTTTCATGGACACTCAAGAAATATCTGAGGTCAGTACTCATAAACACCTAGGCCTTATATTTTCTAGTGATTGCACGTGGCATGAACACCTAGCCGAAATCAAATCAAAAGCATGGAATCGGATTAATATCATGCGTAAACTAAAATTTCTACTTGATAGAAAATCACTTCAGACTATTTATTGTTCGTTCATTAGACCTCTTCTAGAATATGCCGACGTGGTATGGGACAATTGCACCCAGTATGAAGCATATGAACTTGAAAAAATACAGATTGAGGCAGCACGTATAGTTACTGGGGCAACCAGACTGGTTTCTCTAAATCTTCTTTACTCTGAAACTGGATGGGACACGTTGGCCTAACGAAGAAATAAACATAAAATTGCTATGCTTTACAAAATGTATCATGGCATTTCTCCAGCATATCTATCTTCACTCTTACCAGCTACAGTGGGAGAAAATGTTTCGTACAGCCTTCGTAATTCTACCAACATTCAAACTATTCACAGTCACTCACAGCTCTACTTTAATTCTTTTCTTCCAAGTGCGATAAGAACTTGGAACTCTCTGTCTGAGGAGATCAGAAACAGCTCCAGTTTAGCATCACTTAAACGTCAACTCAATACTAACTTAATCCCTACGCCTCGTCATTTCAACGCAGGGAAACGTCTCGGACAAATTTATCACAGCCGGCTTAGAACCAAATGCAGCTCCTTAAACGAACACCTCTTCTCAAGAAACATTGTCCCAAGTGCTTTATGTGTATGTGGTCTCGTCGAAGACACCGAACATTTTCTTCTTCACTGTCCACGATATGCGAACTTTAGAGAAGAAATGTTAAGATCAGTTTATCAGTTTTGTCAACCAACTCTCGATACTCTACTTTATGGTGACCAAACACTAAATTACAACGAGAACAAACAAATCGTCCTCCTTGTCCATAACTTTATTTTAAAAACTAAAAGATTCCAAACCAACCATAATTAGGCGATGAATGCACGTATCATTTCCTACCGTATTAGACACACTTTCACTTCTTTTTTTTTTCTTCCTTTTTTGATGTTAGTCCGAGAACAGAGTGTGGGGCTAGAATATGTCTTTTTTAAATCTACGGCAAGTTTACTTGTCTAACCAGGCTCTTTTCTGTGATAATCTCCCGAACCGGTAATTCTCCAACAAATACACCTAAATATTTTGGTTTGTTACTCTTATTTTGTTTTTAGAGAACTACCTCGCAAAGTTAACCATACGACCTTAACCTAAGTTATATCCAACCTTCAGAACGACAAACCTATACGTTCCGCCTTTGAAGAAATAGTTTTATTGGTACTTGATAAAACACCTTTGATTTGAATGTCTCAGACCTTTTACATGAGAGCGGCAGAAGCTGTATTGTTTTTTCTTTGTTATTTTTTACCCTGATGGATTCCCCGTGGAGCCCCCCCCCCCCCCCCCCCCCTCCCTCCAACGCTACCTTCACCTTAACCATTTTTAGTATGTAAAAATGCTACAAAATAGCTTTGAACATAGTCGCTAATTCTGTACTTACAATAGTTACTGTTTTGCATCGACAATTATATAGATTTAATTCAATGGTATTATCGCAAATGTTCAAATAAGTCTCTGACTTTCTTCTGAATCCCTTTTTGTATGATTTCAGTCATATTTGCTTTGTATTGTACTTGTAGAATACGAATAAAATATGTTTAAACCAACCTGAGATTTATTGAAGTTCATTTTGACAAATGAAAATAAACACAGCTGTTGTTCTGGAGAGACTAAAATGTCCATACCTGGATTTTCGGGGTACTAAAACCCAGGAGTATATTCTACCTGTTCAGTCCACGTAAAATTAAGACTAATTTTGCTTAAAAAAGCTTCGTTACTACATTATGCGTCGATACTAAGAGGTTTGAGCAAAATGAAAGAATTATTTCATTTTGCGGCGATGGGTGGTATACTTAATTTTACTTCATTATGCGTCAACAGTTTGTTTGTTTGATTTGAGGTTTAACGTTCCCGTCAAGACTATTTAGGTCATTTTGGAGACATTGCTTCAAATTTTATGGGACTTTTACCCGATATTGAGATGAAATGACATCTCAATCGCTGCCGTCCAATTAAAAGCAATAGGGTTTATATGCATGGATGGGCCGACTCGCAGCAGTTTTCCTGGACAGGCTTAGACCTTCTAAGCAGATTACGAGGACTCATGTACGGGCGGTATCAGCTCTGCGTGGAAGCATCGTGCAGCCCATCTATTTATACCCCCGGCATACGAAGTATGCAAGGGGGTATATAGTTTTTGTCCATTCTGTCTGTCTGTCTGTCTGTCTGTCTGTCTGCCTGTCTGTCTTTTGTTTGATTTGTTTGATTGAGGGAAAGACATCAGGCATGAGACCAAAATAGCGCAAGGCGTACGATTTTAATTCTACTGGCTTAATCAAATACAATGAAATTCCACTATTAAGACCACCTAAAATTAATACAAATTTTGTTTTTAAAGCATATTTGGAAGGTTAAAGCTACATTTTCTTTGTGATTTTGACCTTCAGTGTGCTTTTGTGGAAGACCGTCTTTTGGACTGTTCAACTGTGGTCTTAAAGACCACTTTTGAACCGTCTCAAATGTGGTCTAAATTGTAGGAATTTAACTGTATTGCTTCCTAAGTCTTTTCGAAGACAGCTATGTTCTACCATCATAACTTCATTATGCGTCGATATGGTGCATATCAACGCGAAATGAAATAATTTTTTTACTTCATTTCGCGTCGACTATGCCAACGCATAATGTAGTAAAAAAAATCAAAATGTAGTAATTACTACATTACTACATTATGCGTTGTAACAGACCACCTTTGGAACTGTTCAAAAGTGGTCTTTAAGACCACTTTTGAACAGTCCTAAAAGTGTTCTTAATAAAGGAATTTTACTGTCTATTAAAATATTCAACATCGAATCAAAACCGTCGAAACCGTTGAATCAAAGGGGTTTTGGTACGGGCATCCATACTATGCACAGAAAAGGCACAAATCATCTGCACAGCCTGGTGTTTGTCTATGCCGAGCGCACTTATTCATTTAATTCTTGTATTGTGTATGCATAGCATATAATATCTTATGGCGTACGCAGCATGCTAAACAAGTGAAATGTACATGAAATGCAGAAAGATGTTAGTAAGTACAACCATAAAAAATTCTCCTTGAGGGTAACATTCAATCTTTTTACTGGACCGATTGTTTCAATGTTTAAAATTAACCCATTTTTGTACCAGAAACCCCAAAACGGGCAATGGGCAAACAGTGCAGACCCAGATCAGATGTCACAGAACGCGGCGTCTGATCAAGGCCTACGCTGTTTGCGAAAAGATAAGCCATATACCAAATAAATTTTGCAGAAAAAAAAAAAACTTGACGCCCCTTAATTTTGAAATGGACTCCTAACATATATAAGGAGGAAGATTCCATTTGGTACAGAAAGTGTTAATGTAAAATTGTCCCGAGTAAGGGTATGGAAGGGCACGAGCTTGCTGTTCAGCAGTGCAGTGCGCATTCTTTCTTCAGCAACTGACAGCTGATTTTCTTGAATCTGCGGAAGGGAGAGAATGGCCGTAGAAAATATCTCATGATAAGTCTCCATGAACACGACAGGAATCGAACCACGACCTCCCGGTCACAGCCAAGCGTTAAATCCGATTGTGCCCCCGTCCCACCAGCAACAAGCGTGGATATATACGCTCTAGGACATGGTGGATAAAGACTGGTTTGACATCCAATATTATTCCAAATAGCACAAGGTTTAACTTATTAATAAATCACAATTTTCCCGTGGCAAACTGTCATTAAACGCCTTAAGGGGACAACATCTGTGAAATCGCACATAAATGACACCCAGGGCTTTTTAATATTATGGAGCCGAGCAAACTAATTGGAAAAAATGGTGACATGTATTTAAGATGGCGGTTAATGCGACTCGCAGCAGCTGGTTGCTACAGATAATACATTATTAAGGTAACTGGGTAAGCATGGCATGTTTTTCGTCAACGTTTGAAAGGTAGACAACGTTCAGGACTTCCTGTTTCTTTCCTGTCAATCAAGCCTATTTCAAACCTGAGTCTTGTTTGTTTGTTTGTATTGGGGTCAACACTATTTAGGTTACTTTCGATTTTGTGGGATTTTACCCGACATTGAGATAAAGGAACCGCCTAAGGAACAGTTCGACTCGCACCACTTTTCCCGGCCAGGCTAAACCCTTCTAAGCGGTTTACCAGTTCTCATGTTCGGTCGGTTACAGCTCTGTGTGGAAGCATAATGCAGCCCAATCTATTTTCAAAGCCCCGATGGGCGGTGACGCAAAACAAATGAAAGTATTTGCTCCTACGAATTCTTTCCTCTTGCGCTATTGCGCTTGGGTTGTTTGTCAATGTTTACTAAATTAAACAGTCTTTTATTAATATATGTACAACATTGCATTTGACCGTCAGGGAAGTCACCTTCTGAAAATGATATCCTTGGTTGTGAAGTGTTCTGGTACGAAGCATCAGCTCATAAACAGTAACGACAGAGCAATAAGCATTTTCCCAAGGACAGAAACTCGGCAAGACTGTAAGAATCTTATATGGGGGTGAGGGGTGGATGGGAAAATCCGTTCAAATGGTCACTGTCCGGCATCACGAGGCTTTCCGAGTGATGCCGTACAGTGATCCCGAGGGACGGATTTTTCTATCCGCCCTCACACCCATATAGAATTATTTTTCTTGCATACCTTCCATTTCTTAGCGCGGATTTTTAATACTGCAGTCACTTCGAGTACAGACGTCCGCTTAGTGACGTCACGTAACGTGCTGTGACGTCAACCTTAACGACGGCGCATACGAGGTTTATCAAACACGTGATTATATTCGATTTTGGGTAGGAACACCAGGGTCAGAACATAAATTTCTATCCCTGGGTAAAATGTCTGGTGTGCAAGAAATAGCGAAATACAACGAAAAGAAAATCAGTGGCTTAGTTTGTGCCACTGAAAAAAAAACAACAATTACAGCCAAACATTCTAGTCATAAACATTGCTCACTCCCGCATGAAGATGAGTTGTATATTACGCATAATGATGCACCGAGGTAATTCTTACAGCCAAAGCAAACACGCCCCGTTGAAAATTAGGAGGAAGGAATGCCTCTTAACGGGACATAGCTAGGATTCCTTGGCACCGTCGCAATAAAACCATCATATGAAAATGCTGTGAAGTAAATGAAGTCATAAGCTCATCTAAAGCTGCGGTAATAAAATAGATAAGATAGAGACACAGTCATTTATCCCGAAATTGAATTATAAATTAAATGTTCAAAAGTGTTTTCCAACTCATATTTGTCATCCAGGTTTTTGAAACTTTTCCAATTACAATTATCATCACAGTTTGGTATGGGTATGACGTGTGTTGCTGTTGGTGGGCACGGGGTAACATTCCGTTTGTAAGACATTTGGGTTTTAGATTGTTTGATTAGAGGTTTATCGCGGTCATTTTGGAGACGTTGCTTCCAATTTTGTGGGACTTTTACCCGACATTGAGATGGAGTGACAGCTCAAGCCCTGTCGCCCAATGAAACCAAAAGGGTAAGCATGGACGGTCCGACTCGCACGCCTGGGCAGACTTAGATTCTCTAAGTGGTTTACCCGTACTCGTGTGCGGTCGGTGGAAGCATCATGCAGCCCATCTATTTCTTCCAGCCCCGATGGGCGGGGGGCGAAATAATACAGTTGGGTAGCCAGAAGAAAGTTAGCGTTATGTGAAATGAGGAAGACATGTTTCTCCGAGATGGGGGTTACTCTTAAAGTAAAGAATTTGCTCCCAAAGGGAGCAAATTCTTTCCTTTAAAAGAAACCTCAAAGAAGCCCGAAAGCCTTGAACTAGTGGCCCTGATGAATGTTGATTATTTCTCCATACTGTGATTAATTATTTTATGCATAATGTACGTAATGACTGCTGAGTCTATGTAAAAGACCGTTTACGTTGTTGTTCATATTGTATAGTTTCCACATCAATAGCAGATGTTTATTAGAAATATCTCATTGAGACTCAGTCTACGTTTGCACGTGTGCACATGTTTTACGTCCTCGTTAACACTACTTAAGTTATTTTGGAGACGTTGCTTCCGAATTTGTGGACCTTTTATCCGACATTGAGTTGAAATGACATCACATGATCACAAGCCCTACCGCCCGAAGAAACCATCAGGGATAAGAAGCACCACTTTTCTTGAGCAGGATATGACCTTCTAAGCGGTTAACCAGTATTCAAGTTCGGTCAGTTTCAGCTCTGCGCGGAAGCATAATGCAGTCCAATCAAATTATCCAAGCCCCAATTGGCGGGGATTGGGATGGCGGAGTGGGGGGTGGGTACATACTATAGACTGGTGATAACTTTGTGTGCCTTAGTGCTTCGCGTCTTTGAGAAATAGAATGGGCTGCATGGTGCTTCCACGTAGAGCTGAAACCGACCACACATTAGTGCCCGTATACCGCTTAGAGGTCTACCTATGCAAAGTGGAACAAGTCGGACAGTCCTTGCCTTGTTCGGCGGCAGGGCTTGAGATGTCATTCCATCGCAATGTCGGGTAATAGTCCCACAAAATCGGAAGCAACGTCCCCAAAATGACCTAAATAGTGTTGACACACTAGTATCACACTGATTAATGGAGAAAGAAAAACTGTCTTTTGATCCGGAAAGAAAAACCTCAAAACAACAACAACGTACTAGTTCTATAGCAACGTGGAAGTTTGTTATGCTCAATAGATCCAATAATACCAACAGAGAAACTTCAATAGCCGGGATATCGATGATTCACCGACCATGGTTAATTCGGACCAGTTCTTGAGCCCCTAAAGAATCATTCCCATAGCTCCTGATACCCATATATTAAGAATAATTCACGAAGTTTTTTTTTTTTTTTTTTTGTCATTTTGTTCTGAAAAGGTTTGTTATGTGTACTCGTTAGAATCGCCTCAGTGAGGCGATTCTAATGAGTTCACATAACACACCTTCATTTCATAGAATGCGAGAAATATTAACCCCTGTATGCCCCCACCCCACCGGGCCCCACCCCTAATCTGAGCGCTACTATGAACTTACAGTGTCTCGAACTACCCCTATCTTGAACATTTTTTTCATGTTTCAAGCCACTGAAGTTCGACAGAGTATGATACAGTAAAATTCCTGTATTAAGACCACATTTGGTACTGTTCAAAAGTGGTCTGTGGTCTTTAAGACCACTTTTGAACAGTCCCAATGGTGATCCATGACCAGAGACACTGTATGCAGAAAACACAAACATAGAATTAAATAAGCTTTTTAAAGCAGAATTTGTCTTAATTTTAGGTGGTCTTAATAGCTATGGGCCCTTTCTGTGTGACATTTCATCAGGCTGGAACATGGGTCAAATAAGCTTTCTTCCGAGGTATCTATCAAAGATTCATTACTAGAATATATTGGAAATCGAGATCTCAATTAGTTATTTCTCTACAAATTATATCATTGGGCGTATTGATCCGGATAGTTTTTCTCGGAATATCTTTGACAGAACTTGACTGTGTTTCATAACAAATAGTAGCTACTGCCAGACCCTCCTAACCCTTCAAGCGCTACGAAAAATTCTAGAGCAGCCGACAAGTGTTTTTCTTATTTTCCAGGGAAATAAAAGGTTTGATATTGAATGTGAATCGGCTACCCAGCATTTCTAGCACATCCAGTACCTGTAACAAAGTTTTTTTAAAGGATGCGCAAGAAATCAAAGCAACCACATTTTGTAAAGGCCCGGATGCACAAGAAATCAAAGCACTGACAGCACTGGGATTGATTTAATATCTTGTCCATTTATCACGATAAAAAGTCCGTGCATTGAACACTCCTTTAAACGCCAATTTATACGGAGAAAATTGGGGTTAGCGGGGATATTCAATACTTTCTTTTTCTGCTCCAAGACATAGGTTGTGCGTACTCGTTAGAACCGCCTCAATGAGGAGGTTCTAACGAGCGTACACAACCTTTGTTTGGAGTATAAATAAGAAAAAAAAAATCACAAAATTTCTTCAGAAAAGTAGCAGGTTTGGAGATAAGAAAGTATGACCTATGTCAAATGGATGTATTGTTGCGGTGAACGGATTTGTCTCTTTGAATTGGGGCTCCACGTCCCCGTCAACACTATTTAGGTCATTTCGGAGACGTTGCTTCCAACTTTGTAGGACTTTTACCCGAGACTGAGATTAAATGATATCTCAAGCCCTACCGCCAAAATAAGCAAATAGGGGTTACAACCCAGGGACCGTCCGACTCTTTCCACCTTCTAGACGGTTTACAAGTTACTCATGTGCGGTCGGTTTCAGCTCTGTGTGGAGGCATCATGCAGCAAGGGTTGAACTGGCATTCTTTTATAGAATTAAAGCACTAAATGTACTGATGGGTCGACTGTCGAAAAATTTAACACCATTAAATTCCTGTATTTTAAGCAAACAGTGTAGATCCGCGGCGTCTAATCCTGGTCTAAATTGTTTGCCAAACCCAACATAAAGTCGAGTCGTTTATATGACTGTAGGTACCGTACCCTTTGGTGTGAAAATGCATGCCAGAGTAAATTATATTGTTTTAATTGTTTATATCCTTGTATAGCATATCATGTTCATCACGTGAACAAGTCCGAGAAATGAAGACCCCCCTAAACCCCACTTTATATAGAGAAAACTGGGGTTTACGAAGGTAAACATTATTTTCCTTTTTTCTGTTCCAAAACATAGGTTGTGGGTACTCGTTAGAACCGCCTCATTGAGGCGGTTCTAACGAGCACCCACAACCTATGTTTTGAGAATTTGTAAGAAAATATCACGGATTTTCATCCGATAAGTAGCCATTTTGAAGATTTAAAAAATGTACTATGTCGCACGGCTGTGTTATCGTAATGTTTGGTTGTTTTAGTGGGCCTCAAGGAGGAGTCGCTTGTAGCTAATCGTGTTACCCACTGAAAATAAAGACATTATTATTATTATTATTATTTCAGGTATTATGTCCTTCCCGAATTATATTCCCAACAAGCAAAAACAGCGGGCCTACGTACTTCGAAGTTGCAACGTCGTCTAAATGTCGAGTAGTGGCGTTGACATAGCATTCCTTGCTGGTTGATTATGTCAGTGACAGTATATTAAAAGAAATCATCGACCGGCCCACTGATTCTCGGAGCTTTCACGAGCATTCACTTTTTCTAAGCCGATTCAGTCTGATGCCAAATAGAAAAGCAAACGGAAGCCATGTTCATGTCTTAGATGATTGCGCAATTATTCTATTCAATCCAGCGATCCAGCGATCGATCCCGCGTATAACCTCCTCAATAAAGCAAAATTGATAAAATGATAGCTAATAATTTCAAAGCACAGAAACTTATTGATTAGCCGACTGGAAACGATTCAGTGAGTAGAAAATAACAGATGTCATGGAAACAAAGGCCAGTATCAAGGAAAAAATCTTTTGTGTCATCCTCATAGAAAAAACTGCGTTAACCCATTTTGTACCAAATGGAATCTTCCTCCTTACATATAGCCGGAGTCCATTACAAAATTTAAGGGTTTCAGGTAGAGTTTTCTTTAAAAATTATTTGGAAATTGGCTGAACTTTTTGCAAACAGTGTATGCCCTGATCAGACGTCTGATCTGGGCCTCCACCGTTTGCCAATTACTCCTTTTGGGGTTTCCAGTACAAAATGGGTTAAGCCGGTGGAAATCACCTGGTGAATGAATGTCATTTGACGTGTCACCGGTAACAATTCTGCCGAGAAAACATCAGGGACCAGTTGGTCAAAACTAACGACGTTGTTAGTTAACGTATCTTTAAAACTTTGATCATTTAATATGCCAAATATGCTATATACCAAAAATTTAAATATTAAACTTGCTAGAAGAGTTAACAATATGACCACTAACGAGCTCGTTAAGCTAACGATGCTTTGAACAAGTGGGCCCTGATAAATAAGGCCATGTAATAAAAATCCCTACAAACCCCATTTTATATGGAGAAATTTGAGCTGTACAGGAGCATATATGATTTTGCTTCAGTAGTTTTTGCTAAAAAATACATTGTAGGAACTCGTTAGAACCGCATCATTGAGGCGCTTCTGTCAAGCTCCACAATCTAGTTTGAAAACTATAAAAACATGGGATATATTATTTTCTGACAAGATCTACAATCTATGTTTGAAATCTATAAAAACAGGGGATACATTATTTTCCTTATTTCTGCTCAAAAATAGATTTTGGGTACTCGTAAGAACGGCGGTTCGTTCGTTTGAATTGAGGTTTTACGTCCCCGTCCACACTATTTAGGTAATTTTGAAGACGTTGCTTCCAATAGTGGGACTTTACCCGGCATTGAGATGAAATGACATCTCAAGCCCTGCCGCCCAATGAAACCACAAGGCTTATATGTAATGTGCGGTCTGACTTACATCACTTCGCCTGGGCAGGCTTAGTCCTTCTAAGCGGTTTACCAGTACTCGTGTGTGGTCAGTTCCAGCTCTGCGTGGAAGCACCATGCATCCCAATCTATTTATTCAAGACCCGATGGGCAGGGGCAGATGTGGCGGTTCTAACGAGCACCCACAATCTATCTATGATTGGACTAGATGTAAGAAAATATCTTCTTTGTTTCATCTGAAAAATGCTAGTTCCAGAGGTATGAAAGATGCCATTTTGGACACGGATTTTTATCGTGAAGGGAGCCGGGAGTCAGCGCTGTTGTCAGCCAGTTTACGATGATGCGTACAATTCAAGTTAAGGCACCCCCGCCCATCGGGGCATGGAGAAATGGATTCGGCGGCATGTAGACTAGCAACTAGTCGGATATCATATTTAATAAGTAATACTTTTCTACTTCTTTTTCCCTCTCTGATAGCAACTTGTTTTATCTTGGGAAGATTAAAGTCTAACAAGGTTTCATATTTGATAAAAAAAAACACACACAGGAAGGTTGGTCATTGGTCAATATGATATCAAGGTCTAGGAGCTAGACCAGGCGGCATGGTGCTTTCACACAGAGCTGAAACCGACTGAACATAAGAACTGATAAACCGCTTTGAGGAAGGTCTAAGCTTGCCCAGGAAAAGTGGTGCGAGTCGGACCGCTCCTTTCATCCTAGTGGTTTCTTGGGGCGTTAGGGCTTGTGATGTCATTTCATCTCAATGTCGGTTAAAAGTCCCACTAAGGCTGTGCATGAGGATAAGCAGGCCTGTACTGATATGTCATTATTTTACTACTTATGAGCACAGCAGACTAGAAAACGGGCTCTAAATATGGCTTCGTCTTTTTAATAGGCCAACCGTGTATGTTTTTATTCCAGAAGTCGTAAAAAATAACCGCAGCTGCAGATTAATAGTGCGCGTCTGGGTTTATTGTCACAGTATTAATTCAGTAATACAGATAAACGACAATCAATTTTGCGCTAATGAAAAAACAATGTAATCTATAGCTTCATCAGAAATCAGGACCGAGAAAAAATAATTTGCAGGATTAAACTGACAGCTGTTGATGGGCATTGCCAGTTAATCATTTCTTCTCTAGTCCGCTGGGGTTGACGTAAATGTTGACGGGTTGACAAACGGACGGACGGACGAACGGACGGACGGACAGAAAACCTGACTCCTATATCTTGAATTTGGACACAGGTATTCTTAGGACAATCTGCCAACAAGCTTGAAAGGGTTAAGCACGTTTCAACAACTTTTCAATTCTCTCAGGAAGGTATTTTGAGCTCCAGGAAGAGCTACCCCAAGAGCTCATATTTTGGATTTGGTTCATGTTTGGTATGATGATAGATATAGGTCCAATGTTTTATTCAGCAATACATGGCCTCAAGGTCAAGGCCACAGAATTTTTATGATGCTGAATCAAATACGGAACGCTAATGGTAAATTTTAACGACTTTAAAATGCAGAAAATGATAGAAATCGAAGAAAGGAGGTCAATGAAAATATATTATTACAAATGATTTAGTGATCGTCGATGAATCACTTTCGACACCGATTCAAGACATTGTCTGATTCATATCATTCAATTATTTTCCTTTAATATAAATTGGTGAAAAAAAAATCAAATTCTGTTCTCATTTCTTTTTGGCACATTTCTACAGCGCTCATTAATAAATCAATAAGGTTAATGCAGTCTTTTTTTCTTTGTAACTAACAAGGTCTGTGCATTATTTATGAGAATAAAAATCCCCAGATGCTAGAAGCAATTAGCGCCCTAGAGGTGCAGGATTTCAATATTAAAGAGCATCCGACTGAGGTTAAGATGGGAGATTTAGCTCTTGACAAAGGCGACGTGGTTTATGACACCGGAGCGTGCCATGCGTCGACAGCACAACTGTCGCACAGCGTGGGGTTTGTGGGGGTGGAGAATACCAAAACAATGATTTTCGATTTGGAACGACAGATGTTTGCTGAATAGTAGAGAGCGAGGGTCATCATACAAATACACACAAACTTCATTCTAATGAATGCACTTGCGTATGTAACGCGACGTCTGATTGGATAATGTCAAAAATTTGCGAAGGTATATCCTGCGATATACTGTCGTAACCAGACGCAATTATGTAACGTCACATTTCATTGGTTGGTACGTGGTTTTACGCTGACAGCGATCATGATCGATTGTCGAGCAATTGTTCAACAAAACAAGCATTAGAATCTGGCATGGCAAACGAACCATTGATGTCTGAGTCATTGACGTTCTGGTAGATACAGTAAAATTCCTATATTAAGGGAAATGGGAACACCTGACACATTTTTCCGCCATTTTTCAATGGGAGACAACTTTCGGAACTTCCTGTTCGCTTTTCTCTAAGCCCTGTCCCACTGAAAAGGGGGTCTACTCTTAAAGGAAAGAATTTGCTCCTCAGGAGCAAATTCGTTCCTTTAAGAGTTGATCTCTATTGACATGGGACACAAAAATACTTATGCAGGAGTTGCCATCCCTGAAGGCGTTCCCATTCCCCTTAAATCCACATTTCTGACAGTTCAAAAGTGGTCTCTTGTTAGAAGACAGTGGGTGAAGAAAACACAAAGAAAGAATAACTGAAACCTTATTAATAAGCTTTAACTAGAGCTGTCAGTGAAACTGACTAGCGCTATCAGAGGAGTAGGAAAATTTGTGGACGGACAGACGGACAGACAGACAGACGGACAGAGTGATTACTATAGGGCACCCACACTTTCAGTGCGGGGCCCTAAAAAGCATATTATGTCTTAGATTTAGGTCGTCTTAATAGCAGAAATGGGTGTGGATTAATAAATATATTTAGCAGGATAACCGTTAAATAGTTTTTAACAGACTATAGGCACAAGAATCAAAATCTAAAACCCTGAAATCAAGAAAAAAAATCAAGCTCTAAAAGCCTGAAATCCTGCAAATGCCTGAAAAATATGAGACCTGTTTGCTACAAGTGTCCTCTTGTAAGAAACAGCTTTTGGGACTATTAAAAATTGGTCTTAAAGACCACTTTTGTATAGTCCAAAAGGTGGTCTGAAAATAGGAATTTTACAGTATTTTCAATCAGATTGTTCCATTTTCACAAGGAACGAGTGATGCATACATATGAAATGGCAATAAAAACCAATTCTGTTATTCAGCGCATTTATACAATGGAAACATAAAACATACACATTTATTCTGCAAGTTATAGCAGAACTGTTTTATTGCCAACACACGCGTGGGAAATAAATCTGACAGTCTGTCATAATAGCAACATTCCATCACGTGAACCAGTCCGTGAAATGAAGACCCCCCTATACCCCACTTTATATAGAGAAAACTGGGGTTTAAGGGGGTGAACATTATTTTTCTTATTTCTGCTCCAATACATAGGTTGTGGGTACTCGTTAGAACCGCCTCATTGAGGCGGTTCTAACGAGTACCCACAACCTATGTTTGCAGTATTGATAAGAAAAATATCACGGATTTTTATAAGAAAAATTGCCATTTTGGAGATGTGAAAAAATGCACTACGTCGTACGGGTGTGTTATCGTAATGCTGCATTTCTTGCAACTTCTGACACTCTGTATAGCTGCAGTCATTATCTTTTATACGCAAACCCTTGTTAATTCAAGTTGATACTATTTTCAACTTGTGTTGCTCATTAACCCTTATCTTGCTGTTCACGAACACCACTATCTTTGCAAACAGTGTAGATCCAGATCAGATGGCTTCTGAAGAAGCCATCTGATCAGGATCTACACCGTTTGGCATTTAGTTTATGAATTTCTAGCAATGAATTACATCAAGTAATTTGATTGGTTGATAGACAGAAATGGGTGTGGCTTAAATGAATATTCAGCAAGATAAGGGTTAAGACAAGATGTATTTGTGTATCACTGATGTCCCCAGACAGCGCATGTGAAATATGAAAGCCCTATCACTAACCAATCAAAAGGTGTGACTGATGTTCAAGTTTTTAAGAAGTAGGTCAAAAATTATAGCACCACTGTAAAGGTCTGTGGCAAGGAATGCTCATGTGAAATATGAAAACCCAATCACCTACCAATCGAAAGTTATGGCCAATGTTACAGTTTTAAAACGTAAGTTAAGTCAATGACACAAAGTACAAAATTAAGGTAATAGTGGAATGGTCTTGTCACATGGAATGCACACGTGAAATATAAAAGCCATATCTCTTACCAATCGAAAATTATGGCCACTGTAAAAGTCTTTGAAAAGTAGGTCGAACGTCAAAGTCAAGGTCACAAGGTAAACATAATGGTATCACCGGAAAGGTTTTGTAGCAAGGAATGCACAAGTAGGTCAAACGTCAAGGTCGAGGTCACGAGATTAAAAACATGATACCACTGGAATGGTCTTGTGACAGGAAATGCACATATGAAATATGAAAGCAAGCCCCAACAATTACCAATCAAAAATTGTGGCCAATGTTTAAGTTTTTAAAAAATTAAGTCGAACGTCAAGGTCACGAAGTCAAAAATTATGGTACCACTAGGTCTTGTGACAAGGAATGCACACGTGAAATATGAATGCCCTATCAGTTTGAATAAAGTTATGTCCAATGTTAAGGTTTTCGCGGAAAGACAAACTGACGACAGAAAGACAGACCAAATACTATATGCCCTCGAATCTTTAATTCCGGGGGCATAAAAACAAGCATTGAGATTCTAACTTACATTGGTATATAACTGCAAAATTTTAAGAACTTATCTAAGAAGCTTATGTATACATAATGAAAATTTTCTAACCATCTCTGATAGCAATGGGCAGATATCGGAGACACAAGATAAACACAGAATTGCTGGCGAGAGTAGAGCGAGTATACCGACTAGGGGAGAGGGAACAATTTAACATATGCTTTCAAGCATGTAAACAGTGAGGACATCAAAGCTTATCTCTGGCCCAGTCGAGTGTTTGTCCATCGATCCACGGGTACTAAGCATAGTAGCTTAACGTTGCTAATGCCCATGTGACAATCACTGATTTGTACGAAATCGAGATAACGGTTATTTAGAATGCTGTGTATACTGTAAACCACTGTCATGGCGCATGTGCAGGGACACTGGCAAACAGTGTCGACCCAGATCAGATACTGTCAGATAGGGCTGGCTAATCGGAGCTGAAAAGATATTCGATTATCAGTCCTGTCATTGCAATCGATAATCGATTAGTAATCGCTAAGGTTTTTGATCATAATTTTACCTGTCTGGCTTTCTTCTGAGCATGACTCTTATCATATGTTGCACTTTACCATATGTACAGTATATTTGAACAGACAGGCCTGAGCAAACAGTGTAGACCCAGATGAGACGCCGCAGCATGCGGCGTCTCATCAGGGTCTGCACTGTTTGCCACTCATCCAGCTATTTTAGGCATAACTTTGGGTAGTAAATTGTACCTATCAAGTAATCGATTAAAAGATAATCAGAAATGATAATCATTTTTGTTGAATTTATCGATCGATTGATCGATTATACGCTTAATCGTGTCAGCCTTACTGTCAGATAAGGGGTTGAACTGTGTACATAAACGAAACAGCCTGATTCTCACTTTAGGAGCATCTCGCAGCTCAGACACTCGACCCACCAGTGCTGTCAGTTTGTATTGGAGTTTAACGGCCTAGTAAACACTATTGTTAGGTCATTTTTGAGCCGGTCAGTTTAATTATCCACACTTTTCCTGGGCAGGCTTATACGTAAGCGGTTAACCAGTACAGTGCACATTCTTTCGCCAGAAACTGACAATTGTCCTTCTTGAATCAGCGGAAGAGAGAGAATGACCGTATAAAAGTGCTGTCAGAGCTTTGATTGATTGACGCGAAATGATATTGTTCCCTTTTATAACAAGTATAGTATTTACAAAAAGCTAGGTCTACATATTAAATATGAATGTCAAGAATTATATACCAGAAATGTGTTTTATACAGTTAACTGTCTTTGGAAATATTCTGATTGCCAGTCTGCACCCTGGATCCTGCCAAATGAATTATAATGTCAGAAATGTCAAATTGCAAATTCTGTAATTTTGTCAATCTTTATAAAGGAACATGTGCAACTTCAATATGCTTGTAACAGCATATCAAATGGAATGCTTGAAAACTGCTGAAGACAACTTTCCTACACTTTATAGAAGACTAACTGAAGATTAACCCCAAAAAATGCCAACGGCGAAGCAAGTGTTTATTTATTTATTTATTTATTTATTTTTGACTCACTAGAGCCGAAGGCCCCTGCATGGGAACGTTATAGGATAGCACATGCTAAACGAAAACTCTGGCAAGTAGTATCAGGTCTTCCTCTAAAGCATCGCGGACGGACTCTGGACTGTACGCTTAAAAGTTCTTACACCAATATAAAGTGTATTCCGATTAGGTTTAATGATTTTGTTTAATGGTGAGAGAGGAGAGGTTTAGCCGAGTCTCTCTCTCTCTCTCTCTCTCTCTCTCTCTTTCTCTCTCTCTGTCTCTGTCTCTCTCTCTCTCTCTCTCTCTCTCTCTCTCTCTCAGCAGGCATACATGTAGTTGATCAACAGGAAACTTTCAATGAAACACACTCCCAGAAATGCGAGCATCACATTCTCCAAATGACTAATAGCCAGAATACATTGCAAAATATACTTCTACTAAATGGTATAAAATGTTCATTCGAAAGCCAAGGGAATTATAAATAATTATACGTTGTGCAATGTATTTGTCTGGAATGCTTCAGAAACACAAACATCTATAATTAATCAGCAAAAGTTCTTTTTTCTGGGAAGTTTGGCAAGGTTCCTATGTCTTCGTAGGGTTTTTTTTTTACCAGGTTTCCAAGAGTAGTTAATGAACTGAGATCCACTAATTATCATCGCCATTTTCTACGGGCGACCTCAAAATGGGTCACCGTCAAACAGTGTAGGTCAGATCAGTCGCCGCAGAAAGCCAGATTAAAAATTTTACCACAAAAAATGAAATTTTCTGTTAAAAAATCTGATTTTCATTTTTTTTTTCAAAATATAGGCTGTGAGCAACCGATAGAACTGTCTCGACGAGGCGGTTCTGTCGAGGCGGTTCTAACGATTACCCACAATCTATGATTGTGAACAGAAATCAGAAAAATAACGTATATCCTTGTAAACCCCAGTTTCACCATTTAAACTATCAAAATTAACATTTGTCCAGAATGATACAAAATTGTTGGGTTTACAGTTAAATGACTAGCATGTTTTTGGTTTGGTTTGCCTGAAGGCAGACAAAAAGTAGTCCACTCAGACTGAGTGGACTACTTTATTGTCTGTCTTCAGGTAAACCAAACCAAAAACGGGCTATAGGCGGCTAGAAGGTATTCAGTTCGTAAATTTGGTGCATGTTGCTGCGGCAAGACAAATTTCCGATTTTTAGCACAATTACAATTTATGCTTAACTTCTGTCTGCGTTTATTAAAAGCAAAAGTACAAAGTAGAAGTAAAACAAAGATCAGGAATTGATACAATTAACTTACTCCATCCATAAAAGACACCAAAGGGAAAGAAATACCAACATTAAGCGACCAGACCATAATGGAAACCTAAACAAAGGAAGGCCATATGGACAGTTACTTTCCCACAAAATGGCCATATGGCCATCCAAAATTAAAAGACACAAGTGATACACACAGTAAGTAACAAACAACAACATAAATAAATCGCCACAGAAGAGCCGCCTTGGAACGGTCAGTGGAAGATTTCCACTGGGGGGCTTAAATCGATTTTACGTGGCCACAATCCTCGCCCTTACTTCCGTCGCGATTTAGACAAATAATTAGTTCAGTCCGCATGAAGGCCTCCTAACTCATCAGTGCAACATCTCCGTGAACACAGAAATCAAAGAACCACAGAGGTGAGACAACGGTGAGGACTCGACAGCAAGAAACCACTGAAATGCTGGAGCAAAAGAAAACCAACAGTTAGACTCCGATGAGCCCAACCAGAGACAGAGCATCAGGCACCAACCAACATTATCTCTTTAATTTTCAATAAGCCTTTACGTTGGAGCCGTCATAGAATCTGAGGCCTGACCCACCGGCGTGCAATTAAAGAGGGAAACAAAGTTGCCAACCGTGATTGGGTTAACTACCATGCATGCAGTCTGTCGTATAATATCCATATTGTACCCAATCTTTTTATATCGAAGAATGATTTTACGAAATTGGGTGCTGAAGTCATTGCGGTTATATATTTTTCTGAATTTATATACTAAGTCACCATAAAATTCGGGTTCCGATAGACCTTGTTGCAGAAGAGATTTCAGTCCAATATTGAATTTTGAAATTAAATCAGAATGGCGTCTATAAAATTTTGAAAAGGCTTTGCGTAGTTTATGGTACCGATAACCCTGATTAAGGAGTTTAGCCGTTAATAATTTATTACGAGTGTTGAAGTCAGTTACATGACTACACACTCTAGCAAATCGAATTAATTGCGAAATATAAACGCCATAGGATGGCGCACGAGGAACATCACCATCCAAAAAAGGAAAATTTACAATCTCAAAATCAAAGTCATCGCGTTTATCATAAATTTTGCACGAAACAAATCCATCTACAATAGATAGATGTAAATCCAAAAACGGGGCCTCGGTATCAGAAGAATTTGCTTTATTTAACTGAAGTTCTAGGGGGTAAATCTGACTGATCAAACCATCAAAATAGGTATTATCAATATTTAATAAATCATCTAAATATCTAGAAGTAGAGCTAAAAGCTTCAATAATTTCAGATTGGTTATCAATGGAAAGCGACAAAATGAAGTCTCTTTCATAACAATACAAGAACAGATCAGCCACAAGAGGTGCGCAATTAGTACCCATCGGAATACCCACAATTTGTCTAAATAACTTAGTACCGAATCTAATATAAATATTGTCAAGTAGAAAGGTGAGGGCATCACACACTTTCTGACATGACCAAAGTGTATAATTCTTATGCTCTTTAGAAGTGAAAAATGCATTTCTGACATTACATGCAAGATAGAGAGAATCTTCTCTGTGAAAAGCCCATTCAATTAAATCATTAAGCTTTTCTTTTATAAGATTATGAGGAAGTGTAGTGTAAAGAGTGGAAAAATCGTAGGTAGACAGACTAGAAGCACGAAACTGTCTAGATTTCAATTTATTTAAAACCTCATTCGAATTTTTTATAGACCAAAACAGATTTCTTCCTGATCTTAAAACATAATTTGTATGATTTTATCACCACAAAGTGTGCTTGAGTGGCTTACACTGTGCAAATATGCAAAGCACCGGTATTATTTTGAAATTCAAAAAGCCTACTGTAAAGTCGAAAATTTTTGTTTTATGTATGCATTGCAAATATTTTTTCGCTGCCATCTGTCTGTTTGGATTATGCTCTTTCGCACCATGTGCGTGGCCTCCCAGCAGGCGCATTTCGCTAGGGCAACGTCAAATCAATCATGACGTTGCACAGACGTAGATGTGACGTTGCATAAACGTCGTGACGTTGTACCGACGTTGATGTGACGTCACAATTACGTCACGTGTCTGCTGGGCTGAGTTTTAACCGAATAAAGTTTCTGTTCATGGACAAGGTCGTTTAGGGGTAAAAGACAAAACAATAAAGATATCTAATTAGTGATTTGGCCTTATCCTATCCTTCCGCTGCCTTGAAATTCGCCTGAAGTACATCAAGATCTCATTCATTTTACAGTCACGTACCTCCGGCCCCCGCCCATCGGGGCTTGAAGAAATAGATGGGCTGCATGATGCTTCCACGCAGAGCTGAAACCGACCCGCAGCGAGTACTGGTAAACCGCTTAGAGGATCTAAGCCTGCCCAGGCAAAACGGTGCGAGTAGGACCGTCCATGCTTATAAACCCTATTGGTTTCATTGGGCGGCAAGGCTTGAGATGTCATTTTATCTCAGTGTCGGGTAAAAGTCCCACAAAATCGGAAGCGATGTCTCCAAAATGACCTTTACAGTGTTGACGGGGACGTTTAACCACAAATCAAACAAACACAGCCATCACCTAAAATATCATGTACCACTGTAATTATCGGTAGCACGTATGTTTGGCTATGGAACAATAATGCAAACCACTGGAATGGGCTCAAGTTCATCAGTCAGGTTTTTTCATCATTTCTTGCCATTTTCCATGTGTTTATTTTTTTAGGCTTCGCTTACACATCTTGTGCAAAATGATTTGCCAAAGAGCTATACATGTATAGTCTTCACTTTTCTCCAAGAAAACTACAAAACTCAGAATACATTGCAATTAGCGATCGTTTAATGGTCTAAGAAGGCATGCGATACGAGGTACAGGACATTTAAATTCATACATATATGAATTGAATTAAACATTGATAAATCTGTATAACAATTATACCTCCGTCTATAACATGTCGGTGGGAAACAAAGCTAGCCACGAAAAACCAGGGAAGTTAGCCCTGGAAACGTGTGTCCGATTTGCTATGCTAGGTTCCCTGAAGAAATGTCGGACCTCATTTCAATATATTAGTTCAAGAAACGTTTTAACAAAAATTAAACGTTAAGTAAAGACGATGTTCACTATGTGAAACGAACGCTAGGAATGACCAACGCCTTTCTCAACATATCAGCAAAACTTCGTGCAAACTTGCTTAACGGCCATTGGTCACTATTTTGACCATACTAACTACTAGTATAACCGGTTCTACAACATGTTAAGACGACTGACTATTTCATTAACAAATCGCTTAAGACAATAATTTTCTGCTATACTTCGAAACGCAGAAAATTTTAATTCTTCAGCATTTCACTAGTACGTCTCGTTTATGACTGTCAGGCAAACAGCATGGAATGAAAGCAAAACACGTGCTGCCTTTCAATAAAATAACACAGTAAAATTCCTATATTAAGACCACCCTTGGGACTGTTTAAAAGTGGTTTTTAAGAACACTTTTGGACACTTAGCAGAGGATCACAAAGAAAAATAAAGGTGAGACCGTATAAATATATATATTTTAATAGCAGAATTAGTTTTTGCTGCACTTCTTGGCGGTATTATGCTTTAAGAGAGGAATATAAGACACATAAGGAGCCTGTATGTCTGTCCTACATGCATACCCCCCCCACACACACACACACACACACGCACGCCACCACCACCACGCTGGCGAATGACAGAAGAGTGTGTGTTGTCTGCATATGTGCACTGCATTTTGCTCCAGCCCAGGTTTTAAAATATGATGCATCGGCCCAGGCCGCGCATGTCGACGGATAGGGGTGGGGTGCTGGTGGGATATAGAGGCTTGTCCAGTGGTAATTTGCTGTTTTATGGTCCCAGGCTAAATCATGCGGTAACGAAACACTAAAATCTAAATTACCAAGGGCAATTAAACTGCCATTTGATAGCATCTGGGGCGGATGTAAGGCATCTGAAAAAGCAATTATCTCAAGACATTTGTAAAATCGCCAGTCTTTGGCCTTCTTTTGTTACTCATCAAAGTAACTAAGGAATATCCATTTCCACTATTTTGTTAGTTTGGGTGCTCGAAGCATGCGTCTGTTATTTACTCCTATTAGCGTATGTTCTGTTTGGCCAAGATCATAAGCCTTCATGACCTTATTGTAACGTACATCACATCTACGCAACGTATATTACAGCACACTTCGATCCAAAATCAAGCATATTTGTCTCATAAGAAAGACTTCAGTACCCAATTAAGTTTATCTAAATTTGATTCTGGCATCATCCATGTCTATTCTGAGTCTTTACTGTCCGTATATGCACACAGATGTACCCCAACGGCAAGTAACAAAGCAAAATGACTGCGATCCGGCAGGGCAAGCTGTTGCGAGATGTGCTAATCACAAATGACAAGTTGTATGTTTTGCGATTTCCTGGCTCAGCGTAGGTAGCCTAATGTCTGATCGCAGCTTCTGTCGGATCGATTACTCTTGGTCATAAAAACGTGACGATGAAAAACAGAAACAACATATTATATCTCCCATGACAGTTACATTAAAGCGATGGTTTATTTAGCGATGGTTTATTTTGATGTTCATATTATTTTGTAACAATCAATACCTGTGTTAAAGAAAGTAACGTTATATATTGACTTTGCGACAGCTGTTTCTAGGCGAGAGATGCAAAAATGTTGTCTTGCGCAGGCTAACAATTTATCGTATAATAACGTCGCCGTTATTTCGTAGATAAAAATGATATGGCCACACGTGCAATCATAACACATGGTTGCTGGCGCGTACCGTCATGCCACCGTCCGTGACAAACTTTGGCGTAATGTACGTGACGGGCGATGTTGCTTGAAGCAACATCGCCCGTAACGTACATTACACCATTGCACACTATCGAAGAACGCAGCCATTGGCATCCTTCCGTTATCTCATTCACTCCATTTATCTTAATGGAATTGGCCTTTTATGATCGTTTCTCATTAGAAACAATACAACCGGCGTCTGTGTTACACATGACTCTGACAATTGAGAACAAATATGTGAGGCACATGTTTCAAAGTAGGATCCGTACACTTTCAAGGGAGAGAACTCATTCAAGGTTACTTTGTCTCCCTTGGTAAACGACCTGCCGGTGTACGAGACATCGACGTTTTACTGACACAACTGAACTGAACTTGGATCTTACGGCCCTTTCAATACTATTTCACTTTATATTTCGAGCCGATCATTAATCTGAATTGGGCGAAATCCGGAGTTTGTTTATGTTGAGATTTTACGTTTTCGCTCATGCTGGGGACGTTGTTTCAAGTTTTGTGGGACCTCGGACCCAATATACATTTGTATATTAGGTCCTAGGTGGGACTCATACCTGACATTGAGATGAAATTACATCTCAAGCTCTACCACCCAAACAAACAGCCAGGGTTTATATACAGGTAAGTTCAACTCGCACCACTTTGCCTGGGCAGGCTTAGTCTTTCTAAACGGTTTATCGGTACATGTACTCATGTCCGATCGGTTTCAGCTCTGCGCGGAAGCATCATGCAGCCCGATCTATTACTTCAAGCCCCGATGGGCGGGGGCAAAAATGGAGTTCCCAGAAAAAAACACATGACACGTTATGATTAAGAGACAGCTGTCTCAGCTACTTGGCCACGGAGGCCCGTTGAACTTGGAATTAGACGAGTTTTGTGTTGACTGCAACACAGACCATCTATTAATAAAATAGAAGTCTGTTGTAGCAGTCTAAATTTTGTGTTGACATCACTTTCCGGTATTTAGTGTCCTTTCATTGCGCTCTGTTTATCAAACAGTACACAAAAGGGTGTCGCACAATGATGATTGAAATTAGCCTGCATCTGCCCTTTGAGACAGATAATAGTCTTCCCTGCCAGTGTGGAAAGACTTTTGGTCAGTACACAGCCATATAGCTTATATCGAAGACTCTGGCCAGTCTTTGCTACATGCAATTGGCCGATGCCATTTTCGTTTGTTGTGATCGCGCATGAACATAATGCGCTCGTACAGATGAACGGAAACATTGCTCCGGATTAGTGGGCGTAAAGAGGATCATTGAGTGATAATTTTCCTTATTTCTTTCTAACAAATACCCACAACATGCTTGTACTGGAGAAATAAGTAGAATCCTCAATGAATCAATATGATTTCAGGTTTAACGTCCCCGTCAACACTATATAGGTCATTTTGGAGACGTTGCTTCCAATTTCGTGGGACTTTCACCCGATATTGAGATGAAATGACATCTCAAGCCCTGTCGCCCAATGAAACCAATGGGGTTTACAAGCATGAACGGTCCGGCTCGCACCGCTTTGGCTGACCTGTCCGAATGTACCCCCCACCATCTTTAAGTGGCATCCGAAATCAACCTTTTTTAAGTTGACTTTTTCTAGATTTTTTTCTATTTGTGACATTTTTCCGGAGACTTTTTTTCCGTGACTATTTTCCTGTGACTTTTTTCCGCGCACCGCCCTGTCTTTCAAATCATCTTCTTCAAGTTCGCTGTCTTTATTTCAAATTTCAAATTCCAGTTGCAAATTATTATTTATTTTATCTGCAGAGTATAGTGTTTCATCAAAACATTGAGACCGGCCCCGATAGCTCAGTTGGTAGAGTGTCCGCTCCGGGGAACGGGAGGTCATGGGTTCGATTCCGGGCCGCGACATACCAAAGTCGTTAACAATGGTACTAGAGTCGTTAACAATGGTTCTAGCTGCTCCTCGCTTGGCACTCAGATTTACGGGGTAGAGCTAGGACTGGTCGACCCAGTGTCAGGATAATGTGACTGGGTGTGGTATCATGTAATGTGCCTGGGACATGATACTTCAGTGAGGCAGCACTATAAAAGTGAGCATTGAGCTCCCTGTCGCAACCAGACAACGCCGTGATATGACTGAAAAATTGTTGAAAGCGACGTTAAACCCGAATTCACACACACACACACACACCATTAAACATATCGCTCTCCTGTAAATGGTTCCCAGGTAATTAAGATGATATATGGCTATCTAGGTACCCCACCCTGAGTAATGCGATAATTGAGAACACGCGGTAGGTGTGTTTATTTTTGCTGTTTCATTGTTTTCCTTGGTTAATAAGTTACACCACCGTCGTTCTCTTGTAGCTACTTAGTTTTATACATGACTGCTAGTGACATGCGGATCGGAATAAATAGTGTTGAGGTTCAACCAAATAACGTTTTCCGAATTTTCTGTAACGCAAAGATTATATATAAACCGCATTAACGTTAACACCATTCATCACGAAAACGCGCCTTTGTGCTATTTAACCCCTTGAATCCCACTCATATATAGTAAAACTTGGGATTACAGGGGTTAACCTTATTCTTCTTATTTCTGCTCTAAAATATAGATTGTGGGTACTCGTTAGATTAGTGAGGCTGTTCTAACGAGTACTCACAATCTATATTTTAGAGCAGAAATAAGTAAAAAAATATCACAATTATTCATCTTAAAATTTTCATTTTTTCGGCTATGTTACAATGAAGTTGTATAGGCGTGTTTTCGTAATGGCAATAAACCAGACTCACATATAACATTATCATGGCCAGGTCACGCTATGGGCATACGCTTAACCCTTACCCTGTTGCATAAATTAATTTAGTCACACCTATTTCTGACTATCCAAAATTCAGGGGTTTTGGGGTTCGATCCCGGACTGTCCCAGACTTCCGGATGAGTCTTTAAACCGAGGCCCCGTCTCCGTATGACCTTAGCTGTTGACGGGACATAAAACTCAAACGCACTCACTCACTCTATTTGTTTGTTTGTTTTATTTGAGTTTAACGGCCCAGTCAACACTATTTTAGGTAATTTTTGAGGCGGTCAGTTTACCTATCCACACTTTTCCTGGACATCTTATACGTAATTAAGCATTTAACCTGTACAGTGCACATTCTTTCGCCAGAAACTGACAACTGCCCTTCTTGAATCAGCGGAAGGGAACTCACTCAGATTGTATTATCCACCAATACAATGTTTTCGTTCAATTGGCAAACATTGTAGTTCTGATCAGATGGGATGGCTTCTTCAGATCTGCACTGTTTTCAAAGGTAGGGGTTCATCACGAAAACACGCCTATATAATTTTGACCCCCTTGAACCCCACTTGTATATAGTAAAACTGGGGTTTACAGAAGTAAACCTTATTTTTGTTATTTCTGCTCTAAAATATAGGTTGTGGGTACTCGATGAGGCGGTTCTAACGAGTACCACACAATCTATATTTTGAGCAGAAATAAGGAAAATATCGCAATATTTCATCTGAAATTTTTATTTTTTTTGCAGGTAAAATTTGCAATGTATTTGTATAGGCGTGTTTTCGTTATGTATCGTGTTCAGCATGCCATGATGTTTTCTGCGCGCAGATAGTCATCTCAGCTGTAGACACGAATGACACTGCACACTGAAATTTCCACGTGTGCTGGGCGAGGCAGCATCATTTTAATGCCACTTGCCAGCGTCGTAGCCATTATTACAGCTTCTCGTAGCTTATCATAGATAACAATAAGTACAGCCTTATCAAGATGTAATACGCCCTATTATCGCTATCAGATAAAGGGGTTAAAACTATTAGGACAGGTGGTTTTGCGCTTGGATTTTTTGTTTGTTTGTTTGACGTCCCCGTCAACACTACGTAGGTCATATTGGAGATGCTGCTTTCAGTTTCGTGGAATTTTACAAGACATCGAGATGAGATGACACCTCAAGCCCCGACGCAGGCAGGCTTAGTCCTTATAAGCGGTTTACCTGTACTCATAAGCGGTCAGTTTCAGCTCTGCGTCGAAGCACCATGCAGCCAAACCTAACAGACAAAACTTTATCAAATTAAAATTAAGGCCATGCACACGGTACAGAGACCTTACCGCATTTTCCATCAATAAACCATCTGGTTATCGGCCCCAGCCCATCGGGGCTTGAAGAAATAGGCGGCATGATGCTTCCACGCAGAGCTGAAATCCGACCGCACACGAGTACTGGTAAACAGCTTAGAGGACCTAAGCCTGCCCTGGTAAAGCGGTGCGAGTCGGACCGCCCATGCTTATAAACCCTATTAGTTTCACTGAGCGACAGGGCTTGAGATGTCATTTCATCTCATTGTCGGGTAAAAGTCCCACACTATTAGAAGCAGCGTCACAAACATAACCTATACAGTGTTGACGGGGACGTTAAACCTCAAATCAGTGTTGACGGGGACGTTAAACCTCAAATCTGACGGGCCTCCGTGGCCTAGTGGATAAGAGCGCTGACTCTTAGTCATTAGGTCTCTCACCGCCGTAGGTTCGAGCCTCGCTCGGGCCACGTGTGAGACGCCAAGTTCTGCAACGGAAGGTCAGGTGGTTTTTCTCCGGGTACTCCGCTTTTCGCCCACCTCTGATTAACGATCGGCTCGATATGAGTGAAATAATCTTGAAAGGGCCGTAAAACCCAAACCAAAAAAAAATAAATAAAAATAAACCTCAAATCAAACAAACAAAACCATCTGGTTACATATTTGACAACTGCATGTACATGTTCTTTGCTCGATAGAATAGGAGCAACCTTACGTAGCCAGTGAGGCATAAAAAGAGTAAGCTTCATGTCACTATGGGTTCCACTTGAAACCACGCGTGCCTTCACTATGGTTATCCTGTAACTAAACTTGCATGACTTGTGTGTGTGATTTTAGTTTTTCGTCCCGCTAACAACTGATGTAATACGGAGATGAGATCTCTTAAAGACTCATCCAAAAGTCAGGAGAAGCCCGTAATAGAACCCATGACCCCTGGTTTAAGTGGCGAGTAGCTTAACCACCACATCACGGAGGTTTCTTATACTTTTATGATAAAGAGGTACAAATTGCTGGCCTTCTTTTGTTTTAACCCTTATCCTTCTGTTCACGAAAACCCCTACCTTTGCAAACAGTGTAGATCCAGATCAGATGGCTTCTGAAGAAGCCATCTGATCAGGATCTACACTGTTTGTCATTCCGTTTGTGAATTTGAAAGAAAATATTATATCATGTAATCTGATTGGCTGATAGTCGGGAATGGGAGTGACTAATATGAATATTCCGCAGGATAAGGATTAAAAGGTGCTTCTAATGCCAACTTTGGCCATGTTTGGCATACTTATGGAGCATACTGTTGCATCATTCTGTCCGTCCAACGTTTGTTTGCATGATTAACATGAAAGACTAGAATAATTAAATCTTCATTGAAAACAATATTTTACCCTTTTTACATGCGGTTTCCATTTTCTTACATAAAGAAGAGATAGCAGGGCAGTTTCAAGCTGAGGCACAAAAAAATAAGGAAAAGTGTGAAAAGTAAGGTCTACTTGAAAGCATTTAAGAGAAATGTGTTTAAAAAATGAATAAAATAAAATAATGCTGGATTAGTTTGCAACCTTTGTATGAATTAAGAACTTGTTAGTACCCGTCAACTTTCAAGAACCTAGAAAATGAAAACATAGATCTAAATGAAATTTGATATGTTCATATACTTGTTAGCTATGCTTGTATAAGTGATTTTGGCAAGCTTCAAGCAACTTTTCCAGCTCATTTGAGCAGGTATACACCAGAATCTGAGATTGGAAAAGGAAAACAATCTAAGGTATCCTTGCTTCTGGAAAAGCAATTATTTGCTTCAACAACACAGACCTTGAGTAACAACTTGCTGGATGCATATACCTCAAGATAAAGGAGAATGGGAAACACAATGAAGGGATAATTTTCTGAATATATGTTGTGGGTACTTGTTAGAATCGCCTCGCTGAGGCGATTCTAACAAGTACCCACAACATATGGTTTAATGAAAAAGTATCCCAAAATTACCCTGGTTTCTCCTCCTTGTCTGGTACAATGTATATGGCTGGTAGGTTTGCCAAAATACGTGGTGAATTAACACAGATGATTCTAGCCACCACTGGGATAACAGGCCCATGTGATATAAGGCTTTCTTTAACAACTCTGAATATGAGAATGACTGAAGGGCCAGAAAATATAAGACAAGCTCGCTTCCCAAACCTGCTGTGAGCACAGCAGGCCTTGCCCAATTCTAAGTCAATCTCAGTTGAACGCCCCCGGTTCCAAAAGAGACATGACACCTTCGCCTCACCCAGCCCCCTCCCCCACGACTCATTCATCGCCGACTGCCTGTATTTTCAGCAGAACTGCGACAAATATCCATCAGAAAAGGGGTTTATTTAGAGGCATAAAAGATACTTCTATCTCCCACGGATGTTGTTGCACTGGCAGCACTGATCTCGGTGTAAAGACTATTTGGTTAAACCCTTAAATTTATGTATGTTAAGCAAATAGTGAAGACCATGCTCACTGGAAACCTCCGGTAGCGTCTGATCTTGGTCTACAGTGTCTGTCTGTGTTCCAGCCGTTTTATAGATACCGCTCTTTAGTCTCGGCGACAAGAATAGCAAGACTGTAAAAGGCAGTAACCGGTCAGCGAGTCACGTGGACAATAGCAAGCGGGAAGTTTCTGGGGTTAAGTAACTTCGGATCGATTGAGAATTAATCCGGCGACATAAAAACTCCTTGTTTTGTCACAGTTCGACACTATCAATAAACTCTCTTACGGTAGCTTTTCAAAAAAGGCAACTTTAGTTTTTAATTTCCCCATAGTACTAAGTAGCCTCAAATCTGCCATTGTTCGCCAAAGTGCGGACGCGAATAATACAAAAACGAACCCCTCTGACACCATTCCGAATTGAAAAGTAACAAAGGGCACGGCCCAATATGATCTATGGGCACGTCACTTTGCCATCAAGAAAAGTGTAATTAGATCTGGAGGCAGTAATTATCAAATTACCCGTTTGTTGCATGTTACGGCCGGGTCCGTCATTTAATCAGCCACGATCCCGGCTAATCTTTTAAATCAGATTCTCCTGTGTGATGTACATTTAACCCTTTTTGTACCAAATGGAATCTTCCTCCTTATATATAGCAGGAGTCCATTTCAAAATTTAGGGGTGTCAGGTTGTGTTTTCTTCAAAATTTATTTGGAAAATGGCTAAACTTTTAGGAAACAGTGGAGGCCCTGATCAGACGCCGCATTCTGCGGCGTCTGATCTGGGCCTGCACTGTTTGCCAAGGTACCCCGTACATAATGGGTTATTACACGGCGATAAAACCGATTAGACGAACGATTTGTGGTTTAATCGAAATTAGAAAGTTATTGATCTTCGTGATCAACGAAGCGGTATTGAAAAAAATGACAGTTTCAACAACAACTCTCTTGTGAAGTAGTTGCTGGTACAGAAATCAATAAGACGTCTGGTGATTTAAATTTTTCTGAGAAACAGCTGGTAAGACGATCAAGGTCACACGATCGTATAACAAACACCCGGCAAACTCCCTTTATGTAGAATAGATTGTCAGGTTTCCAGCGATTTGTATTTTTATCCCCACTTAAAAAAAACGTGGAGATATTATGTACGCCTCTGTCCGTCCGTTGCACTATCTCCACCCTGGACTTATATTCAGGTGCGCCGCACCTGGGCCATGCCCCACCCCCTCCACTTCATAAAAGGCAGAAACCTTTCAGATCCGCTCCCCGTAATTATATCTATATATATCCTTGTTCCCAATCATTAGACGCATTTAGAGACGCCATCCAGCATGTCCCCTGGGTTGCGCCGGGATAATGCCCCACTACTCTACTTCATAAAAGACCATTAAACCATATATACTCTTGTTCCTTATGATAAGACGTTTTCGGTGACACCAATCTGGAGGTCCCCCATGGTGCACGGGGGCCATGCCCCACGCCCTCCACTTCAATGAAAGCCTAATATCAAAGAAGCCCCTTTCAGATCCTCACCCCTAAACCGTATGTACATGTATATTCTTGTTCCTTATGATGACACAAACCTTTGGGTTCCCCGGGTGTGCCTGAGCTATGCATCACTCCTCCACTTCACAAACAGGCCTAATATCTGAAAAACCGCTCAGAGCCCTATCCCTCTTGTTCCTTATGATTAGATGCATTTGAGTGAAACCAGCCTTGGGGTCACCCGGATGCGCACCCACCCCCTCCACTTCATAAAAGACCAAATATCAGATAAACTGTTCAAATCCCCGCACCAAAACTATATATATTTTCCCGATTGTTGTATATTTTGTTTGATTTGAGGTTTAACGTCCCCGTCAACACTGTAAAGGTCATTTTGGAGCAGTTGCTTCGAATTTTGTGGAACTTTTACCCGACATTGAGATGAAATGACATCTGAAGCCCTGCCGCCCAATGAAACCAATAGGGTTTATAAGCATGGACGGTCCGACGCGCACCGCATTGCCTGGTCAGATCCTCTAAGCGGTTTACCAGTACCCGTGTGCGGGTCGGTTTCAGCTCTGCGTGAACGCATCATGCAGCCCTTCTATTTCTTCAAGCCCCGATGGGCGGGGGCTTGATTGTTTTATAAAGTGTTTGGGAAGTTTGTGAATGCCACCATCCGTCTGTCCTACACGATGATGTATGCGATTTCTATAACAGAAGACAATGCGATTCTCCAACAGTTTTTTTTTTTTTTTTTTTTTGTTTACATCACGAAAACACGCCTATATAATTTTGACCCTTTTGAACCCCACTTTTATATAGTAAAACTCGGGTTTACAGGGGTAAACCTTATTTTTCTTAGTTCTCATTTAAATATAGATTGTGGGTACTCGTTAGAACCGCCTCTGTGAGGCGGTTCTAACGAGTACCCACAATCTATATTTCGAGCAGAAATAAGAAAAATACCACAATTTTTCATCCGAAAATGTTCGTATTTTCGGTGGTAAAATTTACAATGTATTAGTATAGGCGTGTTTTTCGTAATGAATGACACATGTGTTGTCTTTTATTTTCTGTATCTGTTTCTTCCATAAAGGAATATCAGTGCCACAGACTTGAAGAATTCTATTGCAAATATGATAGTGTATAGGCATTTAAACATAAATATTGACACCTGCAAAAGTCAGTTTGTTCAGAAATTCGATCTCTCCTTTAAATGCTAACAAGGAAGCTGGGCTCTGACAGAGGTTAACCCATTTTGTACTTAATGCTAGGTTTACATTATGATCCCGGCGGCCACGGCAATCACGTTTCAGGCCACCGTGGACAAAACGGGATAGACGTGAGACAACGCGGGGGGACGCGGTGGGCAAACGTGACAGACCGTGATTGCCGTGGATGCCGGGCCAGATTTTTAAACTGTCAAAAAATTTGCCACGGCAGTCACGGTGTGGATGAGAAACCTAGTAAGCCGTAGGAAAACGGGATGAACGCAACAAAACGTGACAGTACGCAATAGGCCGTAACAAAACTTGGAGGCGATCCGTAGTGGGACGGGAAGAATGTGTATTCCCCGGCATCTCACGGTCCTTTCAAGTTTTGCCACGTTCTGTTGCGTTTAGTGCGCGTTTTGTCACGGTTGCTTCACGGTTGCTGCGCGTTTTGTGCCGTCTTTCCACGTTTTGTTACGTTTTTCACGGCAAGCGAGAGTGTATGGTAGCCGTTTCGTCGCGTTCAATCACTGCATGTCCCGGCATGTGACGGTTTACTGGCCGGGCGCGTTACGGTGCGTTGCGTTCTATTATGGTCTGGCACGGCGAGCGCGGTATGGGAGAGAGTATATAAAAGCCAGGCCCAGCAGGGGAGCTTCATTCGAGTCTGAACAAACGACGACTCATTACTGCGTCTACAATACGAAGAGAAAAGACCAAGTTGCGGAGAAAGAAGGCCAGATTATGCCACCGAAGAAGCCAAGACGTACGAAGGCACCGCGTCCTGCGCCACCATTACCAGTAGAGGAGCAGCAACAGCCTGAAGATCCTCGCCGTTCACCACTACCAGTAGAGGTGCAGGAGCAGCCTGAAGATCCTCGCCGATCACCGCCGCCAGATAAAGAGGAGCGTGCTTCTGCTGCCAACCCGGTCCCTGAACTGGAACTTGGACCTGAGGCCGAGGAAAATGAAGAAAACGCATCTGCAAGGAGGAGGGCAGCCCCACGGGTCTTAACCAACTTTACGGAGGCTGAGATGGAGCTCACTATTGATTTCCTCCAGCAGAATCCCTCGTTGTATTCCAAGAGGCTTGCTGGATAAAAAAACGCGGCGGCGAAAGACAGCTGTGGACGGAGCAGGTCAGGCAGATGAAGCGTACGCCCAACGAATTCAAGACGTGGTACGACAGCATGCGCACCAAGCTCGGCAAACTAAAGAAAGTTCAAATCAGACATGTGTCCCACTCCACCAACTTCAATCCATATGAAACGATACTGGGCATCCACCAAAGCGAGGAGAGGGATACTGAAAAAACCCTTGTAGTTGTGGTACAAGGAACCTGTGTTGGGTGGCTTGCTGATGGCAATATGCTTCCCGTCCAGAGCTCCCACTGCATGGGGCACATTCCACTTGTCTTCAAACTCCTGGGCAAGGGCTCTCCACTCATCAGGCGTCACAGGAACGGCGAACATTTCATCCTTGTAGGCTTCCACGATGGCCTTGCACACTTCTGGCACCATATAGCAGATGACTGATTTACTGCACCGGAACGCATAGGAGAGTGACGAGTAATTGTCCCCAGTTGCCAGGTGTCTCAGAGTCACTGACAGCTTCAGTCCAGTTGGTAGGGCAGAGCGGAACTTCGTGTCTTGTCTCTCGATGGCTGGTGTTACTCTTTCCAGGATCTCGTCGAAGAGCTCTGGAGCCATCCTCAGATAATTCTGGAAGGCACTGACATCTTCGGTGCGGAGCTCTCTAGTGAGAAATGTTGAGTAGTGGCCCAGTTGCTGCCTTCTGTCTTCCGATAACCATTCGCGCACCCACATAGATCTTGGCCTTCTTGTCCGCCTTCTACGCCTTCTTCCTGCCTGCTGCAGTCTGGCGTTTCCGCTCTGCAACTGCTGCTGGCCTTCTCCTTGCTGACGCAAAGACTGGATGTATCCACCCAGCAAACATACAAACACAAAATCTACTTCATCTTGGGCATTCATGATGTCTCGTCGAAGTCTCAGGATATACTGATTTCTATTGCTTGGGTGGCTTTCTTTTTATACCGTGGGCACAAACGTGCTCCAAAGCTGCCCGGCGTCCACGTTTCATCCGTAGAAAGACTCGACAGAACGTGAAAAACGTGCCAGACCTTGATCAGAACGTGAGAAACGTGACGGACCCCATCAAAACGTGACGGGCCGAGAGGGAACGTACTGGCATCCGTGGTAGACCGCGGGCCGAATCGTAGTACGCCTTCGAGCCTCCGGGACTCAGCACCCCCCGTCTTCACACGGCCTGTCACGGATACCGTGACTGGCCGTGAGAAAACTTAGCAAGACCTAACAAAACTTGAATACTGAGAAAGAAATGGCCAAAATCCCACGGCGCACTACGTTTCGGGCAAACGGGGCTGCCGTGGGCGCCGGGAACATAATGTAAACCTAGCATAATGGAATTTTCTACCTTATACAAGTATAAAGGAGTTCATTTCGAAAGCTAGAGTTGATTTATAGTAATTAGTTAAGGTAACGGTTGAACTTTCTGCAAACAGTGAAGACTCTGATCAGACGCTGCAGAATACGCTGCGTTCTGCAGCGTCTGATCTGGGTCCGCATTGTTTGATAATGACCCGTTTCGGGGTTTTCAGTATAAAACGGGCTAAAGTAAGTGAAAGCAACCCATTCTTGACGAACAGAATCTTCTCCCTAATGCATGGCCAAGGTGGCATGGGCAGGTGTGTCTAGATAAGGAGGGATAAACCAGCAGGCACACGTCACTAGGGCAACGTCAAATCAACGTCGGCGCAACGCCATGACGTTGCACCGACGTTGATATGACGTTGCACCAACGTCATGACGTTGCACCAACGTTGATGTAACGTCACAGTTACGTCATGTGATGATAATCAATGAATACTTTTCTTTATTGTATGATAAAACATGTTGTGAGTATTTGTTAGAATAGCCTCAACGAGGTGATTCTAATGAGTACAAACAACATAGATTTTCATGAGGAATAAGAAAAATTCTCCCCAACTTATCCTCACATATGCTAAGTGTACTGAAGAATGATTTCGAATAAGCCGTGGTAACCAGCCATCAGTGTTTGATTTATCGGGGTTCTACTGTAAGGGTCGATAATCCGTGTGACAAAGGGTATTCTTAGAGTTTACTTTTCTCATGAAAAATGAAAATTTATGTCTTATCTATACTTCTAACATAGGTAGTTGGTGTTCGTTAGAACCGCCTCAAAGAGGTGGTTCTTATGAATACCCACAACCAATGTCTTGGAGCAAAATGACAAAAAATATTGTATACCCTTGTAAATCCCAGTTTTCTCTATATAAAGTGGGATTTGTGTAGTGTTCATTGCATGGACTTGCTAACATGGTGGACCCAGCACTTTTGCATTTATTGTGACTGAATGTTGCAAACCTTATCGAAATGTCGTAGAAAACCAGCGAATGTCAAAATACTTGAATAACAAAACCGAAACACACCCACACATTGCTAGCTAATGTATTTTCGAGTAGCACAGAGTTCTTATCTCCAGAACAGATCTCTAAAAGACATTTTGTTGTACTCTTGTGAACCGTAGAGGTATGTCGGCTGCATCTGTGTCATATTACCGCGCGAAAATGCACGCTACGGGTTTCCAAGGTATCAATAGTTGGTGGAATTTTTCTCTTGTAGTAAACCACTCAAGAAAATATGCGTTTCTTGGAAATATCTTGAATTAAATGGTCAAAACCTTGAAATAGGGACTTTTTTCAGGTGAATCAGTAGGGTTTTGTCGACAGGAAGACATTTTTGTCATGTCCGTGCAAATCATATCCTAAACCCACTTTACATAAAGAAAAAATGGGACTTACAAGAACAGACATTACCGATTGTGCATTGTAAAATAAAAATAATAATCCCGTAAATATACTACTCAAAGTTTGATAGGGATCACTTTTTATGTACCAAATTTTGCACAGAAAATTTATAAGTTCTTGACAGAATTTGTACTCGGTATATTGATAAATATCTTAAGCAGAAACTCGTGTGCAGTTCAGTACTCATAAAAGTGTACACTTCTCACAATTCGCAAATGAATTCATGCACCCCCAAAATCTTGCGTAGCACTGCTTTCCAACAGACCAATCAAACTTGTCAGTGTTCCTTTACCAAGCGTAAAAAGGACTTCATTTGATTTGTGAAACACTAAAATGCCTAGAGGGACAATTAAGAAACCGTCTGAGCCCCGAAGAAATGAATCGTTGCGTCGGAATGTTGGAATCTTGCGTCTCTCAACGTCGTGTTGCTGGGATTCTGAATGTGTCTCAGAGCGTGGTTTCACGAATGTGGAGTCGGCATCTTACCCACGGAAATCCTTCACACAGCCGCGGCGGGGTCGAGAAAGGGCTACAACTCAACGTCAGGGCCGTTTCTTGTTGATTCAGTCTCGACGTCAACGGTTCCTGAACGCTACGCGTTTGCATAACGAGCTTATAAACGGAACTGGAGTACGAATTTCTACACAAACTGTCAGAAACGGACTCCACGAGTTCGGACTTAATGCCATGAGGCCTGCTGTACGTGTCCCGTTGACGAGACAGCACGTGCTAGACCGGTTAGACTTTGTAAGAACTCACGTCAGGTCGACGGTTCGTGACTTGACGCCAGTACTGTTTACTGAGGGGTCCAGATTCTGTCTAGACTTCACTTATAAATGTCAATTAGTGTGGCGAATGTCTAAACAGCGATTCGATGACTTGAATGTGGCAGAGCATGATCGCTATGGAAAGGGGTCAGTCATGGTTTGGGCTGGGTTAAGCGTGAACGGTAAACCTGACTTGTACGTCGTTGAAAACGGAACGTTAATGGCAGTGAGGTACTGTAATGAGATTATTGATGACTTCAGATGCTATCGGCCCGGACTTTATTCTGATGGATGATAATGCCCGTCCCAACCCTGCCAACGTCACTGATTCCTACCTGGAACGTGAGACAATCGTTCGTATGGACTGGCCTGCTCGGTCACCGCACTTAAATCCGATTGAGCATGCGCGGGACATGCTACAGAGTGCTGTGTCAGCCCGACCTGTGCATCCGAGGACTTTACAGGAGCTCAAAGATGCATTGGTTGCTGAATGAAAGCTGATTTCACAAAACCGGATACAGACTCGGATTACGAGCATGCGCAAGCGATGTCGTTCTGTAATTGATGCCCTTGTACGCCATACACGTTATTAAGCACGTTTGTCTAAACAAATTTGGAAATTTGTGAAAAATCAGTTGTCCAAATCCCTTCGTGTTACGGCAAATTTTGGGGGTGCCAAGACGTTTGCTGTTGTCACGCTTGAATGCAGTACCAGTTGACAAAATTAATCACTAGGTTTTGTGAAGGATACGTGTTCTATCATTATGTATCAAATTAGGGTTCAGCTGATTAATTCATCCAAAAATTATTTTGCATTAAAAAAATGATCCCTATCAAACTTTGAGTAGTATACTTGACAGTGCATTTACCGTCATCGTAGTTTTTTTTTTTTTTTTTTTTTTTTTCTTCAGTAATCGGGATGCAGAAAACAGAAGTTGGGGTTAGGTATCTTTTCCTAATCCTGCACAGCCTTGAGTTCTAAGGGGTGAAAGTGATGCTTTATTGTGCTAACCATTAGGGGACACAGTGGTGCTCTGAACAAAAACAAGGAAGTCACTCATTCGAGGTGTTAGGGTACACATTTGGTGCTACTATTAACTGCACCTAATGATTCGTGAAAAACACCTCCTGTTGAAAGATAACCCATTTTGTACCGGAAACCCCAAAACGGGTACCCTGGCAAACAGTGCATGCCCAGATCAGACGCCGCAGAACGCGGTGTCTAATCAAGGCCTACACTATTTGCAAAAAGTTCAGCCATTTTCCAAATGAAGAAAACACGACTTGACACCCCTAAATTTTGAAACGGACTCCTGCTATATATAAGGAGGAAGATTCCATTTGGTACAAAAAAAGGTTGAAGCCATTAACCTGCGTGGAATTGCGTTAATCAAAGTATGAAAATAAATTCTTTGCAGTAGACTAATTATAAATGCTTTTCATGCAGATTCTATGAAAAGAACATCTACCAAGGGAAGCCGTGTACGTGCGTTCTGTACTATTTTTGTGTATGGGTGGGGGTGGAAGGTGAAAGATTGGTATTACAGTTTCACATATTTCGATCCGATCATTTATCTGAGGTGGGGTGCCTAGTACACGGAGAAAACAAAGAAAAACACATGATCTTCCGTTGCAGAAACTGGCGTCTCACACCCCTCGAACCCCACTTTTATATAGAAAAACTGGGGTTTACAGGGGTAAACCTTATTAGAAAAATATCAGACTTTTTCATAATAAAAATCTTCATTTTTTCAGCGAAAAATGTATAGGCGTGTTTTCGTAAATGGATGGAAGATCCATCTCAGAAAATTAGGGGCGAAAGTGTCAACACGAAACGGAAATGTTTCAGATTTAATTTGATGAAATTGTCCTTATTTTCAGAGCGGTGACATTTTGGAAAATTGGCTTGACATTACTTTTATCTTTACACAAAGTCTATTTTACCCATTTCTGATACAGAGGAGCTTCGGACAATTCCAATTTATAATTTTGAAGGAAAACCAGATATACTTAAGCAAACAGTGTCGATCCAGATCAGACTGAGAGTCTGTTTTGGGGTTTTTTACTGTTTGCCAATATCACTATTTCAGGCACCAGGCACGAAAGAGAAAACAGGAAGTCGAGCGGATCTACGGAGTGATAGTTGTTGCTTGGGCTCCCAACTGGCCCCTTAGGACACGACAAAAGAAAATACTTGAGTCGGATAAACTGTTACCTCGATTTTGGCTCATATAAGCTTTGGTTCGTCAACCTCAAGGAAAATAATGCAAAGTGAAACGGGCTTCCGTGGCCTAGTGGATAAGAGCGCTACTATCATTGGGTCTCTCATCGCTGTGATTCGAGCCTGGCTCGGGTCACATGTGAGCAACGGAAGGTCAGTCAGGTGGTTTTTCTCCGGGTACTCCGGTTTTCGCCCATCTTTGATTAACAGGCCTCATACTGACCAAGCTTTTCAAAGCCTGAAAGACCTGATTTTGCAGCCTTAACCCTCATCCTGCTGTACATGACAACCATTACCTTTGCAAACAGTGTAGATCCAGATCAGATGGCTTCTGAAGTTTGTGACTTGAATACATTATATCAAATAATTTGATTGGTGAATAGGCAGAAATGGGTGTAGCAAAATAATTTTATTCAGAGGATAAGTGTTCAATAGTCATTTTAAACAGAATATAGGAAGAAAAATCAAAATCTAAAAAGCCTGAAATCCAGAAAAAATCAAGAAACAATCAAGCCCTAAAAGCCTGAAATCCTGCAAAAGCCTGAAAAATATGAGGTCTGGATTAACGATCGGCTCGATATGTGTAAAATAATCTTGAAATGGCCGGCCGGAAAACCAAAACCAAAATAAAATGTACAGTGAAATTCCACCCAAAATAAAGACTCGTTCTGGTTTAAAAAGCTTATTTAGAATGGTTCAGTTATTCTTTTTAAAAAATCTCTTCGTGAACACTTTGGGACTGTTTAATAGTGGTCTTAAGGTGGTCTTAATGTAGGAATTTTACTGTATACCCTTAGTAAGCACACTGTTCTTTACGTAAGGGTGTGAGTCCAATGGATTCAATATTTAAAGGGGTCTTTCATTTGTGTAGACAGGACGATGTGACCCACCGCGGGTCATAAATTACTGGAAGTGAGAAAGTTATCAAGTGGACATCAGCTGCAAGCTGCGAACATCAATTACACGCAATGACCATAAATTATCAATGACAGAGAGGTGTGGACAAAATTAGCCTCGGGGGTTCTTTATTCAACAGGTAAATTTACTTCCGGACACCTCGCGAAAACACCTGTCTTCTGGGTGGATCAGTGAAGATACAGATCAGTTGTATCTACTCGACAAGTGTCTAGTTTCCGGAAACCTAACGCCGACAGAAGCCTCCTAGTGATACTGAAGGCTCATACCAGGCTGCGCAAACCTGCATGGGTCTTGGTTGGTCGCATCATGGTGCAACACACGTGTTCATGTGACGTGCCTTTTGTTACGTCACACTGTCAGCCAGAAGCAAACCACTTTGACGAGATAACAAGATCATTCATATTTCATATATGGCTATTATGTCAGTCAGGAAATGACCAATAACAAATGTGTCTATACTAAATGAAAACACCTAAAATTAAGACTAAATCTGCTTTCAAAAGCTTATTTAGTAGGTTGCAGTTATTATTGCATACAGTGTCCTCTGTTCAGAGACCACCTTTGGGACTGTTCAAAAGTGGTCTTTAAGACCACTTTTGAACAGTCCCAAAGGTGGTCTTAATACAGGAATTTCACTGTGTGTATATATATAAAGAATTCGTTCCCTCACACAGGCATGCAACTTCACATAAGTTCCGGATAATATTCCTTATTTCCCGACAAAAATATTTATACAGCACCGGGGAAAGATCCCACAATAATCCTTATCCGCAACTATCTAATTTCGTCATAACTTTAACTGGCAGGCACAGGACCCAGCAGGCACATGTGGATCGATGTGGTGCAGTGGTAAAGCATCGGGTTTGAGATCGAGAGGTAGCCGGTTCGATCCCCGCAAGCGCCACCTGTTGTTTCCTTGAGCAAAAGACTTTATCCACATTGCTTATTACTGGTTCCTACCCAGGAAATGAGGGCCATATGGCAGATTAGTACTAGTACTAAATATGTTACCCTCGATAAATAAGTTAGAAGCCTCCGTGGTGCAGTGGTTACGCTACTCGCCTTGTAAACTAGGGATCGCAGGATCGATCCCGGGCTTCTCCAGACTTTCGGATGAGTCTTTAAACCGAGGTCCCGTCTCCGTATGACCTTAGCTGTTGGTGGGACGTAAAACTAAAACTCACTCACTCACTCTATAAATAAGGTCGATTATTATTACATCTTCGTCAGTGCAGCGCCGTGACGTGGCACCGACGTTGATTTGACGTTGCCCCAGCGACGTGTGCTTGCCGGGTAAGTTCATTACAACACCTATTGGGAAATATAACTATATTCTTACCTGTACCCACGATAGTAATTCTCTCGGGTAGCTGTCCTCCCTTGTATATACATATGTTATCAACTTTTGCTGCCTTCACACCAGCTTTGTTAAACACGGGGTCTGGAACAAGTTCTACCACTTTGGCGAACAAAACACGGTCCGAGTAATGGATCTTCATTCCTTCTATACCTTCTCGACCACCCTTCTCGGCTTGCCGGACCCAGGGCTTTTTCGAAAAATCCGTACATCCGTTTGCACATACGATCACGAACAACAAGAGATACACATATTCCATTTTTGAGTGGTTTTTTTTTTTTTTTTTTTTTTTTTTTACTACTGATTACTCCGAATTTATTATTTACAAAACTCTTTTATCTATCAAACTGTCAATTTTTTTCTTTCCTTTAAGAACCAATCCTCCTTTTTTTGTTTTACTAAGAGAATCACTACTGCCAGTATCGCGTGTCCACAAACATCAAGCTGCAAACGCTTGACTGACGCGGTAGTTCGGCTGATGCTGTGTAGCGAAGGAAACAAAAAGCGATACACTCAAGACTTATTTTTAGCTCAGCAGTCTCCTATTTTTCAATAATTCACAACAATACTTTGAAGACCATCTGTGGCGAACAACCTTAACCACACTTTCACAATGAGTATTAGATCACAGACGTTGCCACCTGCCGCCAACCACTACATGTATACAAAATGAAAGTTTTGCTTGGCCAGCTCACGGTAAACCACACGTGCCTGCAGTTTTTTTCTGCTTTCAGATTTTTCCTAAGTTGACTTATCAAGTATTTTAGTAATATCTGTATGTAGCACTATTTAAGTATGTAAATATGACCATGCAAAATGTTCTGCTATTTTTGCATAGATATTTTACGTAATTCATAGCGAAAGTTCAGGTAAACCAGCGCTCGCTCTTTTCTCAAATATCCCTGTCAAATTGTACGCATGCGTAGTAACCCAGCAGGCACTCAACGTTGAACAAAACTTGTTTCAACGTTAGTTCAACGTTGAGTCAACGTTTTGTGCCTGCAGGGAAGTTTGTCACACACGCCGTTTGACATTAATGAACATGCCTCTTAACACAACGTTTTATAGAGAAAACTGGGGTTTATATGGGTATACGTAGACTTGCCCAAGTCTGTTAATTGTCTGTGTCCATTGTAAAAATAATTGTATACAAAAATAAAAAATAAATACATTGTAAATGAAATAGCAATACTGTCTTTTATGAAAATTGTGAAATTAACATTCACAGATGAAGACTAAAGAGACTTTTACATATTTTTTGTTTAAAGGGGTTTTCATTTAAAAATAAAAAATGTAAATGTAGGGACTTGGGCAAGTCTAGGGTATACGTTATTTTGCTTATTTCTGCCCCAAGACAAAGGTTTTGGTACTCGCGACATAGGATGTGGTCACTCGCCTCAGTAAGGCCGTTCTAACGAGCACTCACATTACGGCAACACGCCTATGCAAAGGCATTGTAAACTTTATCGCTGAAAAAAAAAATGAAAATTTTGAGATGAAAAAGTGTCATATTTGCCTTATTTCTGCTCAAAATATAGATTGTGGGTACTCGTTAGAACCGCCTCATTGAGGCGGTTCTAACGAGTACCCACAATCTATATTTTAGAGCAGAAATAAGAAAAATAAGGTTTACCCCTGTAAACCCTAGTTTTAATATATAAAAGTGGGGTTCAAGGGGGTCAAATTTATATAGGCGTGTTTTCTTGATGCAACATAGAACCGCCTCATAGAACCGAGCACAAACAACCTATGTTTGAGTACAAATAAGAAAAAAAAATTACATACTATTATATACTTTTATCAGATAAGTCATCATTTTGAAGATAAGAACGAATGCACTTTGTCACACGTATGTTTGTTTGTTTGTTTGTTTGATTTGAGGTTTAACGTCCCCGTCAACACTGTAAAGGTAATTTTGGAGACGCTGCTTCCAATTTTGTGGGACTTTTACCCGAGATTGAGGTGAAATGACATCTCAAGCCCTGTCGCCCAATGAAACCAATAGGGTTTATAAGCATGGACGGTCCGCCTCGCACCGCGGTTCCTGGACATGCTTAGATCCTCTAAGCGGTTTACCAGTACTAGTGTGCGGGCCGGATTCAGCTCTGCGTGGAAGCATCGTGCAGCCCATATATTTCTTCAAGCCCCTATGGGCGGGGACGAGTCACGTATGTGTTATCCATTACGAAAACACGCCTATACAAACGCATTGTAAACTTTACCGGCGAAAAAAAAAAATTAAAGATGAAAAAATGTAACAATTTTCTTATTGCTTCTCAAAATACAGAATGTGTGGACTCGTTAGAAATAAGAAAAATAAATTTTATCCCTATAAACCCCAGTTTTACAATATAAAAGTGGGATTCAAGGGGGTTAAAATTACATCAAGTGAACAAGTCCGTGAAATCAAAACCCCTAAACCTCACTTTATACAGAGAAATCGGGTTTACGGGGATAGGCCTATACATGCTTTTCCTTATTTCTGCTCCAAGACATAAGTTGTGGGTACTCGTTAATAAGGCGGTTCTAACGAGCACCCACAACCTAAATTTGCAGTATAAATAAGAAAAATATCATGGATTTTCATCAGAAAAGTAGAGAATTAGGAGATGTGAAAAAATGCACTATGTTTCACGGCTATGTTATCGTAATGTATTGGTGTGTTTTCGAGATGAGTAATAAACAGGGGCCAGTTGTTCAAAGCCTCGTTAGCTTAACGAGCTCGTTAGTGGTCATATTGTTAACTATTCTAGCAAGTACAGAGTGGAAAATTCTGGTATTTTTGCTGAAAAAATGTGAGCAGCTTTTGCAAATGCAAAAGCTGCTCACATTTTTTTCAGCAAAATATTAGCATATTTGCCATAATAAATGATCAAAGTTTTAACGATACGTTAACTAATGACGTCGTTATTTTTGAACAACTGGCCCCAGATGTCTCTTATGAATATCAATTTAGTTCACGACAAAAAAAAGTCTTTCTTTTTTTTCATTTTATTTAAAAACAGATACCACAGAAACGGATACACTACAAAGCTCCAGATAAAGGGGTTTACTGGGGATAACTAAGAGCTGAAAAATGTATATTTCTTGTCAGTAACATCTGTTGTGGGTACTTGTTAGATTCTAACAGTACGAGCCCATCGGGACTGGGCTGCATGATGCTTCCATGCAGAGCTGAAACCGACCGCAAACTGCTTATAGGGTATAACACTGCCCAGGAAAAGTGGTGCGAGTCGGACCGTCAATGTATATAAACCCTCTTGGTTGCATTGGGCGAAAGGGCTTGAGATGTCATTTCATCTCAATGTCGGGTAAAATCCCACAAAATCGGAAGCAACGTCTCCAAAATGATTTATACAGTGTTGAGGGGGACGTTAAACCTCAAATCAAACAAAACAAACAAATCTAACAGTACGATTAGTCGATTACATACCCGTGCAATATAGTGCATTATTCAAATCTCCGAAATGGCCACTTTTTCTGGTGAAAATCCGTGATATTTTTCTTGTCTATACTGCCAAAAAAGTTGCGGTGCTCGTTAGAATCGCCTCATTGAGACGGTTCTAACGAGTACACACAACCTATGTCTTGGAGCAGAAATAAGAAATATAATGTTCACCCCTGTAAACCCCAGTTTTCTCTAGATTAAGTGGGGTAGGGGTGTTCATTTCACGGACTTGTTCATGTGGTGCAAGTACATACAACATACGCTTTATCCAAAATAAGAAAACTTGTCATCTGCAGCTATGATACATTAACCACGTAATTTTAACGACTATAGGAAGTTATCTTATTAGTAATCAAAGTAAAGTCATCAGTTATGTGAAAAATACTGATGTCATTTAATGATAAAATGGACGATACCCTAGATCTTTTGTGTACATAAATAAAAAAAATAAATGAAACAGTTCCTTTCTTTCTTTTGAGTGTTCGTTTGGAAGGGAGGGGATTGATTGTATGTCAATCAACGTCAGTTAGAAAGTGCAGTAGCTTTTACAATTCTGATGTCCACGCGATTTTCTCTCCAATTGTCACGCGATTGCTGTTGTGACATCAGAGAAGTGTGTAAAGAAACATTGGCAAACAGCGCAGACCCAAACGCCACTGATCTCCACTGTTTGCTTAAAATACTGGTAAGCGTTTAACGAAACAGCCTGATTATAATCTCCGTTCAAGACCATTTATCCAACCTACAGTACACACCCAGAGACATTCGACCCACCAGTGCTGTCAGTGCTTTGATTTATTGTAAGAATGCGTACCTGTGATGGTTGCCAAAACGTAAGGCACTGTAATAATGTACGTATATACTCCCTGCAGTGAGCAACATCATAAGAAAGGGGTACCCGCACATCGGAGATTTGAAAAATAGATTGGGCTGCATGGTGCTTCCACGCAGAGCTGAAACGCGAGTAAGGGCAAACGCTTATACGGTCTAAGCCTTCCCGGTCTAAGCCTTCCCAGGCATTGTGGTGTGAGTCGGTCGACCGTCCCTGCATATAAACCCTGTTGGTTTGTTTGGGCGAAAGGGCTTGAGATGTCATTTCATCTCAATATCGAGCACAACATTGGAGGCAACGTCTCCAAAATGACCTAATTAGTGTTGACGGGGACGTAAAACCTAAATTTAAACAAGCAAACATTAAAGGGAACGGATATACCTTCAGGGGAAATAACCCTTTCAAAAGTATTTTTGGTCTCCAATGTTAATATTGGTCAACTCTTAAAGGAAAGAATTTGCTCTTTACGTAGAAGCAAATTCTTTCCTTTAAGAGTAGACCACCTCTTCCGTGAGACAGAGTTTATAGAAAAGCGAACAGGAAGGCCCGAAAGCTATCTTCCTTTGTAAAATGGCGGAGAAATCTGTCATGTGTATCCATTCCCCTTAAAATATTAAAATTTGTAATTTACAAACAAGAAAGGTGAAGATAAGTCTGCAAATTTCAGCACCCCTAATTTCTATGGCTCTTGCCAGTCTTGGAACAAAAGAATTACGCAATATTTTTAGACAAATTATGCTTTCAAAAGCATATTTAGAAGGTTTCAGGTACATTCATTACGCAAACATGCCTATACAAATACATTGCCACCTTTATCGCCGAAAAAAATGGAAATGTTATGATGAAAAATTGTCATATTTTTCCTATTTCTGCTCAAAATATATATTGAGGGCACTCGTTAGAACCGCCTCATTGAGGCGGTTCTAACGAGTATCCACAATCTATATTTTAGAGCAGAAATAAGAAAAATAAGGTATACACCCGGAAACCCCAGTTTTACTTTATAAAAGTGGGGTTCATGGGGGTCAAAACTATATAGGCGTGTTTTCGTGATGGTCTTTGTGTTTTCAATATCCAGTGTGCTCTAGTGGGAGACCACCTTTGGGACTGTTCAAAAGTGGTCTCTTAAAGACCACTTTTGAACAGTCCCAAAGGTGGTCTTAATATAGGAATTTTACTGTATGTGTGCAAGCCGGTTTGTATCTTACCAGGGCCAAGTTTTTCAATGTATCGTTAGTTAACAAGCTCGTTAGTGATCAAAGCCTTACAATGTAACTGTTGTGGTAAGCAAAATACCTAATACAGTGATATTTTTGCTGAAAAAAATGTAAGCAAAAGCTGCTCCATTTTTTTTTCAGCAAAAATATTAGTATTTTTGCCATATTTAATGATCAAAGTTTTAACGATACGTTAACTAACAATGTCGTTAGTTTTGAACAACGGGCCCCAGGTTGCAAACCCCGTAGAAAGGTTTTCTCGTGACGGGGACGGATCACGTGAACAAGTCCCTGAAATGAAGACCCCTCTAAACCCCACTTTATATAGAGAACACTGAGGTTTATTATTTTTTTTCTTATTTCTGCTCCAAGACATAGGTTGTGGGTACTCGTTAGAACCGCCTCAATGAGGCAGTTCTAACGAGCACCAACAACCTATGTTTTGAGCAATTATAAGAAAAATGTTACGGATTTTCATCAGAAAAGTAGCCATTTTTGAGATGTGAAAGATGCACTATGTCGCACGAGTAAGTTATCATAATGTATCCAAACGTTATAAGGCGTTATTGTCAACACACATGAAAGATAGAATCATATACATATTCCAAAGTTAGTGGTGTTATTTTCATTACGAAAACACGCCCCTACAAATACATGCCGAAAAAAACACGAACATTTTAAGATGAAAATTGATATATTTTTCTTATTTATGCTCAAAATATAGATTGTGGGTACTCGTTAGAACCGCCTCGAACCGCCTCATTGAGTACCGACAATCTATATTTTAGAGCAGAAGTAAGAAATAAGAAAAATTAGGTTTACTCCTGAAAACCCCAGTTTTACTGTATAAAAGTGGGGTTCAAGGTGATCAAAATTATATAGGCGTTTTCTCGTGTGCGCTTTTTCCCCATTTATGAATTCATATTTTGTAGCTTTTAAATTTATTCACTTTAATTTGAATATTTATCAGGTCGGTTATTAGCAAAAATTAATAAGATTAAGCAAACATTTAGGCCTTGGCATTTCTGAAAATGAATTAAGTAAAAGTACTTATAAAACGCGTAAAATTTACCGATTAAAATCATTACAGATCCTCAGTGATTAAAGATATTAATCAGATTGCGTTTTTCACTCCGATTTCATTTTCTTTCATTAAAAATGTCGGGCAAATACAATATGAGGAAACTATTTGGAAAATGTATTACGTTTCGCAGTCTATTATTTTGACTAAAATCTTGTAAGGTAGAGTTAAAAGGTTTTGAAATTAGATACATGTATTGTGCCCAAGGTGGTGCTTACCAAATTAACAAATTTTGTACTGAATGGAATCTCCCAAGTAGGGGTCAGTTTCAAAATTAGGGGCTATCAGGATAAGTTATTTTAAGAAATTTATTTAGAAAATGCGGCTGAACCATTTTGAACGCACAGACCAGACGCTCGTTCTACGGCGTCTGATCTGAGCCTGCATTGTTCGTCTATATCCCATACTGAGGGGGTGTCCCATAGAAAATGGGTTAATTCATGCCACTGTAATTTGAATATTCACAAATATTTACTTTCGATTAAAGAAGTCGTCAACTTCATAAACATATGCTATGCACAGTTGTACCACGTTCATGATGTAAACTTCAATGCTCAGTAAAACTGAGCCCAGTTGTTTAAAGCATTGTTAGCTTTGCAAGCTAGTTAAAGGGGTCGAATTGTAATCTGTTCTAGATAGCAGGTACAATAACTATAATTCTGATATTTTGCTGAAAAAAATGTGAGTAGCTTTTGCATATGCATCCGCGCAGTCTGATCAGAGTCTTCGTTGTGCGCTCTAAGGATAGCTAAGGACCGAATGCTCCTTCATGCAGCAAGAGGAATCTCTGGTTAGACTATATGGATGCGCAGGCTGATGTGAGTCTTCGGTGGGCGCACATGTCTTATTTTAGGTTTTGTCGTGCGCTGGCTCATATAGAAAACAGCCGCATAGAGCTTGGTCAGAGCGTGCGTAAGAGGATTATCTTGGAATCAAAGGTTGGTCTTGGCAAACAGTGTAAACCCAGACTGACTAGACGTCACAGAACGCGGCGGCTGATCAAGATATTCACATTTTGCTTAAAAACCGGAATTTTAGGGTTAAATTTATATGAAAAAGTTAGAATCACAGTCCAGGAATATTTCTCCGACCTACACTCATAGACAATCGACCCACCAGTACTCTCAGTGATTTGATTTGTATGGAAGTTTAACGGACCATTCAGCACTATTTAGATCATTTTTGAGGCGGTCAGTTTACCTATCCACACTTTTCCTGGGCAGACTTATGCGTAACCAGTTAACAAGTACAGTGCACATTCTTTTGTCAGAAACTGACAACTGCCCTTCTTGAATCAGCGGAAGTGAGAGAATGACCGTAGAACAGATTGAATTATCAACCTCCACGAAAGAATGTTGCCGACCCCGGCAGGTATCGAACCCACGTCCTCCTGATCACCTGTCAGGCGCGCATTCGATTGAGCTATCGGGGCCGGCTTTATCGCAATGAACTACAGAGGTATGGGCGACGGACATGCGCGCTTAGCGAAAATTGGAATCAGCTTTGAGCATACTAGAGAATCCATAGAGCACATTGTGGAAACTCTGATCAGAATGCACAGAGACCCTTTTTAGCCGGGCGCGGCCCAATTACAATGCTTTTTTCTTCTGATAAAATTTGTTGCACACTTCTGCTTCAAAACCAGATTTCGGGTGCTAGTACCGATCCAACCGTGGAGAACATGTAGGTAGTATGTCAAATGTTTAATACAGTAGAACTTCGATGGCTCGAACACCGATGGCTCGTTTACCATGGCTAAGTCAAACCCGTTCTTGAATCCCTAGGGAATTTCTGTTTATAAGAAATAGGGAGTGTAAAAATTAGGATATTATCGTCTTTTATCTTGCAAATGTGTGCTGTGTGTACTCATTAGAATCGCCTCGATGAGGCGATTCTAATGAGTACACACAGCATACATTTTTCATTATAGCACACCGAAAAAGATGGTCTAAAGTAAGACGTTATGTCTCCTGGCAGTAACCCTCAGTGGCTCGAACTACCCCTGCCTCGAACAGATTTTCATGGTCCCAAGGGTGTTCGAGCCATTGAAGTTCGACCGTATCCTATTGGCCTGTGTTCTAGTACCGGCGGAACCCATTCCACTTCTCTTATTGGTATTCACAGCGAGCCTCTATATACTAAGAAATTAGCATGGTATTTATCCCAGAGGTTTCTTTGCTTGTGAATAGTGTTATCCGCAAGAGGTACTGACCCTTGGTTGATATATGTGTATTCACCATTTTTGCATTATTTGCTGGCTCCCGGTTTACCCTTTGTCGGTGTTGGGTGGGCGGGTGGCCGGACCCCCTGAAAGGTCGGGGGTTGGTTATCTGGTTGCCCGTTTTCCCGGCACTGAGGCTTGCTCTGAGTGTGTGGAATCACCGTGATATGGAATTCTCCGGTCGGTACCGTGTCTTAGCTATTAGACTCGGCGGAGACTTCCGAATATTTACGAAAATTAACTGAATTTTGATTTTTTTTTTTTTTTTTTATTATTATTATTATTATTATTCTTGTTGGTATTCTCTGCCTTCTATGGGCGCATTTCATGTATTCAATGTTATGATATGTGATTTGCAAATAAATAAAGTTGAGTTGAGTTGAGGTATCAGACTGAGACGGATATCAGTGCTGTGACTTGGCCAGAGACTCTTAAGATCCACACTCATTACGACAACACACCCGTGCGATATAGTGCAATTTTTACATCTCCATAATGGCTACTTTTCTAACGAAAATCAGTGATATTTTTCTTATTTATACTGCAAACATAGGTTGTGGGTACTCGTTAGAACCGCCTCATTGAGGCGGTTCTAACGAGTACCCACAACCTATGACTTGGAGCAGAAATAAGAAAAATATTGTTTACCCCCGTAAACCCCAGTTTTCTCTATATAAAGTGGGGTGTAAGGAGGTGTTCATTTCAAGGACGTGTTCACGTGATGTATGCATTTTTTATTCCTTGTATGAAGTGCATGATCCAAATTCGTGCTTATGGGTCAGGCACCATATTCATCAGCGCACGTACAATGGCCCAAATTAAGCAGTATTAATGAAGGGATGATAAAGGGGTGATTTTCTTTATTTTGATTTCTGGATACTTGTTAGAGCCCTTTTATTAGGCAGTTCTAACAAGTACCTAAACCATAGTTTTAATGGATAAATACTCAAAATCCTCAGTTCTCCTCCGTTATATGTGCATATCACAGATGTATTTGACGACCTCAGATCTTAACCTTATGTGCAGGACATCAAGAAAAACACACCTACATATATAATTTTGACCCCCTTGAACTTCACTTTTATACAGTAACACCGGGATTTTTTTGTGAGCAGAAATAAAAAAAAATACACCTCTGGCTGCTCGTTAGAACCGCCTCGTTGAGACAATTCTAAGGCGCACCCAATATCTGGGGTTAAACCAGATAAATTAGCCATCTGCCATCTCGGAGACTGCAATTTTCGGATGAAGCATGTCTGTGAGCCAACTTTTCTACGAGAATCAGCAAAGGGAAACTACTCTTTCGACAATGCTGAAGTATGCGCGTGTGACTTGACTTTGTTTAACGGACAATGTGTGTAGAGCAGAAAAGATGCCGCGAGACGCGATATCCGAGGTTTTATCCTGCAATTTTCGTAAACAACTACTACTGACCCATGTAAAATGGACATGGACCTGTCCCAGGCTGCTGAATCTACTGCCCAGCCAGCCGGACCTCGGTAGCTCGGTCGGATGCGCGTCTGACTGGTAATCAGAAAGTCGCGGGTTCGATATGTGCCGGAGTCATTCTTGTGCATATAGATCAGAAATAGTTTCTACGGCCATTCTCTACCTTCCCTTCCGCTAGTTCAAGAAGGACAGTTGTCAGTTTCTGGTGAAGGTTGACCGCTTATGTATTTTACCCTTTGTAAGCAAGGAATACGCCACAGAATTGAAAAGTACGGGGTGTGCATGTTTTCTGGGCCAGTCTGGCTAGTTTCGGCCAATAATAATCATGCCCAGAAAAAAGTGTGGTTAAGTAAACTGACCGGCTCGATATGATCTAAATAGTGTTGACTGGGCCATTTAAGTCCAAACAAACAATACTTCCTAGCCAGCATAAAACAGCGGGCTAACGTCGAGCCGTCAGCGATGTATGACGTTACATGTACCATGTACCGCGTCGTATCACTGTTGGTCCGACGTTTGTTCGGTCATCTTTGTAGACTGGATTGTTATCAATGTGACCAGTACATGTATATGTGGAATCGCCTCCGGTTTGCCTAAAATGGCCACTGTGGCCTTGTTGGAGAATGAAACATGTTTCACATAGTTGTTTGACCTTTCCGCTGACCTTTCCAAACATATGCTTGACAATCTAACTACCATTTAAATTGTCAAGGAAATTGTTCTGTGCATGATGGATAAATCAAATCCAAATATAATGGGTGTTGGTGGGTCAGATCGAGGAAAAATATATCATACAGGACATCCAAAGACTCTGATCAGAGTATGCATCCCCGCAGTCTGATCTTTGAACCAGTTTGTTCGCAAGAACCCGGCAGGCACATGTCGCTAGGGCAATGTCAAATCAACGTCGGTTCAACGTCATGACGTTGCACCGACGTTGACATGGCGTTGCATAAACATCGTCTTTGCTTATGCCGATTTTGGTTACAATTAAAACAAAAAATTATGAAATATAAAAAACATTGAAATTTGTTTTGCATCAGTACACATACTACTCGAAGTTTGATAGAGATTACTTTTATATACCAAATTTTGCACTGAAAATTAAAAATTTCTTGACAGAATTTGTATACCGTATATTGATAAATATCTTAAGCAGAAACTCATATGCAATTCAGTACTCATGAAAGTGCACACTTCTCACACTTCGCAAATGAATTCTTGCACCCCAAAATCTTGTGTAACACTGCATTCCAACAGAAAAATCAAACTTGTCAGTGTATCATTTGATTTGTGAAACCCTAAAATGCCTAGGCGACAATTAAGAAACCGTCGTAGCCCCCCCCCCCTCCCCCGCCAAAAATGAATCGTGGCGTCGGAATGTTGGAATCTGGCGCCTCTCAACGTCGTGTTGCTGGGATTCTGAAAATGTCACAGAGCGTGGTTTCCCGAATGTGGAGTCGGCATCTTACCCAAAGAAATCCTTCACACAGACACGGCGGAGGTCGAGGAAGGCCAGGACCTGTTTTTTTGTTGATTCAGTCTCGACGTCAACGGTCCTGAATCCTACGCGTTTGCATAATGAGCTTATAGGAACAGAACTGGACTACGAATTTCTACACAAACTGTCACAAACGGGCTCCACGAGTTCGGACTTAATGCCAGGAGGCCTGGTGTACGTGTTCCGTTGACGAGACAGCGCGTGCAAGACCGGATGGACTTTGCCAGAACTCACGTCAGGTGGACGGTTTGTGACTGGACCCAGTACTGTTTACTGATGAGTCCAGATTCTGTCTAGACTTCACTGATAAACGCCAAATAGTGCGGCGAATGTCTAAAGAGCGATTCGATGACTTGAATGCTCTATTGAAAGGGATCAGTCATGGTTTGGGCTGGGATAAGCCTGAACGGTAAAACTGACTTGTATGTCGTTGAAAACGGAACATTAATGGCAGTGAGGTACTGTTATGGGAGTCTTGATCAGTTTGTGAGACCATATGCCGATGCTATCGGCCCGGACTTTATTCTGATGGACGATAATGACCGACCCCACCGTCGCCACGTCACTGATGCCTATATGGAACGTGAGACAATCGTTCGTATGGACTGGCCTGCTCGATCACCGGACTTAAATCCGATTGAGCATGCGCGGGACATGCTACACCCTGCTGTTATAGCCCGACCTGTGCAGCCGAGGTCTTTACAGGAGCTCAAAGATACATTGGTTGCTGAATGAAGGATGGGTACAGACTCTGATTACAAGCAAACGCAGGCGATGTCGTGCTGTAATTGATGCCCATAGACGCCATACACGTTATTAGGCACGTTTGTCTAAACAATGTGGAAATTTGTGAATGATCCTTTCGTGTTACGGCAAATTTAGTGGGTGCCAAGACGGTTGTTATTGTCACGCTTGAATGCAGTGCCAGTTGACAAAATTAATCACTAGTCTTTATGAAGGATATGTTTTCTATCATTGTGTATCAAATTAGGATTCAGCTGATTAATTTATCCAAAAATTATTTTGCATTAAAAAAGTGATACCTATCAAACTTTGAGTAGTATGTATGTGGTTTCTTCTATCAATATTCCTCTTATATATTGTCTTTGTATGCATTTCTGGCCTATGTTTGAACACAACGCGTATTCCTAAAACGTCACAATCAACCGTTTGTCAAAAAGGAAATGTTTAACGTACCCGTCAACACTATTTATACCATTTTGGAGACGTTGCTTCCTTTTCCCGACATTTTTGGACAAGTATGGGGCGCCGTTTTACTATTTATTCCCTGTTTATAGATATCCATATCCATAATTCGGATTATGGATATCATTAATTCGAACTATTGATATCCATAATTCGATCCATTTATGTATATCACTAATTCGAATTATGGATATCAATAATTCGTCTATGCAAATAAATACAAAAAATAATGACTGAAACCAAAGACTTTTGCGGTGAATTATGGATATCCTTAATTCGAAATATGGATATCATTAATTCAACCCGATTTATAGATTCCAATAATTTGATTTATGGATATCCATGATTCGAAAAATGGATATCCATAAATCAGCGGAATAATGGATATCCATATTTTGATTTATTGATATCCATAATTGGATTTGGTGATATCCATTATTAGAATTATGGATATCCATAAATCGATCTGAAGTAATGATATCCATAAATCGAATTTTGGATATTCATAATTCGATTTATGTATATCTATAAATAGAGGATCTTACACGAGTGGTCATTTCATATGATGTAGATAAAACGAGTTCGGCGAGTTTCATAAATATCATGAAATGACCCCGAGTGTAAGATTCTCTTTATCATGTTACTACTTTAAATTGGATTTTATCGCCTTTTAATTTGACAATTTTTCTACGAAAAATGCATTGTTGACATGGGTGGCGTCATGTCGCTACTTAATCCCGCAAAAGTGTTATATTACACGTGTGGTCATACCATTTTTATTACACGCCGTTATCCACTGCTTATCAACGACTTCATATGATAATGCGAATTATGGATATCCATAAATCGATTTATGGATATCTACAAATGTTGATTAAATAGTAAAACGGCACCCCATAGAGAAGAACGCGCCGCCCAATTAAACCAATAGGTTTATATGCATAGGCGGTCCGACTCCACTTTGCTTGGGCAGGCTTATAGTCTATTAGAACTTAAAAGCGGTTTACCAGTACGTTCAGCTCTTCGTAGAAGCACCTTGCAGCCCAATCTATATCTTCGAGCCCCGATGGGCGGGCTATAAAAAGGACAGATTAAAAAAAATAATCGTGAAAGAAACACACATATGGTCCCGCTATATAGTTGGAGGTTTTGTTTGATTTGTTTGTTTGATTTGAGGTTTAACGTCCCCGTCAACACTGTATAGGTCATTCTGGAGAAGTTACTTCCAATGTTGTGGGTTTTTTACCCGACATTGACATGAAATGACATCTCAAGCCCTGTCGCCCAATGAAACCAGCAGGGTTTATAAGCATGGACGGGCCGAGTCGCACCGCTTTGCCTGAGCAGGCTTAGATCCTCTAAGGGGTTTACCAGTACTCGTGTGCGGGTCGGTTTCAGCTGTGCGTGGAAGCATCATGCAGCCAATATATTTCTTCAAGCCCCTATGGGCGGAGATACGTTTAATGGCACTTTGAAGAGGAATTTGAAAAGTCCATCATTACGAAAATACGCCTATACAAATACATAGTAAACTTAACCGCCGAAAAAAGTAAAATTTAAGATGAACAAGAAAAATGCCTAATGGCATTATGGACGGGTTTTTTTTTTCAGTACGGTTAGGATGGTGGTGGCATGGGTGGGGTAGGGTGGGGTGTGCTGGTGTGGGATAGGGTGGGGTGGGGTGGGTTAGGAGTTGGGTGGGGCGGGGTGGAATTTGTGGTGGGTTGGGGTGTGGGGTGGGATGGGGTGTGGTGGGGTTGTGGGGTGGGGTGGGCTTGGGTGGGTGGGATGGGGTGAGGTCGGGTAAGGTGGGGAGTGGTGGGATGGGGTGGGGTTGGGGGAGGATTGGGGTTGGTTTGGGATTGGGTGGGATGGGGTTGTGGGGTAGGGTGGGGTGGGTAGGGTATGTATGTAAAACTAAGTATGCATGTATGTACAGAACAAATGCAATATCCTAACCCAGTAACAACTTTTTGTGGAGGGGGGGGGGGGTATGATTTGTTTATGTGTTTTAAGAAGAAAAAATAAATAAAATTTTTAGGGTTGAGGGTTGATTTGTTTATGTGTTTTTCTGTATGTATGTAAAACAATGTATGCATGTATGTACAGAACAAATGCAATATCCTAACCCAGTAACAATTTTTTGTGGAGGCGGGGTTGATTTGTTTATGTGTTTTACGAAGAAAAAAAAATAAAGTTTTTTTCTATTTTTAGCTCTATTTTTAGCTCTTGTGGCCACTGATTTTAGCAATTTTGAAAAACGGTCACCTAATGAACATTTCTGTAAAATAATTTTGAAATCGGGCCATTATCCCAGGAGGAGATGTCGTTTAAAGAAATTGTTGACGGACGACGGACATCAATTCACCTTGAGCACTTCGTGCTCTGGTGAGCTAAAAAAAGAACGAAAAAAAAAAAAAATAATAATTCCATGCCTGTGCATGCATGTATGTATTATTACAAGCAACTATCAGGGGAGGAAGATAATAATTGTTCATATGTGTTTATGGAGAAGAAAAGAAAAATAAAGAAAAAAAAAAGAATGAAAAAAGAAAGAAAAAAAAAAAAAGAAAAAAAAAAAAAAGTCTCCACCTGGGTTTGAACTCACGCCCCTCAGATTCATAGTCAACAATAGGATTCGTAGTCCAGCACTCTATCCACTACACTGGCATTTGAAAAAAGGTTAACCAAAAGGTAAACCTGAAAAACACAAGTTTGAAAAATGACAATTTCCGCCAAAATTTTAGTCTTTTGCGCCATTTATGGATAATACATGAAAGCGGTACCTCCACTTATGCAGCAGTCCTGATATTAAAACAATCTGCTACAGAATAGATGAAAAATATCACTTTGAAAAAAGGTTAACCAAAAGGTAAACCTGTGACGACGCCCGCCCGCAGGACGCCCGCCCGCCCGGACATCGCTATTTTAAAGGACGGATTTTTTTTAAAAACCCGTCCAAAAATTGTGATAATTTTCTCATTTCTGCTCAAAATATAGATTGTGTCTACTCGTTAGAACCGCCTCATCGAGGCGTTTCTAACGAGTACCCACAATCTATATTTTGGAGCAGAAATAAAACGATGAGGCGGTTCTAACAAGTACCCACAATCTATATCTTATTTCTGCTCCAAAATATAGATTATGGGTACTCGTTAGAACCGCCTCGATGAGGCGGTTCTAACGAGTACCCACAATCTTTATTTTGAGCAGAAATAAGAAAAATAAGGTTTACCCCTGTAAACCCCAGTTTTACTATATAAATAAGGGGTTCAAGGGGGTCAAAATTATATAGGCGTGTTTTCGGGATGATCGTGAAAACACGCTTATATAATTTTGGTATCCTTTAACGCCACATTTATTTACAGGGGGATACATAACATGTATTTTTCTTATTTCTGCTCCAAAACATAGATTGTGGGTAGTCGTTAGAACGCCTTGTCGTGGCGGTTCTATCGAGTAATTTTGAGCAGAAATATGAACAGTATTTGAATATTCTTCATGTTTTGGGTGGTAAAATTTTCAATGTATTTCGATAGGCATGTTTTCGTGCTGTAAGCCAAAGACTGTGGGCTGCGCACGCGCAGTCTGATCAACAGTTTGATGTTCGCTGCTTGCAGACTATGATACCCCTACCGGCTGTATCTAAAGCGCCCTGCCCATCGGGGCTTGCAGAAATAGATTTGGAGTTTCCGAGCAGAGCTCAAACCGACCGAACTTAAGTACTGTTAAACCGCTTAGGTCTAACCTTGCTCAGGAAAAGTGGTGCGAGTCGGACCGCTCCATAAACCCCAGCTGTTTGTTTGGGTGGCAGGGCTTGAGATGTCATTTCATCTCAATGGCGGATAAAAGTCCCACAAAATCGAAAGCAACGTCTTCAAATGACCTTAATAGTGTTGGCGGGGATGTAAAGCCCCAACATAAACAAACAAATCGCCCAGCCAGCACTAAACAGCGGGCAAACGTCGGGCCGACAGCGATACAACGTTGCCACGTCGTATCGCTGTCGGCCCGACGTTGGCCCGGCATCCTTTGCTGGCCGGGCTATATCTAAACTGCTAATCTATGTAGCTGATCGGACCGGTTTGTGTCTTACCTGGTCGCAAGTTCGAAACCCCCTCGAAGATTTTGTTTGTTTGATTTGAAGTTTAACGTCCCCGTCAACACTGTAAAGGTCATTTTGGAGACGTTGCTTCCAATTTTGTGGGACTTTTACCCGACATTGAGATGAAATGACATCTCAAGCCCTGTCGCCCAATGAAACCAATAGGGTTTATCCCCCTCGAAGATATGATCTCTCGTGACAGGGCTCAGTATATGGCAGCAAAGGAGCAAACTTCTACTTTGGATAGATTCGTTGCAGTGTTATAAAAGCGTCCATGGCTAATGTCGGATGCATTTGTAAGTGGAGATCCGGAGGGGGGGGGGGGGGGGTCGCGGGTTCTATCTTCGCCGGGACCGGCCAACATTCTTTCCTGGAGATTAATCATGAAATATTTTCCATGGACATTTTCCCCTTCCGCTGGTTCTTAGTTTCTGTCGCAAGATTGACTGAGTGATTGATTGATTGGTTGGCACATCAACCCTTGTGGGTCATTTTGTGTCTCTCCAAAAGAAAGAGAGAAAAGAGATCGAAGAGATAGTAGAGGAGACGAAAGTGAGGGAGAGATGGGGAAGTTTTGTTTGTTTGTTTGATTTGAGGTATAACGTCCCCGTCAACACTGTATAGGTCATTTTGGAGACGTTGCTTCCAGTTTTGTGGGACTTTTACCCGACATTGAGATGAAATGACGTCTCAAGCCCTGTCGCCCAATGAAACCAATAGGGTTTATAAGCATGGACGGTCCGACTCACACCGCTTTGCCTGGGATTGCTTAGATCCTCTAAGCGGTTTACCAGTACTCGTGTGTGGTCGGTTTCAGCTCTGCGTGGAAGCATCGTGCAGCCCATCTATTTCTTCAAGCCCCGATGGGCGGGGCCCGGCAGATGGGGAAGAGGAAAATGTATGGAAGTGTAGAGACAGAATAAGTAACAACGTTCCCCTTCTACCAATACCTGCTGAAGGGACAGCAAGCCTTGCCCAACTGTAAGCCAAAATCAGCTGGTCGCCCCCGTGACGCAAGATACACCTTTGTCTCACCCTAACACTTCACTGTGACAAAAGAATGTGCATAGGTCTACTGAATAATGCCTGCCAGGTGCACGTGACCTGAGCTGAGCTGACTTGGCCGTCAGCCCTGGTCCCCTATTTGACATCATCACGAAAACACGCCAATATAAATAAAAACGTTTGACCCCCTTGAACCCCACTTTTATATAGTAAAACTGGGATTTATAGGGGTAAACCGTATTTTTCTTATTTCTGCTCTAACATATAAATTGTGGGTACTCGTTAGAACCGCCTCAATGAGGCGGTTCTAACGAGTCCCTACAATTTATATTTTGAGCAGAAATAAGAAAAATATCACAATTCTTCATCTTAAAAATTTCGATTTTTTTCGGCAGTAAAGTTTACAAAGCATTTGTAAAGGTGTGTTTTCGTAATGTAAAAAAATCCCACAAAACATCCACTTTATAGCTGTGGAAAGGTGAATTTACAGTGACGGGGATGTCAGATCTGTTTAATTTATTTTAATTGTATTTTGTAAAACATGCTCTTCTTTAACCCTTTTTGTACCAAATGGAATCTTCCTCCTTCTATATAGCAGGAGTCGATTTCAAAATTTAGGAATGACAGGTTGTGTTGATGTTTAAAATTTATTTGGAAAATATCTGAACTTTTTGCAAACAGTGTAGGTAAGTAAAGTAAGTAAGTAATGACTTTATTTTGAGAGGGTGACTTAGTTGCATCAAATGAACATGTCCGCAAAATTAACACCCCCTAAACCCCACTTTATATAAAGAAAACTTGGGTTTACAGGGGTCTACATTATGTTGCTTATTTCTGCTGCTAGACATAGGTTGTGGGTACTCGTTAGAACCGCCTCAATGAGGCGGTTCTAACGAGCATCCCCAACCTATGTTTGAAGTACAAATAAGAAAAATAGAACAATTTTTTATCGGAAAAGTAGCCATTTTGGAGATATGAAAGAATGCACTGTGTCGCACGGGTGTGTTTTTGTAATGGTAGGACCAAACTTCCCTGAGGCCCTCTTTGAACAATCATAAAGTACATACATGACACGAACAACACAATAGCATAAAAATGTTAACAAGATGTGAACAAAGCGACTAGCATTACGATAACATATCCGTGCGCCATAGTGCATTTTATCACATCACCAAAAATGGCGACGTTTTGATGAAAATCTGTGACATTTTCCTTATTTATACTGCAAACATAGGTTATGGGTGCTCGTTAGAACCGCCTCATTGAGGCGGTTCTAACGAGTACCCACAACCTATGTCTTGGAGTAAAAATAAGAAAAATAATGTTTACCCCCGTAAACCCCAGTTTTCTATATAGAAAGTGGGGTGTAAGGGGGTATTCATTTCACAGACTTGTTCACGTGATGAATGAGGTAACATTTCCGAATACGAAAACATGTACATCTTAAACAGACTGAACGAGCATGGATATAAATTAGTTATACATCTTGAAATTGTTTTATTCAGGCGGCGGATGTATAAGAATATTATTATTGAAGTTAACCCCTTTCTTTCATCCATTTTACACACTTGCTTACAAAAGAATCGATAGTACGTGTATTTCTTATACCAATTGGAATACTATTCCAAATTAAAGCACCTGAATATGATAAACTGTTTTTAAACATATTTAATTTTGGCCTTGGTACCTTACAATTTTCATTAGAATCTGAACGCAAAGTCATTGTTTCACCATTATTACAGCCTTTCATTTGAAACATTTCCGTGATATATATAGGAGAGATACCATGAGTTACCTTAAACATGACATTGATTTTGTTGAGAAAAATCAGTTCTTCAAATGACAACATATTCAATTGTTTACGAGCATCTGCCAATGAAGTATAATCTTTACCAAGAATGATTTTACAGGCTCTTCTCTGCAATTTTTTCAATCTTATACGTGTTCGTCTTGAACGAGTTGCCCCAAATCACACAACAATATTCTAGTCGTGATTTAATATAAGCGTTGTAGAAAAGAATCCTATGTTGTAAAGGAAGATATGTTTTTATCTGAGTTAAAAGCCAAATGTATGATGAAATCGTTTTAGATCTGTGTTGAAAATGATCAGTCCATGATAAGTTGTCACTGAATTGGACCCCTTAAACTTTTTCACAGTGTGTTGCTTGCAGTTCAAAGTTATTAAAAACAAGTTTTAAATTATCATCTTTCATATTATTTTTCTTTTGTCGACTCGATATTAGCATCAATTTTGTTTTTCAGTACTTATCACCATACCATTTTCTAGACACCACGTATTTAGTTTCTCTAAAGCATCTTGAAGATGATTTTCAACCACATATTATCAATACCAATATATACAATGTAGTATCGTCAGCATATAAATCTACTGAACGAACTGAATCTTCTAAATATAGAGGCAGATCATTTATAAAAAGCAAGAATAACAAGGGACCTAGAATAGAACCCTGTGGTACACCGCACTTAATTATTTTTTTTTCAGCTTTTGACATATTGCCATTGACTTGCACTTGTTGTGTGATATTGGCTAGATATGATTCGAACCATGACAAGCTTAAATTATTTATTTTGTAATGTTTAAGTTTCTGAAGCAGTAAGTTATGGTCTACTAAATCGAAAGCCGCTTACGAAAATCTACTAATACACGACCAATCATGCTTCCATCATTAATTGCATTTAACCACGAGTCTGTCATGTGAATAAGAGCAGATTCTGTCGAATGGTCAGATCTAAACCCCCTTTGTTTTTTATTTAGAAGTTTTTGACGATAAAGGTATGCATTAATTTTATATTTATCCATTTTTCGATTATTTTTGAAAGCGTGGGCAGTATCGAAATCGGTCTATAGTTGTTCAATTCATCTTTTGCCCCTGTTTTGTATATCGGTTTTACTTTAGCACGTTTCCAAACCGATGGGAAAATACCAGACGCAATGCCTTTATTTATGATAAAGGTAATGATGGGTGATAAAACATGAGGAGCTATGTTTAACAGTCTGGGTCCTATGCTGTCTATACCTGTTGATTTTGTTGCATCCAACGATGTAAGGATAGAGGTAACAAACGAACAGTTTATTAAGGGTATATCAAACGAAACACCATCTGCTATTTTAGAGTTAATGTAAGTGTCAAGTGTTTCGTAATTAAATGGTTTAAGTGGTTGTTTCAGATTGGATGCTACATTTATAAAGAAATCATTGAAAAGATCTGCAATCACTTCCTCATTTGTGATAAAATTATCATCATATTTAATTCCTAAAGTTTTCTGCCGACCCCATTTTACCTGCACCTGACTCAGTGGCAAAATATTTTCCATATAGTTCGTCGGTCTTTTTGTCCTTCCTCCAGTTTGTTTTTGTACATTTCCTTTCTAGCAATATCTATCGCTGTTGAAATTTCATTTCGTAAAGCCATGTATTCAACGATTTTACCATTAATTTTACATTTGTCTCTTTCTTTCATTAAGTCTAAAATCTCGCCAATGAGCCATTTTCTTTATTCTATGATTTTTAATAGGGCATGCTTGTTCATTATTTCCCAAAATAAATAATTTCAGGTTTGTACCATATCATTGACATCATTAAAAGCTGCAATTATTTCCCAGGGTACTTCGGAGAGATCTTTAATGAACAAATTTTCATCGAAATTCCTGAAAATCTATAAGTAAAAGTTTTGTGTTCTTTATTTCGTAACTGGGAGTTTAATTTATGTCACAAAAACTGCATAAAGGTCGCTAATTGAAAATGAACCTACGTGTACCCTAGAAATGTTTTCTTTAATGTTTGTATAAATATGGTCAATTAATGTACTGGACGTTTATGTAGTTCTTGTTGGATTCTTTACTAACTGACTCAGACCTAAAGATGTGACAAAATTGCTCCATTCTATGTCTGATTCCTTAGTTATTAAATTCTTATTAAAATCCCCCGTTAAAATGATTTCTTTCTATTCTCTCATGACAAAATCAATGAAACTTTCAAATCTGTCATTGAATTCTACCTTAGAATTCGGAGGCCTATACATATTACCATTTAGGAACGATTTACTTTTTTCTGGCGTTATTTCAAGCCATATACACGAAATATCATTTTTTTCCAAATTAGAAGTGGAGGCAATGATCAGGAATCGATACAATCAACACACAGCTCCCATCAGAGACACCAAAGGGAAAGACGCACAAACATGAAACAACACACCCTAATGGAAACACCAACAGTGCAAAGCCAAAAGGACAGTTACTTTCCTACAAAATGGCCAATAGGCTATCCAAAATAAAACAACATATGCGACACAAACACCCAAAGACAAACCATAACAAAACTAAACCGCGACAGAAGAACCGCCTTGGAACGGTCAGCGGAAACGAATTCCATTGGTGGGCTTAAATCGATTTTACGTGGCCACACTCCTCGCCCTTACTTCCCCTTAAGTCGATTCTTCGTTTTGCGTGTATTCCATTTTTGACAGACACCATAATACCTCCACCGCCATTGCTTAAGTTGTCTTTACGAAAAGGAATCTGAAAACCATCAGTATTGAAACATTTAGTAGATTAAGGTTCTTTAAGTTTCGTTTCGCTCAGTCCAAAAATACTTAACGAACTGTTTTCTGGACTTGTTAACATGGCTTTTAATTGTGAAAATTTACTCATATTCTGTCCACAAAGTCCTTTGACATTTAAATGCCCATAGTTAAAACCCTGTTTTGCTAGATCAAAGTTAAGACTGTCACAGTTGTATTCGACAAGCCAACATTCAGCAGAACAATCTGGTATCATCTGATCTCCTGAGCTTGCATGCATATTTATCATCGAGTCTTTGTAATCCTCAACTGAAACTTTCAATTTATCTTTTCGTTTAGATTGTTTTCGTAAGTGTTAAGATGCAGATGTCTCTGTGAAAATATTTGAACCATTAAAATTTATAACTGAATTTGAAATGACAGAAAAATTATTGTCAATGAAACACACATTATTATCAATGTTGCAGGCGCAGTCTATATCAAGAATATTTCCAAGAATTTTAAAAGAATTTGAATTGATCAACGGTGTGCCTTGGGGTATATTGGCAGTAATGCCGAGTCCCTAATTCCAACAATCTGATGCTATATGTCCCAATATATGACAATTATAACAGACTTTATTAGAATGTCTCAGATCTGCGTAATGTGTTCCTGATGGAAACAAGTAGTTTGGATTTCTGTCTCTTGTCTGTTGCGTATGCCCCTCTCTCTTGTTGTCCAGCCTATTCTGATTAATATAATTTTATATACCAATCTTTTGGTCCCCCGCTCTGTTGAAAATGCATTGATCATAATATTCCACTTTTTGAATGCTTGTGTTGATGACATCAAGCAGGCGTTTCACTCCTGACCGTGTAAGATGTATTCCATCTTTGGAATAATATCACTCCCTTGGTACCCGGTCTTCGGTAACAAACTTATTACCTCCTAAGCCCAAGACGTCTTTACGTCATCTTAAACTAGGTATTCAAGAATTTCATAAGAAGTTTGTTTTGCCCCTGCAGACAAGGCCGCTAACAACGTCGTCGTTGTGTGACGGCTCCACTATGTTAACACGCTTAAGCAGGAGCTTGGTGGTACTAAGGCCTATGAACTTCAGCCTTTAGCTGAAGAGAGAGCTATAGTAGATAAACATGTTTGTCATTCAGCCACCAAGTTTGCTGTGTGTGTTAACGAAGGCCAAGACAAGCTTCCTACGCTATACTGGTTACCAAAACTTCATAAAAGACCTTACAAAGCACGGTTTATTGCAAATTCTAGCTCTTGCACTACCACTGAACTTTCTAAATTATTAACTTCCTGTCTTACTGCTATTAAAACGCATGTGATTAAATATTGTGATAAAGTCTTTGAAAGATCAGGAAGAAATCTGTTTTTGGTCTATAAAAAAATTCGAATGAGGTTTTATATAAATTGAAATCCAGAAATTTTCGTGCTTCAAGTCTGTCTACTTACGATTTTTCCACTCTTTACACTACACTTCCTCATAATCTTATAAAAGAAAAGCTAAATGATTTAATTGAATGGGCTTTTCACAGAGAATATTCTCTCTATCTTGCATGTAATGTCAGAAATGCATTTTTCACTTCTAAAGAGCATAAGAATTATACACTTTGGTCATGTCAGAAAGTGTGTGATGCCCTCACCTTTCTACTTGACAATATTTATATTAGATTCGGTACTAAGTTATTTAGACAAATTGTGGGTATTCCGATGGGTACGAATTGCGCACCTCTTGTGGCTGATCTGTTCTTGTATGTTTATGAAAGAGACTTCATGTTGTCGCTTTCCATTGATAACCAATCTGAAATTATTGAAGCTTTTAGCTCCACTTCTAGATATTTAGATGATTTATTAAATATTGATAATACCCATTTCGATGGTTTGATCAGTCAGATTTACCCCCCAGAACTTCAGTTAAATAAAGCAAATTCTTCTGATACCGAGGCCCCGTTTTTGGATTTACATTTATCTATTGTAGATGGATTTGTTTCGTGCAAAATTTATGATAAACGCGATGACTTTGATTTTGAGATTGTAAATTTTCCTTTTTTGGATGGTGATGTTCCTCGTGCGCCATCCTATGGCGTTTATATTTCGCAATTAATTCGATTTGCTAGACTGTGTAGTCATGTAAATGACTTCGACACTCGTAATAAATTATTAACGGCTAAACTCCTTAATCGGTACCATAAACTACGCAAAGCCTTTTCAAAATTTTATAGACGCCATTCTGATTTAATTTCAAAATTCAATATTGGACTTAAATCTCTTCTGCAACAAGGTCTATCGGAACCCGAATTTTATGATGACTTAGTATATAAATTCAGAAAAATATATAACCGCAATGACTTCAGCACCCAATTTCGTAAAATCCTTATTCGATATAAAAAGATTGGGTACAACATGGATGTTATACGACAGACTGCATGCATGGTAGTTAACCCAATCACGGTTGGCAACTTTGCTTCCCTCTTTAATTGCACGCTGTTGGGTCAGGCCTCAGATTCTATGACGTTTCCAACGTAAAAGCTTATTGAGAATTAGAGAGATCTTATTCAAGGTAATGTTGGTTGGTGCCTGATGCTCTGTCTCTGGTCGGGCCCATCGGAGTCTAACTGTTGGTTTTCTTTTGCTCCAGCATTTCAGTGGTTTTATGTCGAGTCATCACCGTTGTCTCGCCTCTCTGGTTCTTTTTTTTTGTGTTCACGGAGATGTTGCACTGATGAGTTAGGAGGCCTTCATGCGGACTGAACAAATTATTTGTCTAAATCGCGACGGAAGTAAGGGCGAGGATTGTGGCCACGTAAAATCGATTTAAGCCCCCCCCAGGTGGAAATCATTTCACTGACCGTTCCAAGGCGGTTCTTCTGTGGCGGTTTATTTATGGTTTTGTTTGTTACTTACTGTGTGTATCACTTGTGTCTTTTTATTTTGGATAGCCATATGACCATTTTGTGGGAAAGTAACTGTCCTTATGGCCTTCCTTTGTTTAGGTTTCCATTATGGTCTGGTCGCTTAATGTTTGTGTTTCTTTCCCTTTGGTGTCTTTGATGGGTGGAGTAAGTTAATTGTATCGATTACTGATCTTTGTTTTACTTCTACTTTGCCATAGAAGCAGTCTCTTGTGTGTGAGATCCATTTACGTCTTGTTTCTGTCAGTGAACAGCAAGTTTCTCAATGCATTAATGTTACTTACATCAGTATCCCTTCTTGGTCTAATTTTGCATAGGTATACAGTACATTGAGGGTTGCTTGTTTTGATGAGGCTGATAAGTTTATCGTAACTTTCCTCAAACAGTTCGGCGTTCATCTTTCTCGCTAAATCATTTCCGCCGACTGATATAATTATGTTTCGGAAAGCCGTAATATCGTAAAGGCCAATATCATTCGTTATGTCGCTAATGGTTGCTCCGCTTTTGGCATGTTTATGTGTCCCTCTTACGAGCCCTTTTGTATTGATAGGATTCAAGATAGAGTTCCCTATCAACAGCGTTTTGCCTGATAAGTGCAATACTGACGTGCGTTCTGTGCTGGCCCTGGATCCCTGTTGATCATATTCTTTGAACCGCCTGCAGGTAGTGTAGTTCTCGGTGAAGGTCTGTTTGTGATGCGCAATGGTACCTGCTGTCCAAGCTGCATGTTCCGTGCCTGAACATCATTTCTAGGACGAGTCTGTGATGATACCGGCACATTTTCTACTTGATATATTGTCTTCGGGTTGGTCTGTGAAGAATCTGAGCTAACGCTATACCTCATACTGTTGCAGAAACCTTCGTCTGTTGTAGGTGAAACATGTCTCGATAAACGTCCTTGCGATAGGGCTGGATTCTCCTTTACACTGGGCTTTTCAAGCATCGCCAATACATCGAAATACCTGAAATTTGCGCCCCTTACTCGACACTGAAATGAAATCTCAAACCCTTCCGCCCTGAGAAAAGACAGGTCGTTTTCAGCACCTCGTGGTAGCATAATGTAGCCCAATCTATTTCTACAAGCCCATTGGGCGGGGCGGGGCGGGATAACAGACCGTAATGGGGGAAGCAGCTGAACAGATGTATAAATGTGATCTGAGCTGGCACGTGCTATCTGATCGTGAACGTGCGAATGATGTTAAATTGTCATAGATTTGATGAAAGAGGCAAGAAATATTAATACACCACTGAAAATAAACAAACATACAAAAACAAAAAGAACAGCAACAACAAACAGAGCCTTAATTCATATAAATGCAACAGACCACAACGTGGCAACTGGATGACGGCATTCATGGTTGGGTGTACTTACTGCATTCTGGGTTGCTAACTATATTCGGGTCTCTTTCATTCGTAAGGAAATAACATTAATCGAAATACAACAAATAGAGGCATTTAGTAATTACGTATAAGTGATACTTATAATTAATTTTACAATTCAAACAGATTAAAACAAAACAAAAGCATTAAACGCAGTGCAACTAGACACATGTTAATGTACTTAAGACACGTCCATTTAACATAGGCCACTCCCATTTTATCAATTTCCGCCGCAGTTTGGATCGAAGCTGAAGACAGGTAACAAGGACAATAAATTTTATACCTGTTATAACGCCGCTAAAACGCCGCGATTACCCCGCAATCCCCTCGATCGGCGAAAATCCACGGTGGTCGTCTCAGATTTGCGCAACGCGGGTTTGCATAGGGCTCAAAAACTGCGGCGGTTGCACTGTATATGTCAAGCACGGCAGAAAATGAGGGTGAAGGTTTAGGCCCCTTTTGACCGGTTTAAACCCCGAATAAAATATTACTGACCGTCCAAAGGCGGTACTTTCGTTGCGGTTTCATTTTTTTTTTGTCCGATGCTGTCTAATTTTATATGTTCTCATTTTCACACTTAAGAATGTCCATTTTTTTAGTTTAATAAAGGTAACTGAGTTTCCATGGCTCCCGCCCATCGGGACTTGGAGAAATAGACTGGACTGCTTGATGCTTCGACGCAGAGCTGAAACCGACCGCACAAGAGTACTGTTAAACCGCTTAGAAGGTCTAAGCCTGCCCAGGCAAAGTGGTGCGAGTCAGACCGTCCATCTATATAAACCTTATTGGTTTCATTGGGCGATAGGGATTAAGATGTCATTTCATCTCAATGTCGGATGAAAGTCCCATAAAATTGGAAGCAACGTCTCTAATTGTACGGGGACGTTAAATCCCAAATCATACAAACGAAACTGAGTTACCACCTGTTTGGGAAAGAGCTACTAACTCGGCTTGTCGCCTGTGATTTTATTGTTTGTTGAGACCGTTTGTCCGTCTTACTCTTCGATGTTTGGGACAGGCTTTGGGTTCTGATTCGACCAGTTTCTTAAGCAACTTTACACATTTATTTGCAGAAAATATTTGCCGTTAAGATCGGATAGTTACATTATCCCCAACAGTCCATATTACCCTAAATTGCCCCTTTTAGAGGCAAAGCTTTCATGACTGCTAAGTCGTCCCATTTTTTCTGTTTTACAGTTACGAACAGAACCCGGTGCCTCATTTACACTGGTACAACAAAATCCGGTGCCATTTTTTGTATGGGGAAGACCAATGTCCCGTGCCAATATTTGTTACAATGTTCCGTATTTATGACGTTAAATAGAAAATCTAGCTCATCGTGTACAAGTGCTCTGTATAAAAGCTAAAGAAATAACTAGAAATTGTGTTTGTGAAACACGATGCCCCCAACCATATGCTTGTCCCTAAATGGGACAGTAAACAGTACCTCATGATCATTTGCATTAAAAATAAACCGTTCAAATATTAACAGATTTTAAACAAAAGTTATTCAGGTCATCTATGCCTTAGTAGCAAACAGACTGCCAAATATCCTGAGCCTAGCTCAAGTGGTTCTCCAGTTATTTCGTTCACAAGGTTTCCCTATAGCCAAAATGTATAAGTCCAGAAAGGGGCATAACCCCATTAAATATTTTCGGAAGTTCGGCAAAAGTTAATCAGGTCATCTACACATTAGACCCAAACTGTATACCAAATATCATGAGCCTAGCTCAAGCGATTCTCCAGATATTTTGTTCACAAGGTTTTCCTATAGCCACAATGCATAAGTCCAAAAAGGGGCATAACCCCATTAAATATTTTCGGAAGTTCGGCAAAAGTTAATCAGGTCATCTACACAGTAGACCCAAATTGTATGCCAAATATCATGAGTCTAGCTCAAGCGGTTCTCCAGATATTTTGTTCACAAGGTTTAGCCATAGCCACAATGCTTTAGTCGAAAAAGGCGCATAACTCCGTTAAATTTTTTCGGAATTTGGTCAAAAATTAATCAGGTCATCTACACATTAGACCCAAACTGTATGCCAAATATCATGAGCCTAGTAGCTCGAGCGGTTCTCCAGATATTTTGTTCACAAGGTTTCCCTATAGCCACAATGCATGTCAAAAAGGGGCATAACTCCGTTAAATGTTTCCGGAATTTCGTCAAAAGTTAATCAGGTCATCTACACATTAGACCCAAACTGTACGCCAAATATCATGAGCCCAGCTTAAGCGTTTCTCCAGATATTTTGTTCACAAGGTTTCCCTATAGCCACAATGCATAACTCAACTAGAGAAAGTGACCAGTGAGTCACGTATACCCCCGGACAGCGCCACCCTCTGATATAAAAATGTCCAAGTCCATGACCTTGACGTTTGGTTAGCTGCATTCAATTACCTATTCTCTGAAATGAAATATTTGATACATACCTTTCTAGCTATGACATCAACATCTGTCCGATCGATGCGTAGAGACTTGAAGCAAGTAAGACACTTCGATGGGTTGGTTGTGCTGGGGGTTTATCGCCATAGCAACAGTATTTCAATCCACTTTTGTTTAATCACCACATTACGATTGTTTTTGTTCATCTGATAGGTCTTGGATAGCATCAGTTTGTTGTTTTAGCACTTTGCTTTTTTTTTTTTGCCTTAGTTTCAAACTTTCAGCCACAATTTCCTACTGCCACATATAGCTTTTTATATTTCTTTACTATCTATATACTGAGCTTTAATATTCAATAATAGGTTCACTTATAGCTTTCACTTTCACATCTTATCTTTCTTAGACAATGGCTAGTTACTAAACATTACCAATAGAATAGTATCGCACAATGCTCAACTAAAACTGTCAGAGGATCTGACTATAGCCCCGCTATAGCCCTGTCAGAGGAGAAAGACTCATGAATTAAAGGTAAAGACTTGTGAGAGGGTTAAATCCCTAACAAGGTACCTACGCCTTATAGACTTTTCGCGTTATTAGATCTGAAAAACTGTCTAAGTTAAAAAATAAGTTTTGGATAATGAAAAAACCACATGCACATCTTAAGACCTCTTTGAAAACACCTGAAAAGTTTCAAAGGATCGGCCTAGAACTGTAAGAGGAGTTGCAGTAACAAGGTAGCTACTCCCTATACATTTTAACATTAGTAGATCTCAAAAATTGTCTAAGTTAAAAAAGGTGAAATAAGTGAAAAAAATTATTTAAGGATAATGAAAAAAGAATATTCACATCTTCAGACCTAGATGAAAACACCTGTAAAGTTTCAATAGGATTGACCTAGAACTGTAAGAGGAGTTGCGGTAACAAGGTAGCTACTCCCTATACATTTTAACATTATTAGATCTCTAAAATTGTCTAAGTTAAAAAAGGTGAAATAAGTGAAAAAAATTATTTAAGGATAATGAAAAAAGAATATGCACATCTTCAAACCTATATGAAAACAACTGTAAAGTTTCAATAGGATTGACCTAGAACTGTAAGAGGAGTTGCGGTAACAAGGTAGCTACTCCCTATACATTTTAACATTAGTAGATCTCAAAAATTGTCTAAGTTAAAAAAGGGGAAATAAGTGAAAAAAATTATTTAAGGATAATGAAAAAAGAATATGCACATCTTCAGGCCTAGATGAAAACACCTGTAAAGTTTCAATAGGATTGACCTAGAACTGTAAGAGAAGTTGCGGTAACAAGGTAGCTACTCCCTATACATTTTAACATTATTAGATCTCTAAAATTGTCTAAGTTAAAAAAGGTGAAATAAGTGAAAAAAATTATTTAAGGATAATGAAAAAAGAATATGCACATCTTCAGACCTATATGAAAACAACTGTAAAGTTTCAAAAGGATTAACCTAGAACTGTAAGAGGAGTTGCGGTAACAAGGTAGCTACTCCCTATACATTTTAACATTAGTAGATCTCAAAAATTGTCTAAGTTAAAAAAAGGTGAAATAAGTGAAAAAAAATATTTAAGGATAATGAAAAAAGAATATGCACATCTTCAGACCTATATGAAAACACCTGTAAAGTTTCAATAGGATTGACCTAGAACTGTAAGAGGAGTTGCGGTAACAAGGTAGCTACTCCCTATACATTTTAACATTAGTAGATCTCAAAAATTGTCTAAGTTAAAAAAGGTGAAATAAGTGAAAAAAATTATTTAAGAATAATGAAAAAAGAATATGCACATCTTCAAACCTATATGAAAACACCTGTAAAGTTTCAAAAGGATTGACATAGAACTGTAAGAGGAGTTGCGGTAACAAGGTACCCACTATCAAATATTACAGACAGACGGAATTCCGCACAAATCAAATATTACAGACAGACAGACAGACAGACGGAATTCCGGACAAGCCATATCCAATATAGCCCCCACTTTTTCAAAGCGGGGCTATAATAATACTTAATATTCTCAAAAGTCTTAACAGGCATAAAATTAGTAACAGGTGAAACAGGCCACACTATATAACTCAGCAGCTGATGTTTCAGAATATTTAGTATGTAAAATAGTTGACCACACAGTTGTTAAAAGCACTGTCAGACTATTTAGAAAGGGCAGCACAACTGTACAGCTGCATGAGGAGAAAAGTTTACTGGAATGACTAGCCGTTCAACTCTGTCAACTCCGTTCATATACACATGAACTAAACATGATCCCTGTATGAGTGTGGGCTCTGGAACTAACTGATTAAAGTAGAAGTAAAACATAGATCAGGAATCGATACAAATAACTTACTCCATCCATCAAAGACACCAAAGGGAAAGAAACACAAACATGAAGCGACCAGACCAAAATGGAAACCTAAACAAAGGAAGGCCATAAGGACAGTTATTTTCCCACAAAACGGCCAAATGGCCATCCAAAATAAAAAGATACAAGTGATACACACAGTAAGTAATAAACAACAACATAAATAAAGTATAAGTAAAACAAAGATCAGGAATCGATACAATTAACTTACTCCACCCAACAAAGACACCAACGGGAAAGAAACACAAACATGAAGCTACCAGACAATAATGGAAACCTAAACAAAGGAAGGCCATAAGGACAGTTACTTTCCCAAAAAATGGCCATATGGCCATCCAAAATAAAAAGACACAAGGGATACACACAGTAGGTGACAAACAACAACATAAATAAACCGCCACAGAAGAACCGCCTTGGAACGGTCAGTGGAAAAATTTCCACTTTGGGGCCTTAAATCGATTTTACGTGGCCACAATCCTCGCCCCTACTGCCGTCGCGATTTAGACAAATAATTTGTTCAGTCCCCATGAAGGCCTCCTAACTCATCAGTGCAACACCTCCGTGAACACAAATAATCAAAGAACCACAGAAGTGAGACAACGGTGAGGACTCGACAGAAAGAAACCACTGAAATGCTGGAGCAAAAGAAAACCAACAGTTAGACTCCGATGGGCCCGACCAGAGACAGAGCATCAGGCACCAACCAACATTACCTTGAATAAGATCTCTCTAATTCTCAATAAGCTTTTACGTTGGAAACGTCATAGAATCTGAGGCCTGACCCAACAGCGTGCAATTAAAGAGGGAAGCAAAGTTGCCAACCGTGATTGGGTTAACTACCATGCATGCAGTCTGTCGTATAACATCCATGTTGTACCCAATCTTTTTATAACGAAGAATGATTTTACGAAATTGGGTGCTGAAGTCATTGCGGTTATACAGATTTCTGAATTTATATACTAGGTCACCATAAAATTCGGGTTCCGATAGACCTTGTTGTAGAAGAGATTTAAGTCCAATATTGAATTTTGAAATTAAATCAGAATGGCGTCTATAAAATTTTTTAAAGGCTTTGCATAGTTTATGGTACCGATAACCCTGAATAAGAAGTTTAGCCGTTAATAATTTATTACGAGTGTTGAAGTCAGTTACATGACTACACACTCTAGCAAATCGAATTAATTGTGAAATATAAACGCCATAGGATGGCACACGAGGAACATCACCATCCAAAAAAGGAAAATTTACAATCTCAAAATCAAAGTCATCGCGTTTATCATAAATTTTGCACCAAACAAACCAATCTAGAATAGATAGATGTAATTCCAAAAACGGGGCCTCGGTATCAGAAGAATTTGCTTTATTTAACTGAAGTTCTGGGGGGGGGGGGGGGGGGATGGGGAGGGTAAATCTGACTGATCAAACCATCGAAATATGTATTATCAATATTTAATAAAACATCTTAATATCTAGAAGCGGAGCTAAAAGCTTCAATAATTTCAGATTGGTTATCAAAGGAAAGCGACAACATAACGTCTCTTTCATAACAATACAAGAACAGACCAGCCACAAGAGGTGCGCAATTCGTACCCATCGGAATACCCACAATTTGTCTAAATAACTTAGTACCGAATCTAATATAAATATTGTCAAGTGGAAAGGTGAGGGCATCACACACTTTCTGACATGACCAAAGTGTATAATTCTTATGCTCTTTAGAAGTGAAAAATGCATTTCTGACATTACATGCAAGATAGAGAGAATCTTCTCTGTGATGAAAAGCCCATTCAATTAAATCATTAAGCTTTTCTATTATAAAATAATGAGGATGTGTAGTGTAAAGAGTGGAAAAATCGTAAGTAGACAGACTTGAAGCACGAAATTTTTTATAGACAAAAACAAATTTCTTCCTGATCTTTCAAAGACTTTATCACAATATTTAACGGCATGCGTTTTAATAGCAGTAAGACAGGAAGTTAATAATTTAGAAAGTTCAGCGGTAGTGCGAGAGCTAGAATTTGCAATAAACCGTGCTTTATAAGGTCTTTTATGAAGTTTTGGTAACCAGTATAGCGTAGGAAGCTTGTCTTGGCCTTCGGTAACACACACAGCAAACTTGGTGGCTGAATGACAAATATGTTCATCTACTATAGCTCTCTCTCTTCAGCTAAAGGCTGAAGTTCATAGGCCTAAGTACCACCAAGCTCCTGCTTAAGCGTGTTAACATAGTGGAGCCGTCACACAACGACGACGTTGTTAGCGGCATTGTCTGCAAGGGCCAAAACAAACTTCTTATGAAATTCTTGAATACCTAGTTTAAGATGACGTAAAGACGTCTTATGCTTAGGAGGTAATAAGTTAGTATTTTGAGAATAGAAAGAAATGCGTTTATTCACTAGTTTTAAAATGCTAAGTTTCCAGTCCTTAAGGGCTTTATGCTCAACATACTGTCGTTTACACCGTCGTTTACCGAATTCATTCAAGGAGGCAGCGATTCCATCTCTACATTTACTAAAATCAATTTTAGAAGGAAACCCATATTTCGGTCCTTTAGAAATTATATTCCTTATCCTAGAATCAAGAATAATTTTCAAATTGCCAGTAATTACATGACCAGCAGCAGGAAAGCAATACACTGAGTTTTTACAATCACAGGAATCAGGAGTATTAGTATCAATATCAAGATCTGAAACAAGTTTATTGAAATTAAAAATGATAGATCTAACAGGTTTGTTATATTTATAGCAAATTATAGGTGTTTCAGTATTTTGAAAATAAGCAGGAATGGAAGAAAGCACCGAGCTCTCACGGAAAATACTGAGCAAATGTATAAAATCCATACCCTTATAAATGAAGGATATTTTGAAGAAATGGCGTTTATGATTAATTTCAGAATCAATGTAAGGACGGAGAGTATGCTGAGTATAGCCTCTAGTTAAGAGAGTCGCATCATATAACTGATTAGAACTATCGTAGAATTTATTCGCCTCGGTGTCCAGAATACGTAAAACAGAAACGGGTAATGAACTTAGAAATGAAAGCATAGAGTGGCGTCCATGATTTAATAATATAATTGACAGTCACTTCAGTCTAGTAATGTTTCGTTCAAACGCACGTAATTTACGTTTAAAGTTACCATTTTTCCTGGTGCCGTGAGATCTAGTTCTGCGTTTTCGACATTGCAGGAGAGAGAAAATATCAAAGTCCGGCATTCTGGAAATATTACCCTCATGATAAATGTTGTCATTAAATCCCAGTGGAAAAGGGGTCTGTAGAGATTTAATCCACAGAAGAACCGCTAAAGAAGAACCGCCTTTGAACGGTCAGTGGAAAGAATTCCACTGGGGGGCTTAAATCGATTTTACATGGCCATAATCCTCGCCCTTACCTCTGCCGCGGTATACACTAATTTTGTTTAGTTCGCATGAAGGCTTCCTAACTCATCAGTGTAACATCTCCGAGAACATACAAAAAAAAACTACAGAGATGAAATAAGGTTGAGGACTCGACAGCATACAAGAACAGAATTGCTGGAGCAAAAGAAAACCAACAGTTAGACTCCGAGGGACCCGACCAAAGACGGAGCATTAGGCGCCAACCAACATAAAGAATACTAAAATAAAATTCCATTTATGTTTTTACGCTGGAACCGTCATATAATCTTAGGCCCGACCTCCCGGTTTTGCAATCAAAGAGGGAAGCAAAGTTGCCAACCGTGATTGGGTTAACCACCATGCATGCAGTCTGTTTTATAACATTTATGTTGTACCCAATCTTTATATACTGACGAACGATTTTACGAAATTGGGTACTTAAGTCATTACAGGCATGTAATTTTCTAAATTTATATACTAAGTCACCATAGAATTCGGGTTGCGATAGGCCTTGTTGCAGAAGTGTTTTAAGTCCAACATTGAATTTTGAAATCAAATCAGAATGACGTCTATAAAACTTAGAAAAGGCTTTACGTAGTTTATGGTACCGATACCCCTGATTAAGAAGTTTAGCGGTTAAATAAAAATCAAAAATGAGTTCCTTTAAGAGCAATGAAAACATTCATAAGAAAGAAAATGGGTCATACTACGTAGTTTCGGCTAATAAAGCCTCATCAGTGACCCTGTAATGATCCGGCAAAGAAAGCTAGAGGAAACATACTGCAATTTTGCGAATTTCGAATAGGCAGTCGATTCAAAGACTGATATAAATCAAAATGGGGTCCAAATAATTAAAAGCCTGTCTAGAATATGAGTCTAAACCAATAATTTATTTCTCCCTTCTCAGAATATTCTCGCTGATCTCAAAGGACCAAAAGTAAAATATAAACTGCACTATGGTTGATGTACGGGGAGACGTTTTACGGCCGCCACACGGCACAACACCAGCTGCAGTGAAGGCAAATAAAAATCAAAAATGAGTTCCTTTAAGAGCAATGAAAACATTCATAAGAAAGAAAATGGGTCATACTACGTAGTTTCGGCTAATAAAGCCTCATCAGTGACCCTGTAATGATCCGGCAAAGAAAGCTAGAGGAAACATACTGCAATTTTGCGAATTTCGAATAGGCAGTCGATTCAAAGACTGATATAAATCAAAATGGGGTCCAAATAATTAAAACCCTGTCTAGAATATGAGTCTAAACCAATAATTTATTTCTCCTTTCTCAGAATATTCTCGCTGATCTCAAAGGACCAAAAGTAAAATATAAACTGCACTATGGTTGATGTACGGGGAGACGTTTTACGGCCGTGAAAAGCCTTCCTTTTCACACAATCTGAACAGCTCATGGTGTTAAGAAGTTAGTGCATCTACATTGAAATCACCACAGATGATAGTAGGAATTTCTGTGTTGATCACTGTTAAAATATGCTTGAAATATATCAGAAACTGCCTAATACTTTGAGCTGGAGGTCTGTATACGCTCGTAAGTAAAAATATTTATTCTGCTCTGTGTTACCCTGTTTTATACTGTAACATGCAGATACTCTATACCTTTCACTGTTTGAGGTGAAGCTAACACATGAAATGTGTTGTTGATGTAATTTACAACACCACCAGGTGTTTGAAATGATGGGGTTTGTTTAGCTAGTTGGTCAGGTGAAAAGCAAGACATCCTATCTGCCCTTTTCAAGTTAAAATGTTCAATATGCAAGTCTTCATTTTGAACATATAGTGTCAGCCAGGTCTCTGTTAGAGCTATAATGTCTGAGGCCATGAGGATGTGGTATCTCTGAAAATCTTCATAGTGTGGCAATATGGAATTTATGTTGAGGAGAGTGATAGAAAGGCATGTGGTATTTCTAGTCCAGACCCGTGTAGGGGAGAAGGGCCTTTCAGTTAACATTGTGTGTAAAGCTTCGGTTGCCTTGGAGTTTCCTCTGATTTTGGCAGCATCAAATGATGTGAAGTATAAGGAAGATAGAGATTTGACTCTGCTAACAGCAACATAGAATTTTCCTGGTCCAAAGAAACCCTCACAAAAACAACAACTTTTGATAACGTTAAGCCTTTTACTTTATGTAACGTACTTGCCCATGATAATTTTAATTGAAATTGTCTCCTGGAAACTTCTGCAACTCTGTACTTGCCGACTTTAAATCTCAGTTCTTGTTTTGCTACTGGAGTGGCACTGGGATGGTTACAAAGAACAGAATGGTACTTTTTTCTAGCTGCTTGTCCAGCTTCAGGGTCATCCAGTTGTACAAGAACGAAGCTAGGTTTAAATGGAGGAGTATTAGAATTTGGAGAAGAGCCAGTTATTGTTGGGTCCGGATAGACATTTTTGAAAGTGCCCATCATTCCATTGACTAAACCATCTGGCGTGTCAATGTTCTTGGTTAGCATCACTCTAGCACCCGCCGCCAATTCAACTGACACTGCAAGGCCGCCAGTTTGATTAAGATCATTCGGAATAACCAAAGACATCTGGACAGTCTGAATTTCTTTGTTAGTATCTTCTGCTTGAATGACATAAACCGTTGTTGGAAGTTCATAGAGCTTTTTTCTGCTATGTTTGTTTACAAGGGCATTGGTGGAAAATATATGTAACGCATCACCTGGATATGAGGTATCTGTTGACTTTATCAAACGACTTGAAAGCGTTTCTCATCTTCCTCACTCTGTTTTTTTTGTTCGTATCCTGGTCAACATTTGAGCAAATTCCTGGTCATTTTGTTGCGGCATTATCTCAGTGAGTTCGATTCCAGTTAAGTCATTCCATACTGTTCCATAAAGTCATTGCAGTATGTTTCCTCTGGCTTTCTTTGCCGGATTATTAAAGGGTCACTGATGAGGCTTTATTAGCCGAAACTACGTAGTATGACCCATCTTCTTTCTTATGAATGTTTTCATTGCTCTTAAAGGAAAGTAGAAATAAAACAAAGATCAGGAATTGATACAATTAACTTACTCCATCAATAAAAGACACCGAAGGGAAAGAAATACAAACATTAAGCGACCAGACCATAATGGAAACCTAAAGACTTCAAAGACTTGCCTCTGTTCATTATTCAGGGATCTGATGAGCTTGTCATGAATTGCTCACAAGTCCTCCTCTTTAAAACAACCCCATTAGAATTCATTTTTGATTTTTATTTGCATTGGATTTTTTGGACAGCTGAATACGGAACTTTTGCCGACGGGAGGTAATTGGTGAAGATCACCAAATGCAATAACTGAGATCCCTCCAAATAATGCATTTGGAGCACCTTTTATTTCTGCGAGGCGCTTATGAAGAATGTGTAAAAGGTCAGCGCCAACCATAGAAATCTCATCAATGATAAGCAAATACATGTTAGAATATTTGAATCGTAAAGAGGAGAGTTTGGCCTGTGAAATAGTGTGATCAAAGAGCCGCTGTGGCAAGCTGAATGCAGAGTGTAAAGTCGGTCCATGGATATTATAGGCTGCAGTACCAGTAGGAGCTGTAAGCAAGCACATTATATCATCAGTGGTATCAGCTTCAGATCTTAATGTTTTCACAGCTGCTTGGTAGATTTCTTTAATCAAATGGCTTTTTCCTGTCCCAGAATTTCCACTGATAAAGGTCAAAATGGTTAAGGGAAACTTTCCCGTCTTTTTGCTTGTAATGACTTCAAAGACTTGTCTCTGTTCATTATTCAGGGATCTGATGAGCTTGTGATGAATTGCTCACAAGTCCTCCTCTTTAAAACAACCCCATTAGATGTCTTACTTTGCTTTAGAGCCTCAACATAAATGTTTTCTTGTACACCCGCCCTCTCTAAGACTTCATCAACAGTAGTACTTTAAGATAATTCCATTGCAGAAAGGATTTCAAAAGCTTTATTCAGAATTTCTTTTCTATTGCACACGCTGCCTGAATTAGCTTCATCTGTGTCTTGAATCCCTCTGCAAACAATAGTTGTTTTGGATGGTACTTTTGGGACAGAAAATTTACAAGCTTTTCCACTTCTCCGGCAAGAATGTGAGTGCACATGTCTTCGTAACCTGTTCATTATTCTGTCTCTCATTTCTGTAACAAGTGGCAAACTACAGCATATCTACTGGTCAAAAAATGCTACTATCTCTTCATCTGAGGATGTTTCAAATGCGGAGCATTTTCTATCCATATAATCATGTGGATATGGGGGGAGCCACGTTGTTGAAACTCAGCCATGTACAGGTAATCTTTAACATTTCCAAGAATCCCACTTCCAAATACACGCTTTACAAATAACTGTACACGATAGTCGAACTGTCTGGCTGCAGTGACTGGATTTCTTCGTATCCAATGACATCTTTCATCCCATGTCATATTTACAACATCTTCAGACATTTGAACATTAAACTGGGAAGCTATTAAGATATGGTTTCAATACATCTTAAATCAGCTGCGGACAAAGTTAAGAAGAATGTAAAGGGACCTAGCTGCCTTATCATAGCCATTAGATCAGAAAGGAGCCGTCTGCAATATGCAGGGGAACCTCTAACATTTTGCAGAAACCGTTTTCCTTGATCTTGAATAATTCGCTGTTTCATTTTTTTCAGCATTTTTCAAGACACCAGCATTTACTGTTTCTTCAGGATGACTTGAAAGTTTTGCTTTGCGCAAAGAAATGTTTATACTGTCACTAACTTTGTGTTCTGTCAGGTACTGAGCAGAGACCAAGTACTTAGTATTTTTGGCAAACCTATTAACAGCTGATGTTAGCCTAGCTTGGAAGTATTTCCTCAGTGTAAGTTTACTAGGTCGCTTAACATCAAACCCAAACTTTCCCGTGGGAAATAATGTAGGAAAAGTTAAAACCTCATTGTTTAAATCATTATAGACTTGCAAAGGAAGTCTACCTTCTCCTTGGGCAATAGAAAAAACTTCATTTCCTTGAAAGTTAGCAAGATTTTCAGACTGAATGCACGTATCATAGTCAATTCCTCTTAGAAAATGTAATTCATTTGTTGAAGAACTGCTGGTATGGACCTGGTGTTCACTTTCTTCTGAAATCAAGGCACTTGACATACATTCTTCATGGTCAATAGTAGGCGGCTGTAAAGTGGAATCTTGAAACTCACAGTCCTGTTGTTCTTGATGTGCCTCACATGATGACCTTCCATAATTATCTCCACATGAAGGTTGTACAAGTGCCTCCCACAATTCTGCATCTTCATTCTGAAAATGCTCTTTCCAACTGTCATTCAAATTAATGTTCTTGTAGTGTTCATTGTTAAGTTTAAGATATTGCAATGCCTGTTCTAATTTTTCAGGTCTAACCGTTTGATATAGAACATGTCCAGTGTAGCTTTGTTTGCGCTGAAGCTTCAAAGGTATGAAGCCGGATGTTGTTGTTGATCTAGGTAGAGCTGCTACAGTTTCTGCAGCATCAACGGGAATATTGACCACAGAACCTATGATGGTCTTTTGCTTCCCTTTTGGACAAGTTAAAATTTTCATAAATGGAATCCTCTGTGCAATTAATCTTCCCTCTAACTCTGTCAAATTAGATAATCCAAAAGGGACTTTGAAAAGGTGCATCAGGTTTGCTAAGGCCATTTGAGGGAGTTTATTTGATTTTAAATGTCTTGTGCAAGTAGTGCATATGTAAGACTTTGCTTCTGAGGATATGCAAAGTTCATGCATGCTATCAGGTAGTTTTGATAAGAGCTGGTCATTGATTTTCTTGACAGACTGTTTGAAAAGAAGTCTATTACTGACAAAGCAAACAAACCCTGGGCCTTGCTTTGCAAGCTCTTTGAATTGTGAACATGATTTGGATTTTTTTCTCCTTTCTTTATTTATGATGGCTTGCAAAGTTTATGATTTCGTAAAATCATTCTTCGATATAAAAAGATTGGGTACAACATGGATATTATACGACAGACTGCATGCATGGTAGTTAACCCAATCACGGTTGGCAACTTTGCTTCCCTCTTTAATTGCACGCCGGTGGGTCAGGCCTCAGATTCTATGACGGCTCCAACGTAAAGGCTTATTGAAAATTAGAGAGAAAATGTTGGTTGGTGCCTGATGCTCTGTCTCTGGTCGGGCCCATCGGAGTCTAACTGTTGGTTTTCTTTTGCTCCAGCATTTCTGTGGTTTCTTGCTGTCGAGTCCTCACCGTTGTCTCACCTCCGTGGTTCTTTGATTTTTGTGTTCACGGAGATGTTGCACTGATGAGTTAGGAGGTCTTCATGCGGACTGAACAAATTATTTGTCTAAATCGCGACGGAAGTAAGGGCGAGGATTGTGGCCACGTAAAATCGATTTAAGCCCCCCAGTGGAAATCTTCCACTGACCGTTCCAAGGCGGCTCTTCTGTGGCGATTTATTTATGTTGCTGTTTGTTACTTACTGTGTGTATCACTTGTGTCTTTTGGTTTTGGATGGCCATATGGCCATTTTGTGGGAAAGTAACTGTCCTTATGGCCTTCCTTTGTTTAGGTTTCCATTATGGTCTGGTCGCTTAATGTTTGTATTTCTTTCCCTTTGGTGTCTTTTATGGGTGGAGTAAGTTAATTGTATCAATTCCTGATCTTTGTTTTACTTCTAATTTGCTTATCTTTATCAGTTTTGGTTTGTCTCTTCCTTTTTGCTTGCATTCTCTTCTTAGCTTTCAACCTTTCCGTCATTTTTGTTGCAAAACTTTGAAGTTTCCTCAACATTCTCTTTCTCTGTCTATCCATTACCTTATATTTTTGTCTTTTTAATTCATGTAAATGCTTTCTTACAGTTAACATTCTTAACCATGCTTTCAGTTTTTCGTTGCATTTAACAGAAGTACTTTGGTACTTTCTCTTTTCAGCTTTCCTTATTCTGTCATGTAATCTTGTCTTTTTGGTTGTATCAGCATCTTACTATGCTCTTGCAGCTGCTTTTCTGATTTTAGCTCTTAATTTTTCTCATTTTCAAAAATTCTTCAGCTTGATTCCTTCTCATAGCAGTTTTTTTGTCTTTAACTGCAGTCTTCCTCTTTTTCACCGTCTCTGCATCTTGATTCCTTCTCGTAGCAGCTTTTTTGTCTTTATCTGCAGTCTAACTCTTTTTCACCGTCTCTGCATCTTGATTCCTTCTTATAGCAGCTTTTCTGTCTTTATCTGCAGTCTTTCTCTTTTTCACCATCTCTACATCTTGATTCCTTCTTATAGCAGCTTTTCTGTCTCTATCTGCAGTCTTTCTCCATTTTCAGTGTATCTGCATCTTGATTCCTTCTTACAGCCGTTTGTCTGTGTCTATCTCTCGTTCTTATTCTTTTGACTGTGTCTACAACTTGTAGTGCTCTCATAGCTGCCAAATTACTTCTATTTCTGTTCTCTCCTCTTTTAGTTGCTTCTACACCTTCAGACTTTCTCATGATAGCTTTCCGAACTTTATCTCTTAACTTAACCCTATTAGCTGACTCAACAAAAAGAAGTGCCCTTATAGCAGCTTTTTAACTTTATTTCTTAATTGTATTCTTTTGGCTGTTTCTACAGTCTCAACAGCTTTCTTTGCGGCTTTCCGTCTTGAGTCTTTCAATCTATCTTCTATTTTTTTTTTTTTTTTTTTTTTTGTTTTGTTTTTCAGTTCGTTTTCTTTCATCTCTTGCTTCATTACCTTGTCTTTAAGATTTTGTGTACTTTTTCTCATTTTTGCCCTGTTATTTCTTTCTTTTTCTTTTCTGACTTTGTCTCTAAGAATCTGTGCTCTTTTCTCAGTTTCAGTTCTGTTATTTCTTTCTTTTCCTTTTCTTAATTTGGCTCCATGATTTTGTGTACTTTTCTCATTTTCAGTTTTGTTATTTCTTTCTTTTCCTTTTCTCAGTTTATCTCTACGATTTTGTTCACAATTTATCATTTTCAGTTCTGTTATTTCTTTTTTTTTCTTTCTGAGTTTGTCTCTATGATTTTGTTCACTTATCTCATTTTCAGTTCTGTTATTTCTTTCTTTTTCTTTTCTGAGTTTGTCTCTATGATTTTGTTCACTTTTCTCATTTTCAGTTCTATTATTTCCTTCTTTTCCTTTTCTCAGTTTGTCCCTATGATTTTGTATACGTTTCTCATTTTCAGTTCTGTTATTTTTTTCTTTCTCTTTTTTTGAGTTTGTCCCTATGATTTTGTTCACTTTTCTCATTTTCAGTTCTGTTATTTCTTTCTTTTTCTTTTCTCAGTTTGTCCCTATAATTTTGTATACGTTTCTCATTTTCAGTTCTGTTATTTCTTTCTTTTTCTTTTCTGACTCTGTCAGTGTTTCTCCTTTTAGTTTTAACTGATGCATAGTCATTCTTTCTTGTTTGTTTCATGTACATTTTCATGTAAAGTTTTCTTTTTGTTTTTAAACTAGTTTTTAGATTACTAGATGTAACGGATGATCCCTCAGTATAATCAGTGTTATTGTTTGCTCTGTGGTCTGGCTTGGTTTGTAACAATTTGTTTGTGACATGAAGTAAGATGCTAAGTACTGACTTTCTTGACTTGCAGGGAAAGGTAAATGTGTCTTTTTGTTAAGCACTGTCTTCAAGTGAGTCCTTATTAAAGAAACATTATAGCTCTGTGTTTCAGCAGGAACACCCAGCAAATAACTGAATGCATATGCAACTGCAAAAGCACCACAGCTAGGGTCTGCACCTTGTAATGTAACATGTGGATATTTGATGTTAATTTTACTACCATACAGTATATGCAGTTGTTTTTTAGTCTAACAACTCTATTCGGTAAATGAATGGAGTCATATACATAAACAGTACTTGTTTTTGAATCAAAAACTGATGTTAACCATTGTTCATCCAAAAATGGATATTGATACTGATATTGTCATGTGGGATGTGTTGAACCATCGCATGCGCATTTGTAGAACTGCAGAAATGTAACTGAGCTGGAGTTAGCATGCTTATGTAAGGTGCAAGTTTATGTGAATGATTCTTCATTATATCAACTGCTTCCTCAATCACATCATCTGGAATTAGATTCCCACATTCTCCTACAAAGTGTGAAACTGTTTTATTACTAGCATTTGACAAGGAAACACTAAGTGGACAGACTTCTGACCCAGGAGTAGATTTGAAGTACTGGGTTGATTGTATCGATTCCTGATCATTGCCTCCACTTCTATGTAGTCATTTCTTCCACGCTTATTATCTGATCAGCGAAATTATTAGTATCGGCAGTAGTTTATCTGTTGCGGTTAATGTTGTATTTCAAGTTGTCGAGCTGTTTCTCATTTCTCTGTTTCTGGAAATCATCCTGTGTTTCTTCATTCATGTTTCTTTTAACAGCTTTCACTGTATTGTGTTTCAGCTGTGTTTTTAAATCTGCGATAAAGGAATCTTTTGTTCTGATGAAGACGGTGTTATTTTGTTTCTTCTTGACATTTCTGTGCGGTAGCCTAGCAGGGAAAGTTCCTATGTATTCTACCACTGCTACATTCGAGGGAATGGCGGGCATGGTTTCTGGTACCTTTTCCAGCCAGGTTAATCTTCGCTTAAACTGCTTGCTTTCAGGGTCTGTGGCAACTACTGTCTGATATAACCTATGGACTTCCAGTAGTTCATGTTCACTAGACTGTGGTTCCAGGGGTATATATACTCTTTTTTTCTTGACTTGTTTTTCCCAGCAATATATCTTTTCTTGTTTTTTTTTCTGCATCACTATTGCTTTCAGTCGACCGTCTCTGTGCTGGAAGTGTGTTATAGGCGTTCTGGCATTTTTCCATGCGCCACAGTCATCCCAAAATATTGACTTCGTTCCAATCCCTCGCTTCTCTATGTTGTTACTATTGCAGAAATGGCTACTTTTCTGATGAAAATGCGTGGTATTTTCTTATTTTTACTGCAATCATAGGTCGTGGGTGCTCGTTAGAACCGCGTTCTAACGAGTACCCACAACCTATTTCTTGGAGCAGAAATAATAAAAAATATTGAATACGCCCAATTTTAGTCTATTATAAAGTAGGGATTATGGGGTGTTTATTTCACGGACAGGTTCACGTGATGAAGTTTTAAACCGGTTTAATAATTCTTAATTAAACCAATACGCTTATCAATTAAATCAATATGCTTATTAATTAAATCAATATGCTTGATTAAATCAATGATCGATAAATCAGTGACAGATCGTATTCACTTATGTGCCAACGTTAATCACTTAAGAGTTGCTTTCATGTGAGTGAATTTTGTTGAAGGCATTTAAGCTGATTTTTGCTCTTTTTGTCATCAGTTTTCTGATTCCTTGCTATGAAAATGGCGACTCTTGCGTTATTCTGGGACGTTATTCCTCAATGGAATAGTCTTCCCTCCTCTTTGGTAAATGCTAAAACTGCAGAGGAGTTCAAAGCCCGCATGGTGTAGATTGGGACCCAGAGGTGTGCGTTTAGTACACCTCTGAAAGCAGATTGTAAATAGTTTTAAGAACTTATCCAGAGAGTGTTTTTTTTCCAAATTCTAAATTTAGCGCACCACCCAACTGAGGTAATGGTCAAGTATGACCGACTCAGTATAAGAAGATAGATAGATAGATAGATAGACATTGGAAGAGGTGTCGTTCAAACAGTGTGTACAGTTGGTCGGTGTTTCAGTGAATAGGAACAGCCCTTTACTGAAACTTGATTTTTTATATTAGTATTGTTATTTATTTAATCTGAATGTACCCCTTGGCCTACGGCTTATCGGGGCAATCAGCAAAGGGTTCTGGTGAGAATGTTCATATGTCCAGGCTTAGCTGAGTCTTTTGTGATTGCATAAGCCATAACGACTCTTCTTCGAGTAACGCGACTCATATTATGATCAATGTATTTTATTATGTTCATTGTTATATATGCCAGAGATGGCCCATGATTGGGTTAATAAAAGTATTCTATTCACAAACCTGATCGCCCAGGATTTTTCTCCAAAGATGGAAATCAGAAAGGCAAAACTGCAGAACAAATACATTTCCCGCCATATTTCCATGCCATTTTACTAACTACACAATTTTCCAGATCTTCCGGGTCCAGTTTTCACTCCAACACAAGTAAATGCACAGGAGGACACTGAAGTACAATAAAAGCTCATCAGCAGGAGGATTTAGATAGTAATGTCGCTGGATTATGTCACAGTCCAGATAGTGAAAGTATGGAGGTAGAATATGTGGCACAGGCGGATAGGTCAGTGAGCATGTGTACTTATTGTAAAGGGTTAACTGCAGATAGTTATGATGTAATCCAGTGCAGTGATTGTAAAGCTTGGTGTCATTATAAATGTACAAGGCTGCCGCTATATCAGCTATACATATATGATCTTTCCAACAGAAAGTATGCTTGTAAAAATTTGTTGAAGTCCCAGAGGCGGTGAGAGCAGAATACCCAAATTTTGACCAAGGACCTGTTTAAACCACATCGTCGGGATGGGCGCCAATGAGGTGCATACCAGAGAAGAATCGTCCGGCACAGATAAGATGCAGACACTAGATGCGGGTATAAATACATGTATGGCAGAAAAGAAAGGTACAGGATTAAATACAGATCTACTCAAAGTAGTGAGGTACCATGATGGCGAGTGCCAGTGCGGAGAGATTGAGTTTGTTTGTTTGATTTGGGGTTTAACGTCCCCGTCAACAATGATATGGTCATTTTGGAGGCATTGCCTCCGATTTTGTGGGACTTTTACCCGACATTGAGATGAAACGACATCTCATACCCTGCCGCCCAATGAAACCAATAGGGTTTATAAGCATGGACGGTCCGACTCGTGTGCACCGCTTTGCCTGGGCAGGCTTAGATCCTCTTAGCGGTTTACCAGTACTCGTGTGCGGGTCGGATTCAGCTCTGCGTGGAAGCCTAATGCAGTCAATATATTTCTTCAAGCCCTGATGGGCGGGGGCCGAAAGAAAGAGAAAGATTGTGTTAAGTTAGTAGATCGTATTTCTCAATCACATGTTCAATCAAACAAAGAAACGGAATCAGACTGGCACTGCTGAAAATAACCATACCAATATTTTGAAAGAAAAGGAGCTGAAACAAAAGTTTGAAGCGGTTGAGAAGAAGCTCAAAGAAGCTACATCCAGGTTTGAACAGGCAGAGAAATCTAACCAAGATTTACCAATGATGTTAAATTCAACATTTCTTCAAAATGATATACAACAGGATAAGCTGAAATGAGAGATTGAAATTTTAAATAGTAAGCTAAAGACAGAGCGCTCTATATCTCACGCACTACAGAGTGACCTGGAAAACCTAGAAACCAGATACCAGAACAGAAACGATATTATCTTGGACTACGACAAGAAGATGAAGTCTCAAGTTTTAGAAATAAATGACATGCAAGAGGAAATTATCTCCCTAAAATGCATTCGTGTAGAGTTGACGATTCGCTTTTGAAAAAGGACTCAGGAAATCGTATGGAAAATAACACATTATTAGAATTTTCCCCTGAAAAATCTACACGGACCTATTTTCAAAAGAGACTTGAAGTCCTTATCGATCAAGATAGACAATCGACCCCACTTATAAAAATGAAAGTCAATGAAAGATAAACACTCACCCATGCTAAAGGACAGCGATTCTGATAAAAGACTTGGTGATGATCCCAAGGCTCCTGAGAATGATAGCAGACCCAGCCATAAAAGGAATCAAATACCTCTTATTGGTTCTTCTAATACCAGGTATCTAAATGCGCGATTCATTGCGGGGAGAAACTCTTATGTCCGAAAGGTTATAAAGTACACTGTTGACTAAGCAAAGACATTTATAGAATATTATGATCTGGAATTTTCACCTGACCTTATAGTGTACAAGCAGGGATGTAATGACATAAATGGGGAGAATGATAGGGAGTCTGAATTTTCGGATAATATGAGTGATCTGGTGTCTGCTACCAATCTCAAGATCCCAGGGAAAAAAGTTATGGTATCTCTCGGTTTACCAAGAGTGCATAGGTCAGCAAACATTTATGTAATGAAAGAAAGTAATGCCCTTGTTAAGAAATATAACTCTACTGATTCTGTCATTCTGTGTGACAACAGTGAACTCTTCTTCAAGAGAAAGCCAGCGAAAGGAGTGCTTAGAGACGATAAACATCTGTCAAGAAATGGTACGGCAATCCTGGCTCAAAACTTAAAACGAGCCATTGAGAATTTTCAAAATAAAATTTAAAATCTTAACAGAAAGGCTGGACGGCCCCCGCCCATTGGGGCTTGAAGAAATAAATGGGCTGCATGATGCTTCCTTGCAGAGTTGAATCCGGCCGCTCATGAGTACTGCATCGCGGAGACACGCCTGTATAATTTTGACCCCCTTGAATCCCATAGACCATATTTTCCTTGTTTCTGCTCTGAAGTCTGGTTTGTGGGTGCTCGTTGGAGCCGCCTCACTGAGGCGGTTCTAACGAGTACCCACGGTATGTGTTTTGGGCGGAGAAAAGAAGTGTATCGCAATTTTTCATCTTAAAAAAATTCATTTTTCCTACGATTAAGGTTACAAGTTATTTGTATAGGCGTGTTTTCGTAATGGGTAAACTCCTAGAGGATTACGCCTGTTCAGACAAAGCGGGGCGAGTCGGACTGTCCATGCTTATAACCCTATTGGTTTCATTGGACGAAAGGGCTTGAGATGATGTCATTTCATCACAATGTCGGGTACATTCAATTAAGTATAGCCTCGCCGAGGCGAAAAATGTGAAAATTTTCGAACGGCTTCTCCTCGGAAACCGTTGGGGCGATTGAAGTCAAATTTCATATGGAGCTTCTATGGGATGGGGGAAACCAAAATTTGCTCATGTGGTCCAGGTCACATGACCAAAATGGCCGCCAAGCCATATATGGTCTGTCTGTCTGTCCGTCCGTAACCCGTTTGTGAAAATTGGTGATAGTGACCTAACCGCTTGGAATATTTAAACAATTTTTGGCATACTGATAGATATCAATGAGATCTAACCAATGAACTTGCGAAATATTACATTCCATTTAGTATAGCCTCGCCGAGGCGAAAAATGTGAAAATTTTCGAACTGCTTCTCCTCGGAACCCGTTGGGACGATTGAAGTCAAATTTCATTTGGAGCCTCTATGGGATGGGGGAAACCAAAATTTGCTCATGGGGTCCAGGTCACATGACCAAAATGGCCGCCAAGCCATATATGGTAAAAAAACCTTCAAAAATAGTCTTCTCTAGAACCACTGGGCAGATTTCTACGAAACTTGATAAATAGCATCTGGGACGTAGGCCCATCATAAATTGCTAAAATGGTGACCCTGGGTTGACCTTGACCTTCTTTGTGCCTAGGTCAAACTTTGACACAAATGCTTTTGTATTGGAAAAGTGAGAATGCATTTTATCCTGCAAACGATTCGGAATACAGTACTAAAGTATAAGATATATTTTTGCTCCTTACGATAAGGCGCATTTATTGGGGGAACCGTTTTAGGTCCAGGTCACATGACCAAAATGGCCGCCATACCCATATATTGTAACACTCATAAAGCTAAAAGCATCCGGCGGGTCGTGCACTTCAGCTGAAGCACTGATTTTTATTACTAACCCCCCCCCCACCCCACCCCCACCACCCCCACACACTATTCATTTCATATTTGCTGTCCTTTTTCTTTTGCTAACAACTGCCATTGATACCCAATTATGAAATCAGTGAGTCTATCCCTAAACAAGCAACCACCACACTTACACCCCCGGCACCCTTTTCACGATCATTAATTAAAGAAAGCAGAACATACTTCCTACCATTAATGACTAATAATTTGTCTCTTCCATTGATGATGACCAGTTACTTTTAAGTCTCCCCTGGCTATATTTCAGACCCATGACACATCTAAGAGGGGCAGCTACAGAGGTTCATATTCTCAACAAGATTTAACTGATCTAACTGATGCATACAATGTTGTATTTGAAGAACAAATCCCAGTTGAGAGGGCTACAAAACGCTTTGGAGTGCCCATTAACACATTAAAAGTCAGGGGAAAAGTGCATGTTCACACTCTGAAGTAGAAGTAAAAGAAAGCTCAGGAATCGATACAATTAACTTACTCCGACCATCAAAGACACCAAAGGGAAAGAAACACAAACATTAAGCGACCAGACCATAATGGAAACCTAAACAAAGGAAGGCCATAAGGACAGTTACTTTCCCACAAAATGGCCATATGGCCATCCAAAATAAAAAGACACAAGTGATACACACAGTAAGTAACAAACAACAACATAAATAAACCGCCACAGAAGAACCGCCTTGGAACGGTCAGTGGAAAGATTTCCACTGGGGGGCTAAATCGATTTTACGTGGCCACAATCCTCGCCCTTACTTCCGTCGCGATTTAGACAAATAATTTGTTCAGTCCGCATGAAGGCCTCCTAACTCATCAGTGCAACATCTCCGTGAACACAAAAAATCAACGAACCACAGAGGTGAGACAACGGTGAGGACTCGACAGCAAGAAACCACTGAAATGCTGGATCAAACGAAAACCAACAGTTAGACTCCGATCCCTCCGAAGTCTGGTCCCTCCCCCTTTTTTTCTTCAGAACAAGAGTCTCTCTTATGTAAACACCTAAGCACCATGGCGGAAATAGGATATGGATATTCAAGACAAGAAACAATAAATATAGCATCAGACTATGCAAATAACCTCGGTCTTTGTGATAAATCACACCACCTCAGCCTACAATGGTTATACAACTTTCTTGGCCGATGGCCAGAACTTAAAGTGAAAAAGCCCAGAAGCTTATAAATTGCTCGCGCAATAAGTGCTACAAGACCAGTTATTGGCACCTACTTTAATGAACTCGGAAAGATTCTAGAGAAGTACAACCTTAAGGACAAACCAAACAGAATTTACAATATTGATGAAAAAGGACCGTCAGCAGAACATTAGCCCCTAAGAATCATCACTGGATCCCAGTATAATCCAGTCTGTTACAGCAGGCAATTCTTTGGTACATGGTAAGTAATATATGAACTCAACATTTAATTTGTATGGACAGTTTCTTTGAACATAATTTAGAATTTGTTGGTATTTTCTGCCGATAACTGCTCTGATACGAGTACCTGAGAATTTGAAAACTTAAGCCACAAAAGAAAAATCATAAGATATTCTAAAATTAAACAAAAGAAAAAATTAACAACCAGGGGATGAAGAGAAAATGTGAAAAATCAGATTTCTAATCCTTTGGTGTCTTTTATGGATGGAGTAAGTTAATTGTATCAATTCCTGATCTTTGTTTTACTTCTACTTTTCACCTGCGATTTAACTTTCTAGATATTTACCCAGATATTTATCATAAAAATGTAATGAAACATATACCAATGGAAAGATATATATCCTACTTCATTGATGTGAGGATATCAAGCCTATATGAATTGTACAAGATTCAAAATGCAGCAAAATATTGTTTACCACGGTAGCGAGTACCCGTTTGGGGGTTTATGGTACAAAATGGGTAAAATAATAGGCCCAAATAATATAATAACAAAAGTTCATAAAGCATTACAACAGCGATCGGCTAAAACTTCTTTACCTTTTCTTTTATCCTTTTTACCTGTAAAGGCTGCTTACCAAGTAAACAGGTGAATGACCAGAGGTGCCTGGTTGCTTTAATAGTTCTTATTTTACCCCACCCACACAGTTACTATATATTTGCCCAATCAAATCGCTTTTTTGTGGCGCAGCCATTATATATATATATATATATATATATATATATATATATATATATATATATATATATATATATATATATATATATATATATATATATATATATATATGTTTTGGGTTTTGTCCTACATCTTTCGTTATTATATAAGACGGATCCACACCATGTTTACTTGTCACTGCGCATGCGCAAAACTACTTTTCCTTTTGATAACGATCTTTCGTGGTTGGCAAAATATAAACACATTGTAAATAGGTTTAATATTGCGGGCATATTTTACATATTTTATTTAGTTGACTGTTACAGAAAATCGATCGAATTACACTTTAGCTGAGTAGATAAATATATTCAAGACTTCATTCCTGCATCTTCCGCATTTTTAGTCATTCGTTTAGCGCATTTTTATTACATCCCGCCTCGTTACCTGCCCAAGTTCAACAGGTAATTATCATCAAAACATCCTCAAATATTCTAGAAACCAATAATTACTAGCTAAGACATGTCTATTTTAAACATTTAAAGGTCAATTTTGTCGTTTCGATTCCAAACAAAATACAACTGATGAGGCTTTATTAGTCGAAACTACGTAGTATGACCCATCTTCTTTCTTATGAATGTTTTCATTGCTCTTAAAGGAACTCATTTTTGTTTTTTATTTACAAAAAATAACTCGGCCCCGCCCATCGGGGCTTCAAGAAATAGATGGGCTGCATGATGCTTCCACGCAGAGCTGAAACCGACCCGCACACGAGTATTGTTAAATCGCTAAGAGGATCTAAAGCAGAAGTGAAGGCAATGATCAGGAATCGATACAATTAACCCACAGTCCCCATCAGAGACACCAAAGGGAAAGAAACACAAACATGAAACAACAAGACAAAAGGACAGTTACTTTCACACAAAATTGCCAATAGGCTATCCAAAATAAAACAACATAACCGACACAAACACTCAAAGACAAACCATAACAAAAATCAACCGCGACAGATGAACTGCCTTGGAACGGTCAGCGGAAACGATTTCCACTGGGGGGGCTTAAATCGATTTTACGTGGCCACAATCCTCGCCCTTGATTCCGTCGCGATTAAGACAAATAATTTGTTCAGTCCGCATAAAGGCCTCCTAACTCATCAGTGCAACATCTCCGTGAACACAAAAATCAAACAACTACAAAGATGAAACAACGGTGAGGACTCGACAGCAAGAAACCACTGAAATGCTGGAGCAAAAGAAAACCACTAGTTAGACTCCGATGGGCCCGCCCAGAGACAGAGCATCAGGTACCAACCAACATAAGCCTTTACGTTGGAACCGTCATAGAAGCCTGCCCAGGCAAAGCGGTGCGAGTCGGCCCGTCCATGCTTATAAACCCTATTGGTTTCATTTAGCGACAGGGCTTGAGATTTCATTTCATCTCAATGTCGGGTAAAAGTCCCACAAAATTGGAAGCAACGTCTCCAAAATGACCTTTACAGTGTTGACGGGGACGTTAAACTTCAAATCAAACAAACAGAAAATAACATCTCATTTACAATGGCGACAAACGGCCAAAGACGTTATTTGCCCACCACCGGTAAGTCCCGGCAAATAGTAAAATTGAGTGATGACGTAGTGTTTCGTTTCATAATGAAGTAGTTCGATCACGTACCGTGGTTAAACATGGTTAACCAGTGGTTAACCAAAGTGTGATCGAACTCAGTATGGAAGTAGTCTGGTAGCATGGTGGGAAGGTATGGCGTCACTCTGGTCGAACCAGACTAAAGCGTGGGTTACTCTGGTAGATACGTCACACCATCGCGAAAGGGCGAACACTAATGTCCGGGAATTGTCCCGTGAATGGCCGGGAATTACCCGGGAAATGGGGGGTAGTGTTGCGTTATCCCTAATATCTCCTTTTCGGGTGGTCAGAAATGAATAAAATTAGTAACAAATATAATTTTAAGCTCCATGCTAAAATATTTTCATTCTTAACATTTTTAGGGTCCATTTCTGAAGTTAATTTGTCCGGGAAAATCCCAGACAAATTAACTTAAAAAACTGACCCTTAAATTATTATTTTTATTTTTTTATTTTTCATTTTTTTTTTATCTTATAGAATGGAGCTTGAAATTTCATTTATACTAATTTTATTAATTTCTGACCACCCGAAGTGAAGAAATTAGGGATAACACACCACTAACCCCATTTCCCTGAAATTTTCCGGACATTAGTGTGCACCCCATGTGTTGTCTAGACTGCTACACAGACTTCTATTTATGAAATAAATTGTCTGTGTACGAAACATCTACCAGACGTCGTTCGATCAGACCGGTGAAAGAACACGGAAATCATGGGAAGAACGTGCACATTTTGACTTCCGCTGCCATGGTCTGGTAGATGATCGAACTCCCTCAATATTTTATTGCATATAATTGTAAGCAACGGGGTTGGACCCACGTTGTTACGGCCCTTCCCCTACAATTACATACACAGTTTCATTATGCACGTCCTAATAGCAACACAATATAGAAAAACATATATTGAAATAAACAAATTAAATAAATAAATAAATAAAAATGGTATTGTCGGTAGAATCTGTTAGTCATGGAAGCCGTGCATATGAGGAAACAGGTAAACAACAACAGATGGATATTTTGATTACATTAGGAATTGTTAAATCGTTTTGTGTCTTTAATAATGAACTTTTGGACAGCACTAAAAATAAGTGAATTTTCCAATTCGGTCAAAGATCCATCACGGTACAGAATTGTATTCAAATTTGAAGGGTGAAAGGTCCTTGTTGTCTTTAACATTATGACACGTTCTGTTTGAAAATAAGGGCATCTGTAAAAAAAGTGTTCAGGGTCTTCCACAGCTTCTGAGCAATTACAGTAGGAGTAAGACTAATGTGGTTCGAATATAAATCACCTTTAAAGTTGCAACATTTATTCCTGATCCAAGCCTGCATTACTGAAAAGAACCTTTCGCCAGAAAAAATATACGGGAACTTTAGGATTTTGAGGGGTATTATGTTTAAGTTGTTGTTTAAAAGCGGAAACACTTTCTGCTGCACGAACATTGTTACCAAGAGAGTTCCATAGAGAGATAGAAGACGGAATACAGGATTTTTTTTTAAAATTTCAGTGCGAGTATATGGAACTTTGATATTGTTTCTATTTCTTAATGGATAATTTGAGATTTCTCTACCTAGTGGGGGAATAAGATCAGTTATATATGGAGGAACTGTATCGTTATAAACTTTGTAAGTTGTTTACGCCGATCAGATAAGGGTACCCAACCACATTGCCTATAAAGATTTACTAAAGACCTGTTACGACCCTAGCAGCTTCATTCTGTAATTTTTCTAAACTGTGCATGTCTTGGACAGAACAGCCATCCCATACTATTGAGGAATATTCAAGGGATAGGTAGAACATACGAAATATATTTCTAGTTTCAAGCAGATCTACTGAATGTATATTTTAGTTTTCGCATAATCCCTATGACTTTTGATGCACTAGTTATTATATTTTCTATATGTGTGTGCCATTGACCATTATGTCTAAATGTTAAACCCAGATGTTTATGATTTTCTACAAACTTAATTGGGGTATTATCGAAGAGAATCTGGGGGTAATTTTCGATTTTTTGTTTAAAGTGAAAAATACTGCCTCAGTTTTTAAAGGGTTGAAGGTAATTAACCATTGTTTGGCCCACTCAGAAAGAATAAATAAGTCGTTGTTACATGTGGGTTTACGGCGTCTCGCAAACCCCTATGCTGACAAGACAACCGAGCGTGATCTCTGCAGCTGTGGGGTAAGGCAGAAGAAAGATATCAAATGAATGACATGAATTATTTACAGTATCTATATACAACACTACTAACACAAAACATCACAATTAGTTGCTTCTGTAGCCCACTCACGACGTCCGCCCAAAAGGGAAAACAATGTTCTGTGCTCGGAACGGGTGACTGAATGCCTACAGAAGCAAACAACAAAAACAACAACAAAATAAAAAAGAAACAACACAAGACGCGACTGGACAGTTTATAACTTAGGGTGAACCCCCCTCTCGCGCACTAGTGTGAACTAGTTTGTCGACCTTGTTGTCGACCACAGGTTGATATGTATCTTTTAGCGATCGCGCACTGGTTTGATTCGCCTGAATCGCCTGCAGGTTATTTATTCGACCTGTTTATTTTGAATGGTCTCACATTGGTCTCACATTGCTTTCTACGACCTGATTATGTTGGTTTGTCCGCCCTTGCTGGACCCTAACCGACAGCGTCGTACCAGTACCTGCTGCTATTTTGCAGGGAGCAGCAGGTCACCACACATTGTTGTGCCTGCTAATTACGACAATTGGACTAAGTTACAGTTCACAAAACATACATCCTATATCCGGAGAAGTAAGAATATGTTCATGCATATACCGTTATTGCGCATGCGCCGACCAGACACACAGGCTGATTAGTGCATGCGACGAATAACCGTTCAGCAGAACTCACTTGACTGAGTATCAAATTATCAGCACCCAGCGCTTGACACAATAATACTCAAAGTTTATGTTTCCTTACTGAGCACTACAGAAATCAATTGATGCTCACTTCTACTGAGCATAATACTCATCAAATTCGTGCTCACTACATTAGCACAAGTAAGAGGCAATTGAACAGACGACGCCTTTGCGCTACCTGGTCAGTCGCCAATTACAGGAAATATAACAAACTCTATTTCATATCCTTCTCCGCGACACGGCTCACAAATATAGCTATTCACAAATTCATTACATTAACCACTGATAGAAACTACAAACAGAAAGATTTTCAACTATTCTCCACAACAGTGTATTTGGTAGAAACCACGTCATAACCGTCCTCGTGACGCTGATGACGCAGCTGACGTCCCCCACGCCGCTCAGGCCGTTATGACGTGTGGCGACCAAATACTCCCACTTATCATCATCACGTTCTTTATATGTACATACATGCACAAACTGAGTTATCAGACAAAAACGGCATCATTACAAAATGAACTCATAATTCCTCTTGAACAAAATTATTTATACTCAACATGAACACGCTTGTAAAATCAAATTCATCATGGTTCATCATCACGGATAACCCGACAGGCTCTTGTAAGACTTTGCCCTGATGATGAAGATATGGTTAAACCCGTCTTAAGTTTACGTCCCCTCTACACCTAATATCATATAGAGACGGGACCACGGTTTTCTAACCACAGCTAATCAAAAGTCATGGATCAAACAAGTGACCCGGCGTTTATTAAATATATTCTAAAAAAGGAGTCTAAAAGCCTAAATGAATCTAGAATTAGCGGGTGTCCAAACTTTATGTCTCACCAACATCTAGGGTCAGAATGAGACAGGACCTCGCTTAAAAAGACTCATTCTACTTCTGGATAAGCCTGTGATCGATCCTGCGACCTCTAGCTGGCAAAGCTAGTAGCCTTATCACTACACCACAGAGGCTTCAAAAGTGAATTCAGAATAGGCTTCAGAGAGTTGGGGTATACTAGAAGTAAACCCCTCCAAAACCTACAAGCATGTTCATACAAAAATAATACTAAACATAGATTTAACATACCTTTCAATATACTTTCACTGTCCCGTCACAATGTTGACCTGCCGCTGAATAGTTTCGTTTTTCAGGGTTTTTATATCTATGAATACTACCGGAAAATCATGCATACTCATATTAGCTTGCTAAAATCGTGGCGAGGTGGAGATACCGTCCACAATTAAAGCCAGATAGCAAATTCGAGTAGATAATGGATTTGCGTTCAAAAAGTATATTTCCCATAAGAAAAAAAATGATGAAACGACCCTATAAATCAATGGCATGACTTCTGTCAAAACGAACACCCTTACAACACGTGACGGGAATGAAAATCATATATGGCACAATTTGGCGGTTGGCGATTTTTAGGCAAATTTTATAGAACTCAGCCTTATAGCGGCCTCCTGCATTGTAAAAACAGATCTCCACAAACCACTCATGCATACATCGTTTGATATGTGCATGACTTGTGCATGGAGCAGCACATTTTGCCTACCATATTTCACCTAAAATATTTACTCGCACCGCCTTACCATATACCTACTAAAATAATTTAGATGTGCATATGCACCAGGGAGGTTTCCTATTCCATCTCGTAACAAAGGTTTCCCCTTTTGGAGAAAAAACAATCAGAAATGTTTTTTCTTTGTGTACAGAGATGGAATAGGTTGAAGCCTATCTAAACAAGACAGCTATTTACACAACAATCGTGCGAAATTACCTGCTAAGGTAGTATGCCCAAAAATTTTCTTTAGTAAAATTGCTATTAAGTTATGGTGGTTTGCCCCAGAATTTTCCTGTTCCCCTGGCATTCTGTTGTTTGTTAGAAAAAGGATATCGTTTTAATCTTACTGGCGGTGGCCTTACTGGCTTAACTGATTTGATTTGTTTCACAGGCTCTGACATGAGTGTGGTACATATAATTTCGTCTGTCTGACATGTCAGTCCTGCAAGGCGCTGTTCTCTCAACCCTTCTGTCTCCTCACTATCCTCTGACGTTACTGTGTGTGGGACGCTAACGTCACCGTCACTTTCCGGTTGCTCTGCAGTTTGAAAACTGCTGTCTTCAAATGCAGACTCGTCGACGTCATTTCTGTCATGACTGTCTGTCGACATAATAGGTTTAGAGATCAGACAATGAGACGTCACAGTCTGACGCTCAACATACTGTTTCAGAATATTAGCGTGATATGTGTTAACCTTTCCATTGACGTCAATCTTATAATCCATTCTGTTTACTACCTCAACTACTTCATAAGGACCTTTCCATTGAAGCAACAATTTATTACTGTCTGTCGGTAGTAACAAAAGCACTTTATCGCCGACGACAAATTTACGCGACCTCGCGCCTTTATCATAATAAGCTTTTTGCTTAATCTGAACCTTCTTTAAATTATCACGCGCTAATTTGCATGTCTGCTCTAACCGTTCCCTTAGCTAAATAACGTACTGATACATCGAAAGAACTTGCTCATCGCGAACCTCGTCAGCCCATAATTCTCTTAATATTGCCATTGGACCTCTGACGTTACGTCCAGATAACAATTCAAAAGGGGAGTATCCTAAAGACTCTTGTGGGACTTCCCTAAACGCAAATAATAAAGCTGGAAGATATTTATCCCAATCTTTTGGACGGTCAGCACACATGCGACGTAACATCTGCTTTAACGTAGCGTGGAAACGCTCAATCAAGCCGTTGCAAATCGGGTGTCTCGGACTACACGTTAACTGTTGACACAAAACATCACAATTAGTTGCTTCTGTAGCCCACTCACGACGTCCGCCCCGAAGGCAAAACAATGTTCTGTGCTCGGAACGGGTGACGTGAATGCCTACAGAAGCAAACAACAAAAACAACAACAAAATAAGAAAAGAAACAACACTAGACGCGGCTGGCCAGTTTATTACTTAGGGTGAACCCCCCCCCCCCCCCCCGTCTCGCGCACTAGTGTGAACTAGTTTGTCGACCTTGTTGTCGACCACAGGCTGATATGTATCATTTAGCAATCGCGCGCTGGTTTGATTCGCCTGAATCGCCTGCAGGTTATTTATTCGACCTGTTTATTTTGAATGGTCTCACATTGGTCTCACAATGCTTTCTACGACCTGTTTATGTTGGTTTGTCCGCCCTTGCTGGACCCTAACCGACAGCGTCGTACCAGTGTACCTGCTGCTATTTTGCAGGGAGCAGCAGGTCACCACACATTGTTGTGCCTGCAAATTACGATAATTGGACGAAGATACAGTTCACAAAACAAACATGCTATACCATGACCCCCCTCCCGGAGAAGTAAGAATATGTTCATGCATATACCGTTATTGCGCATGCGCCGACCAGACACACAGGCTGATTAGTGCATGCGATGAATAACCGTACAGCAGAACTCAACTTGACTGAGTATCAAATTATCAGCACCCAGCGCTTGACACAATAATACTCAAAGTTTATGTTTCCTTACTGAGCACTACAGAAATCAATTAATGCTCACTACTACTGAGCATAATACTCATCAAATTCGTGCTCACTACATTAGCAAAAGTAAGAGGCAATTGAACAGACCACGCCTTTGCGCTACATGGTCAGTCGCCAATTACTGGAAACATAACAAACTCTATTTCATATCCTTCTTCGCGACACGGCTCACAAATATAGCTATTCACAAATTCATTACATTAACCACAGATTGTAGTGCTCAATGTTGACCTGCCGCTGAATAGTGTTCGTTTTTCAGGGTTTTTATATCTATGAATACTACCGGAAAATCATGCATACTCATATTAGCTTGCTAAAATCGTGGCGAGGTGGAGATACCGTCCACAATTAAAGCCAGAGAGCAAAAATCGAGTAGATAATGGATTTGCGTTCAAATAGTATATTTCCCATAGGAAAAAAAATGATGAAACGACCATATAAATCAATGGCATGACTCCTGTCAAAACGGACTACCACACAACACGTGACGGGAATGAAAATCATATATGGCACAATTTGGCGGTTGGCGATTTTAGGCAAATTTTATAGAACTCAGCCTTATAGCAGCCCCTGTATTGTAAAAACAGATCTCCACAAACCACTCATGCATACATCGTATGATATGTGCATGACTTGTGCATGGAGCAGCACATTTTGCCTACCATATTTCACCTAAAATATTTCACTCGCACCGCCTTACCATATACCTACTAAAATAATTTAGATGTGCATAAGCACCAGAGAGGTTTCCTATTCCATCTCGTAACAGTCGTGATTTATGATTCCTTCTATATCAGCAACTGAGGATGTTGGACAAAACAGTGAGCTGTCATCAGCAAAGAGTCGCGTCAAACTTAACAGAGAGTCTGAAATATATCATTTACATAGATAAGAAATAAAAGTGGCCCTAGCACGGAACCTTGAAGTACCCCCAGAATTCCTCTAGAACTTGAGTTGCAAGACCTAATGTCAACCTTTTGACTTCTATTACTTAGATAGTCTTCAATCCAGATGAGAAGAGAACCATTAATGCCGCGCTGTTTTCATTTTAAAAAAACGAGCCCTTTATGCCAAACCCTATCGAAGGCTTTTGATACATCACAAAATGCCATACATGAAAACGTTCGACATATATGCTGGAAAATATCAATTAACTGAAAAGTAGTAGAGTGGTGTGGTAAAGATCTTCAAATTCTTATTTTCAAATTGTTTCTGTTGCTGATGACAGCTCACTGTTTTGCGCAACATCCTCAGTTGCTGATATAGAAGGAACCATAAATCACGACTTATTTATTCTTTCTGAGTGGGCCAAAAATGGTATATTACCTTCAACCCTTTAAAAACTGAGGCAGTATGTTTCACTTTAAAAATATTCGAAAATTACCCCCAGATTCTCTTCGATAATACCCCAATAAAGTTCGTAGAAAATCATAAACATCTGGGTTTAACATTTAGTAATAATGGCCAATGGCACACACATAAAGAAAATATAATAACTAGTGCTTCAAAGTCATAGGGATAATGCGAAAACTAAAATATACATTCAGTAGATCTGCTTTAAACTAGATATATATTTCGTATGTACTACCTATCCCTTGAATATTCCTCAATAGTGTGGGATGGCTGTTCTGTCCAAGACATGCACAGTTTAGAAAAATTACAGAATTAAGCTGCTATAATTGAAACAGGTCTTTAGTAAATCTTTATAGGCAATGTGGTTGGGTACCCATATCTGATCGGCGTAAACAACTTACAAAGTTTATAACGGTCTAGTTCCTCCATATATAACTGATCTTATTCCCCCACTATGTAGAGAAATCTCAAATTATCCATTAAGAAATATAAACAATATCACAGTACCATATACTCGCACTGAAAATAAAAAAAAATCCTGTATTCCGTCTTCTATCTGTCTATGGAACTCTCTTGATAATAATGTTCGTGAAGCAGGAAGTGTTTCCGCTTTTAAACAACAACTTAAAATCCTAAAGTTCCCGTATTTTTTCTTTCTGGCGAAAGGTTCTTATCAGTAATGCAGGCTCGGATCAGGAATAAATGTTGCAACCTTAAAGGTGATTTATATTCGAACCGCATTAGTCTTACTCCTACTGTAGTTGCTCAGAAGCTGTGGAAGACCCTGACCACTTCTTTTTCAGATGCCCTTATTTTCAAACAGAACGTGTCATAATGTTAAAGACAACAAGGACCTTTCACCCTTTAAATTTGAATACAATTCTGTACCGTGATGGATCCTTGACCGAATTAGAAAAATTCACTTATTTTCAGTGCTGTCCAAAAGTTCATTATTAAAGACACAAAACGATTTAATAATTCCTAATGTAATTAAAATATACATCTGTTGTTGTTTACCTGTTTCCTCATATGCACGGCTTCCATGACAAACATATTCTCCCGACAATACCATTTTTATTTATTTATTTATTTATTTAATTTATTTATTTCAACATATGCTTTTCTATATTGTGTTGCTATTATGACGTGCATAATGAAACTGTGTATGTAATTGTAGGGGAAGGGCCGTAACTAATGTTGCGAGAACGTGGGTCCAACCCCGTTGCTTACTATTATATGCAATAAAATATAGAGGGAGTTCGATCATCTACCAGACCATGGCAGCGGAAGTCAAAATGTGCACGTTCTTCCCATGATTTCCGTGTTCTTTCACCAGTGTGATCGAACGACGTCTGGTAGATGTTTGGTTGACTGGTACACAGACAATCTATTTCTTAAATAGAAGTCTGTTAAACCTCAACACTGTAAAGGTCATTTTGGAGACGTTGCTTCCAATTTTGTAGGACTTTTACCCGACATTGAGATGAAATGACATTTCAAGCCCTGTCGCCCAATGAAACCAATAGGGTTTATAAGCAAGGACGGGCCGACTCGCACCGCTTTGCCTGGGCAGGCTTCTATGACGGTTCCAACGTAAAGGCTTATGTTGGTTGGTACCCGATGCTCTGTCTCTGGTCGGGCCCATCGGAGTCTAACTGTTGTTTTCCTTTTGCTCAGCATTTCAGTGGTTTCTTGCTCTCGAGTCCTCACCGTTGTTTCATCTATGTAGTTGTTTGATTTTTGTGTTCACAGAGATGTTGCACTGATGAGTTAGGAGGCCTTTATGCGGACTCAACAAATTATTTGTCTTAATCGCGACGGAATCAAGGGCGAGGATTGTGGCCACGTAAAATCGATTTAAGCCCCCCAGTGGAAATCGTTTCCGCTGACCGTTCCAAGGCGGTTCATCTGTCGCGGTTGATTTTTGTTATGGTTTGTCTTTGAGTGTTTGTGTCGCTTATATTGTTTTATTTTGGATACCCTATTGGCCATTTTGTGGGAAAGTAACTGTCCTTTTGACTTGTTGTTTCATGTTTGTGTTTCTTTTCCTTTGGTGTCTCTGATGGGGGCTGTGGGTTAATTGTATCGATTCCTAATCATTGCCTTCACTTCTGCTTTAGATCCTCTAAGCGGTTTACCAATACTTGTGTGTGGGTCGGTTTCAGCTCTGCGTGGAAACATCATTCAGCCCATCTATTTCTACAAGCCCCGATGGGCGGGGCCGAGTTATTTTCTGTAAAGTTGTATTTTGTTTGGAATCGAAACGACAAAATTGACCTTTAAATGTTTAAAATAGACATGTCTTAGCTAGTAATTATTGGTTTCTAGAATATTTGAGGATGTTTTGGTGATAATTACCTGTTGAACTTGGGCAGGTAACGAGGCGAGATGTAATAAAAATGCGCAAAACGAATGACTAAAAATGCGGAAGATGCAGGAATGAAGTCTAGAATTTATTTATCTACTCATCTAAGTGTAATTCGATCGATTTTCTGTAACAGTCAAGTAAATAAAATATGTAAAATATGCCCGCAATATTAAACCTATAGGAGGTTTTAGGAATTCCGTTTATGACGTCATTCCTGCGCATGCGCAAAGTACTGGCCGTCAATTGAAACGGCCATCGCTATTCAAATGTATTGGCAGAACTTAAAATGCTAACAATATTCAGACATTTTGAGAGAAAGTATACCCGTTTTCATTGAAATAATGCGTCGAGAAGGAAAGAATGATAGTTTCGCTTTTATTACCGAAATTCATTTATCCTAAATCCGTTTTTAATTGACGAAAATCTTTTCGTGAATGACCCATGTCAATGGCTTGAGATACCGTTATTCACGAAAGCTTAAAAATAAGTTTTTACGTAACTTTCGTTGTATTTGCTATCCAAGTCTATCTATCTATCTATCGATCGATCGATCGATCGATCTATCTATCTGTCTACACGTGCAATTTAAATGTCCATACTGACAGTCGAAATAAATTTATGAGTGGACTGACGGAGGGGCGTTGAGTCAATGTTGGTTCGACGCCATGCCGTCGACACCCACTCCAACTCATTTCATTGTCACATGACCGTTGGCATGGGTGAGAGAGAGAGAGAGAGAGAGAGAGAGAGAGAGAGAGAGAGAGAGAAAGAGAGAGAGGTTTGACTGACAAATGACATTAGACAGACAGACGACACACAGACCGACTGACTGAATGAATGACTGACTAACAGGCGAACGGACGGACTGTTAGGCAGACAAATAAACATACTGACAGTCGAAAAAAGAAACAACCAATGAGTGGACTTACAGACGGGCGTCGAGTCAACGTTGGCTCGACGTCATGCCGTCGACAACCACTCTTAACTCGCTCCAATGTCACGTGACCGTTGAGATGAGAGAGCGGTCTGACTGATCCCTGTATCCAAGAAGCCCATAACCCTTTTTGTACCAAATGGAATCTTCTTCCTTATATATAGCAGGAGTCATTTCCAAAATTTAGGGGTGTCAGGTTGTGTTTTCTTCAAAATTGATTTGGAAAATGGCCGAACTTTTTTGCAAACAGTGTAGGCCCCGATCAGACGCCGCCTTCTGCCGCGTCTGATCTGGGCATGTACTGTGTGTCACTTACCCCTTTTGGGGTTTCCGGTACCAAATGGGTTAATGTAGACCTAAGGGCTGGGCAGGTTGAACCAATCCACAAATTTACCAGATTTTACTGTAATGTCTTGCACTTGCGAAGGAGTCTTTCATTTTTATGCACTGAAAGGGTGTTCTATGTTTGTTTTGAATTTAATGTTCCAATCACACAGTCTTAATGGGTCCGAGCACTTGGCAAATGACATTTTATTAAGCAACGCTGTATTATCGCCAACGCAACGTTCTGACGTTTCATCGACGTTGCAATGTCAAATTCAATGTATCGCTTTGAAGTTGGTTTGATGTAGACACGACGTTGTTGACATGCTACATGTCGGTTGACGTGGCGTCATTTAACGACAAACTGTAATTTACATTTGCCTGCGCTCGCTAATTGTTGGTGCGCTGAGAGAGAGAGAGAGAGAGAGAGAGAGAGGGGACCCTGTTGGGTCGTATGTACAATATATCTATCTTCTGATACTGCGTCGGTCATATTTGACCATTACCGCAGGTGTATATTACATACACTCCAGGTTCCAATATATCATTTTCGTCATGCGAAATTTCATATCTGGCAGCATATCGGTGTTTCCCCTTTATCTTACATTAGAATTCGCCAAAAGTTTAAAAGAACTCCACTGTTTTACGCTGTAATTAACTCTTTATCTGTCCCACTGCCTTTGAAGCAGTACGACAGATGACGGCCAGGGCTTTTCCCGTTCTATTTTTAGAACCGGAAGTACGTCACGAAAAAAGCTCCTATTATTATATTTTGCCAACCACGAAAGATCGTTATCAAAAGGAAAAAAGTAGTTTTGCGCATGCGCAGTGACAAATAAACAAGGTCTGGATCCGGGGTATGACTAAATACCGCATATGAGTCATATGCGCGCATATGACCTTAAATACCGCATATGAATGTTTATTTTACCACCTTATACTTTTTATCGCAAAAAAATGACTGGAAATATTGTTTAAATTGAAAACAATGTTATTGAAATGAAATAATTACTTTTAAACAACATTATTGTGAATTAAATATAAAGAAACAAGAATTTAACACGACCGCATATGAACCAAACTGACGCATATGAAATGCTAATATAACCTTTTATATTTTTATGCATTTAATTATGGTATGGCTGTAGACCGTACCGCAGGCAATATATATATAATATATATACAAATATAGACAAAAACGGACTGAACAAATCATTTGGGCCCATCGGGGTCTAATTGTTGGTTTTCTTTTGCTCCAGCATTTCAGTGGTTTCTTGCTGTCGAGTCCTCACCGTTGTCTCACCTCTGTGGTTCTTTGATTGTGTTCACGGAGATGTTGCACTGATGAGTTAGGAGGCCTTCATGCGGACTGAACAAATCATTTGTCTAAATCGCGACGGAAGTAAGGGCGAGGATTGTGGCCACGTAAAATCGATTTAAGCCCCCCCCCCCCCCCCCCCCCCCCAGTGGAAATCTTTCCACTGACCGTTCCAAGGCGGTTCTTCTGTGGCGATTTATTTATGATTTTGTTTGTTACTTACTGTGTGTATCACTTGTGTCTTTTTATTTTGGATGGCCATATGGCCATTTTGTGGGAAGTAACTGTCCTTATGGCCTTCCTTTGGTTAGATTTCCATTATGGTCTGGTCGCTTAATGTTTGTGTTTCTTTCCCTTTGGTGTCTTTGATGAATGGAATAAGTTAATTGTATCGATTCCTGATCTTTGTTTTACTTCTACTTTCCATATTTCTCCGAGAATCAAAAATGCCCGTAAAATACCGCATATGAGTCATATGCGCGTATATGACTTAAAATACCGCATATGAACGTTTATTTTTCCAAAACTTTCCTTTTCTCGAGATCTGTTGGAGAAAATTTGTTGTTTTTTTTTAATTAATTAATCAAATGAGCCGGTACATGGCAAAACCAACAATAAAACTGTAGCGACCAGCAGTGACTCAAATCAACCTGCGCACGCATCCACTATGACAATACCTTTTGCTTATGTGTCTCTGCATAGATATTAGCCTATAATAGGTATATGCGAGCAGCGAAGACTCTGATCAGACTGCACGAATGCACAGGCTGATCCGAGTCTTCGCTGGTCGCTCAAGCATTCTTTTAGATTTTGTCATGCGCTGGCTCATAATAATATTATTATTGCTAAGTATTGCGAGCTAACTGATCTGGAAAGCGTATCTAAAAAGTCATAGGCATTGCAGTTGCACAATATAGCAAAGAAGTACAGGGAAAAAGAATCACCAACGATTATCGCAGATTTATCAAATTTATTAAATTTTGATGAATGTTATAAAACATCTTGGTTCATACGTTGGTTAAAACATCTTGGTTCATACGTGACTTTTCCTTCTGCACTGTTAGAATTCATATGCGCGAATTTGAATTCATATGCGCGGTGGATCCTGAAATTCTCGTACACTTTTCAATACAATTTTATGCATAGCCAATTTTGTTCGGTGTCAAAATCATGAAACTAACTCGTAAAGTTCTTGTGCAATCTGTTTTAAATATTAAGTATAATTATATTTATCTCTCATTGCAAGACACGAAACTAAATGCAGGCCTTTTGTGAGTGAAAGGTGACAAGAAGGAATGAATTCATGACCGTAGTTGCTTTGCATGTTGTGGGATTATATACATCTAATTTTACATAGAAAATTGAGAAATCCTGCTTTTTAATTCGTAAAAGTGTCTAACACTTTTGAAATAAAGAAATTTTGGCACCTTTTAAAAAATTACGGTTCATATGCGGTATTTAAGGTCATATGCGCGCATATGACTCATATGCGGTATTAAGTCATACCGCTGGATCCGTCTTATATAATAACGAAAACAACAACAACAACAACAACAACAACAAATGCAGGACAAAACCCAAAGCCACAAAAAAGCGATTTGATTTGGCAAATAAATAATAACTGTGTGGGTGGGGTAAAATAAGAAAAGGACAGAACTATTAAAGCAACCAGGCACCTCTGGTCATACACCTGTTTACTTGATAAGCAGCCTTTACAGGTAAAAAGGATAAAAGAAAAGGTAAAGAAGTTTTAGCCGATCGCTGTTGTAATGCTTTATGAACTTTTGTTATTATATTATTTGGCCCTATTATTTAACCCATTTTGTACCATAAACCCCGAAACGGGTACTCGCTACCGTGGTAAACAATATTTTGCTGCATTTTGAATCTTGTACAATTCATATAGGCTTGATATCTTCACATCAAGGATATATATCTTTCCATTGGTATATGTTTCATTACATTTTTATGATAAATATCTGGATAAATATCTAGAAAGTTAAAAAGCAGGTGAAATCTGATTTTTCACATTTTCTCTTTACCCCCTGGTTGTTAAATTTTTCTTTTATTTATTTTTAAAATATCTTATGATTTTTCTTTTGTGGCTTAAGTTTTCAAGTTCTCAGGTACTCGTATCAGAGCAGTTATTGGCAGAAAAAAATCAACAAATTCTAAAGTATGTTCAAAGAAACTCCATACAAATTCAATGTTGAGTTCATATATTACTTACCATGTACCAAAGAATTGCCTGCTGTAACAGACTGGATTATACTGGGATCCAGTGATGATTCTTGGGGGCTTATGTTCTGCTGACGGTCCTTTTTCATCAATATTGCACGACCCGCAGAAAAAGCGACCGACTGAAGTCGGTTGATTTTCTAAGAGTGCCCTAAAATCACCGTGTCATTCTGTCAGTCTGTCTGTCCGTCCGTAACCCGTTTGTGAAAATTGGTGATAGTGACTTAACCGGTTGGAATATTTAAACAATTTTGGCATACTGATAGATATCAATGAGATCTAACCAATGAACCTGTGAAATATTACATTCCATATAGTATAGCCTCGCTGAGGCAAAAAAATGTGAAAATTTTCGAACCGCTTCTCCTTGGAAACCGTTGGGTCGATTGAAGTCAAATTTCATATGGAGCCTCTATGGGATGGGGGAAACCAAAATTTATGCATGGGGTCCAGGTCACATGACCAAACTGGCCGCCAAGCCATATATGGTCTGTCTGTCTGTCAGTCCGTAACCCGTTTGTGAAAATTGGTGATAGTGACTTAACCGCTTCGAATATTTAAACAATTTTTGGCATACTGATAGATATCAATGAGATCTAACCAATGAACTTGCGAAATATTACATTCCATTTAGTATAGCCTCGCCGAGGCGAAAAATGTGAAAATTTTCGAACGGCTTCTCCTCGGAAACCGTTGGGCCGATTGAAGTCAAATTTCATATGGAGCCTCTATGGGATGGGGGAAACCAAAATTTGCTCATGGGGTCCAGGTCACATGACCAAAATGGCCGCCAAGCCATATATGGTAAAAACCCTTCAAAAATAGTCTTCTCCAGAACCACTAGACAGATTTCCATGAAACTTGATAAATAGCATCTGGGACGTAGGCCCATCATAAATTGCTAAAGTGGTGACCCTGGGTTGACCTTGACCTTCTTTGTGCCTAGGTCAAACTTTGACACATATGCTTTTGTACTGGAAAAGTGAGAATGCATTCTATCCTGCAAACGATTCAGAATACAGTACTAAAGTATAAGATATATTTTTGCTCCTTACGATAAGGCGCATTTATTGGGGGAACCGTTTTAGGTCCAGGTCACATGACCAAAATGGCCGCCATACCCATATATGGTAACACTCATAAAGCTAAAAGCATCCGGCGGGTCGTGCACTTCAGCTGAAGCACTGGTTGTAAATTCTGTTTGGTTTGTCCTTAAAGTTGCACTTCTCTAGAATCTTTCCGAGTTCCTTAAAGTAGGTGTCAATAACTGGTCTTGTAGCACTTATTGCGCGAGCAATTTATAAGCTTCTGGGCTTTTTCACTTAAAGTTCTGTCCATCGGCCAAGAAAGTTGTATAACCATTGTAGGCTGAGGTGGTGTGATTTATCACAAAGACCGAGGTTATTTGCATAGTCTGATGCTATATTTATTGTTTCTTGTCTTGAATATCCATATCCTATTTCCGCCATGGTGCTTAGGTGTTTACATAAGAGAGACTCTTGTTCTGAAGAAAACAAGGGGGGACCAGACTTCAGAGTGTCAACATGCACTTTTACCCTGACCCTGTCTTTTAATGTTAATGGGCACTCCAAAGCGTTTTGCAGCCCTCTCAACTGGGATTTGTTCTTCAAATACAGCATTGTATGCATCACTCAGAATCAGAATCAGAATTGTTACTGGTGACACGTCAAATGACATTCATACACCAGGACCTGTGATATGGGAAGTTAGTCCCTAGCTCTAACCAAAGATGTAAACTTAGCTACACAATCCTCAGCACCTTCAGCCGTCAAAATAATAGAATCGGGAAGGGCATTCCAATCTCTAATGGTTCGGGGGAAAAACGATTCTTTATAAATATCCGTTCTTGCAGTAAGGGTCTGAAACGCCATTGAATGGTGTTTTCTACAATGCCTAGCTGGGGGAACAAGGTCATCTGTTGGAATGCTGGCAGCACCCTTTAGACCTTTGTATAAGAGTATGAGCCTACTGTCTCTTCTCCTTTTCTTGAGAGACTCCCATCTTAATTTTCCTAGAATTCCAGTCATGCTCCCAGTTACAAAGCAATAATTTCCAGTTACAAATCTAGCAGCTCTATTCTGAACTTTTTCAATTTCTTCATTTAGGACCACTCCGCTTGGGTCCCAGATGCAACTACCATATTCCAAGATTGGGCGAACAAGTCCCCTGTATGCTGTTTCTTTCACATCCTGAGGACACTGATGAAGATTTCGCCTCAGGAAACCAAGTGTTCTATTCGCCTTTGTACACATATTGCTAATGTGTGTATTCCATCTCAAATCGTGAGTGATTGTCACACCAAGGTATTTAATGGAATTCACATTTTCGAGGACTGTTCCCTCTAAGGTGTAAGAAGCCTCAACTTTATTAGATCTCTTCCTTGTTATCTGCATAATATTGCATTTAACTGGTTGAAATCTCATGCCCCATTTTCTGGCCCAACATCCTAATCTATCTATGTCAGTTAGATCAGTTAAATCTTGTTGAGATTATGAACCTCTGTAGCTGCCCCTCTTAGATGTGTCATGGGTCTGAAATATAGCCAGGGGAGACTTAAAAGTAACTGGTCATCATCAATGGAAGAGACAAATTATTATTCATTAATGGTAGGAAGTATGTTCTGCTTTCTTTAATTAATGATCGTGAAAAGGGTGCCGGGGGTGTAAGTGTGGTGGTTGCTTGTTTAGGGATAGACTCACTGATTTCATAATTGGGTATCAATGGCAGTTGTTAGCAAAAGAAAAAGGACAACAAATATGAAATGAATAGTGTGTGGGAGTGGGGGGGGGGGGTAATAATAAAAATATAAACAAGAGGCCCATGGGCCACTATGCTCACCAGAGCTCAGGTGCACACTGCCCTTTGGCAGCCATGTATTTTAACATTATATCATTTTAATCTACCAATTATAAAGTCCCCAAATGAATCCTCATATCCAAATGAGCACCCATGTGAACTCAGTATCTGAAACATAAGCTTTCAAACATTGTATATACAGATCAGAAGGCTTCTGAAGAAGCCATCTGATCAGGATCTTCATTGTTTGTCATTCAGTTTATGAATTTGTTGTAATTATTTGCATCAAGAAATCTGATTGGTTGATAATCAGTGGTGGGTATGGCATATTTGAATATTCAGCACGTCAAGGGTTAATAGTACTACGTTATACCATACCTGATTATTTCAATAAAACATAATATTAGTATAACAGCGTTCCATACATGAACACATTTCAATACAATATCTTAATAGCACTACGGTGTTCCATAATTGGAAAAAAATGATTTCAGCGTATGAGTGCCTAATATTGTTCCAGCCTTTGTTTGATTTGATGTTAAAGTCCCCGTCATTACCAACACTATAAAGATCATTTTGGAGACGTTGCTTCCAGTTTTGTGAGACTTTTACCCGACATTGAGATGAAATGACATCTCAAGCCCTGTCGCCCAATGAAACCAATAGGGTTTATAAGCATGGACAGTCCGACTCGCCCCGCTTTGTCTGAACAGGGGTTTGAATTCGAATGAGGTTTTAAATAAATTGAAATCTAGACATTTTCGTGCTTCTAGTCTGTCTACCTACGATTTTTCCACTCTTTACACTACACTTCCTCATAATCTTATAAAAGAAAAGCTTATTGATTTAATTGAATGGGCTTTTCACAGAGAAGATTCTCTCTATCTTGCATGTAATGTCAGAAATGCATTTTTCACTCTAAAGAGCATAAGAATTATACACTTGGGTCATGTCAGAAAGTGTGTGATGCCCTCACCTTTCTACTTGACAATATTTATATTAGATTCGGTACTAAGTTATTTAGACAAATTGTGGGTATTCCGATGGGTACTAATTGTGCACCTCTTGTTGCTGATCTGTTCTTGTATTGTTATGAAAGAGACTTCATTTTGTCGCTTTCCATTGATAACCAATCTGAAATTATTGAAGCTTTTAGCTCTACTTCTAGATATTTAGATGATTTATTAAATATTGATAATACCTATTTTGATGGTTTGATCAGTCAGATTTACCCCCTAGAACTTCAGTTAAATAAAGCAAATTCTTCTGATACCGAGGCCCCGTTTTTGGATTTACATCTATCTATTGTAGATGGATTTGTTTCGTGCAAAATTTATGATAAACGCGATGACTTTGATTTTGAGATTGTAAATTTTCCTTTTTTGGATGGTGATGTTCCTCGTGCGCCATCCTATGGCGTTTATATTTCGCAATTAATTCGATTTGCTAGAGTGTGTAGTCGTGTAACTGACTTCAACACTCGTAATAAATTATTAACGGCTAAACTCCTTAATCAGGGTTATCGGTACCATAAACTACGCAAAGCCTTTTCAAAATTTTATAGACGCCATTCTGATTTAATTTCAAAATTCAATATTGGACTTAAATCTCTTCTGCAACAAGGTCTATCGGAACCCGAATTTTATGGTGACTTAGCATATAAATTCAGAAAAATATATAACCGCAATGACTTCAGCACCCAATTTCGTAAAATCATTCTTCGATATAAAAAGATTGGATACAACATGGATATTATACGACAGACTGCATGCATGGTAGTTAACCCAATCACGGTTGGCAACTTTGCTTCCCTCTTTAATTGCACGCCGGTGGGTCAGGCCTCAGATTCTATGACGGCTCCAACGTAAAGGCTTATTGAAAATTAGAGAGATAATGTCGGTTGGTGCCTGATGCTCTGTCTCTGGTCGGGCTTATCAGAGTCTAACTGTTGGTTTTCTTTTGCTCCAGCATTTCAGTGGTTTCTTGCTGTCGAGTCCTCACCGTTGTCTCACCTCTGTGGTTCTTTGATTTTTGTGTTCACGGAGATGTTGCACTGATGAGTTAGGAGGCCTTCATGCGGACTGAACAAATTATTTGTCTAAATCGCGACGGAAGTAAGGGCGAGGATTGTGGCCACGTAAAATCGATGTAAGCCCCCCAGTGGAAATATTCCACTGACCGTTCCAAGGCGGCTCTTCTGTGGCGATTTATTTATGTTGTTGTTTGTTACTTACTGTGTGTATCACTTGTGTCTTTTGGTTTTGGATGGCCATATGGCCATTTTGTGGGAAAGTTTTCCTTATGGCCTTCCTTTGTTTAGGTTTCCATTATGGTCTGGTCGCTTAATATTTGTATTTCTTTCCCTTTGGTGTCTTTTATGGGTGGAGTAAGTTAATTGTATCAATTCCTGATGTTTGTTTTACTTCTACTTTAGATCCTCTAAGCGGTTTACCCATTGCGAACACACGCCTATACAAATTACTTGTAACCTTAATCGTAGGAAAAATGAATTTTTTTTAAAGATGAAACATTGCGTTATAATTCTTTTCTCCGCCCAAAACACAGACCGTTGGTACTCGTTAGAACCGCCTCAGTGAGGCGGCTCCAACGAGCACCAACAAACCACACACCAGAGCAGAAACAAGAAAATTATGGTCTATGGGGTTCAAGGGGGTCAAAATTATACAGGCGTGTCTCCGCGATGCAGTACTCATGTGCGGTCGGATTCAGCTCTGCTTGGAAGCATCATGCAGCCCATTTATTTCTTCATGCCAAATGGGCGGGGGCCGTCCAGCCTTTCTGTTAAGATTTTAAATTTTACTTTGAAAATTCTCAATGGCTCGTTTTAAGTTTTGAGCCAGGATTGCCGTACCATTTCTTGACAGATGTTTATCGTCTCTAAGCACTCCTTTCGCTGGCTTTCTCTTGAAAAAGAGTTCACTGTTGTCACACAGAATGACGGAATCAGTAGAGTTATATTTCTTAACAAGGGCATTACTTTCTTTATTACATTAATGTTTGCTGACCTATGCCCTCTTGGTAAACCGAGAGATACCATAACTTTTTCCCTGGGAACTTGAGATTGGTAGCAGACACCAGATCACTCATATTATCCGAAAATTCAGACTCCCTATCATTCTCCCCATTTATGTCATTACATCCCAGCTGGTACACTATAAGGTCAGGTGAAAAATCCAGATCATAATGTTCTATAAATGCCTTTGCTTAGTCAACAGTGTACTTTATAACCTTTCTGACATAAGAGTTTCTCCCCGCAATGAATCGCGCATTTAGGTACCTGGTATTAGAAGAACCAATAAGAAGTATTTGATTCCTTTTATGGCCGGGTCTGCTATCGTTCTCAGGAGCCTTGGGATCATCACCAAGTCTTTTATCGGAATCGCTGTCCTTTAGCATGGGTGAGTGCTTATCTTTCATTGACTTAGGGGCATTGTTTTTATAAGTGGGATCGATTGTCTATTTTGATCGATAAGGACTTCAAGTCTCTTTTGAAAATAGGTCCGTGTAGATTTTTCAGGGGAAAATTCTAATAATGTGTTATTTTCCATACGATTTCCTGAGTCCTTTTTCAAAAGCGAATCGTCAACTCTACACGAATGCATTTTTAGGGAGATAATTTCCTCTTGCATGTCATTTATTTCTAAAACTTGAGACTTCATCTTCTTGTCGTAGTCCAAGATAATATCGTTTCTGTTCTGGTATCTGCTTTCAAGGTTTTCCAGGTCACTCTGTAGTGTAGTCACTCTGTCTTTAGCTTACTATTTAAAATTTCAATCTCTCCTTTCAGCTTATCCTGTTGTATATCATTCTGAAGAAATGTTGAATTTAACATCATTAGTAAATCTTGGTTAGATTTCTCTGCCGGTTCAAACCTGGATGTAGCTTCTGTGACCTTCCTCTCAACCACTTCGAGCTTTTGTTTCAGCTCCTTTTCTTTCAAAATGTCGGTATGGTTATTTTCAGCAGTGCCAGTCTGATTCTGATTCTTTGTTTGATTGAACATGTGATTGAGAAATACGATCTACTAACTTAACACAATATTTCTCTATCTTTCGGTCCCCGCCCATCGGGGCTTGAAGAATTATATGGGCTGCATGGTGCTTCCACGCAGAGCTGAATCCGACCCGCACACGAGTACTGGTAAACCGCTTAGAGGATCTAAGCCTGCCCAGGCAAAGCGGTGCGAGTCGGACCGTCCATGCTTATAAACCCTATTGGTTTCATTTGGCGGCAGGGTTTGAGATGTCGTTTCATCTCAATGTCGGGTAAAAGTCCCAGAAAATTGGAAGCAACGTCTCCAAAATGACCTTTACAGTGTTGACGGGGACGTTAAACCCCCAAATCAAACAAACAAACTCTATCTCTCCGCACTGGCACTCGCCATCATGGTACCTCACTTCTTTGAGTAGATCTGTATTTATTCCTGCATCTTTCTTTTCTGCCTTACATGTATTTATTCCCGCATATCGTGTCATCATCTTATCTGTGCCGGACGATTCTTCTCTGGTATGCACCTCATTGGCGCCCACCCCGACCGATGTGGTTTTAACAGGTCCTTGGTCTAAATTTGGGTATTCTGCACTCACCGCCTCTGGGACTTCCAACAAATTTTTCACAAGCATACTTTCTGTTGGAAAGATCATATATATATAGCTGATACAGCGGTGGCCTTGTACATTTATAATGACACCAAGCTTTACAATCACTGCACTGGATTACATCATAACTATCTGCAGTTAACCCTTGACAATAAGTACACATGCTCATTGACCTATCCACCTGAGCCACATATTTTACATCCGTACTTTCAATATCTGGACTGTGACATAATCCAGCGACATTAGTATTTAAATCCTCCTGCTGATGAGCTTTTATTTGTACTTCAGTGTCCTCCTGTGCATTTACTTGTGTTGGAGTGAAAACTGGACCCGGAAGATCGGGGAAATTGTGAAGTTAGTAACATGGCATGGAAATATGGCGGGAAATGTATTTGTTCTGCAGTTTTAACTTTCTGATTTCCATCTTTGGAGAAAAATCCTTGGCGATCAGGTTTGTTGAATCGAATACTTTTATTAACCCAATCATGGGCCATCTCTGGCATATATAGCAATGAACATAATAAAATACATTGATCATAATATGAGTCGCGTCACTCGAAGAAGAGTCGTTATGGCTTGTGCAATCACAAAAGACTCAGCTAAGCCTGGACATATGAACATTCTCACAAGAACCCTTTGCTGCTTGCCCTGATAAGCCGTAGGTCAAGGGGTACATTCAGATTAAATAAATAACAATAATAATATAAAAAATCAAGTTTCAGTAAAGGGATGTTCCTATTCACTGAAACACCGACCAAAGGTACATACTGTTTGAACGACACCTCTTCCAATGTCTATCTATCTATCTTCTTATACTGAGTCGGTCATACTTGACCATTGCCTCAGTTGGGTGGTGCGCTAAATTTAGAATTTAGCAAAAAAAAAAAAAAAACTCACTGGATCAGTTCTTAAAACTATTTACAATCCTTTCAGAAGTGTACTAAAACGCACACCTCTGTATCCCAATCTACACCATGCGGGTTTTGAACTCCTCTGCAGTTTTGGCATTTACCACAGAGGAGGGAAGAATATTCCACTGAGGAATAAGGTCCCCGAATAACGCAAAAGTCGCCATTTTCATAGCAAGGAATTAGAAAACTGATGACAAAAAGAGCAGAAATCAGCTTAAATTCCTTCAACAAAATTCACTCACACGAAAGTGACACTTAAGTGATTAACGTTGGCACATAAGTGAATACGATCTGTCACTGATTTATCGATCATTGATTTAATCAAGCATATTGATTTAATTAATAAGCATATCGATTTAATTGATAAGCGTATTGGTTTAATTAAGAATTATTAAACCGGTTTAAAACTTCATCACGTGAACCAGTCCGTGAAATGAACACCCCATAATCTCCACTTTATAATAGACAAAAATTGGTTTTTGTGGGTAATCAATATTTTTTATTATTTCTGCTCCAAGAAATAGGTTGTGGGTACTCGTTAGAACGCGGTTCTAACGAGCACCCACGACCTATGATTGCAGTAAAAATAAGAAAATATCACGCATTTTCATCAGAAAAGTAGCCATTTCTGCAATAGTAACAACATAGAGAAGCGAGGGAACGGAACGAAGTCAATATTTTGGGATGACTGTGGCGTATGGAAAAATGCCAGAACGCCTATAACACACTTCCTGCACAGAGACGATCGACTGAAAACAATAGTGATGCAGAAAAAAAACAAAACAAGAAAAGGTATATTGCTGGGAAAAACAAGTCAAGAAAAAAAGAGTATATATGACCCTGGAACCACAGCCTGGTGAACATGAACTACTGGAAGTCCATGGGTTATATCAGACACTAGTTGCCACAGACCCGGAAAGCAAGCAGCTTTAGCGAAGATTAACCTGGCTGGAAAAGGTACCAGAAACTATGCCCGCCATTCCCTCGAATGAAGCAGTGGTAGACTACATAGGAACTTTCCCTGCTAGGCTACCGCACAGAAATGTCAAGAAGAAATAAAATTACAACGTTTTCATCAGAACAAAAGATTCCGTTATCACAGATTTGAAAACACAGCTGAAACACAATACAGTGAAAGCTGTTGGAAGAAACATGAATGGAGAAACACAGGTTCCAGAAACAGAGAAATGAGAAACAACTCGACAACTTGAAATACAACATTAACCGCAACAGAAAAGATGCTGATCAGATAATAAGCGTGGAAGTAAAGACTCAATAGAAGTGGAGGCAATGATCAGGAATCGATACAATCAACCCACAGCTCCCATCAGAGACACCAAAGGGAAAGACACACAAACATGAAACAACAGACCCTAATGGAATCACCAACAGCGGAAACCAAAAGGAAAGTTACTTCCCCTCGAAATTGCCAATAGGCTATCCAAAATAAAATAACACAAGCGACACAAACACCCAAAGACAAACCATAACAAAAATAAACCGCGACAGAAGAACCGCCTTGGAACGGTCAGCGGAAACGAACTCCAACTGGGGGCTTAAATCGATTTTACGTGGCCACAATCCTCGCCCTTACTTCCGTCGCGATTTAGACAAATAATTTATTCAGTCCGCATGAAGGCCTCCTAACTCATCAGTGCAACATCTCCGTGAAAACAAATAATCAAACAACCACAGGGATGAAACAACGGTGAGGACTCGACAGCAAGAAACCATTGAAATGCTGGAGCAAAAGAAAACCAACAGTCAGACTCCGATGGGCAAGACCATCCATCTGTCCAAAGTGTGAAACACATAACTGGAATAAACTGTCCCGTTGTAACACTATTTACGGACCAGCAAATAACAGATATCAAACGGTTCTGTTGTGTAGAGGAGGGCAGCGTTCTTTGCAATGACAAAACATACAACCTAGGAGACTTCCATGTGACGCCAACTGTTTACAAAGATCTCTCTGTAATTCGGCAAAAAACAACGATCACCCACTTTGCTTTAATAATAATAATAATAATAATAATAATAATCGACCTTATTTATAGAGGGTAACACATTTAGTACTAGTACTAATCTTCCATGTGGCCCTCTTTTCCTGGGTAGGAACCAGTACTAAGCAATGCGGATAAAGTTTCTTGCTCAATGAAACAATAAGTGGCGCTTGCGGGGATCGAACCGGCTACCTCTCGATCTCAAATCCGATGCTTTACCACTGCACCACAGCGCTCCACTCTTTGGTCCTACTTTTCTACATACTAACTCATCAACCAAAGCCTTCTCGTCTTTCATGCACGACATTGCCGGCAATTTGTCGGACAATGAATTGGGATAATTAATTCTTGGCAGCGACGAGGAAGCGGCCTTTAAATGAGCTATATCTAGATGTTTTGTTGGAGCAACGCACGTGCTTTGCACGCGTCACTTAAAACAGAATGCAAACAAGAATTTAGAATATCAAGTGGGGTTTTCACTGAAAGAAAGACAGGAAATCATTTCAAAGATCTTCGACAAAGAGGGCCTTGCTGATACAAAAGAGTGTGATACGTACAACACACGCCATTATTGACAAAGCACGTCATTGAACCTGCGAGACTGAATAAAATCGCCATGAACTGGACAAACAATAATTCAGAGAGCGCAAACCACATTCTTAAACAAACCACTAAATGGCTTCGAACTGATATGCCCAAGTCTTTTACATAAAACTGTAGAAAGTGAACAAGTTGAAAGAACTAGAGCTATCCGCAGCACTGGGAATTATGTCTTAGCTTCTACACACCAACACCACGCAGTTAGTATCGACCACTGGGCCAATATCACAGAGGAACAAAGGGAGAAGCGAACAACACGCTTTCTCAGAGACAAAGGGAAATCAAATCCTAACGTCACCATATCGACCGGCGGCACTAGAACCAGTGCAAATACCAGCTTCAACCGGAAAGAAAAAGGGACAGAGAAAACGTCCGAGGGCCGACAGAACGATGACACCGAAACCCAAAAGAAGACTTTTAAATGAAAGAGAGGATGCTTGTCCCCCGTCGGGGATAGCCATATGTCACACAACATGAGTTTGGTCTATGTGGCGGTGTATATCCCCCGTCGGGGATAACATCAAACGGGATTATATGGCGATACGTATCCCCCGTCGGGGATAGCATCATACGCATTTTGAATGACTCTCGATGGCGATAATAAATAAGACCTGTTGTGATATCTATATGTGGCTATATAGCGTTTTGGTTGAGGCATGTACATTGTTTTTGCTATGTCTCGGTAAGCGATTGCATGAATCTTAAAAGTATGTTCCATTAAAGTTCATCCATTAAAGTTCATGCCTGCTAGGATATGTACTTTCCCTATGGGCACACAGCATGTATGAAACATCGAATCAACGTCAGTGAAACGTCATTACGTTGAGATGACGTTGCTTAAACGTCATTTGTCCGCTTGGTTTGCTTCTTGACAATTAAGCAGATTGCTATTTTTTTCTACCAGATTTCCATCAGCTACGTATTCGCTTGCCGACTCTCATCACATGTACAGGACCTGACTGCTCTCCTGTTGACATCTCCTGAGTAACAGAAACCCGTTAACGCTCAGTATTGAGTTATTAAACGACTTCGATCAAATTATTAGTTGTTGATAATAAAGGAACAACTTGTATCTGAGAGAGGTCAACAGGAGAGGAGAAAAGGTATACGAAAAGAGAGAGAGAGAGAGAGAGAGAAAAAATACAAAAAAGTATTTGTCAAAAAAAAAAAAAAAAAAAGAACAATAAAATATAACAAATAATAAAAAATGGCTGGCAAATGGTTGCTACGAAACGACTATCTTGTTTTGTGGGTGACAAGTCCTAGCCACACCTCCACGTGTCACAGACTAAAAAAAACTGTGCAGTGCCAGCTGGTAAAAGCTGGTAATATCCTCTGGCTGGCGTTTTAGGGCGAAATATCAAGCTGCTTTTCACTAAATTGACAGACTTTTGAATGCAATGACCCCTTTTCGTATAAAAAAAGTCCTTTTCGCATTTTAGGGTAAGTCCTTTTCGCGAAAAGGACTCCTTTTCGCATTTTAGGGTACCCCCTCTCATTTCGTTTAAATGTTTAAGCACTTTACATGTAACCAAAACCAATCGGTGCGTAAATTTACCGGAACGGACCTAATTACCGGAACGGACCTATTTTTTCCCCTATTTTATGCATTTTTTTTTTATTATTATTATTTTTTTTTCCTGCTTATTGACTTCATCATTAAGTAAATACAATTTGGAAGTCTTTGATTACTTGTACAACATTAAGAAACTTAAACATTGTTACAATGCAGTATGGTGATACAGTAGATTATTTTAGATTTATCATGATAAATTAATTTGGCAATATTAAATATTATGCTTTTATTTTATCTATGTTTTTTTTTTTTCAATCCTATCCTATCTTTTCTTTTAAATTGGTGTGCTTTAATTCGACCCTTTTCACTTCACACCTAATAAAAAGACAGATACTTAGTTTTTTACACCTAAGCTAATTAGATTATCAACATCTGAGATAAGTAGATTACTGAAGCACACTTTCACGTTTATCGGTTTGTATCAGAACGATTATCACTTTAACGATATACTTTAATCTCTTTGAACTGGCGGAATTTAAAAATGTGTTCCTTGATAGTTGTTATATTATTATTATTTGTTATATTATTATTAACTTTTCATTATCGTGAGTTTAACAGCTACCATTTAGAATATTATCCAAATAGTCTGATTTGATCCGCTTTTTCTATCAACAAGTCCATGAAATGTATACCAATGTTAACGTCATTGATATATAGCACATTAGCGATTACAAAGATAATTTTTCTTCTTATTGTTCCATAATACAGATTGTGGGTACCTATATTTGTCCCGGTTTACCCTATAATACCTATTACTATAGCATTGGCATGTTGGTTGGCTGAATGAGTTGCGGTTAACGTCCCTGTCAACACTGTATGTCATTTTGGAGATGTTGCTTCCAATTTTTTGGGACTTTAACCTACACTGAGATGAACGGTCTGACTCACAACACTTTACCAGGGCAGGCTTAGTCCTAAGCGATTTACCAGTAATCATGAGTGGTCAGTTTCAGCTCTGCAGGCAAGCAACATCCAGCCCAATCTATTTTTCCAAGCCCCGATGTGCGGGTGGGGGGGGGGGGGAAACAATGAATGTGTTCCCATTGAATCATTCCGTACTCCGAAAAGAAAGAATTTCAGATTGACCATCAGTTCGGAACAATATACTACCATAAATGGTTCAGATCCTATCTTATTTATTTGATTTTAGGTTAAACTTCACCTTCAACACTATTTAGGTGATTTTACCGACAAGTGATACCGATAGGGTTTCTTGACTCGCACCACTTGACTGGGTAGGCCTCTAAGAGGATTGTCAATTATTTTCTCTTTGAATTTTGTTCTTTCTTTTATGGCCCTTTCAAGATTATTTCATTTATAGCGAGTCAATCATTAATCAGAGGACGAAAACCGGAGTACCTGGAGAAAAAACATCTGACCTTTTGTTGCAGATCTTAGCATCTCACGTATGACACAAGCCATGCTCGAACCACATATGCGGGATGCCTTATTATTTAGAGTCTTGGTTTTTTTAAATTATTTCTGCTCCAAACACCACTAGGGACTAGGGAAAGTGATTGTGGTGGGCCTGACAAACAGGGTGATTTTATTGTGCACTGACCCATATTCCACATTTGACAAAATTATTTATGAACAAGAGCATGCATAATGTTGTAAAAGATTAAATAGTGTGTATGTTATACAAATATACTAAAAATAAGGTGGAAACCGGGGGGGGGGGGGGGGGGGGTGGAAATTGGTCCGTTCCGGTAATTTGGTCCGTTCCGGTAGATTTACTCATTTACTCACCCAAAACAATGGCTGTCACTGAGGGCAAAGGGAAAAGCTGGCGGAGTTATATACATTTTTTTTCGCTTTAAAATGAGGAATTGATGGTGCAGAAGAAAGAGGTTTGTTTTTTTAGTAGTGATAAACTTTGTGGCATACATAGATTAGCCTGTCGTTGGCGTAAGGTGATGTTATGATTAGTTGTAAACGCCGATTAGGCTCTGGATTCTGCCTAAAAGCATGCCCCCCGCCCATCGAGGCTTGAAGAAATATATGGGCTGCATGATGCTTCCACGCAGAGCTGAACCCGACCCTCAAACGAGTACTGGTAAACCCCTTAGAGGATCTAAGCCTGCCCAGGCAAAGCAGTGCGAGTCGTCCCGTCCATGCTTATAAACCCTCTTGGTTTCTTCACAGGTGTTAGTAACGTACCTGTGACCCTATATATATATATTTTTTTAACACGTTATTTTTTTTTTTTTCAAAACATCCATAAATCTTAAAAAAAAAAAATCTGACAACCCACCCTCACCCCTAGTATAGAATAGAGACTCTCTTCTATACTAGTGGTGAGGGTGGGTTGTCAGATTTTTTTTTTTAAGATTTATGGATGTTTTGAAAAAAAAAAAAATAACGTGTTAAAAAAATATATATCGAGGGCTGAGCGCAAAACTATTGTAACTGACATTTTGGCCATTTTCAGTTTTTCCTATATTTTGGTTGCATATATTGATTTGCATCTTCCACCAAAGAGTTGTATACATATTCCATTCCATTCTGGAGTTATTAAAAATATTCAAAATATTGTATCTGCGAAGGCCGTTAGAAGTTGGCGCAAAACTATTGTAACTGCAGTTACAATAGTTTTGCACTAAAAATTACCCAACAATGCCAGGTTTCTCAAGCAAAACATGCAGATACAATAGTTTTGCACCGAATGAAAAGCACATGGCTGCACCATTAAAAGTTACAAAAGTCTGATTTAAGCCAAATTAATGGATACAAATAAGCTATAATATACAACAATTTCAGTTTTCTGTATTTATTTCAAGAAATTGTGGTCCTTGGCTAGATGGGCTGCATGAGAGCTGAAACTGAATGCGCACGAGTACTGGTAAACCGCATGTCGGACCGTCCATGGTTAAAATCTTATTGGTTTCATTGGGTGGCAGGACTTGAGATGTCATTTCATCTCAATGTCGGGTAAAAGTCCCACAAAATTGAAAGCAACGTCTCCAAATTGACCTATACATTGTTGACAGGGATGATAAACCTCAAATGAAACTAATAAATCCTTGGCTTGAAATTCTGCCATTTTAAGCAAATACACTAATCAAATAATTAAATGAAGGAAAATAATGAAACAATGGTTATTTATAATTTTACTTAGGTCAGTTCTAAAATTATGCAGGACTTTGCTGCTCTACTGGGGAATATCTGAAATAGTACTGTTTTCAGCATACAGTTGCTCATTATAGACGCGGGTCAATGTTTTAAAAAGATGCCTGGGATGTTCCCATAGTCTGTTTGTTTGATTTGAGGTTTAACATCCCCGTCAATACTGTAAAGGTCATTTTGGAGATGTTGCTTCCAATTTTGTAGGACTTTTATCCGACATTGAGATGAAATGACATCTCAAGCCCTGTCGCCCAATGAAACCAATAGGGTTTATAAGCATGGACGGTCCGACACCTGCACTGCTTTGCCTGGGCAGGCTTAGATCCTCTAAGCAGTTTACCAGTACTTAATTGTGTGTGGGTCAGATTCAGCTCTGCGTCGAAGCAGTGAAATTCCGAGCCAATCTGTCGACCTGTTACAAACTTTGTAAGCCGAAAAGACTGGTTCCAGTTTGTTGACAAATATGGTTGCAATTAGTATCATAGCTCCTTTGAGATCACATGGCCGCTGGCAACCATCTTTGATTTTTAGGATACCCTTCCCTTCCTTAGACTAGTCTAGCCTAGCCTACACTATGGTACCTAGTTTGAAAAAGGGTCTGATATACTAAGGGTAGGCATGATGGTATTGAAAAAGGTAAGGTATGGTCGCAGTACTGGTTAGTGTAGGGTGTAAAGTACCCTAGCCTAGTCTACCCTACCTTAGGCTAGGTTAGGGCAGGTAACTGTAAAATTTGGTAGAGTAGGTCATACTGTAGGTTAGTGTAATCCTACTGGCGAGGATAGGGTACCCTTCCCTCACCAGCAGAGTATAGTAAAGTATGTACTATGTACGGTAGGCTCTACCTTAGGGTGCTGGCCTCGGTAGCTCAGTCGGATGCGCGTCTGCCTGGGGATCAGGAAGATGCGGATTCAATACCGGCCGGAGCCAGCAACATTCTTTCGATGAGATTGATCATGAAATCTTTTCTATGGTCATTCTCTCCCTTCCGCTGATTCAAGATGGGCACTTGTCAGTTTCTGGCAAAAGAATGTGCACTGTACTGGTTAACCGCTTACGTATAAGCCTGCCCAGGAAAAGTATGGATAGGTAAACTGACTGGCTCAAAAATGACCTAAAATAGTCTTGATTGGGCCGTTAAATCCCAATGCAAACAAGCAAATCTACCTTAGGGTAGGATAGGTAAAGTAGGATCAGGTATGCTAGGTAAGGTAGTGCTAACATTGAGGTTAGGCTACACTACCCTATCCTAACAGGTAGTCTTTCTCCTAGTTAGGGTACCCTTCCATCACTGAACCTACACTATGGCACCACAGAGTAGGGTAGTCCCTACCCTTGGGTGGGATATGGCATGCTAAGGGGTAACATTGTGGTGTGGGATAGGTATAATAGTCCTCCCAGTTAGGCTAGTTGTAGGATACCCTTCCATAGCCTAGCCTGCCCAGTGGTACTCTAGTGTAGAGTCCATATGTTAGGGTAGGGTACGATAAGGTAGGGTACCCTATCTATAGCCTCACCAGTAGGGTGAACATACTCCACCTTAACCTACAGTAGGGTAGGACCTGCTCTACCAAATCTTACAGTTACATACCTACCCTTACCTGCCCAACTAGGCTAGGGTACCTTACACCCTATCCTAATCAGTAGGGTGACCATACCTACCCTTTTCAACACCATCCTGTCTACAAGGTAAGGCAGGCTAGCCGACCCTTAGTCTATCCTAACTGATAGGGTATTGTAGGGTTGACCCTTCCATAGATGGCCCCTACCTTACCCTACCCTAACCATGGTAAGGCCATTTTAACACCAACACTCACAGACCCCAGGTACCATAGTGTAGGCTAGGCTAAGGAAGGGTAGCCTTCCACTACTTTAATGCAAAGAATGACAATACCTACTTTATCAAACACAACCTTGCTTAGGGAAGGTTACGGTCACTTAACCCTAGCTTAGCCTAGCTAAAGTAGGCAAACTGTATCCAACCCTAGGGTAGGGTAGGGTAGGCTTAGCCTATTCCCGCCCTACCTAAGAAAGCATAGGGTAAGCCAATAGGGTAAGGAAGAGTACCCTACCATTACCTTAACCAGTTTGGTGGGCCCTATCTTAGGGTAGGATTGTTTAAGGTGGGATATGGTAGGCAAGGCTGTCCTAGCCAGGCCAGGCTATCCTGATAAGAAGGGTGGTCTTAGAGTTGGAACAGTCACCCTCCGGGTAGGATACCCTTCCCTATCCTAGACTACAATATGGTACCATATGTTATGGTAAGATTGGCCCTACCCTAATTAGGGGTAGGGTAAGGTTGGGTAGAGTAGGGTTACTAGGGCATGATAGATTAATGATAAGCTAGCCTACCCTTCCTGGTAGGCAGATGTTGAAAAAGGTAGGGTATATTCCTAGATGGAGGTAGGGTAGGGTAGGATAGGCTAATGATAGTCTGGTCTACCCTATTCAAAATAATTATGCCGATATTCTCCTTCTAAAGTCATAAGACCTCAAGCACACAACTATAATAAATACTCACTCATGGGCCATTTTTATTCGGCAGCACTCTGTGACGTTGCCAACAGAAAATATAGCATGTGTCAATGTGACATCACTTCCTGGGCTAGGTTTGATGGCATATTATCTCGCAACCATGACATAGCAAAGTAACAAGACACACACACAAAAAAAAAACAAAAAAAAAACGCTGCCATGTTGAATGTTGTTTGATCAGTAAATATCAAAGATATGATTATTGTAAGATTCTGGATTCACATCTTTATTTTTGTTGTAAAATTAATGGGAGAGAGCAATGGAGTAGCTGGTAGGCAGGATGGTGTTGAAAAGGATAGGGTATGGTCACCCTACTGGTTAGTGTAGGGTGTAGGGTAACCTAGCCTAGACAACCTACCTTACCTTAGGCTAGGTAAGGGTAGGTGACTCAAAAGGGGAAGGGTAAAATGGGGTGGAGTATGGCCACCCTACTGGTGAGGGTAGGGAACACTTAACAAACCAGTAAGGTGTGGCAAAGTAGGTATGGTAGTCTCTACCTTAGGGTAGGATAGGTAAGGTAGGATTTAGTAGGCTAGTTTAAACTTTAGGCACTGCTAGCTATAGGTTAGGGTTAAGTGGGGCTCTCCTCCCATACATTACCCCAGTAGCCAGAGTGGTGTGGGATACTGTAGATACATTCTTTTTTATTGGTTAGGATAGTGGTAGGCTACCCTTCCTCACCGAAATTACACTATGGTAGGTAGGGTAGTCCCCACCCTTGGTTGGGGTAGGGTAGGCTAAGTTGTAAGCAGTGTGGTGTGGAATAGTGTAGGTAAAGTAATGCCATTCTCCTACTGATGGTAGTGGGATGGGGAGGGGTACCCTTCCATAGCCTAGAATGCCCTGTTTCCAGTAGGGTAGGTCCTACTTTAGGGTAGGGTATGGTAAGGTAGGCTAAGGTTAGGCTAGCTTTCCCAGCCTTAGGTAGACAGGTTGGTATTAAATATGGAAGGATATGGTCACCCAATATTATTCTGAATGATCCATTTTGTGTGATTGTATTGCTTTAACTTAATGTCTATGCCCATGGGCATAGACAATATAAACGTTGGGTTTATCACGCAATAACAGCCATACTTAACCCACAAAGCAGGTTGACCTTTAACCAGTATAAGCTTTCACAAGAAGAAGAAAGCGGCCCATAACAAGTATAAGCTTTCATACAAAAAGATGCCCCTGGAACAGAATTGCTATCACATTTGTGCAAAACCGTATTTGCTGTCATATTTGTACAGGCTAATAAGAAATATACATCTACAAACTCTCGACCATGATGGACTACTGCCTATCCTATAATCTCCTCAGGAGCCTTCGGCTCTGGCGATCTAAAAAACTGGCCTCATCGTTAGCAAAACTTTTGGGTTAACCTTCAATTTGTCTTCTATAAAGTGTAGGAAATTGTTTACTGAACTTCCCCAGCAGTTTTTGTTACAAGCAAATTGATCGAATTTGCACAGTCATGTGCCTTTTGAAAGATAAAAAAGAACTTTTTGACAAGATTACAGCATTTGCAACTTTGACATCATTAAATCCTCAATCAGCAGGATCTTGGGTGTAGACATGCAATTTAAATATATGCAAAGACGGTTATTTGTAAAAATCACATTTCTGGGATTTTTTTGTCGGCTCCTCCTCCCCTTTCGACTGGGATATAACTCTAGACATTCACATTTAATATGTGCTAAGCATAGACCTAGCTTTTTGTAAAAGCTATACTTGTTATATGCATAGTTATTATATACATATAACAGAATTTTTAAAGTTACATAGCAATGACAGCCAGGATTTACAGTGGATGTTATTAGGCCAGTCTTCTGCAAGTCTATGTATTAAGTTTCAACATGTTTCTATAAAAATTCCATGGTTCTGAAGGCTTTATTGGTGCATCCCTATGCTTCTGAATTGGTGCAAAACTATTGTATCTACATTATTTACACAATATTTACATCACAATCTTAACATTTTAAGTGCAAAACTATTGTAACTGCAGATACAATAGTTTTGCACCAAAACTCTGTATACAAAAGTTATGATTTTGCATGCAAAACTATTGTAACTGAATGAAAGGTCAAGGTCTCCTTTATTAAGTGTTGGATTTGTATAAAACTGCCTTGGTTCAAATAAACACCTTTTAGCCTTCAAAATATGTAAAGATGTAAAGTATTGCCACAATGTCAAGAAAATGGGAATGTTTTTTGTTCCTCCTGAAAAATCTTGAAAATGCAGATACAATAGTTTTGCACTAAGCCCTCGATATATAGGGTCACAGGTACGTTACTAACACCTGTGGGTTTCTTTGGTTGACAGGGCTTGAGATGTGAGATGTCATTTCATCTCAATGTTTACAGTGTTGACGGCAATGACGGGGACGTTAAACCTCAAATCAAACAAACAAACTGCCTCAAAGCATAAACGTTTGTTTGTTTGATTTGAGGTTTAACATCCCCTCAACACTGTATATGTCATTTTGGAGACGTTGCTTCCAATTTTGTGGGACTTTTACCCGACATTGAGATGAAATGATACCTCAAGCCCTGTCGTCCAATGAAACCAATAGGGCAGGCGCGTAGCCAGGCGGAAGCCCGGAAGCCCGGGCTTCAACAATGTTTTGCCAAGTATGCCTTTACATAAGAATTTACAAAAAATAAATATGTCACATTTTCAGAGGCACCTGCGACCACATCATGAAACCTGAATAAACTCCAGTATATAATCGAAAATGGCTATTGTAAGGTGTTTCGAGTTTGCAGTTTATCTTTAAGTGTCGGGAATCTTTAGTGTACAATATTTGTCTGCACTGCATGATTATTTTCAATGAATCACTTGCCCAGGGCACTGTACCAGATGATTAGCGACAAGCAAACGTTACCCCGGCCTATAAAAAGGTGAAAAATACGATGCAGCAAATTATAGACCAGTGTCGCTAATATGCATCTGTTGCAAAACCATGGAGCATATATTAGTCAGCAACATTAACAAGCACTTAGCCTTTGAGAGCATTCTTGCTGACTGTCAACATGGTTTCCGAAGTCAAAGGTCTTGCGAAACTCAACTAGTTCAATTCTTCCATGACATTGTGAGTAATCTGGATGGGGCCATAAATCGTGGCCACAAACAGACTGACTTACCATCATGGATTTGGCCAAGGCCTTTGACAAGGTACCTCACAGAAGGCTATTGTACAAATTGGACTACTATGGGATAAGAGGATCCACACATAATTGGATTATCTCATGGCTCTCCGGGCGCTCTCAACAAGTTATACTTGATGGCCAAGCGTCTGATCCAGTCCCTGTTCTATCTGGTGTCCCACAAGGTTCGGTTCTTGGAGCGGTCCTTTTCTTGGTATTCATCAATGACCTCCCTGATAATATCAGGTCATCTGTCCGTTTGTTTGCTGATGATTGTGTCCTGTATAGGGACATATATTCTCCTTCTGGCTGTCGCATTTTACAAGACGACATGGATCGATTTGCACAATGGGAAGCAGATTGGCAGATGAAGTTCAATGTAGCCAAATGCCATTCAATGAGGGTGTCACGACAGCTTCAGGACAAGCAAATTAAGTATGATTACACATTACACCAGCAAACTTTGGAGCAAGTTCATTCCGCCAAATATCTTGGTACTCGTATCACCATCACTCACGATCTCGATTGGGGTCAACATATCTCTGAAATAACATCTAAAGCAACTAGGGCCTTAGGATTCCTTAGACGTAATTTGGCTTTTGCACCTAGGCAGACAAAGGGTGTTGCATATAAAACATTGGTTCGCCCTCAGCTTGAATCTGCATCACCCATTTGGCATCCATATGTTAAAACTCAGATTCAGCAGGTGGAGAAGGTGCAGAGGACAGCTGCTCGATGGACCTGCAGACGATGGCGAAATAGAAGCAGCGTCAGTGACATGCTTGATGAGCTAGAGTGGCCATCCCTGGAGACCCGTTGTGAGCAGTCCTCCTTAACCTTCTTCTACAAGATACATTCTGGTACAGTACCAATTAACAAGGATAGGTATTTGACCCCTGCAACAGTTTCAACCCGGACAAGGGCATCAAGAGCAAATAACTCACAGTATCGTAGGTATCAGTCCTATAGTGATGCCCTGAAAAACTCTTTCTTCCCTGGAACTATTCCTCAGTGGAATAGTCTTCCTTCTTCTGTGGTGAATGCCAAGACTGCAGAGGAGTTCAAAGCCCGCACAGTATAAGATTGAGACTCAGAGGTATGCGTTTTAGGATGCCTCTGTGTTTGGATTGTAAATAGTTTTAAGGACTCATCCAGAGATGATTTTTTGTGCTAAATTCTAAATTTAGCCACCCACCCAACTGAGGTAATGGCCAAATGTGATCGACTCAGTATGAGAAGATAGATACAGTAAAACTTGGATGGCTCGAACACCTATTGCTCGTTTACCATGGTTGAGTCGAACCCATTCTTGAGCCCCTAATGAAATCCTCTACATAAGAAATAGTGGGGGATAATTAAGGAGATTTTAGTCTTTTATCTTGCAAATGCATGCTGTGTGTACTCATTAGAATCGCCTCACGAGGCAATTCTAATGAGTACACACAGCATACATTTTCATTATAGAACACCAAAAAGACGTCTAAAAGTATCTCGTTATACCTCCTGACAGTAAGCCTCAGTGGCTCGAACTACCCATGTCTCGAACATATTTTCGAGGTCCCAAAGGTGTTTGAGCCATTGAAGGTCGACTGTAGATAGATTACAGCAACATTTTAATGAAATGGCCTTTAGAATAACCACATGAAATAAATTCCTCAACGTGTATTTTTTGTCATTAGCCCTCAGTCCAGCAGGTCCTTAGTCTGCTTTATATACAGTCCATTTATATCATAAACATGCTCATTGTGTCATTGCGTCACAACGAGCATGTTAATGAAATAAATGCACTTCATGCATACAGTTAAAATTACTTATTTGCAAAGCGTGCAAAGCCTTGAGTGGAAAACTCAAACAGTCTGTCAATGATAATAAGAAAGTCCAAGAAACAGCAACAGTCAAAGAACACAGCTCATCTGATGTATCAGGAGGAAGAATGAATACGAAATTAACACTTAAAATTAAAAAAATGAAGATACCCAGGACATGCTACAATCAAGGACACAAACCATCCAAGCCAACAACGGGATGGGAGAACACACATTGGAAGGGTGAGCAACAAAATCATTTGAGGGCTGCCTTAAAAGATCTTAATACCTGACCCTCGTTGTGGTTCTGATGCAACTCATCTAACCAGCAAATGTTCCGTCCGTATCGTGGCGCTCTTCTTCATAAATGAATCACCAAAACCCAAAAACTGAACAGCAAACAACCAACTCCTTCCCCGTAAAAGGGGATCATATTGCGACCACCAACTACTCCAATAACTCAGATGCACGAAACCACAAAAGTAAACCACAAAAAGGCCTTAATCAGACTGTTGGCTTTATTGAAGTGTGACTTCCATACAAGCGTAAAAGTAACCGAAAAATCCAAAGAAATTGGCGAAAAAGTCGGATAAGAGACAAGTAAAAACACCCCTCCAGATGACACCAGTGGCCACCAAATTGTATTAAAATTTCAAATTTTCCACCAACGAGAGGGGGTGACCCCCCTCTCGTGCTCTCCCCCCACTCGTGCCTTCGGCACTCGACCCACACATTCGGTGTGGGCTTCAACTTCAGCATTTGCCTGGCTACGCCCCTGAATAGGGTTTATCAGTTTATAAGCATGGGTGGTCTGACTAGCACCGCTTTGCCTGGGCTATCTATCTATCTTCATATACTGAGTCGGTCATACTTGGCTGGGTGGTGTGCTAAATTTAGAACTTAAAAAAAAAAACAAAAAAAAAAAACGCTGGATGGGTTCTTAAAACTATTTACAATCTGCTTTCAGAGGTGTACTAAAACGCACACCTCAGGGTCCCAATCTACACCATGCGGGCTTTGAACTCCTCTGCAGTTTTGGCATTTACCACAGAGGAGGGAAGACTGTTCCACTGAGGAATAGTTCTAGGAAAGAAAGAATTCTTCAGGGCATCACTATAGGCCAAGGTTGTCATAAACCCAGGTTTTATTGCCCAGCGCGGCGGGTAATACTGAGTATAGGCCTGGTACCTACGATATTGACTGTTGTTTAGTTTTGATGCCCTTGTTTGAGTTGAAGTAGTCCCTTAATAAAGATAAATACTTGACGCCTGATTCTGAGTAGTCACAGGGGTCAAGTTTTAATCTTTATTAAGAGACACTGTGTCAGAGTGTATCTTATAAAAGAAGGTTAAAGAGTACTGCTCGCAACGGACCTCCAACGATGGCCACTCCAGCTCATCGAGCATAAATTTTCACCAACACTACTTCTGTTCCCCCATCGCCTGCAGGTCCTTTGGGCAGCCGTCCTCTGAACCTTCTTAGATCCTCTAAACAGTTTACCAGTACTTGTGTGGTCGGTTTCAGCTCTGCGTGGAAACATCATGCAGCCCATCTATTTCTTCAAGCCCAGATGGGTGGGGGCCGTAAAAAAAAAAGCATAAACGTAAATGTCAGAATAAAAATGAAAAAGAGAATATATCAATCCAAGAGCCCTATTGAATAGGGCTAAGATTCTGGATGCTTATTAGAACCACCTCAATGAGGCATTCTATTGAGGCGAATCTAATGAGCACCCACAATCAATGTTTGGATTAGAAATAAGAAAGAAATCAAAATTTTTCATCTGGAAAATGCTTTTTGTAGAGATAAGAAAGTTGCCATTTTTTTCACACGGGTGTGTTATCGTAATCCTACTTAATTGCATTGGACATTAACGGAGCACTTTGGTGCAGTGGTAGCGCATCAGATTTGTGATCAAGAGGTTGTGGGTTCAAGCCTCATGCTTGCCCTTGAGCAAGGCACTTCATCCACATTGCTTAAAAAAAAAAATAACTGGTTACCACCAAGGAAATCCTGCTCGTAATGCTCAGACATTTCCTGTTTCAGACGGAGCAGCAGGGCTGGAAAAGTCCACTTGTCATCTTGCCATGACGAGTAAAAAATTTTGAGGACGAGTAAATATTTTGTCTCGTCCTAATGTAATTAGCAAAACTCTACATGCCTTAGGGCATGCTGCTGAGGACAAGTGAAATTTTTTAACATTTTTCCAGCCCTGAACAGGCTTGTTTTATTTGATTAAGTTTTCAGTTATTATGTCCCCGGTAGCGATAGCGGGGACATATTGTTTTTGCCCTGTCTGTTTGTTTGTTGGTTTGTATGTGGACAACTTTAACGTTGGCCATAACTTTTGAACCGTTTTAGATAAAGCTTTCATATTTGGCCTAAAGGTTCCTTGTGACAAGACCGTCACATTCATGCAAAAAAATTTGACCTTTGACCTACTTAAAAGAAAAAAATATCATTGGTCATAACTTTTGAACCAATTGAGATACAGCCTTCATATTTGGCATGTATGTTCCTTGTGACAAAAGCTTTACATTCATGCAAAAAATTTTGACCTGTGACCTTGACCTTTGACCTACTTAAAAATTAACATTTTGGTCATAAATTTTGAACGGTTTGAGATAGAGCCTTCATATTTTGCATGTAGGTTCCTTGTGACAAGAGCTTTACATTAACACAAAAAAATTGACCTTTGACCTACATAAAAGAAAAAATTAACATTGGTCATAACTTTTGAACCATTTGAGATACAGCCTTCATATTTAGCATGTAGGTTCCTTGTGACAAACGCTTTACATTCACGCAAAAATTTTGACCTGTGACCTTGACCTTTGACCTTCTTAAAAAATAAACAGTTTTGTTCATAACTTTCCAACAGTTTCAACTTTGGGATAGAGCTTTCATATTTGGCATGTAGCTTCCCTGTGATTAGAGCTTTTCATTCAAGCAAAATGTTACATAGGGGCTTGAAGAAATATATGGGCTGCATGATGCTTCCACGCAGAGCTGAATCCGGCCCGCACACTAGTACTGGTAAATCGCTTAGAGGATCTAAGCCTGTCCAGGAACCGCGGTGCGAGGCGGACCGTCCATGCTAATAAACCCTATTGGGTTTTATTGGGCGACAAGGCTTGAGATGTCATTTCATCTCAATGTCGGGTAAAAGTCCCACAAAATTGGAAGCAACGTCTCCAAAATGACCTTTAAAGTGTTGACAGGGACGTTAAACCTCAAATCAAACAAATCAAGCAAAATGTTTGGACCTTGACCTTTGACCTACTTAAAAGAAAAAATAAAATTGTTCATAACTTTTGAACCGTTTAAGATAGAGCCTTATTATTTGGCATGTAGGTTCCATGTGACAAGAGCTTTACATTCATGCAAATTGTTTTGACCTGTGACCTTGACCTACTTTAAAGAAAAAATATTATTATTCATAACTTTTGAACCGTTTCAGATAGAGCTTTCATATTTGGCATGTAAGTTTCTTGTATCAAGGGCTTCCCACACAAACAAAAATCTTGAACTGTGAGCAACTTTGAATAAAAAATGACCATGCCCGGGGACATGTTCGTGTTTCACAAACACATCTTGTTTTTAAGTTTGTGATAAATGGAACACTTATCATCATCATAATACAGGCTGACAATTAAGGTGTAAAAATACTTCTCTAGCATGTTTTATGATGATGGTAAGTGTTCCAATTAAAAAATAACTTAAAAGAAAAAAAAAACCTATGTACGTGACCTGACCCAAAACAAATGAGGATCAGACACTTCATTCTGTGGCACCCATATTTTCCTTATCATTAAAACAGCACACCTATGGCCTACAATGGCGTCCTTCATATCAGTAGATTTAGCTTCTTTTTTTCATTCAAAACTTTTTGATATTTTTCTTGTCTATAGTAGAAGCCTCCATGGTGTAGTGGTTATGCTACTCCTCTTGTAAACCAGGGGTTGCAGGATCAATCCCAGGTTTCTCCAGACTTTCAGATGAGTCTTTAAACCCAGGTCCCATCTCCGTATGACCTCAGCTGTTTGTGGGATGTAAAACTCAAACACTCACTCACTCTTGTTCATAGTCCAAACATAGGCTGTGGGTACTCATTAAAACTCCCTCATCGAGGCATTTCTAACAGGCACCTACAATCTATTCACCTTATTTGCATTATCAGCTGGTTCCTAGTCTGAAGGTTATCAGTGTTGGAAAAACAGGTAACCAGACCCCCCTGATCTTTTAAGGTCAGGGGAGTCTGGTTACCTGTTTTTCCAATATTTACAATGTGCAAGCTGGGAGCCAGCAAATAATGCAAATATGGTGAATATGTGTTTGAGCAAAAATATTGAAAGTGATGTATTCACCTTATTTGCATTATCTGCTGGTTCCTAGTCTGAAGGTTATCAGTGTTGGAAAAACAGGTAACCAGACCCCCCTGATCTTTTAAGGTCAGGGGAGTCTGGTTACCTGTTTTTCCAATATTGACAATGTGCAAGCTGGGAGCCAGCAAATAATGCAAATATGGTGAAAATGTGTTTGAGCAAAAATATTGAAAGTGATGTATACCCTGCTTGTTGCTGAATAAAATGGGATTTACAAAGCTATAATACATTACACAGACTTGTTTTCATGATAATATTTTTATTTGTATGGAAACTGTTTGTTTTGACCCATTTTGTACCGGAAACCCCCAAATGGGTACCCGGGAAAACAGCGCAGGCCCAGATCAGATGCCGCAGCACGCGGCGTCTGATCAGGGCCTCCACTGTTTGCTTAAAGTTAAGTCATTTTCCAAATTGATTTTGATGAAAACACAACCTGACACCCCTAAATTTTGAAATGAACTCCTCCTATATATAAGGAGGAAGATTCCATTTGGTACAAAAAGGGTTAAAATAGTGTGACCTCAGTTACTTTTGCATTTGTGATAAATGGAACACTTACCAACATCATCAAACGTGTTGACAGTTAACTTAAGGTGTAAAAATACTAACAGTAAATCAAAGCGCCAAAAGGCACTGAAATGACAGATTCTGTGAAAAATTCAGATTTACTTTCTTTAGTGATAAGGACAATGGCGCTGGAGTGTTGATTTTTAGTTTGGGTCACAAAACTGAGGTGAATCGGCTGTTATACACTTTCATCATCATTTTACTTGTACATTATAGATAAAACAACATGCACATGACTACCCAGCAGGCACACGTCACTAGGGCAACGTCAAATCAACGTCGCTGCAACGTCATGATGTTGCACCGACGTTGATGTGACGTCACAATTACGTCATGTGCCTGCTGGGATAGTTGCCAGTTTTATGACAACTAGATGCAACTTTCTTGTAAAAGCTTACACTTGTTGACTGAGATGTGTTTCGCGGCTCAGTCAAGAACCTGCCTTATGTCGTGCGCTACAATAAAGGAAAACACTTTTTGTGCGATGTTTGAAGTTTTGTGGCATGTGACTAATTATTTATCACAACATTGTGCTTACATATTCAGTTATTCAGACCTACAATAGAATTAGACAGTGATAACTGTAAGGAGTATATTATTGCTGGCTTGCTACCGTACGGTGAAGTTTCTAGCGTCAGGTACTTCGCATTTAATAAGGTCATGTACGTGTTATGAGTTTGTACCCTTTCAGCCCTTTATAGCCAAGTACAGATACCTACAGATGCAAACAGTGTAGAACCTGGTGAGCTTGCTCATAATGATACATCGCATTCTGTTCTACATGGTTTGACATGCTGTTGACGACTATTGACTAGACACCCAATTTACATGTGTCGAATGGACGCGTACAAATTAAGTGACTGAAGAGTGAACTTGAGAAACTCGTGGGTGGAAGGGGTAAAATCTTAACCTGGCCATTTTGAAATGTAGCAGAGGCCATTTCATCTTTTTTTTTTTCTTTTTTTTTCCTTTTTTTTCTCTTAAATTGCGACACAAACTTCATATTTCTGCAGGCAGCTGATTCAAATGAAATCCAATCACTGAAAAATAACATAAAAATGTAAATTCATCTGCTTCATGTTTTGTATGGTGCTTTTAAGATAACTAACACGTTCATTGTTCGTTCTACGAAAGACATGTGTCGTCTGATCTTTCATGGAACTTTTTCAACTACAGTTGTCGCCAAACCCGTCGCATGATGCAGCTGAATCGTAAGATAAAATCGTCAAGTCGTCTGCTTCAAAAGTTTGTATTACGCTTACAGGATAACTAATACGCTTGTACAATTTTGATTACTGCGCCAAACCGGACTACATTTTGTGCGGACTCATATTTCTATGGCTGTCAAAGCCGGAAGAACTGAAGCCTGAATTACCTTAAACATGTAGCAGAGCAAGAATAGACAGATAGAATCTGTCATTAAATACTGTCCATTTTCAAGGTCAGCTTAAAAATAGAATGTAGGCATTATACACACCAGGAAAACTGAGGTTATTAAGAATGAAACCTCAAAACTAATTCATGTGATGTGATGCTGTCTGTTATGGTTGTAATATGACTTTTTTTTTAAACTTTGCAATATTTGACTTAATTCTGCTGTAAATACTTATACACCTCTTAATTTAAACTAGCATGTATTTTCAGACATAGAAAGTGGCACTTTATTTTCAAAGAAAATTTTGTGCATTATGCAGTGCTTTTTTTGCGCTGCCATTGAAAAAATTTACTGCAGTGTGCTCGGCACGGGGTTAGCAGCTAAGTCTGTGCCTGGCACAAGGTTAGCAGCTAACCCCGTGCCAGGCACGGGGTTAGCTGCTAACCCCGTGCCAGGCAAGACTTAGCTACATGGGGTTAGCAGCTAACCCCGTGCCAGGCACAGACTTAGCTGCTAACCCTGTGTCAGGCACACTACAGTTTATGTATTCTTGACTTTTTCAATGGCAGCACCAAAAAAGCACTACATAATGCACAAAATTTTCTTAGGAAAAAAAGTGCCACTTTCTATGTCTGAAAATACATTCTAGTTTAAATCAATAGGCTGTTACATGTAGATACACTGCCATACATGTATATTGTGGAAAGAGGGCCTCATGGATGATTGGTTGCAACAAATTGGTTACCCTAAAATTCCAAAATATTCGAACACCTTGAAGACTTGCAGTAATTCTCCCAAAATTCTTACAAATTTGTTTCTCGATCTAGCAAGGAGTCCAAAAAGGGCAGACGGAATGGCAAACATTGCAGACCCTGATCGGACTGCTCCTTCAAGAGCAGTCAGATCTGGGTCTGTGCTGTTGACTCAAGCCTATCTGTCCAAGTGCATAGGAACATTATGGTACCATTTACATGTATAAACAGAGATTTGTTTGGTTGTTTGATTTGAGGTTTAACGTCCCCGTCAACACTGCAAAGGTCATTTTGAAGATGTTGCTTACAATTTTGTGGGACTTTTACCCGACATCGAGATGAAATGACATCTTAAGCCCTGCCGCCCAATGAAACCAATATGGTTTATAAGCATGGACGGGCCGACTCGCACCACTTTGCCTGGGCAGGCTTAGATCTTCTAAGCGGTTTACCAGTACTCGTATGCGGGTCGGTTTCAGCTCTGCGTGGAAGCATTAGGCAGCCCATCCATTTCTTCAAGCCCCGATGGGCGGGGGCCGAGTATAAATAGAGAATTTTCTTGCTTACTTATAGGAGTTTGGAGAAATTATAGACCATAGGAGTTGGTGTAAGAAATGGCTAGAAGATGCGATTTGCTGGGCAAAGATTTGGCCCGCCCAGCCAAGGAACTCCCTCTGAAGGTAGTATACTATAACCCTTTCAGCCCTGAGTATTTGTAGCCATTTGTACTGAATGGAATGTTCCCTCTGTCCATTAGATAAATCTGTCCCTCAGAATCACAGTTAGGCATCACTCAGCAAGCATGATGCCAGATTGTGATCCCTCAGGAAGGATTTTTCTGTCCACCATCTTACCCATGTAAATTTCTTATATTAACCCTTAACTTGCTGAATATTCAGTTTAGCCACACCCATTTCTGACTTTGAACCAATCAGATTACTTGAATTAATTTATTCCTGCAAATTCATAAATTGAATGTCAAACAGTGTAGATCCTGATCAGATGGCTTCTTCAGAAGCCATCTGATCTGGATCTACACTGTTTGCAAAGAAAAGGGTTGTCGTGAACAGCAGGATAAGAGATAATATTAAACAGTTTGCAGAATGTCAAACAGTGTAGATCCTGATCAGATGGCTTCTTCAGAAGCCATCTGATCTGGATCTACACTGTTTGCAAAGAAAAGGGTTGTCGTGAACAGCAGATAAGAGATAATATAAAACAGTTTGCTGAAGACTAAACTTTATCTCGGATTCCAGATAGTTCTTACGTTTTCTCCTGACACATTATCATGCCCCGTCATTCAAAAAGTGATCGAGTATTATGTTATACCCCTTATCTTTTTTTTTTTTATTCTTTATTTCAGAAATTACATCGTACAAGCATATACAACTTTACATACCTTATACAATACATACTATACACATTTAAGGGAAACACCCACAAAAACCAACTGTCACTTTAATATATTGCCTTTGATGAGGCGAACACTCCGGCACACATCCCATGACAATCGGTTGAGCGGTCTCGAAATTATGACCCCCTGAAACATTTCACAATTGCTGTCTATGAGGGCCGCCATTTTGTTAATCTGGTCATGTGACCAAAATAGTAAAATAATAATTTACAGCATACTTTTCAGATTTTGTACTTAAAAACAGTAAATTATCATCGCATTGAATAAATGGAATGCATACTGAACTATTTATTGCTGTTTTATTGCACGAGAATCGCTGTAATTCAAAGTTTTCCAATTGTGAGTTTATGACATTTTACTCACATCCTGGTTCTGGCCAAACAAAACCAGAATTTGTGAAATGTTCAAAAGGTCACAACTTCCCAACCACCCAGTCAACCCCCACAAAACCCGTACCAAAATGTCTGTCTCCTCAAAACCTTTGTTCTGAAGCGAAAGTTAATTTTTGTGGTTGTTTTCCTTTAATGTAACAAATCTATAATTTGTACATGTTAAACGTTTAACTAAAGGAATCAATCAAGGCATTTGGGATTTTGTAACGTAATTTTGTTTTACTGATTTTCAGTGGTATGCTTTTACAATACAATTTCGGAAACATTTTTGAAAAATAAAAAAAAGGAAAAAATATACAAAAAAAGAAAAAATGGAAGAAAAAAAAAAAGGGGGGGGGGGAAGGAGAGGAAGAGAAGATCTTTCTGCTGCCTTTAGTATGCTGCCAAATTTATCCAAGAAATTAATCTAGTAAAGCGATCATAGTATTCCATTTCCTATTAAACTGGGTAATCTTATCTTTCATAAAATAGATTTGTTTCTCAATGTTTAGTTTCTGCTTTAGGTACGATATAAAATGCACGAACAATATTGGAGTTTGCTGACATTTGTTTTTAAATATAAAGTACTTTCCCAGCAGTATGATATAATTTTGTACTTGAGTTTTTAGCTCATTACAATTTACAGTAATACCAAAGGTTATAATCTTTTGGTTAAGAATAATATCAAAACTATGATCTTTTAAGAATTTTGATACTTCTGTCCAAAATTGTTGAACGAATAAACATTCCCAAAAGAGGTGGTTAAGTGTTTCTATTTCCATTGTGCAAAATTCACACAGTGTGGATACGGCAAGGTTACATTTCATCAGAAATTTATTTGTTGGTATAATTCGCATCAAGACCTTATATTGAAAGTTTTGAAGTTTTATGTCTTTTGTTGTTTTTAACATGTTTGTATATATATATTTCCAGTTTAAAGTACTATCACTAAATTGATTTGTCCACTTTACTTCAGATTTTATTTCTATCTTTGCTTTGTTTTTCATTAAAAGGTGATAAACATATTTATTTGTTTGCTTAGATTTTATCACTTGACTTATTGTTGTAGGTGTTTCGGGGATATGTATATTTTCGTTTTTGATAGATGTTTTCCATATTTTTGGTATGCTGCATATAAGTGTAAAGTATCTTAGATAGTCACGATCTGGTAAATTGTAGATATCCATTAATCTATCAAAGGAATAAATTTTGTTTGCCGAGTCATTGTATATATGTTTAAATTGTTTAATGCCATTCTGGTACCAATTAAGATATACCAGTGTCTTTCCATCGGCTTTTATATGGGTATTATTCCATATTATTTCATTTCTATAGTTCAGTATCGCAGTTTTGTTGTTGCAGGAACACCATGCAAGAAGGATATCTTTTAAAAATTTGTTATTTTGTGCAAATGTCTCTACGTCCTTTTCAGTAAAATTACATTCGAATAGTAGTTTCCCGCCAAATGCATTCAATCTTTTTAGGTATAATTTATTTAGTATTCCATTTATGTCTGATTCGATTATACGTTTTATCCATGTTACTTTGAGAGATTTAATAAATATTTCCAGATCGATCATTTTTAAACCCCCATTTTCATAGTCATTAGTTAAAATATCCCTTTTGATTTTTTCTGGCTTGCCGTTCCATATAAACTCATACATTAGTTTCTTGATTCGATTTATTGTTGGTTTTGATGGGTTTGGTAGTGAGGTTAAAACATATATAAGTTTTGGGAGTGCGTAGTTTTTGATTACTGTAATTTTCCCCATTAGTGTTAATTTACGATGGTGCCACTGTTTTAGACATGCTTCAAAAAGTTTTATTTTAGATTCTAAATTACTTTGGAAAGTGATGTTTTTGTCATTGTTAAATGTCATACCAAGTGAACTTGCTTCGGATGAACTCCACTGAAATTTTCGCTTTTTTAAATAAACAGTTTCATTTTTTACCATGCTTCCGATTCGCAGAACTTGACATTTCTTTGCATTAAGATTTAAACCGGATATTAATGCAAAATCGTCTAGTACACCAATAAGCGTTTCAAATGATTTTAGCGAGCCATCTAGAATAAACGATGCGTCATCTGCAAAAAGCGACCTCTTGAATTCCTGGTTTAAGTAGTATATGCCTTTAATATCTTCACAAGTACTCACTTTATGTGACAGAAGTTCGATACACATGATAAAGAGATATGGCGATAAGGGGCATCCCTGCCGTACGCCACGTTTAATGGGAAAGAAACTAGACAAGAAACCGTTGTTTGAAACGCAGCTTTTTGCATCTGTATAAAACAAAGTTATCCATTGTATAAAAGTTTCACCAAAATTAAAATGTTTTAAACACTTTATTATGTAAGAGTGATTTATACTATCAAAGGCTTTCTCAAAGTCTGAGAAAAAGATAAGACCTGGTTTATTTTCTTCATTTACGTTTTCTATGATTTCCAACACAAGCCTTATATTTTCTCCAATATATCTACCCTTGATAAAACCGGTTTGTGAATCGTCTATTATTTTGGTTAGCACAGGCTTAATACGATTAGCAATTGCTTTTGTTGCTATTTTGTAGTCAACATTTAATAAACTTATAGGTCTCCAGTTATCGAGATTTGTAATATCTTTATTATCTTTTGGTAGAAGTGTAATTATGCTCTGTTTTTGTAGTTCAGTTAATGATCCCATTTCAAAGGAGTAATTGATTGAGTTTATAAAGTACTGCTTTAAATTATTCCAGAACAGTTTGTAAAATTCAACTGTTAGGCCATCTGACCCCGGACTTTTATTATTTTTCATGTCTTTTAGAGCTTTTGCGCATTCTATTTCTGTAAGTTGTCCTTCACAAAATTCTTTATCTGTCTCCTCAAGTTTATCTATGGCGTTATTAAAAAAGTCAAATCGTGACTCTTGTGTTTCTCTTTGGTCGTATAGTCTTCTGTAGTAAGTTTCCGTTTCATGCATTATATCACTTTGATTTGTATTTATACTATTATTAATCAGTAATCTTGATATAACTTTTCTTTCAGATCTCTTTTTCTCTAAACTTGCAAAATATGCCGTGTTTCTTTCACTGTATTCAGCTATATTAGCTTTCGATCGAAGAATTAAACCATTCAATTTGTTGTCTGTTAAAGTTTCTAGTTCAGTGTTTTTCTCATTTAAATCAGTATGCAGAGCTTCAGTTGTATGCGCATCAGTGCTTTCCGATAAAGATTTAGTCAACTGGCATATTTCATTTTTAAGTATTTTTTCTCTTTCATTTGCATGTTTCTTTTTCTTGGTTGCATATTTTATGGTTTCATTTCTAACAGTCCCCTTTATTATTTCCCATAGTGTATTTGGATTCGATCCATGATTTATCATCGCAATTTCATGTATACTTTTCTTTATAATTTCTTGAAATTCTATGTCCAATAGTAAACTATTATTTAATTTAAAATAGCCTGGTCCTCGACTTATGTTCATGACATCAATATTTAAAATCACAGGGCTATGATCTGATTTATAGCTTAGACTGTATTTGCATGAAGTAACCGAATTTTTCAAATTATCTGATATTAAAAAATAATCTAGCCGACAAAATATTGGTGGTTTATGAGATGAATGCCAAGTAAATTGCCTTGTGTTCGGATGCGTCTCCCGCCAAATATCTATTAATTTAAATGATTCTGTTATATCTTTAATCTTATTCCTGCATGATTTATGGGATTCAGTTTTGCCATTTCGTTTATCTAGTAATTCATTTAAAACTGTATTAAAGTCTCCTCCAATAATAAAATCTTTTTCTTCGTTTTCTTGCAAAAATTCTTCCAATCTTTTAAAAAGGGTGACATCGTCGTTGTTGGGCCCATATAAATTTACTATAGTTACTTCTTTACCATTTATTTTTAAATCCAAAGCTTGTATTCTACCATCTATTATGTTTGTGTATTTCTGAATTGTATACGAAAAATTTGGATTTATAAGTATTCCAATGCCTTCACTGTTATTGCTATGTCCGGAGTAAAACGCGTCATTGTTCCACTCGCCCTTCCAAATATCATGTGTACCTACTCCTGAGTGAGTTTCTTGCAGCAAACATACTGATATATTGTTTGTTTTAATCCATGCGAATATTTGTTCACGCTTTATTTTTTTACCCAGACCTCTAACATTATATGAACATATGGAAATATTCATTGGGTATGAAAAGGAGTGACAAAATGTATCCTAAATATCTGAAGGCAGCAGAAAGAGTAAAAAAGAAAAAAGAAAAGAAAATCATTTTCTTTGTCCATGTAGAGTGGGGGAGGGCCCTGATGATGCAGATATAAAGAACACTGACAGGGTATAAAGTATAGGTGCAATCATGGACAAGTTCAACAATTTCAAGGAAAACATTTTGGTTATCTGAAAAACAAAGTAATAATTAATAACCGTAATGTTTAATTTGAATGTTTTTTTTAATACTGCCTATAAGAGTACTGTCGGACTTCAATGGCTCGAACATCTTTGGGACTTCGAAAAAACTGTTTAAGGCCGGGTTAGATCGAGTCACTGAGGGTTACCTCCAGGAGGTAGAATGGTAATAAGTTTGGGACTTTTCTTCGGTGTTCTGTATTCTAAGTATATCTCATATGCATGCTGCGTGCACCCACTAGATTCGCCTCACGGATGCGACTCTAATGAGTTCACACAGCACCCATTTGTAGTCGACGAAAATACAGTCAAAAAAAAGAGTGGAGGCAATGATTATGGATCTGTCAAGCAAGCAACCTGTCCTAAGCAAGCATGCATGTACTTCCCGGAAAAGGCCAATGCAGTAATAATCACCTGCGTTTAGCAAGCACCTGTCATAAGCAAGCACATTTTAAATATCCCTGAGGTGCTTGCTTAACACAGATTGGACCGTATCCTTAATCCCTCCAACTATTCCCTTTGTAGAGAAATTCCCTAGAACGTGTTCGACTCAGCCGTGGCAAAAGAGCCCTCGGTGTTTCGAGCCATCGAAGTTCTACTGTAAAAAGAAGTATAAATTGACCAAGCTATAAGATCAGTATGTAGTACGCAATTTTGTACAATAAACAAACGTTCTATGCAAGAAGTAACACGCCCAAAATTGTTTGAGACAGCCGAAGTGATGTAGAATATGTTTACTGGTAAATGCGGGATTTGGGGATACCGCAGGTACACCATTGTGGATGTTCCTAACAAAGAGACTCACTACTCAAAATTTTTGGATGATGAAAAGATTGGTTGATAGAGAAAGGACAATGTTATCACACAGAACAGTTGCATTTAACGCTTTTCGGCCCTTGTAAACCGGTTATTACAAACAACGTAGGTCCAGAGATGTACCATAAAGGATCGTTTCATCAGGATCGACACTGTTTGTCATCATGTAAATGATATTTAGGAATAATGGGCCTATCCGAATTCAATGATGGGAGGGCCCATTTCAGGATTTCATGGACGAAAAGGTCAAATTGAATACAATACATTAAAAAGAGCGACAAAATTAAAATTGTACTTGTGGTATTCTATAGTGATTTCCCGATACATGTATATGCATTCTTGTAAAAACCATACATATCAGCATTTATTTAAGAATATATACATATGTACTTAAATGCAACCGGTGTGTGTGTGTGTGTGTGTGTGTGTGTGCGCGCGCGCGCGCGCATGTATGTGTGCGTGCGAGCGTATGTTTGTATTTCTAGATTAAAATAAGCATGACTAAATTCCAGATGTCACACGCGTGCACGCATGCAACATACTTATGAATATAAGAGTATGCACGCGCGCATGCTGTTTACATCAATTTATGCATGTATTTAGCATGGAACAAGAATGTATGTATGTATGTATGTATGTATGTATGTATGTATGTATGTATGTATGTATGTATGTATGTATGTATGTATGTATGTATGTGCACACGTACGTGCGTATGTGTGTTTTTCTAGATGTAGATATACCTGTTCAAAAGTCCAGATGCCACGTGCCTGCAAGCGTGCAAACGTATATTTTAATACAAAGGTGTGCATGCGCGCACGCGAACCCGCATGCAGCCAAAATGTTTCACACGTACACACAGGCACGAATGCACGCACAACATCTGCCCGCCCGCACGTATGTATACAAGCACGCTCCCGTGCACGCATGTACACACGCTCACGTTCATGTATTCACGAACGCGCCCGCGCATGGCACAGCACATGTCCCGGTACTGGAGAAGCACGCAGCGCCCACATGCACGAAGGTACATACGCATATAATAATGTCAATGAATATCACCATATATTATATACATCGTATTCTTTCAAAACAAGGGACAAGGTATCGAAAGTTTGGTTTTCTGTCATTAGAACACTATTTATGTCAAAAGAGTGCTAAACAGATACATGTTCGCACAACCCATTTCTTGTTTAAGTGGATATAAAAGATTTCCACGACGCTTCGTATATGCGCAGCTTCGTCGGAACCCTTTTACAACCACTTTTGACTAACCTGCGTTTGTTCGACTTCGACCTGGTTTCATTTACGGTGTCACTAATTATAACTGGTTTAGTGCAGCCTAGTCAGTATATTAATCAAGCTCCCGTATTCTTACATACCTTTAACGAAACGAAAAATAAAGGTATGTATGAAGATTGGAAGTGACATTTAATAACAGTGCACAGAGTTTAGTTTGCGACAAAAGATCATCGCCCCCGCCCATCGGGGCTTGGTGATTTGGCTGCATGGTGCTTCCATGCAGAACTGAAACTGACCACACATAAGTACTGGTAAACTGTTTAGACGGACTAATCCTGCCCAGGTAAAGTAGTGTGAGTCAGACCGCCCAATGCATACAAGCTTTTTGGTTTAATTGGGCGACAGGGCTTGAGACGTCATTTCATCTCAATATCGGGCAAAAGTCCCACAAAGTTGGAAGGAGCATCACAAAAATGACCAAAATAATGTTGACGGGGACGTTAGACACCAATTCAAAACAAAAACAGACACAGCAACAAATTATCTTGAGCGATCATCGGTTTATGCACTCCTTATTGCTTCGCTTTTGCCAATGCAAAAGGTGAGCAAGGAGAGCATACGTGCACTGGTAATGTCTTCTTACCAACCTCTGTATCCTCATGGCTTTGATTCTTCATTATCACTGTTTTGATATGATCAGATTAATTCGAAAAATGTTGTTGAACGAACACAGAATTTTCGGTGAGGCTAGGCACAAATGCGCCGGCCAGCAGAAATATGAATCATCGCCCACATGTTTTATTACAATATCATTGTCCGTTCGCCTGATGTTAAGAGAGAGATTTTCAACGATAACACATCGGTGTGATATACAGTGGAACCTCGACGACTCGAACAGGAACAGTTCGTTTACCCTTGCTAATTCGAGCTTGTGCCGGAGTTCCTCGGGAACAATCCCCAAAACTCCAGATATCCATAGAAAATATAGGGATTTTTGTTTTTCTTTTATTATTATCTGTGTGCACTCATAAGGATCGCCTCAATTAGGCGACTCCAACGAGAATACACAATATGCAATTATTTTATTGCCAAGCTCGTAAAATATCCTTACTCAATCCCTATTATGCTTTCATGACCTGACACTATGAGTAAACGCCATTTGTTCAAAAACTTCCCCTATCTCGAACAAATTTTTATGATCCCGAGGTATTCGAGCCATCGAAGTTCGACTGTAGTACATTTCCAGCAGGCACGCGACGCCAAAGCGACGCCGCATCAACGTCGATACAACGTCATGACGTTGCATCGGCGCCGAAACGGAGCCGCACGCACGTCATGCGCCCGCTGGGTTCTTTCATGCATAAAAGGTAAATTTCTATTTTGAAAATTTGTGATATCTCATTCACTCCCCAACCACAGGCCTCGGGTGCCCTTTATCTGTTTATATCCGATATATTGGGGCGGGTCTAACGAGCACCCACAACCCATGCCACGGGGAAGAAATAAGAAAATTAATATAATAAAAATAAAAGCAGTGTTTCCTCCGTATACTCCAGTTTCCTCTAAACCCACTCAGCGCCAGAAACTCCTAAAGGGGTACCTTGGCAAACAGTGCAGGCCCTGATCAGACGCGTCTGATCAGGGCCCACAGCGTTTGCGAAAAGTTAAGCCATTCCCCAGATAAATTAGAAAAAAAAAAACAAAAAAAAACCTAACACCCCAAAAAGTTGGAACGAACTCCTGCTATTCACAATGAGGACTTCCATTTGGTACCAAATGGGTTAAATGCGATTCTGTTTTTTTTTTCTAAGGAATTACTGTCAAAATGGCGGAAGATCAAACCCAAAACAGTGTAAAGTTGTAAACCCTGATCAGATGTCACATTGTGTGACGTTCGATTTTGGTGTACACTGTAATCGTCGGTTTTATAACATTTCACATGACTCAGTAGAATGGCAATGATGTGTATTCTAGTATGGGCCGGGTCACGGCTATGCCTCCCTTGGTTTGGGTGTATACATATGTTAAGGAAACTCACAGGGAATGATGGTAGTCTTTTTGTTTTTGAGACTTATTCATTCGCATTTTTGAAAGAAAAGCTGTTATCCCAAAGATTATTTTGCGTAGTTGTGTGATACGACACAACAACCAAAATAGTAACAATGCGTTTTACTATGTCATGACCATAGCTGTTCATGTATACCGTTCAACAAAAGGAAAGAGATAGAAAAAAAAAAAAAAACTCGTACGTTTGTTCTAATGATGATCCCGACAGTGCGCGTGACCTGCTTTTTGCGTATTTGTTATATATAGAGGATCCTACACGAGCGGTCATTTCACATGATATTTATGAAACGAGCCTTTGGCGAGTTTCATAAATAGCATATGAAATGACCACGAGTGTAAGATTCTCTTTATCATATGACTACTTTAAATTGTATTTTATCGCCTTTTGATTTGACAATTTTTCTACGAAAATTGCATTGTTGACATGGACGTCGTCATGACGTTACTTAATCCCGCCAAAGTGTTATTACACGTGTGGTCGTACGTTTTTTATTACACGACGTTATCCACTGCTTATCAACGACGTCATATGATAAACATGTATATTTAATGTTACTCGGATGCTTAAAGCGCTGAATCTACGTTAAAGTAACAGCACTGCATCCATGTCGTAAAACGCTGGACCAATGCTGAAACAGTAACGTTGAATCAACGTCATGTGTCTGCGAGATCTATATGTTCTCGTCTTCGGGCGCTTTCTGTTTTTCTTTTTTTTTTTAATTGTCTATTTCAAGAATTCTCCGGCCACGGTAAATCTATCCATGACTGGTAGTCTTTGTACAAAACTTCAACTACTTTGTTAACATTACTTTTAAGTTTGTAAAAAAGTCTACCACCCTTTGACCATGCATGGTCCACTTCATCTGTCATTTTCTTTCTTAAACACGCTAGTACATGGCTATTTGTAGGTGTGAGGTCTTCGCTGACGAAGATTTTTGTGCCTTTCAGTTCTCGTCTCATTCTCAGAATTTCATCTCGTTTCATTCTGGAGTTCAGTTTCACGATTATCTGTCTTGTTTTGTCTTTTTTTTTTTTTCCCCCATTCTGTGGGGCAATGTCTATATCTATACCCCTTATCTTGCTGTTCACGACAACCCCTATCTTTTGAAACAGTGTAGATCCAGATCAGATGGCTTCTGAAGAAGCCATCTGATCAGGATCTACACTGTTTGACATTCAGTTTATGGATTTGTAAGAATAAATTACATCAAGTAATCTGATTGGTTCAGAGTCAGAAATGGGTGCTGCTAAATTGAATATTCAGCAAGAGAAGGGATACCCTCCGAAATTTTGAATGTCCGTCAGTCAGTGCCTCATAGTTGCATGTCCACTCTATAAACTCTGATACCATTTGAGATATTCTCACAAAACTTCATAGATATGTAGAGCACCATGAGACGACGTGCAGAACATTGAACTGTAACTCTTATTTTCCTACTTTTGGAGTTAGTGCCTTTTAAACATTGAACAGCCATTTCTATCATAGTTTGGTGGTCACACCATAACTCTGATACCATTTGAGATATTTTCCCTAAACTAAACAGATATGTAGTGCACTATAAGACGTCCAGCAGAATAAATGAGCCGTAACTCTGTTTTTTGAACTGTTCAAGTTATTGTCACTTGAACATTAAACATACCGGTAGCCATTTCTTTCATCTAGTCTGTTTGAAGCCCTATATCTCCTGCACCTGTTGGTGGATTCTGACCAAACTTGCATGGTTACATCACTAGGATAGGGGAAAACAGCTGTGAGGTTTTGATGACCTTAGGTTTTGATGACCTTGACCTTATTTTCAAGGGCACAAGCCCCCAAAAACTATCAATTTTGGTTCAAAATTGACATGCTTGCACCCTATCTTTTTCTACTGTATTTGCCATAATAAGTACATTTAGCCATTTCATTTTAGTCGTGAAATTAGGCCCTAGAAAATCCTTCGCACTGTCAGGTGCACTAATATGCTCCATCTGACAACTTGGGACAGGTGTCCAGCTTTGGCATAATGAGAACATATACCGTGAAATTCCGTTATTAAGTGAAATTCTGCTGTTAAGACCTCCTAAAATTAAGACTAATTCAGTTCAAAAACCTTATTTAGTAGGTTTCAGATATTCTGCCTTTGTTTTTATGCCCCCGCATCATATGATGCCGGGGGCATATAGTTTTTCGGTTTTCCGTACGTGCGTACATGCGTACGTCCGTCTGTACGTGTGTGTGTACGTACGTACGTGATCCTGTAACCTCAGGTTAAAGTTTTTGTAACAGGTAGAGCCTGAACTTTTAGAACTCATATTTTCCTAACCATTTGATGGAACTGGTTCATCTTTGGTATGATGATAGATATAGGTCCAAAGTTTTATTAAGCAATACCCCCACCCATGCCTGTGACCTCAAGGTCAAGGTCACAGACTTAGAAATTTTCAATGTTAAAGACTCAGGTTAAGGTTTTTGTAACAGGTAGACTTGAACATTTTAGAACCCTTATTTTCCAAACCATTTGATGGAATTGGTTCATATTTGGTTTGATTATAGATATAGGTCCAAAGTTTTATTCAGCGATACCCCCACCCATGCCTATGGCCTCAAGGTCAAGGTCATGGACTTAGAAAATTTTCCATGTTGAAGACTCCAGTTAAGGTATTTGTACCTGGTAGAACCTGAACTTTTATGATGGCTTTGGTTCATATAATGATAGATATAGGTACAATGTTTTATTCAGCAATACCCCCACCCATGCCTATGACCTCAAGGTCAAGGTCACAGACTTAGACAATTTTTAATTAGATATTTTAAGAGTTGATATTTTCCAAATCGTGCGATGGATTGAGTTGATATTTGGTATGATGTTAGATACCTGTCCATTTTATTCAGCGATACCCCCACCCATGCCCATGAGCTCAAGGTCAAGGTCACAGACTTAAAAAATTTTAATCATCCCCTCCCACAACATAGCTCTAGCGTCTATATTTCTTCACTGATTTCAATATGACTTCACACAAATGTTCCTTATGACAATATCTCGAGGGAGTTTGACTTTCAAGGTCATGACCTCAAGGTCAAGGTCACTGTGGCTATTTTTAGAAAAACTTTGTCAGCGCTCTAGCGCTTACATTTCTTCACCGATTTCAATATAACTTCACACAAATGTTCCTTATGACAATATCTCTAGCGAGTTCCACTTTCAAGGTCAAGGTCACTGTGGCTATTTTTAGAAAAACTTTGTCATTGCTCTAACGCTTACATTTCTTCACCGATTTCAATATAACTTCACACAAATGTTCCTTATGACAATATCTTGAGCCATTTTGACTTTCAAGGTCAAGGTCACTGTGGCTATTTTTAGAAAACTTTGTCATCGCTCTAGCGCCTGCATTTCTTCACTGGTTTCAAAATAACTTCACACAAATGTTCCTTATGACAATACCTCGAGCTAGTTCGACTTTCAAGGTCAAGGTCACTGTGGCTATTTTTAGAAAAACTTTGTCATTGCTCTAGCGCTTACATTTTATCACCAATTTCAATATAACTTCTCACAAATGTTCCTGATGACGAGGTCACACACTTAGAAAATTTTGTTGCAACATGGATTTTCGGGGTGAGGCGGGGCCCTTGGCGGGGGCATCTGTGTCGTCTGGACACATTTCTAGTTTTCTGCATACTTTGTCCTCTGGTCAGAGACCACCTTTGGGACTGTTCAAAGGTGGTCTTGAAGACCACTTTTGAACAGTCCCAAAGATGGTCTTAACGTACCGTAGGAATTTTACGGTATTAAAACACAGTATTGAAGTTCATTTAAATAACCACAATTCGGCAATTTCTCCCTATGTATAAGAAAAAGCTCAATAATTGATATGTGGACTTTTAAGTGCTATTTTGACTACAACAGACTATAAAATCTTGCAAACAGGGGCCAGTTGTTCAAAGCATCATTAGCTTAACGAGCTTGTTAGTGGTCATATTGTTAACTGTTCTAGCAAGTTTAATAGTTAAAATTTTGGTATTTTTCTGAAAAAATGTTAGCATATTTGCCATAATAAATGACCAAAGTTTTAACAATACGTTAGTTTTGAACAACTGGCCCCTGGTGTGTGCCTATTATATCTTGGGCGCTAATTACAGCAAATACATGTACCATATTTTCAGACAATAAAAACTCTTGGCTACCTGCTGCATACCCATTTGCACTATAGCGGAAACTGGGAAACAGTAGCGGAGGACCTTGGATACTGCTATGAGGCCATTAAACAGTTCAGTACCAATGCTAATGTTCGCCAGGACTGCACACCAGGGGAGATAATGCTGAGGGACTGGATTGGGCGTGGAACTGGCAGGACACTCTTCGTTTTGCGGAATGCCCTCAGCAGTTCAGATAGGTGTGACTGTGTGGAGTTTTTGGATCAAGAAATTAATGGTTTGTAGAAAATCTGAGGATGGAGTGATGCACCGCCATGGCCATAATTACTTGGCACATTGATTTGTCGGAAGAACAGTGAAATTTCGCTATTAAGGGGAATGGGAAAACCTGGCAGATTTGTCCGCCATTTTTCAAAGGGAGACAACTTTCGGGACTTCCTGTTCGCTTTTCTGTAAGCCCTATCCCGCTGAAAAAGGGGTCTACTCTTAAAGGAAAGAATTTGCTCCTTAGGAGCAAATTCTTTCCTTTAATAGTTGACCCCTATTGACATGGGAGACAAAAATACTTTTGCAGGAGTTGCCTCCCCTGAAGGTGTTCCCATTCCCCTTAAGACCACCTAAAATTAGGACTAATTCTGCTATAAAAGGCTTATTTTGAAGGGTACACTTAAATTTTCTTTGTGTTTTCTGCATCCAATGTCCTCTGGTCAGGAACCACCTTTGGGACTGTTCAAAAGTGGTCTTTAAGACCACTTTTGAACAGTCCCAAAGGTGGTCTTAATATAGGAATTTTACTGTATGTGAATTATGTCTAGTGACCAAAATTACTGAAAAATCAGTAGTTTTTGAAATGCTCCAACCAAGCTGGACTGGGAGCTAGCTCTTAGCCATATGGTGGGAAAATTTCTAAAATTTCCGAGTCCAGCTGGTAGGCCCATATACTGGAAAAATTTCTCAGGACAACATGTACATGTAGTTGCTGATTTTTCAGTAATTTTGGTCATGGGACATATTCTACACGCTTTTGATAAAACAATATGTCAAGTTCCTATGCTTCATGGTAGACTGCTCTTTCAAAATACGCCATAACCTGACTTTATAAAACTATTAATGGGGTCCAAAGCAGAAAGCATGTTAGTTAAACAGCCATGTTATATCCAAACTAGATCGCGCAGTCGATGGCGCGCCATCGCAAATCCCCACGTTTTGACCTCTTCCAGGGACCCCTGGGGGCTGGTCCAAAAATTAATGTGCTCTTGCAGAAGCCATTCATGTAAGTAACTCACACACCAAATTTGGTTGAATTCCATTGAACGGTATAGGAGGAGATAGCCGGACAGACAGACAGACGGACGGACAGAGGCGATAACAATATCCCCACTTTTCTTAAAAAAACGTGGGGATAAAAATGGATAGATATAGATATATAGAAAAATGTCAGACCATTTATGGTAATTTTTAGCTCTGTTGTTTTCAGAGAAAACGACGAGGTATTGTCATAGCTCTGGCGTCGTCTGCCTTGTCATGCAAAAACTTTTGTAATATCTCTGTCATTACTGAACATATTTACTTGAAACTCGGACTAGTTGTTCATTATGAAAAGGGGCTGCAGCCGAGCGTTGGCACCCGCATGCGGTGCTCTTGTTCTATTTAAATTATAACATATATTTTTGGGATCCATCTTGAAACCGTGTTATATTCAAAAGGGTATTATAACGAGCAGTGCTATAATGATGTTGTGGTGTACAGTAAAAACTATATTAACCCTTTTTGTACCAAATGGTTTCTTCCTCCGTATATATAGCATGAGTTCATTTGGCCCCCGCCCATTGGGGCTTGAAGAAATAGATGGGTTGCATGATGCTTCCACGCAGAGTTGAAATGACCACACACAAATACTGGTAAACTGCTTAGAGGATCTAAGCCTGCCAAGGCAAAGCAGTGCGAGACGGACCGTCCTTGCTTATAAACCCTATTGGTTTCATTGGGCGACAGGGCTTGAGATGTCATTTCATCTCAGTGTCAGGTAAAAGTCCCACAAAATTGAAAGCAACGTCTCCAAAATGACCTATACAGTGTTGATGGGGACGTAAAACCTCGAGTCAAACAAAGCATGAGTCCATTTCAAACTTTAGGGGAGACAGGTTGTGCTTTCTTTAAAATTTACTTGGAAAATAGCTGAGCTTTTTGCAAATAGTGTAGGCCCTGATCAGACGCTGAGGTCTGTGGTGTCTGATCTGGGCCTGCACTGTTTGCCAATTACCCCTTTCGGGGTTTCCGGTACAAAATGGGTTAAGAAAATCAGAATGTACTTGCTTAATACAGTACATACTTGCCTGACACAGGTGCTTGCTTAACCCTTTTTCGTACCAAATGGAATCTTCCACCTTATATATAGCAGCAGTCTATTCCAAAATTAAGGGGTGTCAGGTTGTTTTTTCTTCAAAATTTATTTGGAAAATGGCTGACCTTTTTGCAAACGGTGTAGGCCCTGATAAGACGCCGCCGCATTCTGCGGCGTCTGATCTGGGCCTGCACTGCCAGGGTACTTGTTTTGGGGTTTCCGGTACTAAATGGGTTAATACTGGTGATCAGCTTTGATGCATAAAATTTGCCTTTTTCAGGAAGTGAATGCAGGCTTGCTTAGAAACAGTTGGTTTTTTTAAAGAGGTGGACTCTGTTACAGCTTTACTGTGTTTATAGCCCCGCTTTGAAAAAGTGGGGGCTATATTGGATTTGGCTTGTCCAGAATTCCGTCTGTCTGTAATTTGTCCGGAATTCCGTCTGTCTGTCGGTCTTTCTGTCTGTCTGTAATATTTGATAGTGGGTACCTTGTTACCGCAACTCCTCTTACAGTTCTAGGTCAATCCTTTTGAAACTTTACAGGTGTTTTCATATAGCTCTGAAGATGTGCATATTCTTTTTTCATTATCCTTAAATAATTTTTTTCTCTTATTTCACCTTTTTTAACTTAGACTATTTTTGAGATCTACTAATGTTAAAATGTATAGGGAGTAGCTACCTTGTTACCGCAACTCCTCTTACAGTTCTAATTCAATCCTTTTGAAACTTTACAGGTGTTTTCATATAGGTCTGAAGATATGCATATTCTTTTTTCATTATCCTTAAATAATTTTTTTCACTTATTTCACCTTATTTAACTTCAGACAATTTTTGAGATCTACTAATGTTAAAATGTATAGGGAGTAGCTACCTTGTTACCGCAACTCCTCTTACAGTTCTAGGTCAATCCTTTTGAAACTTTACAGGTGTTTTCATATAGGTCTGAAGATGTGCATATTCTTTTTTCATTATCCTTAAATAATTTTTTTCGCTTATTTCACCTTTTTTAACTTAGACAATTTTTGAGATCTACTAATGTTAAAATGTATAGGGAGTAGCTACCTTGTTACCGCAACTCCTCTTACAGTTCTAGGTCAATCCTTTTGAAACTTTACAGGTGTTTTCATATAGGTCTGAAGATGTGCATATTCTTTTTTCATTATCCTTAAATAATTTTTTTCACTTATTTCACCTTTTTTAACTTAGACAATTTTTGAGATCTACTAATGTTAAAATGTATAGGGAGTAGCTACCTTGTTACCGCAACTCCTCTTACAGTTCTAGGTCAATCCTTTTGAAACATTACAGGTGTTTTTATATAGGTCTGAAGATGTGCATATTCTTTTTTCATTATCCTTAAATAATTTTTTTCACTTATTTCACCTTTTTAAACTTAGACAATTTTTGAGATCTACTAATGTTAAAATGTATAGGGAGTAGCTACCTTGTTACCGCAACTCCTCTTACAGTTCTAGGTCAATCCTTTTGAAACTTTACAGGTGTTTTCATATAGGTCTGAAGATGTGCATATTCTTTTTTCATTATCCTTAAATAATTTTTTTCACTTATTTCACCTTTTTTAACTAAGACTATTTTTGAGATCTACTAATGTTAAAATGTATAGGGAGTAGCTACCTTGTTACCGCAACTCCTCTTACAGTTCTAATTCAATCCTTTTGAAACTTTACAGGTGTTTTCATATAGGTCTGAAGATATGCATATTCTTTTTTCATTATTCTTAAATAATTTTTTTCACTTATTTCACCTTATTTAACTTAGACAATTTTTGAGATCTACTAATGTTAAAATGTATAGGGAGTAGCTACCTTGTTACCGCAACTCCTCTTACAGTTCTAGGTCAATCCTTTTGAAACTTTACAGGTGTTTTCATATAGGTCTGAAGATGTGCATATTCTTTTTTCATTATCCTTAAATAATTTTTTTCACTTATTTCACCTTTTTTAACTTAGACAATTTTTGAGATCTACTAATGTTAAAATGTATAGGGAGTAGCTACCTTGTTACCGCAACTCCTCTTACAGTTCTAGGTCAATCCTTTTGAAACTTTACAGGTGTTTTCATATAGGTCTGAAGATGTGCATATTCTTTTTTTATTATCCTTAAATAATATTTTTCACTTATTTCACCTTCTTTAACTTAGACAATTTTTGAGATCTACTAATGTTAAAATGTATAGGGAGTAGCTACCTTGTTACCGCAACTCCTCTTACAGTTCTAGGTCAATCCTTTTGAAACTTTACAGGTGTTTTTATATAGGTCTGAAGATGTGCATATTCTTTTTTCATTATCCTTAAATAATTTTTTTCACTTATTTCACCTTTTTAAACTTAGACAATTTTTGAGATCTACTACTGTTAAAATGTATAGGGAGTAGCTACCTTGTTACCGCAACTCCTCTTACAGTTCTAGGTCAATCCTTTTGAAACTTTACAGGTGTTTTCATATAGGTCTGAAGATGTGCATATTCTTTTTTCATTATCCTTAAATAATATTTTTCACTTATTTCACCTTTTTAAACTTAGACAATTTTTGAGATCTACTAATGTTAAAATGTATAGGGAGTAGCTACCTTGTTACCGCAACTCCTCTTACAGTTCTAGGTCAATCCTTTTGAAACTTTACAGTGTTTTCATATAGGTCTGAAGATGTGCATATTCTTTTTTCATTATCCTTAAATAATTTTTTTCACTTATTTCACCTTTTTTAACTTAGACAATTTTTGAGATCTATTATGTTAAAATGTATAGGGAGTAGCTACCTTGTTACCGCAACTCCTCTTACAGTTCTAGGTCAATCCTTTTGAAACTTTATAGGTGTTTTCATATAGGTCTGAAGATGTGCATATTCTTTTTATTATCCTTAAATATTTTTTTCACTTATTTCACCTTTTTTAACTTAGACAATTTTTGAGATCTACTAATGTTAAAATGTATAGGGAGTAGCTACCTTGTGATCGCATCTCCTCTTACAGTTCTAGGTCAATCCTTTTGAAACTTAACAGGTGTTTTCATATAGGTCTGAAGATGTGCATGTGCTTTTTCAATTATCCAAAACTTATTTTTTAACTTGGACTGTTTTTCAGATCTAATAACGCGAAAAGTCTATAAGGCGTAGGTACCTTGTTAGGGATTTAACCCTCTCACAAGTCTTTACCTTTAATTCATGAGTCTTTCTCCTCTGACAGGGCTATAGCGGGGCTATAGTCAGATCCTCTGACAGTTCTAGTTTTTTTTTCTCATATCAACAGGTGTCTTCTCTTGAAAGAATTTGCTCCTCCTTGGGTTTACTCTTAATAGAAAGAATTTGCTCCTCAGTGGGTCAACTCTTAGAAGAGAGAATTTGTTCCTCAGTTGGTCTACTCTTAAAAGAAAGAATTTGCTCCTCAGTGGGTCAACTCTTAGAATAGAGAATTTGCTCCTCCTTGGGTTTACTCTTAAAAGAAAGAATTTGCTTCTCAGTGGGTCAACTCTTAGAATAGAGAATTTGCTCCTCCTTGGGTCTACTCTTAAAAGAAAGAATTTGCTCCTCCTTGGGTTTACTCTTAAAAGAAAGAATTTGCTTCTCAGTGGGTCTACTCTTAAAAGAAAGAATTTGCTCCTCAGTTGGTCTACTCTTAAAAGAAAGAATTTGCTTCTCAGTGAAAGAAATAATTTGCTCCTCAGTGGGTCTTCTCTTAAAAGAAAGATTATGCTCCTCATTGGGTCTTCTCTTAAAAGAATGAATTTGCTCCTCAGTGGGTCTAGTCTTAAAAGAAAGAATTTGCTCCTCAGTGGGTCTTCTCTTAAAAGAAATAATTTGCTCCTCGGTGGGTCTTCTCTTAAAAGAAAGAATTTGCTCCTCAGTGGGTCTACTCTTAAAAGAATGAATTTGCTCCTCAGTGGGTCTAGTCTTAAAAGAAAGAATTTGCTCCTCAGTGGGTCTTCTCTTAAAAGAAATAATTTGCTCCTCAGTGGGTCTTCTCTTAAAAGAAAGAATTTGCTCCTCAGTGGGTCTACTCTTAAAAGAAAGAATTTGTTCCTCAGTGGGTCTTCTCTTAAAAGAAAGAATTTGCTCCTCAATGGGTCTCTCTTAAAAGAAAGAATATGCTCCTCAGTGGGTCTTCTCTTAAAAGAAAGAATTTGCTCCACAGGGGGTCTACTCTTAAAAGAAAGAATTAGCTCCTCAGTGTGTACTCTTAAAAGAAATAACTTCCTCCTCAGTGGGTCTTCTCTTAATAGAAAGAATATGCTCCTCATTGGGTCTTCTCTTAAAGAAAGAATTTGCTCCTCTGAAGGTCTACTATTAAAAGAAAGAATTTGCTCCCCAGTGGGTCTTCTCTTAAAAGAAATAATTTGCTCCTCAATGGGTCTCTCTTAAAAGAAAGAATTTGCTCCTCTGTTGATCTACTGTAAATGAAAGAATTTTCCCCTCAGTGGGTCCTCTGTAAAAGAAAGAATTTGTCTTCTGAAAAGAAAGAATTTGTTCCCAAATTTGCTCCTCGGTGGCTCTACTCTTAAAAAAAGAATTTGCTCCTCAGTGGGTCTACTCTTATAGGAAAGAATTTTCTTCTCAGATGGAATACTCTTAAATGAAAGAATTTGCTCTGGAGGAGCAAATATTCTGTCTTTTAACCCTTATCCTGCTGAGCCTAGATATGCCTTACCTTTCAAACAATGTAGATCCAGATCAGATGGCTTCATCAGAAGCCATCTGATCAGGATCTACATTGTTTGTCATTCAGATTGTGAATTTGTTGCAATAATTTGCATCAAGTTATCTGATTGGTTGATAATCAGTAGTGGGCGTGGCATATTTGAATATTCAACAGGACAAGGGTTAAGAGTAGACCCTTTGTACAGATTTGTTTTCAGCTTGTAGAAATGCAAACAGAAATTGCAATATTTAAATTGTCTCCCATGTAAAACCAGGCAGTAATTATTACAGATGGACCTGCATCCATTCTCTTACGCATCAATCTTATTTAACCCTTTTTGTACCAAATGGAATCTTCCTCTTGATATATAGCAGGAGTCCACTTCACAATTTAGGGATGTCAGTTGTGTTTTCTTCAAAATTGATTTGGAAAATGGCTGAACTTATAGCAAACAGTGGAGGCCCTGATCAGATGCCGCGTTCTGCGGCGTCTGATCTGGGCCTGCACTGTTAGCCAGGGTACCCGTTTTGGGGTTTCTGGTACTAAAACAGTGAATCATTACCATAGTCCCTGTAATAAGGGGACAGTATGCTTAGACATTTTGTTCAAATCATAAGAAGAAGTCATAGAAAGTCCTTCTATTGACCATATAAACACATGATCAGGCAAAAGTGTATTCGTCTTAAGCTGATTTTGGACATGTTAAACACCATGTGGACAAGTCTGTGAAATGAGCACCCCCCTAAACCCCACTTTATGTAGAGAAAACTGGGGTTTATGGGGGTGTACATTATTTTTCTTATTTCTGCTCCAAGACATAGGGTGTGGGTACTCGTTAGAAACGCCTCAATGAGGCAGTTCTTTATGAGCATCCACAACCTATGTTTGCAGTATAAATAAGAAATCACAGAGAGTAGCCATTTTGGAGATATGAGAGAATGCACTATGTCGTATGTATGTGTTATCGTAATGACCAAACATACCCAAGGTTGACATAAGGAGCAGATGGCCCCCGCCCATTGGGGCTTGAAGAAATAGATGGGCTGCATGATGCTTCCACGCAGAGCTGAAACCGGCCAGCACACGAGTACTGGTAAACCGCTTATAGTATCTAAGCCTGCCCAGGCAAAGCAGTGTTAGTCGGCCCGTCCATGCTTATAAACCGTGTTGGTTTCATTGGTGGCAGGGCTTGAGATGTCATTTTATCTCAATGTCGGGTATAAGTCCCACAAAATTGGAAGCAACGTCTCCAAAATGACCTTTACAGTGTTGACGGGAATGTAATACCTCAAATCAAACAAACAAACATAAGGAGCAGGTACATGTATATTAAAACACAAAAAGTTCCTTAATAAACACAAGCCAGCAATTTAATCCCTGTATCAAAAAATTATAATAATTGATATGTTCATGTGTTAGAGTGATTTTTAGCACTATCACAACTTCAACACTCTGCAATTCATCATGAGGAGTAATGGCGTCAAACATGGTGTCAGAAATGACAAATATTAGGTAAAAAATGATAACGTATTTTGTTTCTGCTTTAAAGATAGATTGTGGGTGCTGGTTAGAACCGCCTCAATGAGGCTGTTCTTACAAGTACCCACAATCTATATTTTTGAGCAAAAATAAGGCAGATAGTGTATATCCCCGTAAACCCCACTTTTCTATTATAAAAAGGGGTCTTTGTTTCATGGACTTGTTATCATGCAGTATAGGGCTCTAAATGCGCGTCAATGATACTTCTTAAAAAGTATTGGTTTGCACTTCTTTGATTATGTGTGCTAGGTATATCATCTAGAATTCAACATTTTACCTCTTGATACAGGGGTTCATTAATTTTTTTTCTTTTATGGTTTTATGGCCTGTTTAAGATTATTTCACTTATTTCGAGCAGTGTTAATCAGAGGGTGGTGAAAAGTGGAGTACCCAGAGGAAAACCACTTAAATTTCCTTTACAGACCTTGGTGTCTCCTATGTGACCCAAGGGTTCATTATTGTCACTATATATACAGTGGATGAGAAATAAATCAGAGATGTGCTATGGGTATAACATATTCAACGGCCCCCGCCCATCAGGGCTTGAAGAAATAGCTGGGCTGCATAATGCTTCCATGCAGAGCTGAAACAGATCACACACAACTACTGGTAAACCACTTAGAGGATCTAAGCCTGCAGAGGGGTGTGAGTTGGATGGTCCATGTTTATAAACCCTATTTGTTTCATTGGGCCACAGGGCTCGAGATGTCATTTCATCTCAATGTCGGGTAAAAGTCCCACAAATTGGAAGCAATGTCTCCAAAATGACCTATACAGTGTTGACAGCGAGGTTAAACCTAAAATCCAACAAACAAACAATAACATATGAATAGACAAGGAAGTATTGACAGGGGAGAAAATACAGCTTTTAAGGAGTTGCTTCCCTTGATAATTTACCCATTTTGTACCAAATAGAATTAACCTCCTTATATATACCAGGAGTCCACTTCAAAATTTAGGGGTGGTAGATATTTGGAAAATGGCTGAACTTTTTGCAAACAGTTTAGGCCCTGATCAGACGGCAGGCGCCACATTTTGTGGTGTCTGATCTGGGCCTACACTGTTTGATGGTTTCTGGTACAAAATGGGTTAAAGCAATTAACATATTGTACGCGGGGGAAACCCCTAAAGGGGTACCTTGGCAAACAGTGCAGGCCCAGATCAGACGCAGAATGCGGCGTCTGATCAGGGCCTGCACTATTTGTTAAGAGAATATACCATCAAATATAGAATAAAAACATATAAAAGGCCTGACAACCCTTATATGACAAATGGACTTGTCCAACATATAGGAATGGAAGAGTCCACCAGTATAGAATGGGTTAAAAGTTGTCCACAGGTGTAAATAGACAAAAACTGCTAGGGATGACTCAGTTAATTATTCAAATGTAAAAGATACTTTTGTTTATGAGGCTCTGAATGTAATATATATAGGACAGTAACGTGTCACGAAAACTGTACATTTCTCTGGCGTAATAGAATTGTGGCCCAATTAAAAACATCCTGGCTGCATGTACATGTTGAAATTGTGTCTACCTGTTGAAAATCATCAAGACAAACTGAAGACAATTTACTCAACACTTTCATCCCTGCAAAACACCCCCACCCATAGGGGCTTGAAGAAATATATGGGCTGCATGATGCTTCCACGCAGAGCTGAATCCGGCCCGCACACTAGTACTGGTAAACCGCTTAGAGGATCTAAGCCTGTCCAGGAACCGCGGTGTGAGGCAGACCGTTAATGCTAATAAACCCTATTGGTTTCATTGGGCGACAGGGCTTGAGATGTCATTACATCTCAATGTCGGGTAGAAGTCCAACAAAATTGGAAGTAACGTCTTCAAAATGACCTAATACAGTGTTGACAGGGATGTTAAACCTCAAATCAAACAAACAAAATCATCCCTGCTGCAACTTGTACAATTATGTAAGTGCTGTTCACGACAGTCCCTGTCTTTGAAAACAGTGAAGATCCAGATCAGATGGCTTCTTGAGAAGCTATCTGATCAGGATCTACACTGTTTGTCATTTAATTTGTGAATTTGAATGAATGAAGCATATAGAGTAATTTGATTGGTTTAAATGTAAATGGGTGTCGCTAAATTAATTTATGCAGCGGGATAAGGTTTAACAGTTTAGAATGAGCCATTTCAAGCCATCTCATCTTGATCTACACTACAGTAGAACTTCGATGGCTGGAACACAGCTGGCTCGTTTACCATGCCTGAGTCGACCCCTTTCTTGAGTCCCTAGGGAATTTCGCTACATAAGAAATAGTGAGGGGAAAATTACGGCTAATTTGGTTCCTTATCTTGCAAATGTATGCTGTGTGTACTCATTAGAATCCCCTCAACAAGGCGATTCTAATGAGTACACGCAGCATACATTTATGTTATAGAACACCGAAAGGAAGCCCCAAACTATCCCCTTTACGCCTCCTGTCAGTAACCCTCAGTGGCTCAAACTACCCCTGTCTCGAACAGAATTTCGTGGTCCCAAAGGTGTTTGAGCCATCGAAGTTCGACTGTATTTGCAAGATAATTAATGATTTTGCCTTAACTCATTATTTACAAGAATGAACAATCCAAATACAGAGATGGAGGGGTTCACTTCAGAAACGAACATGACAGGGAGTTTCACAAGAAAACATCTGAGTACATGATTTTTAGCTCACCGTCACGTAGTGACGAGGTGAGCTTTTGGGATCACTTTTCGTCCGTCGTGCGTCCGTCCGTGCGTGTGTGCGTGCGTGCGTCCGTAAACAATTCTTTAAACGACATCTCCTCCTAAACCACTGATCGTATTTTGACCAAACTTCACAGGAATGATCCTTAGGTGGTCCCCTTTCAAAATTGTTCAAATGGTTCCGGTCCGTTGCACATCTAGGTCATAGGAGCCAAAAAGAGATTTTTTTCACCAAAAACTTAAAAAATCTTCTTCTCTGAAACCACAAGGCCCAGGTCTTTGATATTGGGTATGAAGCTTCATCTGGTGGACCCCTACCAAGATTGTTCAAATTATAGTGCTGGGGCCAAAAATGCCCCCACTCCGGGGCCCTTTGGTTTTACATGGGCTTATATAGGGAAAATCTTGAAAAATCTTCTTCTCTGAAACTGTAAGGCCCAGGTCTTTGATATTTGGTATGAAGCTTCATCTAGTGGACCCCTACCAAGATTGTTCAAATTATAGTGCTGGGGCCAAAAATGCCCCAGCTCCGGGGCCCTTTGGTTTTACATGGGCTTATATAGGGAAAATCTTTAAAAATCTTCTTCTCTGAAACCGCAAGGCCCAGGTCTTTGATATTTGGTATGAAGCTTCATCTAGTGGACCCCTACCAAGATTGTTCAAATTATAGTGCTGGGGCAAAAAATGCCCCCGCTCAAGGGCCCTTTGGTTTTACATGGGCTTATATAGGGAAGAGCTTTAAAAATCTTCTTCTCTGAAACCGCAAGGCCCAGGTCTTTGCTATTTGGTATGAAGCTTCATCTAGGAGACCCCTACCAAGATTGTTCAAATTATAGTGCTGGGGCCAAAAATGCCCCCGCCCCGGAGCCTTTGGTTTTACATGGGCTTATATAGGGAAAATCTTTAAAAATCTTCTTCTCTGAAACCGCAAGGCCTAGGTCTTTGATATTTGGTATGAAGCTTCATCTAGTGGACCCCTACCAAGATTGTTCAAATTATAGTGCTGGGGTCAAATATGCCCCCGCTCCAGGGCCCTTTGGTTTTACATGGGCTTATATAGGGAAAATCTTAAAAATTTGCTTCTCTGAAACCGTAAGGCCCATGTCTTTGATATTTGGTATGAAGCTTCACCCCACAAGGCCCAGGTCCTTCCCCCCCCCCCCCCCCTGTCCTCCTAGGTCTTTGATATTTGGTATTAAGCTTCAGCTAGTGGACTTTATCAAGATTCTTCAAATTATAGCCCTGAGGCCAAAAATGCCCCTGGCCCGGGGCCCTTTGGTTTTACATAGACTTATTCAGAGAAAATCTTTAAAAATTATTCTTCTGTGAAACCACAAGGCCTAGGTCTTTGATATTTGGTGTGAAATTTCATTTAGTGGACCTCTATAAAGATTGTTCAAATTATAGCCCTGGGGCCAAAAATGCCTCCACCCCGGGACCCTTTGGTTTTACATTGACTTATATAGGGAAATCTTTAAAAATCTTCTTCTCTGAAACTGCAAGGCCCATGTCTTTGATATTTGGTGTGGAGCTTCATCTAGTGGACAATTATAGCCTTTGTTGATGTTTGGTATGAGGCTTCAACTTTTTAGACCTCCCTCAACATTATGCACATTATAACCTTGGGGTCAAGAATGGCCCTCCCCGGGGCTCACTTGTTACTCTATGGATCAGGTGAGCGATCCAGGGCCATCATGGCCCTCTTGTTTTTTTATGAAAATGATTTTGTGCCTGGAAATGTGATTTTGATCCAACAAGATTTTTAGCAGAATTGTCCTATTCCCCTATTTACATTATGAAAACACGCCTATACAAATATACGTTGTAGTTTTTGTCGAGCAAATGAAAATTTTAAAAGGAAAAATTGTGATATTTTTCTTATTTCTGCTGAAAATATAGATCAAGGCGGTTCTAATGAGTAACCCACAATCTATTATATTATAGAGCAGAAATAAGAAAAATATAAACCCCAGTTTTACTATGTAAAGATGGGGTTCGATGGGGTCAAAATTATATAGGTGTGTTTTCGTGATGAATAGAAAATTTGACTTTATAACAGTATTATTTTCATCCCCGACCATTTAGGTTCAGGGGATATAGTGATCATCCTAGAATCTGTCTATCCATATGTCCTTCCATTCTTGCAATGGCTATAACTCCAATACCCTTTGAGATATTGTGATAGTACTTGGTTCAATTGAAAATGAGATTGAGTTGGAATGTCATGCCCAAGAACCACAACTCCAGGTGTCATTGTGTTTGAGTTATCTCCCCTGATAATATGACCTTGTGGTAGATGTAACTCCAGCACCCTGTGAGATGTATTGATTGTACTTGATACAGTGTACACCAGGTTGAGAAGTCATGTCATTTGTAAGAACAACAACCTTAGGTGCCATAGTATATGAGTTACATGTACATGTATATCCCCTGACAACTTAACCCATTCAGTACCAGAAACCCCAAAACGGGTACCTTTGCAAACAGTGCAGACCCAGATCAGATGCCACAGAATGCGGCGTCTGATCAGGGCCTTCACTGTTTGCAAAAAGTTAAGCCATTTTCCAAATAAATTTTGAAGAAAAACACAACTTGACACCCCTAAATTTTGAAATGGACTCCTGGTATATATAAGGAGGAAGATTCCATTTGGTACAAAAAGGGTTAAAATTGTGATCACCATAACTCCAACACACTTTGAATTGTATGTGGTGCTAAGAAGGCATGTCATGAGCAAGAACCTTAACTGTAGGTGCCATGGTGGTTTGATTAACTCCCCTCACAGGAAAACCTCATGATCACCATAACTCCAACACCCTTTGAGATAGATTGATGATACATGGTAAAATTGTACATCAGGTTGAGAATGCTCATCATTTTATTGCTAGATCCACAACTCTGGAGGTCAAGATTCTGATCCAGCCCCTTATTGCAGTATTATGCCGCCTTGAGGGGAGGGAGTCATTTCTGTCTTTAGTGATTGTCTAGTTTCTTCTGGTGCAGAAGTAAGAATAATAATGTATATCCCATAAACCCTAGTTTTCTCTTTATAAAGTGGGGTTTAGGGGGTGTTCATTTCACAGACTTATGAATGATTTAAATGGCATCTAACAATTACCCACAATCCATGTGTTTATCCCCACGTTTTTGGAAGAAAAGTGGGGATATTGTTATCGCCTCCGTCTGTTCGTCCGTCCGTCTGTCCGTGCGTCTGTCCGGCGATCTCCTCCTAAACTGTTGTCCGGAATCCAACCAAATTCGGTATGTGAGTTGCTTACATTAATGGCTTGCACGAGATCACGTTCATTTTTGACCCCGCCCCCAGGCGCCCTGGGGAGGAGTCAAAAGGTCAAATTTGCTTAAAACTATGATGTGCTGTACAAGGGCAATGTTTGCAAAAACGTGGGGATTTGGGATGGCTCGCCATCGACTGCGCGATCTAGTTTTTTTTTTTTTTTTTGTTTTGTTTTCAGAAATAAGAAAGATCACATATAACTCCACTTTTCTTTATTAGGTAGGGTGTTCATTACACACCAGGGTCCGCGTTGTTTGAAGCTTCATTGGCTTAAGGGGCTTGTTAATGGCCAAACTGTTGTTCTAGCAAGTACAATATCTCAAATTTTGGTATTTTTGCTGAAAAAAATGTGAGTAGGTTTTGCATTTGCAAAAGCTACTGGAAAAAATGTGAGTAGCTTTTGCATTTGCAAAAGCTACTCACATTTTTTTCAGCAAAAATATTAGTATATTTGCCATATTAAATGATCAATAAATGTTTTAACCATTCAGCAACTAACGGTGTTGTTAGTTTTGAACGATTAGGCCCAGCTTGTTAGTGTGATGTTATTTTGAAACTTGGGGGGTTTTTGGGGGGGGGGGGGGGTGTTTCTGGCCCTTTCAAAATTATTTCACTCACATCGAGCTGATCGTTAATCAGAGGTGGGCGAAAACCGAAGTGCCGAGAAAATTACGGCACATCTTAAAATGTCGTCTGCTTATGTTGTCTGCTGCATCCTCTTGCAAACTTTTTAAAATATTTTTACATACAGGCAAACAGTGTGGACCAAGATCAAACTGCTCCTTCTGGAGCAATTTGATCTTGGTCCACACTGTTTGCAACAATGACTTTAAAAGTAACCGGCAGACGACAGAGCAGACGGCAATTGTTGTGATTGGCATAATGGGTTAATACATTACATGTAAGGACAAACTTTTTCATTGTAGTTTCTTTTATGCAGATATTGTGAAATATTTGGCAAAGAGATTGAAATACAATTATTATCATAAAGTACAGACTTTAAGTAAAATTCACAATGGGATAAGCTTTTTCAGTGAAACAGGATCTTGAAGACATTCCCATACTTACTTGAATACTTATGTATTTGTGTTGCAACAATTACTCTTAACCCTTATCTTGCTGAATATTCATTTAAGCCACACCCATTTCTGTCTATCAACCAATCAAATTACTTGATGTAATTTATTGCTACAAATTCATAAACTGAATGCCAAACAGTGTTGATCCTGATCAGATGGCTTCTTCAGAAGCCATCTGATCTGGATCTACACTGTTTGCAAAGATAGGGATTGTCGTGAACAGCAAGATAAGGGTTAACCTATTTTTACAGGATAGCCCAAAACAGGACAATAACAGACAGTGCAGGTCCCATTGGGGCATCACAGTATGCGGTGCCTAATTTGGGCTTTCACTAGTTGCAAACTATCAGACATTTTGCAAAATCAGACATTTCTAAATGAATTTCTAGATGTAATACTCAACCTGACAACCCTAACCCTTCTCTTGCTGAATATTCATTTGAGCCACACCCATTTCTGTCTATCAGCCAATCAAATTACTTGATGTAATTTATTGCTGCAAATTCATACACTGAATGCCAAACAGTGTAGATTCTGATCAGATGGCTTCTTCAGAAGCCATCTGATCTGGATCTGCACTGTTTCCAAAGATAGGGGTTGTGGTGAGCAGCAAGATAAGGGTTAAATTTCAAACTAGATCCCTCCTACATCATAAAAACCTTAAAAATTCGGACACCTTGAGGACTTGCAGTATTTCTCCTAAACTTTTAAAATATTTGTTACACAATCCTGCAAGGAGTGCAAAAGGTTCAAACAGAATGGCAAACAGTGTAGACCCTGATCAGACTGCTCCTTCAGGAGCAGTCTGATCTGGGTCTGCACTGTATGCTAAAGCCTGTCTGCCCCAATACTCAGGATAATTAGGAATAGGGTACACAGTACTTCAGTGACTTGAACATGGATGGTTCAAACTGATTCAAATACAGGACCAATTTAGGGATTGTCATGAAAATGCACCGGCCCCGATAGCTCAGTTGGTAGAGTGTCCGCTCCGGGGAAGGGATGTCACGGGTTCGATCCCAGGCCGCGACATACCAAAGTCGTTAAAAATGGTACTAGCTGCTCCTCGCTTGGCACTCAGATTTACGGGGTAGAGCTAGGACTGGTCAACCCAGTGTAAGGATAATGTGACTGGGTGTGGTATCATGTAATGTGTCTGGAACATGATACTTCAGTGAGGCAGCACTATAAAAGTGAGCATTGAGCTCCCTGTCGCAACCAGACACTGTTGTGATATGACTGAAAAATTGTTGAAAGCGACGTTAAACCCGAATTCAAACACACACATGAAAATGCATGTCATGTATGCTCATTAGAATCACCTCAATGGGGTGATTCTGTTTTGTCTGTTTTGAAAATTTATGGCACAGTCAACACTATTTATGTCATATTGAGCTGATCAGTTTATCTAAGTGCACTTCCTCGGCATTCTTATACATCATAGTGTAGTTTATATTTTCTTGTCCTTTGGGATCATTGATTCCATTGTGGAATTTTAAAATAATTGAGGGTCACTGATGAGGCCTAACTGGCCAAAACTAGCTAGCATTTTCCAGTTCTGTTGTGTATTCTTTGCTTCCAAAGGATAACCCTTTCTGGAACATATTATACCCTGGGACTTATACATAATCGGTTATAATGAGTACAGTGCACAGTTCTTTCGCTGAAACTGAAAATGGCCCTTTCTGGAATCTGCAGAAGTGAGATTATGACCATGGAAAAGAGTCCATGATCAATCTCCACAAAATAATGTTGCTAACCCCAGCCTGTATCAAACCTACAACCTCTGGGGTGCCTTGGATTTACCTGAATCAGAGTAAGGATTCCAAATATTGATTTCTAAATCACTAACATGATTCTGCCAGTTTAAAAACAGTATGTTTTGATTCTGGGTGTATGATTCTGATTCTGTCATTTGGATGCTCTGGATTCATTTTAAAACATGAATTGAGTATGATTCGCCTGACCATTCAGTATCATGTTCCTGTTTGTCACAAATAAAACAATGAAACAATCATTATTTTGAATCCTGATTCCATCACTTGAACATGTCTGTGAAATGACCACCCCTCCAAACCCCACTTTATATAGGGAAAATTGGGGTTTACGGGGGTATACATTATTTTTCTTTTTTCTGCTTCAAGACATAGGTTGTGGGTACTCGTTAGAACTGCCTCAATGAGGCGGTTATAACGAGCACCCACAACCTATATTTGAAGTAAAAATAACAAAAAAATATCATGGATTTTCATCAGAAAGTAGCCATTCTGGAGACGTGAAAAATGCACTTTTTCATCAGCAAAGTAGCCATCTTGTAGATGTGACAAATGCACTGTGTCACAAGGGTGTGTTATCGTAATGCTGCTTCGGAAAAATCAAACACGCCCCTGATCACTAGTCAGGTGTGCATCCAACTGAGCTACTGAGGCAAGTGAGAGGATTTTTATGTGAAGTACAAACAACATAATAAGAAAAATAATATGTGGATTATCCCCTCTTATTTGGGGCTATGAACATTAACCCTTTTTGTACCAAATGGAATCTTCCTCCTTATATATAAAAAGATATCAAAAATCTGTTAATGAATGATTCCTCCTTATATATAGTAGGAGTCCATTTCAAAATTTAGGGGTGGCAGGTTGTGTTTTTCTTCAAAATTTATTTGGAAAAGGCTGAAATTTTACGCTGCATTCTGCGGCGTCTGATCTGGGCCTGCACTGTTTGCCAACCAACTGTTTGGAGTTTGTGGTACAAAATGGATTAAAATTCAACTGTTAACTTCTGGTTAACTTCTGGTTAAAGCCAGAAGTTTTGGATGCCTTTTGTCACAGAATTTACCAAATGGAATCTTCCTCCTTATATATAGCAGGAGTCCATTTCAATATTTAGGGGTGTCAGGTTGTATTTTTTCCAAATCTATTTGAAACTGGTTGAACATTTTGCAAACAGTGTAGGCCCTGATCAGACACGGTGTTCTGTGGCATCTGATCTTGGCCTGCACTGTTTGCCGATTAACTGTTTTGGCGTTTCTGGTACTAAATGGGTTAATTTTCCCCTTGCAACAAAGTTGTTGCGATCCTTGCAACAAAGTTGCGATGGGGTATCGGCATGGCTGTCCAGAATAGAAGGCAAAGTGATCACCATAGATGACTCAGAGGCAAACTATAATGCTTAACCCTTGTCCTGCTGAATATTCATATATACCACACCAACTGCCGATTATCAACCAATCAGATTACTTAATACAGATTATTGCAACAAATTCACAATCTGAATGGCAAACAATGTAGATCCTGATCAGATGGCTTCGTCAGAAGCCATCTGATCAGGATCTTCATTGGTTGGAAAATAAGGCATATCCGGGCTCAGCAGGACAAGGGTTAAAAGGCCTGGATTTAGATGTTGATGGGTTGTATGCAGTTGTGAGGGTATGCTAGGCTTGCGTTAGTTTGTTTAACTGACTTAATTAAGCCTGTTCAGAAATGTGGAAATGTCTGGGTACATAATATTATTCCTGTGTTTTCGAAATTAGGGCAGACAATGTACTTATATTCAAGGCTAAATGAAATAGTGCATAGCAATAAAATATCAGAAAGTGTGCCTAAGTATGAAAGAAAGAGAAAAAAAGCCCCATTAACTTTTTTTGTACCAAATGGAATCTTCCTTCTTATATATAGCCGGAGTCCATTTCTAAATTTAGGGGTGTCAGATTGTGTTTTCTTCAAAATTGATTAGAAAAATGGCTGAACTTTTTGCAAACAGTGTGGCCTCTGATCTTGGCCTGCACTGTTTGCCACGGTACCCGTTTAGGGGTTTCCAGTCTGAAATGGGTAAAAATTTAATTTACTTTCACATAAACTTTAAATTGACAACACAATTTTTTTTAAGGAAATAGATATAATATATTGTGGAAAATGAGTTACACTTTCATAAAGTGATGTGTCCCACTTTCAGGACAAAATTTATGACACATCAGGAAAAAGGTTCCTTATGGGTATCTGAAAATGTTTATTCTTGCACATCAGACATGAAAATCTGTGGTCTAAGCCTGGGTTAGAAATTCTGTCCTTACCTAGGCAAATGACACAAGTACAGTGCGCTTATAATAAAATGTTAAATAAAGTAAAATGAAACTTTTTGGTAGTGTTGTGCAAGAAAAAGAATCAAATATGGTGTTCTATTGTAGATGGGCATTTCCAGCCCTCAGGATGACCATACTGAATGGAACGTCTTGCCGGGGTGGGGAGTGGGGGGCCTGATCAGATGCCCTGATCAGATGGGTTGACCCATTGACAGCAGAACACCATATCAGATTCATATATTGTAGACCCACATAGTTTCAAAATTAAGGTAGACTTTTCTTGTGAACACTCTAGAGGCCACAGTCTTGGTCATCAAACTTGGTCAGAATGATAATCAGTCAAGTTTAAATATGGGTCATGTCGGGTCAAAAAGTATGTCCGTAGGTCAAATTGTAGAAAAACGTTGTGAACACTCATCAAACTTCCCTCAAATGATCATCTTGACAACATCTGGGTCATGTTTGAGCATGGGCCACATCGGATATATCTTTCTGTGACTTGTCTGTCAGTCATAACAATGTTGTGGACTTTATTGACCATTTCTGGGGTTATAACATTGACAGACCTTCTAGGACGGGAGCCATCCTCAAGGCTCTGTCTGCCGTGTTTAAATTCCACCACCCACCTTTCCACTGTAGCATATGAAGGGGCATCGTTCCCAGGTGTTGTTAACATATCATTATGGATATCTTTAGGTGTTAAACCTTATTATGCAAATATTGGATCACTGCTCTTTCAATAATTTTGTGCGGCCCCCGCCCTTAAAGAAATAGATGGGCTGCATGATGCTTCCACCCAGAGCTGAAACCGACCCGCAAACAAGTACTGGTAAACCGCTTAGAGTATCTAAGCCTGCCCAGGCAAAGCGACGTCTCCAAAATGACCTTTACAGTGTTGACGGGGATGTTAAACCTCAAATCAAACAAACAAAATCAATAATTTTGTGCATTTTGCAAAAGCTGCTTGTCTTGTTTACTTTAGCGTGCTACCTCGTTGATATAAACTGACCAAATGAGACCAGTCCTTGTATACAGGGCCATATATAGTCAGAGAATGGTAGGGCTTAAAAAGCACATCCCTGCCGACCTCCTTCAATAGGAGGCTCCCAAAATGTCAATCAGCCCTCGTAACCAGAATTGGTATGAATTATTTTCTCCGAAAATTATGAATTCAGTTTGCAAATTTAAATGAATATAATATATCAAGTAATTTGATTGGTTGATAATCAGCAGTGGGTGTGACAAAATTATTGAGCAGGATAAGGGTTAACCCGTATCTTTGCAAACAGTGTAGATCCAGATCAGATAATTTTGAAGAAGCCATCTGATCAGGATCTACACTGTTTGGCATTCAGTTTATGAATTTGTAGCGATAAATTATATCAAGTAATTTAATTGGATGATAGACAGAAATGGGTGTGGCTTAAATGAATATTCAGCAAGATAAGGGTTAAAACATTTTATATGGGAGACCTCAAAATAGGACATTGGCAAGCACTGCTGATCAGGGCCATCACTGTTTGCAAAAAGCTCAGCAAATTGTGTGTGTTTTTGTTTAGAGTTTAACAGCCCAGTAAAACCTACTGAGGTCATATTGAGCTGATCAGGGCAGTCTTATACATAAGCAGTTGAGAAAAGCAGTGCACATCATTTCGCAAGAAACTGAAAATTGCCCTTCTTGAATCAGCAGAAGGGAGAGAATGCATGATCATAGCAAAGATTTCATGATCAGTCTCCACAAAAAATGTTGCTGACCTTGTAGGTATCGACCTTCTGATCACCAGTCAGATATGCATCTATCTGAAACGGGCCTCCGTGGCCTAATGGATAAGAGCGCTGACTCTTAGTCATTAGGTCTCTCACCGCCATGGGTTCGAGCCTCGCTCGGGTCACGTGTGAGACGCCAAGTTCTGCAACGGAAGGTCAGGAGGTTTTTCTCCGGGTACTCCGGTTTTCGCCCACCTATGATTAACGATCGGCTCGATATGAGTGAAATAATCTTGAAAGGGCCGTAAAACCCAAACCAAAAAAAAAAAAAATGCATCTATCTGAGTAGTAGAAAATGGGTTAACATAATTGGGTTCCTATACCAATAAAAAGGAATTGATTGCAGCATTGGCAAAACTATAGGGAAGTTATTTAGCCCATTGCATGCGTAAACCCCTGAAGGGGTACCTTGGCAAACAGTGCAGGCCCAGATCAGACGCCGCATCAAGCGGCGTCTGATCAGGGCCTGCGCTATTTGCTGACATAATTTTCCATCAAAATGGGAATAAAAATGAAATAATAGGCCTGACTGAAAATGAAAAATGGACTTGTTCAGCATAAAGCAATGGAAGAGTCCACTAGTATACAATAGGTAAGAGAGCTTGATGAAATGCATGAGATTTTTTTTATAAAAATAAAATGTTGATTCCTTCTTATTCCAGATAAGATCTTACATATGGATCTTCAAGTGTGTATTGCTGATCCAGGTGGTACAAATGTGAATTATCAGCCAATCAGAACTAAGACAGATGCTTCGCTGCGAGACAGTCTTCGGAATGCTCTGGATGGACCAATCAGAGACTACCAGTTGGCAGATAGTGGGATATCTTGGGATAGTACCATTGCAAGAGAATACAAGGTAGTCTAAATCATGAATGCACTTGCACCTACAATATCAATGACAGAACTTATCACTGGAGCTATTTGATAACAATAACACACCCGTGTACTAAATTGGTGTCTTTCTTATCTCTAAAAGTATCATTTTTCAGATGTAAATATTCAATATTTTTCTTACTTCCAGCCCAAATAGATTGTTGGTGCTTGTTAGAATTGCCTCGTTGAGGCAGTTCTAACAAGCATCCTGGCTCCTGTCCATAGGGGCTTGAAGAAATATATGGGCTGCATGATGCTTCCACGCAGAGCTGAATCCGGCCCGCTTACTAGTACCGTATTCGGGCGTGTATTACCTGCAGTTTTTTTCCCTCAAATTACAGGCCCAAGTTCAGGGTGCGGGTAATCCGCCCGAATTATTTTTGGACCATTTTATTTTTACTTTTGTCAGCTGAAAATACGATGCATCTCATGTTATGCTCTATCCATTTACGATTCCCGACATAAACAACGTTTAGTTGTCCACTCAATTTTACTTACACATGAGTAATATAACAATCTCCATTACTAGCAAACCCAATTTTGTGAGTATTATTCCTAAAACTCTGATTTTAAACGAAATAAACAAGCAAGTTCAATGCGAACATCAAAGTTTTCCAGCATCCAAACCGCCGCGCACAAACCACCGCTACAGTTTTTTTCTGCACGCGATCGGTAAATGACGTCATCGGACCCCAGCAACCCCACACGTGTTATTGATTTATCTTAATGGGGCGTATCTATTTCATAAAAAAATGTTTGGAAACGGTAAAAAAAATCCCGATAGCAAAACGGTTGCGGAAAACAGCCCGTTCTGTAAGCTCCGTGTATATCACCAACAACAGCATACAGATGTGTTAACACAACTTTTCTCGCCAAGCGTCTGCTATTTGGCGCCAAAACATAACCATTCACGAGATAGTAGAATAGTCGTAGCAACTCGTCTAAGGAGCAATTAAATAATTTTCACATTGATTGCGGATTAAATTTTATGATTGGGGAATAAACGCAAATGAGAGACATAAATTGACCATATTTTCACACCTTATCGGCACGCACCGCAGGGTGGCAATTATATGACAGCGATTAACAATAGTGTCGTAATTGAACCGTTATAAATCATCAAACTGTTAATCCAAATCAGATGTCTGTGGCGTCTTTCTGAGGTGTCTGATCTGGGACTGCACTGTTTGCCGATGTCCCAAAAAAGGGCCGCGGGCATATGTGGGTTAATAAATAAATAACAATGGTGAACAGGTAAAGTTTTTTTCAACATTTTAATGTAAAATACATGCTTTCTGGTGATACTCGCACGCACATGCATTTTCCCGCCTTTTGAAGACGATCGCGTGTTCCGTTGTGTGTTACAAAAACTGGCCAAATTCTTACTTTTTCTCACTTACGCATCCACCAAAATTTCAGCAAATGTTCCATGCGGGTAATACAACAGAATAACAGTTTTCCCCTTGATTTTGGCAAACAAAGGGGGTGCGGGTAGTACGCAAATGCGGGTAGTACACACCAGAATACGGTACTGGTAAACCGCTTAGAGGATATAAGCCTGTCCAGGAACCGCGGTGCGAGGCGGACCGTCCATGCTAATAAACACGATTGGTTTCATTGGGCGACAGGGCTTGAGATGTTGTTTCATCTCAATGTCGGGTAAAAGTCCCACAAAATTGGAAGCAACGTCTCCTAAATGACCTATACAGTGTTGACTGGGTCATTAAACCTGAAATCAAACAAACAAACTAACGAGCACCGATAATCCGTGTAGCAGATAAATAGTATGGTTAACAAATACCGTAATCGTTTTTTTTAGCCTATATAATGATTTGTTTTAACGTCCCCGTCAACACTGTAAAGGTTATGGAGATGCTTCCAATTTTGCGGGACTTTTACCCGACAGTGAGATGAAATGACTTCTCAAGCCCTGCTGCCCAATGAAACCAATAAGGTTTTTAAGCATGGACGGTCCGACTCGCACCGCATTGCCTGGGCAGGCATAGATCCTCCAGGCAGTTTCCCGGTAGTCGTGTGTGGAGCCGTTTCAGCTCTGCGTAGAAGCATCATGCAGCCCATCTATTTCTTCAAGCCCCAAGCATATATAATGAAAATAATGGATACCCCTGTAAACCCCACTTTTCTCCATATAAAGTGGGGCTTAGAAGATATTCATTACATGGACTTGTTAACCCGATGCCTTGTGAACCATGCATCAGTAAATTTAACGTTCCTTGTTGAAAATGATGGTAAATATGTTGAATGCAACTATTCTCTTTCGGTTTCAGCAATTAAAATTTCAGAAATTATGTGTCTTTTAAGCTGTGGCAAATGTTTCTATATTGTTAGACAGGTTTTGGATGCTCGTTAGAACCGCCCCATTGAGGTGGTTCTAATGAGTACCCACAACCTATGTTTTGGAGCCGAAAAAGTAAAATAATATTAACTCCTGTAAAACCCAGTTTTTTCCATATAGTGGGGTTTAGAGGGGTGCTTATTACATGGACTTGTTATAGTGCGAACAAATTGACCTGAGACTGACCTTTATGCAAGGAATAAATTACTCACTGCTGTCGCCAAATACGTCGGCTTTCGTAAACTTCTCGTGAGTTTTCAGCATCACGTGAATTGGGACCCATTTACCGACCGCTTTGTATTGAATAACAATATTGTCATCTTCGGGAGAAGGCGAAGATAAATTCAGTCGGGTGTGAAATTATGTTAAAAGAGTTCACCAGTCTCAGGTCAATTTGATGAAACATGATGAAATGTCACTCGTCTTGCATGACAAGGGCATGTAGATTTTGGTAAATTTCGTGGGGACATGACAAAATTTATACTTGTCCTCTAACATGAGGTGCTCCCAATGGCAAGTGGAGAGCCGAAGGCTTCGGGGGAGCTTAATGGATAGGCAGTTGTCCGTCGTCATCGTCTGACGTTGTCTGACGTCAACACTTTCAAACGGCATCTCTTCTGAAGCCACTGGGCCGATTCAGCCCAAATTTCATCTGTAGCATCCTTGGGCTGGGGGATGGAAAGTTGTGTTTTTAATGAAATTAGGCTCATTAATTTGGTTGCTATGGCAACTTAGAGTTTCCTTAGACTTATAATGGGGAAAATTAAAAAATGGCATTTACTGCCAAACCTCTGCAGATATTTTGACAAAACTTTCACAGAAATGTGCCTTAGTTAATCTACTATCTGTCATATGATTTTAGGCCTACTGCTCATTTCAGTCGGTTGCCATGGAAACCAAAATGAAAAAAAAAAAAAAAAAATACGCTAAAAATCATCTCCTCAGAAACCATATTCTCTTTGAGGCTGAGAGTTTTTGGAAATTTTCACCACGTTTGCCTTTACAGGTTTTGTGTATTTTTATGAAATTTGGCTCTTTAGTTTGGTTGCCATGGCAACTTAGATTAATGCGGAAAATTGAAAATGGCATTTGCTGCCAAGTCATTGCAGATATTTTGACAAATGAAATGTTCCTTGAGTAAACGTCTCTCAGCCATATGCTTTTATGCCAACATGGGGGTCCCCCAGGTTGTGCCGGGGCCATGCCCCACCCCCTTTACTTCATAAAAGGCCCTATAACTCAGAAACCATTCAGATCCTCACCCCAAAACCATATATATTCTTGTTCCTTATGATAAGACGCATTCAGTGACACCAACCTGGGGGTCCCCCGGGATGTGCCAGGGTCATGCCCACCCCCTCCATTCCATAAAGGCCCAATATCTTGGAAACCTTACAGATCCCACCCCTAAACAATACATATTCTTGTTCCTTATGAAAAGATACATTCACTGACAGCCATTAGGGGTCTCACGGGGTGTGCCGGGGCCTTGCCCCACCCCTCCACTTCACAAAAGGCCATAATTTTATATCTCCAAAACCATTCAGATCCCCACCCCAAAACCATATATATTCTTGTTCCTTATGATAAGACACATTCAGTGACACCAACCTGGGTGTCCCCCAGGATGTGCCTGGTCATGCCCCAACCCATCCATTTCATAAAAGGCCCAATATCTTGGAAACCTTACAGATCCCCTTCCCTAAACCATATATATTCTTGTTCCTTATGAAGAGACGCATTCATTGACACCAATATGGGGGTCTTCCTGGGTGTGCCAGGGCCTTGCCCCACCCCTCCACTTCACAAACGGCCATATATCTCAGAAACCATTCAGAAGCCCCTGTGGTGCAGTGGTTATGCTACTCGCCTTGTAAACCAGGGGTCGCAGGATCGATCCCGGGCTTCTCCAGTCTTTCGGATGAGTCTTTAAACCGAGGTCCCGTCTCCATATGACCTTAGCTGTTGGTGGGACGTAATACTCAAACACTCACTCACTCAGAAGCCATTCAGATCTCCAGCCCTAAACCTTATATTTTCTTGTTTCTTATGATAAGAGCATTCAGTGACACTAACCTAAGGGTCCCCTGGGATGTGCCGGGGTTGTGCCCCACCCCTTCATCTCATGTAAGACCCCATATTTCGGAAACCTTACAGATCCCCACCTCTAAACCATATATATTGTTGTTCCTTATGATAAGACCTATTCATTGACACCAACCTGGAGGTATCCTGAGTCAAGCCAGGGCCTTGCCCGACCCCACCACTTCACAAAAGGCCATATATCTCAGAAACTGTTCAGAGCCCCATGCCTAAACCATATAATTTCATCTTCCTTATGATAAGACGCATTCAAATAACACTAGCTTGGGAGTCATCCGGGATGTGCCCAGGCCATGCCCCACTGCTTTACTTCATTAAAAGCTATATATCTCAGAAATCATTCAGATCCCCACCCCTAAACTATAATATTTTTGTTCCTTATGATAAGACTCATTCAATCACACCAACCTGGGGTCACTTTGTGCAAGGGCAGTGTGCCCCGCCCCTCCACTTTAAAGGCTATTTATTTCAGAAACCATTCAAATCCCCACCCCATAATCATATTTGTTCTTGATCCTTATCAAAAGCCCACCAACTTTGGGGTCCACAGGGGCCATTCCTCTCCTCTCCACTTCATAGAATGGCCTGGTATATCAGAAACAGTTCAGATTCCCACCCATAAACCATATATTTTCTTGGTCCTTATGATAAGACACATTTAGGGACAACAATCTTGGGCTTTCCTGGGATCAACAGGGCATGCCCCAACCCTCCACTGCTTAAGAGGGCTTATATCTCCGGCATACAAATCCCCACTGCTACACCATATATATTCTTGTTCCTTATGATAAGGCGCATTTAGTGATACCAGCCAGGGCTCCTTTGGGTCCATGCCCTACACCCTCTTCTTCATAAAAGGCCTAATGTTTCAGATGGGTGCTAATTTGGATATGGGGGTTCATTTGGGAGACTTTATAATTGGTAGATTTACATGATACATGTATCATGTTAAAATATATTGCTGCCATTGGGCTGTGTGCACCTGAGCTCTGGTGAGCATAGTGGCCCATGGGCCTCTTGTTTCAGACATGTGATGCTTATCCAAGACATTTTTCGATGGACATGACTTGCATGTGTATATATTTCAGGGTCAGGAACTGAAGATATACCGCTTGACACCTGTCAGTATAGCCAACCAAGAACAGGACCCGACTGTTGACTCCAGTAGCCAATCTTTTGACTGCAGCTTCACGCAGTGTAAGACTGAACCTATTACACAACTACTCAAAACAACAAGTATGACATTTTGTTATCAAACTCTTAACTTTATCCTCCTGTTCATGACAACCCTTTTCTTTGCAAACAGTGTAGATCCAGATCAGTTGGCTTCTGAAGAAACCATCTGATCACAACCCTTTTCTTTGCAAACATTGTAGATCCAGATCAGATGGCTTCTGAAGAAGCCATCTGATCAGGATCTACACTGTTTGACATTCAGTTCATGAATTTGTAGGAATAAATTACATCAAGTAATCTGATTGGTTCAAAGTCAGAAATGGGTGTGGCTAAACTGAATATTCAGCAAGAGAGGGGTTAAAGTGCAAGTTATCCAACTCAATTAACCCATGTAATTATTATGACAATAGGATTTTCCACCTAAAAACTTGGGATCCAGTCCATTATCATTCATGGAGGTGTCAGGCTTGTATTGTTTGTGTCAAGTTTTACAAAAAATTTCTGGTAATTTTGTAAACAGTGTAGACCATGATCAGATGCATTTTTTGTGGCATCTGATCTGGTTCTACTGTTTGCCAAGGACGCTATGCATATGTTATTTAAAGTGCAAAACAGGTAATTAAGCAGATGTCAGATATGAATTTTTTTATTCATTTAAGCCTTATCGTATTCACCGTATGTATTTGGACAGACAGGCCGTAGCTAGCAGTGTAGACCCAGATGAGATGCTGCAGAATGCTGTTTCATCAGGGTCTACACTGTTTACCACTCATTCTGCTATTCTTAGACATAACATCGGATAGAACAAGTATGGTAAGGATTTGAGGTGTTTGAATATTTAGGATAAGTACGGTATATTTATATAAATCATCTCCGTTCACATGAAAGGTCAAGTTTTATTTGCTATGAAAAATGATTTAGAAAAAAAAGCATCTGCCTCTGAGAGTTTACTGCTTGATTAAGGTTTATGGCTACAACTGAATGTTTTGCCTATTCCTCAAAGGGGAACAACTTAGTGAAAGCTGGTTCTCTGAGGATTTAGAATGTTTTCAGCTAGGTACAGTGTCACATTCCATACAATGACAAAACTCTCTATAATGAAAATTTCAGTGTAACAAATTTTAAGCTGGGTATGATTTCTGTAAGTGGATACTACAGTATGCTTTTAAGATTACAGATGAGAAACTCCTGGGTTAAGAACCAGGTAAGACCCAATCCAGCCTGCTCAACCACACAGGCTAGCAAGAACCTTGAAAGTTTAGTTATAGGATCTAGAGGTATTGGAATATCCTAGCAGTGAAATGCACAATCTGATTTGCACCTCTGTTGTCAGAAAATAGGCCATTTTTTCAAAACTAATGGTGTCGGTAGATAACATATCGTTGAAACTTTTCATCATTTAGGAAAGCAAATATGCTAATGTTTTTGTTGAAAAAATGTGAGTAGCTTTTGCATTTGCAAAAGCTACTGACATTTTTCCAGCAACGAATACCAGAATACAGTAGAATGTCGATGGCGCAAACTCTGAGTCAAATCCATTCTAAAGTCCCTCGGGAATTCCTCCAGATATGAAATAGTGAGGGTTAAGTCAGGGAGGTTTTCTTTTTTCATCTTGCAAATGTTTGCTGTGTTTACTCATTAGAATCGCCTCAATGAGGCGATTCTAATGAGTACACATAACATATATTTACATTTTAGAACGCTGAAAAGACGTCCCAAAATTATCTCTCTTATGCCTCCTAATATAGCATTAATAGTAACCCTCAATAGCTCAAACTACCATTGTCTCAAACAAATGTTCAGGTCCCAAAGGTGTTTGAGCCATCAGAGTTTTACTGTATAAGATATTGTACTTACTGGAACAGTTGACATTTTGACCACTAACAAGCTTGTTAACCCTTGCAGAATATTCATTTAATCCACACCCATTTCTGTATATCAACCAATCAAATTACGAGGACTGTTCAAATATGAATGCAACTAAGCACATAAAAATGATTCAGTGATAGATTTCGATGAAAAATTTATTTTGTCCCCTCAAAGTATTCCCCTTTAACAGATATACAAACTTTCAGTCTTCTGATCCAATCATTGAATGCATTTTGGTAGTCTTTTCTAGGTATACTATGAAGGCACTGGAATATTGCAGAACCGAGGTGTTTGCGCTGTACAAATTTTCGACCAGAAAGGTATTTTTTCAGCCGCGGGAACAAATAAAAATCACACGGGGCAAGGTCAGGGGAATATGGGGGTCGAGGGAGTTCAACAACCTTTTCTTGCTTCAGATAGTCTTGCCTTGTGCGATGACGAATTGTCATGTTGCAATCTGACATTGGCCAAACCAGTTGTGGGTCTTTGTTCTTTTCTTCAATTATTATTATATTTCTTCAATTTTCGAAGAACTTTATTCTTGTAAAACTTCGCATTTACAGATTTGCCTTTAGGCACAGCAACCTGAATAGCAGGGCCCTGATTTGAAAAGAATATGGCATACATTAGCTTCTTGAGGCTCATGGTCCGCTATGCAATGCATGGTCTTTTGTAATACTTTGTTGCCCATATTTTGTTCTGAATCTTTCGTTTTGGCTCAAAAAAGTGAACCCGTGTCTCGTCACCTGTGACGACATTAGCGAAAGACCATGCATTGTAATTTGGAAACTTTTTAAGCAACTTCTTGGCACACTGAACGTGTGTCTTTTTCTGCTCATCTGTCAACAGATGGGGAATCCATCTAGCACAGATCTTTCACATTTTCAAATCCCGTTTCAGAATTGTAAGAGCTGCTCCTAATGAGATGCCAACCATACTAGCTATTTGCCTAGTGGTGTATCGTGCATCGGTAGCAACTGTTTCTTTCACTCTAGCAACTATTTTGGCAGATGTTGCTCTTTTCGTCCGACGATCATGTGGTGCATCTTCTGTTGAGCCTAGCCCACAGCTGAATTTTTTACACCAAAGAAAAACTGTCGGAAAAGACATTTCATTATATTATATTTCATCAAAAATGTCTTTGCATCGTATACCAAGAATACAACGATTCTAAATATAGGACCGTATTTCAACGGCGTACTCTGACCTTCTTCCAACCATGTTTTGTATTAGTATACAAGAGTAGACAGTGTTTATCGAATGATATACATGGCTAAAGTGCACGGATTGTAACAGGTTTGGTATCAATGTATAGCTAAAATGTTTTTCTACGCTGTGATATTTATTTCCAGGTGATTTTCGCATTAGTGCATGAGAAAAAGTTCTACTTGCATTCATATTTGAACAGTCCTTGTACTTGATGTAATTTAATCCTACAAATTCATAAATTGAATGTCAAACAGTGTAGTCCTGATCAGAAGCCATCTGATCTGGATCTACACTTTTTCCAAAGATAGGGGTTGTCGTGAACATCATGATAAGACTTAAGCTAATGAGGCTTTAAACAACTGGACCTAGGTTTTCTCAAAACGAGGCTCATCTCTATACCCAGCAAAATCTATCACACCTTTGTTCTGTTGCAGTTCCACCCACAGCAAGCAATGAATTGGACAGATCCACTAGCAGGGAACCGGATGTCTGTTGCAGCCATAATTTAAATATTCCAACCTCTTCTGGAAAGATAAGCAATGTGAGTAGTAATTTAGCTGCTGTGTTTTAAAACCATAACAGGAAGTGATTTCCAAGATATCTGAATCCCTACTAAAATTTTGTATCATGTGACTTTGTTTACATTTCATTTGGCTGCATTGTGCTTCCACGCCGAGCTGAAATAACAGAATATTTGAGTACTGGTTAATGGCTTAGAAGATTTAAATAGAAGTGAAGCCAATGATCAGGAATCGATACAATTAACCCACAGCTCCCGTCAGAGACACCAAAGGGAAAGAAACATAAACCTGAAACAACAGACCCTAATGGAAACATCAATAGTGGGAAGCCAACAGGACAGTTACTTTCCCATAAAATGGCCAATTGACTATTCAAAACAAAATAATATAAGCGATACAAACACTCAAAGACAAACCATAGCAAAAATAAACCCCAACAGAAGAACCTCCTTGGAACAGTCAGTGAAACGAATTCCACTGGGGGGGGCTTAAATCGATTTTACGTGGCCACAATCCTCGCCCTTACTTCCGTCGCGATTTAGACAAATAATAAGCCTGCCCAGGCAAAGTGGTGCAAGTCATATTGTCCCTGCTTATAAACCCTTGGGGTTTGTTGGGTGGTAGGGCTTGAGATGTCATTAATCTTGGTGTTGGGTAAACGTCCCACAAAATCAGAAGCAGTGTCTCCAAAATGACCTTAATAATTTGACGGGGATGTAAAACATCAACACAACATCAGTGATCCCCAAAAGTACGTTCTTAGATTACTTCCTTTCGTTGTTGACAGTAAGAATTTGCTACTATATGAACACATTAAAAACTGAGGTTCCATCAAGAAAATACCCCTATATAATTTTGACCCCCTTAAACACTACTTTTATATAGTAAAACTGGGGTTTACATGGGTATGTATTATTTCCCTTATTTCTGTTCAAAACATAGATTGTGGGTACTCCTTAGAGCTGCCTCGCCAAGGCAGTTCTAACAAGTTCCTACAATCTATGTTTTGAGTAGAAATATGGAAAATATCAGAAATTTATCTGAAAATTTTCAGTTTTGGGTGGTAAAATTTTCAGTATATTTGAATAGGCATGTTTTTGTAATGCTTTTACTTGCTTGTTTTCACTGAATTTTTTTTGAACACTATTTATTGACAAATTTTAACAATTAGTTGGCCATCCAATCCAAAAAAAGATTGATATTTTTACTTTTGATGGCAAAATTGAGTAGAGTATGGTACCCATGCTAAATGTAATCCTTGATGTGTGTCAACGATCATAGGGGTGGATGCCACGTCTGGAAATGCGTCTGAGGCTCAGAAGTAGGTCAAAGGTCAAATAAGTGCAAAATAAACATGAAACTACTTATAACTCTCTTTTAACACATATTTGGAGAAAATGTTTGCTTAAAATCACCATAAACTATTCAGGTGCGGTGAACAATGGAAATTCATTATAAATATTCCCTCAAAGTATGTCAGTCTTATAGGTCAGGGGTCATTTAAGTGCAAAGCTCGTGAAAAACGGATGTTTTCTGAACACATTTTGTTATATTTAGCATAAGGTTGTGTTGCTGACCAGTATTTATTATACCCCCGCCATACGAAGTATGCTATGGGGGTATACAGTTTTCGTTCTGTCGTTCGTCCGTCCGTCTGTCCATGTGTCCGTCCTTCCGTCCGTCCATCCGTCCATTAACATTTTGGTTAAAGTTTTGCGTTAAAGTTTCTAAGACATTGTATCTTCTGAACCCTTTGATAGATTCAGTTGATACTTACACTGAAGTTACATACCGGTCTAAAGATTTCATTGATGCATGTCCCACCACCCACAGTGACCTTGAGGTCAAGGTCACAGACTTAGAAATTTTACATTTGGTGAAAGTTTTATGACAGGATTTATAGATGGCTGTATGTTCTAAACTCTAAGACAAATTCAGTTGATACTTGCATCCATGTTGCATACCAGTCCAACGATTTTGTGCTGCATGTCCCTTCTCCCACCCATTGTGACCTTGACCTCAAGGTCACAGACTTAGACATTTACATTTGGTTAAAATTTTAGGACAAACTTTATAGATGTCTGTACTAAACTCTAAGACAAATTCAATTGATATTTGCATCGATGTTGTATACCAGTCCAAAGATTTCATTGATGCACACCCCACCTGCTTCAGTAACACTGATGCCCCCACCCCTTCAGTAAGTTTGATGCCCTCACACTCTTGTAACGTGTATTTGATTAGAAAATCTGCTTGTTTACATGGATATGGGTTAAATGGAATAAAATGGGATACCAATGTTACAGCTTGAATCACTGATGATCCCCGATATTTATATAGCACTGGATTCTTTCTTTGTGACTTTGTTTCTGTAATGGGTCTGAAACATTGCCTTTGCCCAACTACCGTAAGTCAAATCGCGACTTCCGTTGAGCTAGCCTGTCCGACAACAGGTTGTATTAGTCAGAACCCACCAGCTGACTGAACCGGGTTGCCAGGCCGGTTTTTTTATCACAACATAGACAGAATACAACACTGTGCCATTTCTAAAACAGAAAAGGCGATATAAAATGGTTTTACAAGCATTAAATATTTTCAACTAAAATGTTACTCTGTTATGAGCAGGACCGATTTTAACACTTTCTTTGTGTAAGACAATTAAACATCAAACTTTAACCTTATCCCCTTAATTAAAATGCCGCATCTCGGATAACTGGCTATAATAGATTAACCAATTAACAACACATAAAAACATCCTTTATGCGTGACTAAGCAGGTGCAAAAAGCTTGATATTTTTACGTTTGATGACAAAATTGACTAGAGTATTGCACCCATGCTAAATGTAATCCTTGATGTGTGTCAACAATCATAGGGGTAGGTGCCACGTCTGGAATTGCGTCTGAGGCCAATAAGTAGGTCAAAGGTCAAATGAGTGCAAAATAAACACGAAACTACTCATAACTCTCTTTTAACATATATTTGGGGAAATTGCTTGCTTAAAATCACCATAAAACTATCCAGGTGCAGTGAACAATGGAAAAGTATTTTAAATGTACCCTCTAAGTATGTCAGGCTTTATTAGCCGAAACTACGTAGTATGACCCATCTTCTTTCTTATGAATGTTTTCATTGCTCTTAAAGGGACTCATTTTTTATTTTTATTTGCCTTCGCTGCAGCTGGTGTTGTGCCGTGTGGCGGCCGTAAAACGTCTCCCCGTACATCAACCATAGTGCAGTTTATATTTTACTTTTGGTCCTTTGAGATCAGCGTGAATATTCTGAGAAATCAGAAATAAATTATTGGTTTAGACTCATATTCTAGACAGGTTTTTAATTATTTGGACCCCATTTTGATTTATATCAGTCTTTGAGTCGACTGCCGATTTGAAATTCGCAAATTTGCAGTATGTTTCCTCTGGCTTTCGTTGTCGGATCATTACAGGGCCACTGATGAGGCTTTATTAGCCGAAACTACGTAGTATGACCCATCTTCTTTCTTATGAATGTTTTCATTGCTCTTAAAGGGACTCATTTTTGATTTTTATTATATGTCAGGGGTTATTTAAGTACAAAACTCGTAAAAAATAGATGTTCTCTAATCAAATTTTGTCATATTTAACAAAAGGATGTGTTGATGACAAGTATTTATTATAAAAAATACATTTGTTAAGTGTATTTGATCGAAGTGAAGGCAATGATCAGGAATCGATTCAATTAACCCACAGCTCCCATCAGAGACACCAAAGGGAAAGAAACACAAAAATGAAATAACTGGACCCTAATGGAAACATCAATAGCGGAAAGACAAAAGGACAGTTACTTTTTCACAAAATGGCCAATTGGCTATCCAAAACAAAATAATATAAGCGATATCCATATTCAAAGACAAACCATAACAAAACTAAATAAACCGCGACAGAAGAACGGCCTTGGAACGATCAGTGAAGCGAATTCCGCTGGGGGGGGGGGGGGGGGGTGCGGTCTTAAATCGATTTTATGCAGCTGTAATCCTCGCCCTTACTTCCCTCGCGATTTGGACAAATAATTTGTTCAGTCCGCATGGAAGCCTCCTAGCTCATCAGTGCAACATCTCACAGAACACAAAAATCAAAACAACCACAGAGATGAAGAGATGAAACAACGGTGAGGACAGCAAGAACCACTAAAATGCTGGAGCAAAAGAAAACCAAAACTTGTACTCCGATGGGCCCGACCAGAGACAGAGCATCACGCACCAACCAATATTACATGAAACTAAATTCTCTCTAATTCTCAGCCTGCCATTACGCTGGGACCGTCGTAGAATCTAAGGCCTGACCCACCGGCGTGCAATTAAAGAGGGAAGCAAAGTTGTCAACTGTGCTTGGGTTAACTACCATGCATGCAGTCTGTCGTTTAACCTTTATATTGTACCCAATTTTTTATATCGAAGAAAGATTCTACAAAATTGGGTGCTGAAGTCATTGAATTATATATATATATTTTCTGAATTTGTATACAAAGTTACCATAAATTTCGGGTTCCGATAGACTTTTTAAGACCAACATTGGATTTTGGAATTAAATTGGAATGACGTCTTCAAAATTTTGAAAAGGCTTTGTGTAGTTTATGATACCGATAGCCCTGATTAAGAAGTTAAGCAGTTAACAATTTATATCGAGTGTTGAAGTCAGTTACATGACTAGACACTCTGGCAAATCGAATTTATTGCGAAATGTAAATGCCATAGGATGCCGCACGAGGAACATCACCATCCAAAAGAAAGAAAGCTCGTATCTGTGATATCGGAGAAACCCCTATTTGAATTGCATTACATAGACTTGTCAATGTTGAAGTAAAATCATTTAATCATATGGGCGCAATCGCGAATACATATTAGCTGTTACCCTTTATATTGCAGTGATCTAAACGGCTCTTAAAATGAAGTGGCATCTTGTAAAATACAAACTTTGAAGACTGTTAAACACTTACATTAAGCGGCAGCAAATTTTGGCGCTTTTTATGAGTATACCTTTTTGCGGATTCATATTTTGGCGGAATTTCGATTTCCGAAGAAAAAGAATCGGTCGAATCTACAAAGCCATGTAAAATGACAAAAAATCATCGGATTTGGTCATCAACAGTGTCATGCAAAAACTGTAGTAACTAGTTAAATTTTTGTGTTCACCGCATGATTAACCCAATGTGCTACCTTGATAATCAAAATGTCTGTCTTGAGGTGTGTCACTTTCCTCTTATCTGATTGGTTTACCCATCATATTGAGCTCTCAGTTAAAACCATCAATCAATTACTAATTACATCCACAATTTTGACAATAACTCTCAATGTGTGTTTGTTTTCATTCAGCCGCTTTGAGCTGTCTTATGACTAGAACATTGTCTTTCTTTATTTCGGCTTCTAAAGAAGTAAATACATTTTTTCTTTTGTCACCGATGATGCCTATGACCTATTGACACATTATAGTTGTGATGTGTAAAAAAAGTTTCTTCTCTTGCATTCTTTTTGCTTTATTGGCGGATTTTTATTTTGGTGTTGTTTTTTTTCTGACTGCAAATAGCGCCAAAATAAAATGACCGCCAAATATAAGTGTTTTACAGTAGCTGCACGTGACCTTTGATGATGACCCACTTGTGTTGTTATTAGATATATCTTCATCATATACTATATCCTTGACATGTCATTGTGACGTTTAGTAAGAACTCAGAAGACGATTTGGAATGTTGCTTATAATAATGGATGGCATGTGAATAAACAACATATTTTGCAAAAACATAAACATATTTTGCCAAATATGTACTTAAATGACCTGTGACCTAAGGCCGATTAGGTTGGCCATTATGCTGTTTGTATAATGTGTGGGTTTTATGCTTCCTAGATAAGGAAATGGCAACTAATTTGGCTTTGTTTCAGTTGACATACTAGATAACCGTTTGTACAATAAATATTGATGCATATTTAAAGAAAATTTGTACTTAAATGACCTTTGACCCTGGCCAAATCTATGATACAACTTCTTTTATCACATATGATACATAAACAATGTCCTTAATACATTGCTGGTGTTTGAATTAACTTTATTTGGTCTACTTAGATAGAGAGGGGGGTACAAATACCAGCATATACAAATTTTATTGTATTTTTGCACTCATTTGACCTTTGACCTAATTCTGAGGCTCAGGGGCATTTTCAGAAGTGGCATCCACCCCTATCACTTTTGCATGACACTAAAGAACACTATTAGCATGGATGCCATACTCTACTCAATTTTGCCATCAGAATTTTTTTTGCGTGGTTTGGATGGCCAACTAAATATAAAATACAAGCATGACCATAAGCTAGACTTTAACCGATTCAGCAAACAGTGCAGGCCCAGATCAGACGCCGGGCCTCCACTGTTTAATAAAAGTTCAGTCATTTTCCAAATAAATTTTGGTGAAAACACAACCTGACACCCCTAAATTATGAAATTAACTCCTGCTATATATAAGGTGGAAGATTCCATTTGGTACAAAAAGGGTTAAACATGTATTAAGCAAGCACCTTAGGGATAACCAAAATCTGCTTGCTTAAGACAGGTGCTTTAACACATTTGCCTTCTTTGGGAACTGAATGTCTGCTTGCTTAAGACAGGTTGCTTGCTTAATAGAGGTGGACACTAAGACAGGTTTTACTGTATTATCTCCTGCATAATGGATTTCTATAGAAATTAATTGAATTGCATAAAAATGCGTAGTTAAATATATCCTGATGTTAATTCATACAAATTTTTCTGACACTTTCCTTCATTCTGGCTTAGAATTTAATTGTATACAATTAATGGATATACTGTTGACATTTAAGAGAGATGTATACATCTGGGCCACTTGTTTAAAGCATCATTATCTTAATGAGCTTGTAAGTTGCAAAATTGTTAACTGTTATAGCAAGCTCAATAGCTAATACTCTGCAATTTTTGCTGGAAAAATATGCATAGCTTTTGCATTAGCACTGATTTTCAGAATAGGTCACACATTTTTCAGCAAATATATTAGCATATTTGCCTTATTAAATGATCAAAGTTTTAATGATATGTTAATGTGCATCATCAATTCAGCCTTGACATTTTTGCCACTGCTTTTTACAAGGGGGGCAAGTTTTGGGACTTCATGTTCAGTTTCTTGTGATATCAGTACCTAAAGAAAGGGTTCTGCTCTTACAGGAAAGACCCCTATTGATCAGGGAGGCAAAATTATTTTTGAAAGAGTTCCTTCCCTGAAGATGTATGCATTCACCTAAAAAATCAGTGAGATTTGTATGGATATTTTGGTAAGGTTCTAAACCATTTTATTGTAATGATCCTAAGTATTTGGACATATAGACATAAGCAAACAGTGCAGACCCAGATCAGACTGCTCCTGAAGGAGCAGTCTGATCAGGGTCTCCACTATTGGCCATGCCCTTTGCACCTTTTGGACTCCTTACAGGATTGTGAAACAAATTTGTTTAAATTTTAGGAGAATAACAGCAAGTCCTCAAGGTGTCCAAAGCTTTAGAATTTTTATGGTAATACTGGAAAAAAAATAGGACACTGCTAAACAGTGCAGGCCCAGAGCTAGCACTGCTGAATTCAGTGGCTGTTTGAGTCTTCACTGCTTACAGAAAATTCAGGGGCCAGTTGTTCAAAACTAATGTTATTGTTGGATAACATATCGTTAAAAAAATTGATCTTATAATTTGGCATACATATTAAATATTTTTACTGTAAAAATGTGAGTAGAAGCTACACCCATTTTTTCAGCAAAAATAATAGCACATTAGAAATTATCTTTGCTGGAACAGTTAACATTTTGACCACTTATAAGCTTGTTAAGCTAACAATGCTTTGAACAACTGGTCCTGGTAGTCATTTTCTACATCTTCATGCTTAGAAAGTCCAAAATTTAAAATGGACTTCTGTTATACATAAGATGGAAGATTCCATCCAGTACAGAATAGTTTAATTTTGCCAAAATTATGTCCTAAATTTTAAAGGTACCCAAAGTTGAACCTTTCCAACACTGCCACTCGTGTACATGTGAGCCCAGAACCCAGGCATCCCCGGGTGTACTGAAGAGGTCAGTAACTATATATGATGACCAGGAGCTAACAAAGGAGGAGATCAGACAAATGACACAGAGGCCAGAATCCATCAAGTTGGACACCAGCATCTTTTCCAGTACTCAGAATTCTGATACTTTTTGTAAAGTACCTTACAAAAGTGTTACAAGTTCAAATAATATAGTCCAAGATCACAGAATTGACTCTTTAGACTCTGTTACTGCTCAAAAGCAACTTGCAGAATGTGGTGATAAAACAAGAAATGTTAATCTCAGGAACAGTTCAGATGCTCATTCCAGTAAAACTATGGATGGCTCTTTAACAAAACAGAAAGATATATTCAAGAGCAATAGAAATGTAGGAAACTTAGTTGATTATACGCCTTCCAGCTCAAGCAGTGATACAGAAAACTGGTCATTTTCAGGGAGTTACTGTGAAAGAAAACATACTCACAAACTAGAAGGGCCGGATTCAAATGAAACTGTAAACCAGGATCTTTCAGAATACTCATATGCTGTTTATAGGGAGGATAATGAATCTCATGTTCATGAAGAAAACTATACATTTGCAGTGGAAAGCCCAGAAGCTGGTAGCAGTATGGATACACATGTTACAAATGAAAGACTAAGTAAAAACAATAATGAGATTAAATTTTCAAATACTGAGTATGCGACAGAAGAACAATATCAGGATTATAATGATTGGAATAAAGATTCTGTTTTAACAAACATCGTTTATTCAGCAAACTTTACAAAAGATGGTGGTTTTCCATCAGAGATGGACTGCCAGTCTTTTGCTGATGTGAATGAGATACAAACATCTCAGAATGAAAACAGCCATCATGATATTTCAAATGAAGCCAGTAATTGTAAATCAGTTATTGTTTCAGACATGGATATTACTGAAACTAATGAGCCAACATATGAACAACAGTTAAAAACCAGAAATACTCAAATTTTCTTCGAAAACAGTGCTTCAAATGCTGATATAGCAGACTTTGTTGATGACAGTGCAATACAAGTTGTTAATGAACATGATATTGGTGACATTTATAATGGCAATCCAGCAGACAACAGTGCTATACATGTAAATGATAGTGAATATACTTTTAATGACTTTCTTGATGACAGTGCAATAGATTTTAGTGATGAGAAAGACAATATTAATGATTTGGTAGATGATTCTGCTATTCATGTTGTTAACTTTGAAAGTGTAAATAAAATTGATGATTTTGTGGATGACTCTGCGATACAGGTTGTGAACACTGATAAAGAAAAAAAATTACAAATGGTAGATATCTATGCCTCTTCAGTTATACCAGGACTAAGTAATGCACTGACAGGAGACTGCACGTCAAAGTCAAAACCTGGAAGTTTTTACACTTACGAAAGTTTGCAAAGATTTGTGTCCTGTCCAAATGATTTTGGATATGAGGAGCCTAATAAACAGATAAAATTTCAGAAGATTTCTGATAATATGGAAATGCCAACAATTGCCGATTCATTTACACCAATCACAGAACATTTAAATCTTCAAGATTTTCTTACAAAAAGTAGAACAAACACTAGTCATTGTAATAGAATTGATACAGATGATATGCCAACCACTGATGATATGCCAAGCACTGTACATTCTTTAGGTCGAGCAAAGAAAGGGAAAACACCCATTCAGATTGAAAGTAAGCCAAACAGACGGTCTTGCACAGATATTAATACAATAAAACCTAATGATAATACATGCATGAGGAATATTATGTTTCAACAAAAGATTAGTAAACTTGAGAACCGCCCCCTTCCACCACCTCCATCTGCTGGAACTGACCATCAACCTCAAGGTCATCTTTGGCCATCAAGGAAATCACCTCCACTTCTGCCACCAAAAATACCAAAGATGTCTCCTCATCCATACAAACTGGTTTCTGGTGGGAAAACTTCCAGACCATCCTTAGATAATCAGCTAGCGAATGACAGGCTGTTCATACATTATAATAGCTGTCTGCAGGGCTACCCTGGCTGGAGTCCTAGAGAAACCGAGTATACTGTAAGTACAATAATCTTTCTAAATTTTCAGACATCTCACTTAGTTTGCAAGAGATTAAGGGGAATGGATACACCTGATTTTTTTTTGTGGGTGGTGGGGGGGGAGTTGCCATTTTTATAAGGGAGGCAGCTTTTGATACTTCCTGTTTGCTTTTGGATCTACTCTTAAGGGCATATGCTACAAAATACTTCCTACATTGAAAACTGTTTAAGAGTCTGTATATGTTCAGTATCATATGCTGGCTCACCACTTATGAAATAAGAACCATATGTTACCGTGCTGAATCTTAAGTAATCGGAACACGAAGGAAATCACACCAAAATGTTTTCTCAGAAATATCCTAAAACAACCATGTTAGTTAATAGAATGTCAAAAATGACTTGAGGCAATTCTAACAAGTACCTATAACAATATATGTTTCCATGGTGAAATGAGAAAAATTATCCCTAAATTACCTCATTACTGCTGTTACTTGGACCTTTGCTGCTAAACCCTTATCCTGCTGCATAAATTAATTTAACCACACTCACTTACATTTCAACCAATCAAATTACTTTATATAATTTATTAATTAAAATTTGCAGAGTGAATGATGGTGTAGATCCTGATCAGATGAGTCATCTGATCCGAATCTACACTGTTTGCAAATGCATTGTAGATCCTGATCAGATGGCTTCTTCAGAAGTAATCTGATCTGAATCTACACTGTTTGCAAAGGTAGTGGTTGTCATGAACAGAAGAATAAGGGTTAAATATGTTTCTCTAAGCTAGTTCTATTTTTGTATTATATAAAGGGGATTTAAGACAATATGAGTACAAGATGTTGATTTAAAAAAAAATCTTTACCTCCACATATTCATGAAAATGTTTTCACAATACACAGTAAAACTTTTTTTTTTCAACATGGAATTTTAAAGAGATTTTTACTAACAGTAATATAACAGATTTAAATCAGTATTGATCAAAACTCAATAAATATACATTGTGTCTTAAAATACATGTACGTATATTTTCCACATTCTACACAATAAGCAAAACATCATAACTCTGGTTTTCCTACTTTTAAAGTTATTGCCCTTTGAACATTGAACAAAACCATTTCTGCCATGTCCATAACTCTGACGCCATGAAACTCCATTCAAATGTAAAGCACCATGAATGGATTGGCAGAACATATGAACATACTGGTTTGCCTACTTTTGGAGTTATTGCCCTTTGAACATTGAACATAGCCATTTCTACTATGTACTCATGTTCACTCTTTAAGTTGAAAATTGTTTGAAATATTTTCATGAAACTTCTCACAAATGTAAAGTACCATGATATGACATGCAGATCACAAGAACCTAAAACTCTGGTTAACATACTTTTTGAGTGACGGCTCTTTGAACATAGTAAATATTGAAAATAGCCGTTTCTACCATGTACTCAAGTCCGCTCTGTATTTGTTTTGTTTGATTTGAGGTTTAACATCCCCTTCAAATCTGTATAGGTCATTTTGGAGACGTTGCTTCCAATTTTGTTGGACTTTTACCCAAGGACGGTCCGACTTCGCATGGCTTTGCCTGGGCAGGCTTAGATCATCTAAGCAGTTTACCAGTACTTGTGTGCTGTCGGTTTCAGCTCTGCATGGAAGCATCATGCAGCCCATCTATTTCTTCAAGCCCCAATGGGCAGGGGCCGAAAAGTCTGCTCTGTAATTTGGAGACCATTTCAGATATATTGACAAAACTTCACACAAATTTAAAGCATCTTGAGATGAGGTGCAGAACACAAGAAGCATAACTCTGATTAACCTAATTCTGGAGTTATGGCCTTTGAACATTAAAAAAAAGAGATTTCTATAGCATTTTCTTGGTTACTTTATGCATGATATGGAAGTAGTTCGACCAGGTACCTTGGTTAAGCAGTGGTTAACCAAAGTGTGATCAAACTTAGTCTGGTAGCGGTCTGGTAGCATGGCGGGAAAGTGTGACATCACTCTGGTCGAACCAGACAAAAGTGTGGGTTACTCTGGTAGATACGTCACACTATACTTAACAAAGATGGCGGCGAAAGGTGCAAACACTGGTGTCCGGAAATTGTCCGGGAAATGGCCGGGAATTGTCTGGGAAATGGGGGTTAGTGGTGCGTTATCCCTTATATCTCCACTTCGGGTGGTCAGAAATTAATAAAATTAGTATCAAATAAAATTTTAAGCTCCATTCTAAAATATTATTAAACAATATTTTTCATTATTAACAGATTAAGGGTCCATTTCTGAAGTTGATTTGTCTGAGAATTTCCCCGGAAAAATTAACTTAAAAAATTGACTCCTAAATTGTTAAAAAATTTTTATTTTTTTTTATCTTTTAGAATGGAGCTTAAAATTTTATTTGATACTACTTTTATTAATTTTTGACCACCCGAAGTGGAGAAATTAGGGATAACGCTCCACAAACCCCCATTTCCCGGACAATTTCCGGTCATTAGTGTGCACCCCATGTTTTTTAAGACTGCTTCTATTCAAGAAATAGAGGGTCTGTCTACCAGTCAGCCAAACATCTACCAGAAGTCGTTCGATCACACCGGTGAAAAAACATGGAAATCATGGGAAGAACGTGCACAATTTGACTTCCGCTACCATGGTCTAGTAGATGATCTAACTCCCTCATGATATGCAGAACACAAGAACCGTAACACTGAATTACCTACTGACGGGTTTAACGCCCTTTGAACATTGTAAACCGTGATCCTAATAATATACTTGTGCCCTTTCGATAACTTGAAAATGATTGCAGAGATTTTTTTGAGGCCTTGCAAAAATGTAAAGCAGCATAAGATGACTTGCCATTAAGTCTGGCTCCAAGTGGCTTAACTAATTTTTGAGTTATGGATCTTTGAACATTGAAAATAATGGTTTCTATGATGAAATTGTATCTACTTTGTGTATCACATACTTCTTATAGCCCCAGGACTATACTGGATTTGCCATTATTCTGTGATTCTGTCATTCCATGATTCCATGACTGCATAATTAAAATGCATTTTGCTTAATAACTTTTATGAGAAAAGGAAAAATATTTTATCTAAAGAAACAGAAATTTAATATATAAATTAATCGTCATTGTGTTTAAAACACTGGAAATATTCCCCTCAGGTCTTGCAAATCTGATAAATACTATCAGATTTGCACATTGGACACCTTGAGGGCTTGTTGTAATTGTCCTAAAATTTTAACAAATTTGGTTTACGATCCTGCAAGCAGTCCAAAAGGTGCAAATGAAATGGTAAACAGTGTAGACCCTGATCAGACTGCAGTCTGATCTAGGTCTGCACTGTTTGGTTATGCCTATTTGTCCCAATGCTTAGGATCATCACGGTAATACTATCTATCTATTTATACTGCAGCAACCCTGTTAAAGGCATTTATTCTGTAACAGTAAAACACACCGTGTGTCCATAATTGTTTTATTGCCCCCTGTGATATACTGACTATAGCAGATCAAAGGCGGCCCTTAATAGGGTGATTAGTAGCTCTTGTTGAATCCCCTGACTTAGACACTTAAGGTGAAAATCAATAATGTACACCAGTCAACAGTAAGTAATTTATTGATTTTCCCCAAGGCGGCCCCTTACCTGTTGAAGGCAGAGGACTTCTCTCCAGTGAGCACTGAGGGCTACATAATATTATGTAATGAAATGATAGTCCTCAATAATCAAGAATAAATGCCTTTAAGAGGACTATCGTGCGGGTGATATACTGATTCTTAACTTCACTTCAGGTTGAAAAGACATTACAGAGTGTTGTCAAAAGTAATGGATATTATCTTTTCTGGTACATAAGAAGTCGCAGGAGATTAGCTGTCAGCATAAGGTACATCTCTATCACTTCAGTAATTTAGTAGAAAATTTGTACTTAACACTTCAAACACCACTGAAAATTCTGTCTCCTTATTCTGAGTTGTCCATATTTGGTCATTACCTCAGTCACATGTGTATCTTCTTATACTGGGTAGAGCCGATCTTTTTTTTTTTGTTTTCAGAGAAAATAAGGCTTGACATTACATATGAATAATTTCTGGTAAATTGTCAGCTCAGCATTATATGCAACAGTTCAAAGACAGCTAGTGTAATAACCTCTTGAAGAGTTAACCCTTTCCCACTCAGATACGTGTTTTTACGTGTCTGCACCCCCCCCCCCCCATTTTGAGGCCCCAGAAGCACCTAAAATCTTTATTTCTAGCCCTGGATAGTTATGTTTGCTTTAGGATTTGTTGGGCAAAAAAGTGACCTGTTTTTTCGCGCGCCTCCCCCCCTAAAAATATTCTGTGGGGGGATTGAAGGGGGGCGCTGCCCCCCTCACATCCCGAAAGATTTTGGGTGTATGGCCCGACCGGCCGCTAAAATTTATATCTGAGGGCGTCTGGGGTCAAAAATGCCTGAAAATTGATGCTGATAAAACATGCTGCAAACAGTGAAAATGGCCAGTGCCAAACACCTTAATTGTTGCCATGACAGCTGTGCGAAGATTAAAATGTGGTCAAAAATTCATGTGAAAACACACTTTTTGCCAACTTTGAGATGCCCCCTCTTTACCATGACAACAGTGATCAAGTCATGAAAGGTTGCATTTGAAAGGCTACTGTCCAATGAACATTCATACCGAGTTTGGTGTAAAACAGACCATCCATTATGAAACAATGGCTAGTTGAAGTTGCTGTCAGGTGCAACACTGTGAAAATCAGCGAAATTCACAAAATCCCTGAGTGGTAAAGGGTTAATCTTTATGCCTCAACATGCCAGGGATGTTTGTTTGTTTTGAGGTTTAACCTCCCTGCCAACACAGTATAGGTCATTTTGGAGACGTTGCTTCCAATTTTTGGGGACTTTTACCTGACATTGAGATGAAATGACATCTCAAGCCCTGTCGCCCAATGAAAACAATAAGGTTTATAAGCATGGGCGGACCAACTCGCACCGCTTTGCCTGGGCAGACTTAGATCCTCTAAGTGGTTTACCATTACACGTGTGCCGTTGGTTTCAGCTCTGCGTGGAAGCATCATGCAGCCCATCTATTTCTTCAAGCCCCAATGGGTGGGGGCCAACATGCCAGGGTGTAAAGTCATGATGTTCAGGTTGTGCTATTTATGTATCTTTGAGACTGTTAACCTTTATCATGCTGTTCATGATAAGCTCTATCTTTGCAAAAAGTGTAGATCCAGATCAGATGGCTTCTGAAGAAGCCATCTGATCTGGATCTACACTGTTTGGCATTCAGTTCATGAATTTGTAGGAATAAATTACATCAAGTAATCTGATTGGTTCAAAGTCAGATATGGGTATGGTTAAACTGAATATTTAGCAGGATAAGGTTTAAGTCGAATGACTACACCAATCATATTTTCTGACATATTTGAAAGGGAGATAACTTTTGTGACTTCCTGTCTGCTGCTCTGTACAACAAAATATTGCCGCCAAAAACAGAAATGTAAACACTGAAGACCCAGATCAGACTGCTCCTGAAGGAGCAGTCTGATCTGGGTCTACTCTGTTTGCCATTCGGTCTGCACCTTTTGGACTGCTTGCTGGATCCAGTGTTATTGATAAGCTTTTGCCCGAGGAGTACTGTTACTCCTTCAGCGAAAGACTATAGGTGTATCCTGTGATTCTTTGAGAGTATCGGTGCTCCTAACATCAAAACTAGTGTCATATCTTCATCTGTCATCATAAGATGGCTGTTAAGTGCACTTATTATAATGTCAGACGTTGGAAATGGCCACATGTAAAAGACGTTAAACACATATTCTATCATGGTAACATAGCGGTACACATTTTCATGTGAATAAGTTGGTGGACAGCAAAATGATAAATTACTTTTTCTTCTAAGGAAGTATCAGATCAGCCTGTAAATCTAGCCAATGTGGTCATATTCTTCGCATGCGTTCTTGGAATAACCCAGACGCCACTGAAGGCTAGATTTGATCAGACTGTGCAGGCTGGTCGGAGCCTTCAGCCATCACACAGGTCATTTTGTCATCCAAACGTTTTCAAACGCATGTTTTGTGTTCCCATTTTTCTGTCTGCAGCGGCCTTATGTGCTGCGTGTTAAAAGGCGGAAAATTTCCACTAATTATAGCAACTGCGTGCGATTGGTAAAAGGCGGGAAATTCAGCACTCGGCAAAAATACAATAAAACTTGCGACCAGTGAAGACTCAGATCAGCCAGCGCATCTGTGAAAGCGAATAAGTCTGTCTTGGTTGCTGCGTTTGCATTCTTTTATGATGCGCTGCCAGTCATTCTGCTTAATGTTCAAAGACGCCGACAAGACATCTTAGGGTGTTAACTAATTTAATCGGCTACTTGATGGATAGCGGTAAATAAGCATGCACTGCGTGCTGATCGCTAGATATATGAGTACCGAAGTCCTGCCAATTAGGACTCAATAAATATAATTTTGGTTAAATGTATACGGAACACGGCGGACAAAGAGATCGGTCTGTGCAGCAGTGGTTCTATCTCGACGTGCATTGACGACAATGTTGCGAGAAAAAAATACGTCGGGATAAAAGTATGAACACTGTTTTATGTATTTTGTTTATTTTCATAAAAAAGTTTAAATAAATTTTAACTGGTTCAATTATAACATCATTTGCTGGTGATATATGCGGTGCATCAAACTATGAATAAATACTGGTAATCCCGTGAAAACCAGACACATAAACTTTGATGTGCAATCGTAGCATGCTGCGACAAACGACACAGGATTCACCAGCCCATTTGCAGATTGTTTTCCAGTGCGTCAGGTGCGACAGAAATAATATTTTTCAATTAATATATACTTGAATCGTGTCAAAAGTAAACAACCCCCATGATGCAATAATCAAAGGCGTCGACATACACGTGTCGGAAAACGACAATGAGCAAGGTTTTTAAGCCTCCAGTTTAGAGTTTTCACCAATGGCTCAAGGACGCAAAAATGAGTCACGGACGCAAATTGTCTTGCAGCTGCGTCCTGCGGACGCTAAGCAGAAAGAGCTAGCGCAAGCGCTGCCTGGTTGGATATATATTCGCTGTTACATTAATTATAAGTTTCCTGTTACCCCAGTTGTTGTTGCTTCTGTTTTGTTTTTCCACAAAATACAGATTAAACCATTTCAGTACAAGTTAGTCAAATTTTCAACGTGAATCTCTGCGATTTGGGAGAAATAGCAGCCAGAAATTTCTCATGCGTTTGATTTTTTTTCTTGCGCTTTTCCGGAGAAACTTGTCGATTTAACGTTTGTCAGGTTCTCCAGAAAAAGAAAAGTGGGCTTAACTTTTTAATCTTTTGCGCATCTGTTTTGATATGTAATTCCTAACTACATGACAATGTGAATCTGTAGGTCTGTCGGAGACAAATTATTTTCTCGAAGATGACACTCCGTAAAAGTCAATGTGGTTGCCTAACAATATTCAGGATCGTATTTTTATGCACGCTTGTCATAAAGTTACTGTTCATGCTTCAGGCGTTGTCATCTGATCAAGTTAATAAAGTTAATAATGCGGGCGACTTTCCCTTTGATAATAAATACCGTTATGTAATCACGCATCAATAATCGGTTTCCTAATCATGTTGATAGTTGTCATAACTTGAGGCTGATAAAAGATAAGCGGGTCGGTATTCAATATATGAGCGTCAAAAGGTAAGGTTGAAGTGTTTTAGCGTAATTAAAACAAATTCCATCACCCATCGAATAGTTCTTGAACATTGGAACAGATTTTGTTTAAGACTATGATGCGCCGAAAATTACCTCGATTTCGATCGCTTTTTGACAGGCAACACGTTTTTTAGCTCACCTGAGCCTTTAGGCTCATAGGTGAGCTTATAGTATAGCCATGGTCCGTCGTCCGTCCGTCCGTCCACCATTTTCAAAGATCATCTTCTCCTATACTGCAGGGCCAATCAAAGCCAAATTTCATATGGAGCCTCAGTGGGATGGGGGGAACGAAAGTTTGTTCGCGGGGTCTGGATCACCTGACCAAGATGGCCGCCATGCCCATATATGGTAAAAAGCCTTCAAAAATCTTCTTCTCCAGAACCATAAGGCCAGTGGCCTTGATACTTGGCATGTAGCATATGGTACTCGGACCCATCATGGTTTGTACAAATGGTGACCCCGGGTTGACCTTGACCTATTTTACAGCAATGTCAAATTTGCCGAAGTAGGCTTTTGCATGGGGCAAAGTGAAAATAATGGATTTATAGGAAAACCATTGAAGACAGTGTCACCAAAATTTGTAGATCAGGTAAAGTAACTGAATACATGAAGATCTATGGGTCAGAAAGGTCAAGGTCATTCATTGGCCTTAGACCAAGGTCATTCAGGATCCATATTTCAAACATTTTTTTCTCCAAAACTGCTGAGCCAATTTAAGTGAAATTTAATATGGAGCCTTTGTGAGTTGAACAAATGAAAAAATGCCAATACGGTCTAGATCACATGACCAAGATGGCCGTCAAATGGTGACCCCGGGTTGACCTTGACCTATTTTACAGCAATGTCAAATTTGCCGAAGTAGGCTTTTGCATGGGGCAAAGTGAAAATAATAGATTTATAGGAAAACCATTGAAGACAGTGTCACCAAAATTTGTAGATTAGGTAAAGTAACTGAATACATGAAGATCTATGGGTAAGAAAGGTCAAGGTCATTCATTGACCTTAGACCAAGGTCACTCCGATTTCTTATTTCAAAAAAAAAAATTTTTCTCAGAAACTACTGAGCCAATTTAAGTGAAATTCAATATGGAGCTTTTGTGAGTTGAACAAATGAAAAGTTGCCAGTACGGTCTAGATCACATGACCAAGATGGCCGCCACGCCCATATATGGTAAAAAGCCTTCAAAACTTTTCTTCTCCAAAACCGTAAGGCCAATGGCTTTGAAACTTGGCATATATCATATGGTACTCGGGCTCGTCATAGTTTTTACAAATGCTGACCCTGGGTTGACCTTGACCTATTTTATGGCAGTGTCAAATTTGTCAACTTAGGCTTTTGCATGGGAAAAAGTGAAAATAATGGATTTTTAGGAAACCATTGAAGACAATGTCACCAAATTGGTAGATCAGGTAAAGTAAATGAATACATGAAGATTCATGGGTAAGAAAAGTCATCATTCAGTGACCTGGGACCAAGATTAACCAGGTTCCATATTTCAAACAGTTTTTTCTCAGAAACCGCTGGCCCAATTCAAGTGAAATTTGATATGGATCCTTTATATGATGAACAAATGAAAATTTGCTCATATGGTCCAGGTCACATGACCAAGATGGTGGCCATGCCCATATATGGTAAAAACACTTCGAAATTCTTCTTCTCCAGAACCGTAAGGTAAATGACCTTGACACTTGGCAGGAAGCATCTGGTACACGGGCCTATCATAATTTGTTCAAATGGTGACCCTGGGTTGACCTTTACCTATTTTACGGCAATGTCAAATTTGCGGACTTAGGCTTTTGCTTGGGAAAAAGTGAAAATAATTGATTTTTAGCTCACCTGAGCCTTTAGGCTCATAGGTGAGCTTATAGTATAGCCATGGTCTGTCGTCCGTCCATCCGTTGTCCGTCCGTCCACCATTTTCAAAGATCTTCTCCTCCAAAACAGGGAGGCCAATCAAAGCCAAATTTCATGTGGAGCTTCAGTAGGATGGGGGAACGAAAGTTTGTTCGGGGGGTCTGGGTCACATGACCAAGATGGCAGCCATGCCCATATATGGTAAAAAGCCTTCAAAAATCTTCTTCTCCAGAACCATGAAGCCAATGACCTTGAAAGTTGGCTTGTAGCATCTGGTACTTGAGCCCATCATAGTTTGTAAAAATGGTGACCCTGGGATGGCCTTGACCTATTTTATGGCTATGTCAAATTTGCAGACTTGGGCTTTTGCATGGGAAAAAGTGAAAATAATGAATATTTAGGAAACCATTGAAGACTACGACACAAAAATAGGTAGCTCAGGTAAACAAAATCAATACATGAAGATTTATGGATAAGAAAGGTCAAGGTCATTAAATGACCTTGGACCGTCGTCTGTCCGTCCACCATTTTCAAAGATCTTCTTCTCCAAAACTGAAAAAGCATGGCCTTCGAACTGTCAGAAAGGTAGGAATAGGTGGAAAGTTTTATCACATTGTTAGACATCAAAATTTTGTCCCCACAAGTTGTGTACCCCTGCTCTGAGTCTATATACATATATAAAAACATTAAAATGTACACCAGGACCAGGTGTCAGGTGAGCGTTTACAGGACCACTGGTCCTCTGGTTTTTTCATTGCCGATACGTCCGCAATGGAACAACCTTGGCGTATCGCCAATTTGATGGTAGTATTTGGTATGACTTTTTCTTCATTTCTAGGCGTATTTGCTCGATTTTAGAGTCGTATTTACGACGATACGACGCTTATCAATTAGTCTGTGGATCACAAAACAAATTTCTGAAAATTTTAGGAGAATATCTGTTGTATCTGAACTTTTAGGATTTTTACGGTATCTCATCTGGATCTTCACTGCTTGCACAGGTATCTGTACTGGGTTGCAGAGAAGCAAATAGTTTCCTTTCAGACTAGATTTTTGTTTGTTTGATTTGTGGTTTAACGTCCCTTTCAACACTGTATAGGTCATTTTGGAGCTGTTGCTTCATTACTATCACCAAAATGAGATAGTAATGACATATATGACCGTGTAGTTCCAGATCAGATGGTATCTTCTGATGAAGCCATCTGATCTGAAATATTCATCTGATCTGATTACACTGTTTGCTTAGGTAGGGGTGGCTGTGTTCTGCAGGATAAGGGTAGATAGATTATAGTGAGTGAAAGCATAAGTCATTCTGAAAACTTATAAATTAGGTAAGGTGATAACCTTAGCTCTTTCTATTTTCAGCCATATGGGGAAAATAATCCATTACGAGGTGAGAACAAAAGTCAACAATGGGCAGTTACTGTACTACATATTTCCGGACACAGTCTACTCTGATATCAGACTGCTTCTGCAGTATCATGAGTCACATGGTCTCCGGCCACAGACTGAACAAGAGGATACGGAGAATGGCTTCATTTCTAGTCAGAATGCTAGGGACAGTAGAAGGCATGCCAGATATTCTCACGTATTCATGAGGTGCCCAGTTTTAGTGGAATATGGTCCAAGGTTGGCATTCAGTGTGTGACATTAGATTATTAACTCTTATCTTGCTGTTCACAACAACCCCTATCTTTGCAAACTGTGTAGATCCAGATCAGATGGCTTCTGACGAAGCCATCTGATCTGGATCTACACTGTTTGGCATTCAGTATATGAATTTGTAGCAATAAATAACATCAAGTAATTTAATTGGTTTATAGACAGAAATGGGTGTGGCTTAGATGAATATTCAGCAAGATAAGGTTTAAGAGAGAGGTTCTTGGTGTCATGCGCACCTGGGCAAAGTATAGTAAAATTCCGTTATTAAGACCACCTAAAATAAAATTAAATGTGCTTTTAAAAGCTTTAATATTGAGATGGTTTCAGATATTCTTTCTTTGTGTTTACTACACCCAGTGTCGCCTATTAAGAGACCATCTTTGGAACTATTCAAATGTGGTCTTAAAGACCACTTTTGAACAGTGCCAAAGGTGGTCTTAATATAAGATTTTTATATTATAAGGCTTGCACATCGAAGATACAAAAATGCCAAGAATGGTTGGCATTTTAGAATTGTTGACATTTTAGTTGTTATGAGCAGTTGGCATTTTAGTAGTTACGATCAGTTGGCATTTTAGTTATGAGCACTCGGCATTTTAGTAGTTATTTCAGTGGATATTTTTCACCTGAAATTACTGTATTAACCATATGTATTTGGACAGCTAGGCCTGAGCAAACATTAGATAGCGCATAATGTGGTGTCTCATCAGGGTCTGCGCTATTTGCCTCTCATCCAGGTATTTTTAGGCACAACATAATATAGTAAATTGTACCTGTTCAAATTTTAGAATAGAAGCCTCCATGGTGTAGTGGAGAAGCTACTCGTCTCACAAACCAGGGGTTGTTGGTTTGATCCCGGGCTTCTCCAGTCTGCCGAAAAAAAAAACGAAAATTTTAAGACGAAAAATTGTGATATTTTTTTTTTTCATTATTTCTGCTCAAACTATAGATTGTGGGTATTCGTTAGGTGGTTCTAACTAGTACCTACATTGTATATTTTAGAGCAGAAATAAGAAAAATAAGGTTCACCCCTGTAAACCCTAGTTTTGCTATATAAAAGTGGGGTTCAAGGGTGTCAAAATTATATCATCACGAGAACAAGTCCATGAAATGAAGACCCCCATAAATGCCACTTTATATAGAGAAAACTGGGGTTTACGGGGGTATTCATTATTTTTCATCACGAGAACAAGTCCATGAAATGAAGACCCCCATAAATGCCACTTTATATAGAGAAAACTGGGGTTTACGGGGGTATTCATTATTTTTCATCACGAGAACAAGTCCATGAAATGAAGACCCCCATAAATGCCACTTTATATAGAGAAAACTGGGGTTTACGGGGGTATTCATTATTTTTCATCACGAGAACAAGTCCATGAAATGAAGACCCCCATAAATGCCACTTTATATAGAGAAAACTGGGGTTTACAGGGGTATTCATTATTTTTCATCACGAGAACAAGTCCATGAAATGAAGACCCCATAAATGCCACTTTATATAGAGAAAACTGGGGTTTACGGGGGTATTCATTATTTTTCTTATTTCTCCTCCAAGAGATAGGTTGTGGGTACTCGTTGGAACCGCCTCAATGAGGCGGTTCTAACGAGCACCCACATTCTATGTTTTGAGCATTTATAAGAAAAATATCAAGGATTTTCATGATAAAAGTAGCCATTTTGGAGATGTGAAAATGTCGTATGGGCGAGTTATCGTAATGTGGGCATGTTTTCGTGATGAGTGCTTTCATTTTGCTCAGTTGAAAATAATATGAAAATTTTATTGCTCATAAACATTTAAATAACAGGATTTTCATGCTCAAATGTGTAGAGAATAGAATTTAGTCATGTTCATGAGTCTTGAAATTACAAAAGTTGTTGGTAGTTGGATATTTATTATTAACAAGATATATTTCATGATTTGTTGAGTTTAACTTGAGTTGAGTTTGAAAAATATGTATGACCCATTGACATGGCCATTTTTGCCATCTTAATATTGTTGCCATTTGGTGTAAAAAGCTATCAAGAATGCATATATGTATGTCTTATTTTTATATTTGTGTGAAACTTCAAGGTGTATTAAATGTAAAAGGTTGTGATTCATTTAGAGAATTTATATTCTGGTATCAAATACTCAGCTGTATATATCTTATCACTATAAGTTTTTAACTTATTTACAATATTTATAAAATATTTTATATGTCTTTTTAGCTCGGCAGAGCTGAAGGCTCCGGGGGAGCTTATAGGATAGGCAGTTGTCTGTCGTCGTCGTCGTTGTCTGCGTCAACACTTTCAAACGACATCTCCTCTGAAGCGACTGGGCCGATTGGGCCCAAATTTTATCTGTAGTATCCTTGGGCAGGGGGATTGAAAGTTTGTGTTTTTTTTATCAAAATCGGCTCATTAGTTTGGTTGCTATGGCAACATGTAGTTTCCATAGACTTATAATGGGGAAAATTGAAAAATGGCATTTACTGCCAAGCCTCTGCAGATATTTTGACAAAACTTTCATAGAAATGTTCCATAGGCAATCTACTATCTGTCATATGATTTTAGGCTCCTGCTCATTTTTAGCTCGTCTGTTTTTTGAAAAAAAACTTTCGAGCTATTGTCATTACTCCGGCGTCTGCGTTGTCGTCTGGCGTCGTCGTTCCAAAAAAACTTAACCTTGGCTATAACTTAAAAAGTATTAGACCTAGCCTCATGAAACTTCATACACACACTCATCATCACAAGAGCTACATTTTGACCAAGGACCATAACAACATTGTTGATTTTGGCTGAATTATCTCCCCTTTTCCAATTTTTTTCTGAAACACATTTTTTGCTCTCATTTTAATACTATTCACAACAGAGCCTTCAAACTTCACATGAATGTTCCTTGGGACAAGACCTTTTCAGTGATACCACACTTTTTGATCTGTGACCTTGACCTTTGAACTTTGACCTATTTTTCGAAAATTTAACCGAAAACCTTAACCTTGACCATATTTCAAGAAGTATTTGGCCTACCTTCATGAAACTTCATACACATACTCACCATCACCTGAGCTACATTACCTACAAGTTTTATAACTCCATCTTGCAATTTGATTGCTCTTGTTTGACTTGGAACTTTGGTTTTCTAAAAGAAACTGCAGACGAGCGTTGGCACCCGCATGCGGTGCTCTTGTTATTGGTTGCCATGGAAACCAAAATGCAAAAAAAAAGACAAAAAAATACTTAAAAATCATCTCCTCAGAAACCATATGCTCTAGGAGGCCCAGACTTTAAGAAAATATTCACCATATTTGCTTTTACAGGTTTTGTGTTTTTTATGAAATTTAGCCTTTTAGTTTTGTTGCTATGGCAACTTAGAGTTTCCATTGACTTATAATGGGGAAAACTGAAAAATGGCATTTACTGCCAAATCATTGCAGATATTTTGACAAAACTTACATAAACATGTTCCTTGAGTAAACTTCTCTCAGCCATATGCTTTTATGTCAACCTGGGGGTCCCCTAGGTTGTGCCGGGGCCATGCCCCGCCCCCTGCACATCATAAAATGCCTTATATCTCAGAAACCTTACAGATCCCAACCCCTAAACCATATATATTCTTGTTCCTTATGATAAGATGCATTAAGTGACACCAACCTGGGGGTCCCCCGGGATGTGCCGGGGACATGCCCTGCCCCCTCTATTTCATAAAATGCCATTTATCTCAGAAACCATTCAGATCCCCGCCCCTAAACTATATATATTCTTGTTCCTTATGCTAAGATGCATTAAGTGACACCAACCTGGGGGTTCCCTGGGATGTGCTGGGGACATGCCCCACCCCCTCCACTTCATAAAATGCCATTTATCTCAGAAACCATTGAGATCCCCACCCCTAAACCATATATATTCTTGTTCCTTATGATAAGACACATTCAGTGATACCAACCTTGGGGTCTCTCGGGGGTACGCTGGGGCCATGCCCCACCCTTCCACTTCATAAATGCCATATATCTCAGAAACCATTCAGATCCCCACCCCTAAACTATATTTATTCTTGTTTCTTATGATAAGACGCATTCAGTGACACCAATCTGGGGGTCCCCTAGGATGTGGCAGGGCTGTGCCCCACCCCCTCCACTTCGTAAAAGGCTGAATATCTCAGAAACCGTTCAGATCCCCACCCCTAAACCATTTAAATTCTTGTTCCTTATGATAAGACGCATTCAGTGATACCAAACTTAGGGTCTCCCTGGCTGCACGGGGGCTATGCCCAACCCCTCCTCTTCATAAAAGGACCAATATCTCAGAAACCGTTCAGATCCCCACCCCTAAACCATATAAATTCTTGTTCCTTATGATAGTGATAACAACCTAAGGATCTCCCAGGCTGCACCAGGGTTATGCCCCAACCCTCCACTTCATAAAAGGTGATATATCTCGGAAACCCTTCAGATCCCTACCTCAAAACCATGTATATTCTTGTTTCTTATGATAAGACGCATTCATTGACACCAATCTGGGGGTCCCCTAGGATGTGCCGGGGCTATGCCCCACCCCCTGCACTTTGTAAAAGCCAAATATCTCAGAAACCGTTCAGATCCCCACCCCTAAAGCATATAAATTCTTGTTCCTTATGATAAGACGCATTCAGTGATACCAACCTAAGGGTCTCCCAGGCCACACGGGGGCTGTGCCCCACAACTCCACTTCATAAAAGGTGATATGTCTCGGAAACCATTCAGATCCCCACCCCAAAACCATATATATCCTTGTTTCTTATGATAAGATGGATTCATTGAAACCAACCTGGGGGTCCCCTGGGATGTGCCCGGGCCATGCCCAACCCCCTCCACTTCGTAAAAGGCTCAATATCTCAGAAACCATTCAGAACCCCCACCCCTTAACCATATATATTCTTGTTCCTTATGATGAGACACATTCAGTGATACCAACCTAGGGGTCTCTGGGGGTGTGCTGGGGCTATGCCCCACCCTTCCACTTCATAAAATGCCATATATCTCAGAAACTGTTCAGATCTGCACCCCTAAAATATGTATTCTTGTGTTCCCTATAATAAGACCCATTCACTCACCTCAATGTGGGGTCTCTATGTGCTAGGGCAACATGCTGATGCCATGGCCCACCCCTCCACTTCATAAAAGGCCATATATCTCAGACACCATTAAGATCCCCACCTCATAATCATATATATTCTTGTTTCTTATTAGACGCATTCAGTCACACCAACTTGGTGGTCCACAAGGGCCATTCCTCTCCTCATCATTTCATAAGAGGGCCTCATATCTTGGAAACTGTTCATATCCCCACCCCTAACCAATATATTTTCTTGGTCCTTATTATAAGACACATTCAGCGACAACAATCTTGGCTTTCCTGGGGTCTGCCAGGGCCATGCTCCAACCCCTCCGCAGCTTAAAAGGCTTTATATCTCAGGAACAGTACACATCCCAACCCCTAAACCATATATACTCTTGTGCCTTATGAAAAGATGGATTCATTGATACCAGCCTGGGCTCTGTTGGGTCCATCCCTCCTCCTCATAAAAGGCCTAATATTTCAGATACAGAGTCCACATGGGTGCTCATTTTGAAATGGGGGTTTGTTTGGGAGACTTTATAATCAATAAATTAAAACCTGAAACCATACATGGCTGCCAGTGGGCAGTGCCCGCTTGAGCTCTGGTGAGCGTTGTGGCCCATGGGCCTCTTGTTTTTTAAATTTGCATGCAAAGGTGCCATATGAATAAAAGCATGTTTCTTTTTAGCTCACCTTACTAAAGTAAGGGGGAGCTATTGCCATACCTTCGGCGTTGGCATCCGCATTTGGTTAAAAAGTTAATGTGTAAGCTCTTATTTGTGATGTTTTACAAATTATCTGTGATGTTTTACAAATTTATTTTCAAATAAAATTGACACTTGGTAAAAAACAATGTTTTACATATTCTTTTATATTCATTTCCCAGGTTTTTTGGCTTAAATTTGTCTTTTTAATTTTTTTTTTTTTTTTTTTTTTACAGTGCATAGGCTTGAAAACAGAATTTCTTGTTCGTTTGATCTTAAGGGTAGTTTTTGGTTCTCATTCATTTGCTGCAGTCTGTTTAGCTCTTTTACATAAGAAAATGGCTTTTTTCGGTCAAAACCTGCAAAATAGGAATCATATTTTTTAAACTAAAAACTCTTTAAGCAAGATTTCTCCTTCAGGGGTTCTGAGGGGTACTATCTGGTTCTTTTTTAATTGCTGCAGTCTGTTGAGCTGTTTTACAGAAGAAAACTCATTTTTGATAACTTGCCCTCATCCAACTTAGGCCCCCAAAGGCAAGCTATGTTGTCTTCTGATAACACTTGTTTGTGGGTTGTGGCCCATTCTGGAATGTTTCGTTATTGTTTATTATAGGTGGAAAAACACAGAGAACATAGTAAAACAAACAATCTGACCTTCTATAATCAGGATCTTATTGTTGATTGTTAGCTTTACATACTCATTACTGTAGAACTTTGATGGCTGTAACACAGATGGCTCGGTTACCATGACTGATTCGAACCCGTTCTAGAGACCTTAGGGAATTTCTCTACATATGAAATAGTGAGGGAAAGTTTAGGATACAGTATTTGCCCTAATTACCACACATGCTCCTATAAGCGCACACCAAAGGAAATGGATAAGCGCACACTTTACAGTAACCTCCCCTTGAAGCTCTCACAGTAAATCTATAAAAAACTTAACTTTATTTCTTCAACAGTGAAGGCAATGCTTAAGTATCCTTTTCCATCCCATTAAATATCAGTATGCATCATCTTGGAAGCTATTTTTTTCGTATCAGGTGTGCGCTAATTAGGTAGATTTCTCACCATGATTTTTTGACACGATTTTGAAAAAACTAAGGGCACGATGCGGTAATTAGAGTGAATACCGTAGTTCGTCTTTTATCTTGCAAATGTATGCTGTTCGTACTATTAGAATCGCCTCAATGAGGCGATTCTAATGTGTACACACAACATACATTTATGTTACATATCACTGAAAATATATCCAGAAATTATCTCCATTAAGCCCTTGGCAGTAGCCCTCAGTGGCTCGAACTGCCCTTGTCTCAAACAAATGTTCATGGTCCCAAAGGGGTTTGAGGCATTGAGGTTCGAGAGTTTTGAGAGTTTGAGAGTTTTTATTAAATGACCTAACCCCTAACCGGGGTACAAGTCACAAACATACAAACAAAATAAACATGGAACAAACATCTGAGGAAAGTTTCAAATGTACACAATTAAAAGAGTGCGAATGAGTGTCTCTATGACTAGAAGTCCACATGACTAGCGTAAGCCTCCACCATACTACACCAACACACTGAATTTCCCTTTGATCCCAGTTGCCCGGACAAACAACCGAAACAAATATGTAGACCCAAATCAGGCCACTCATAGGTGAGCAACGCGACCAAGGCCTCTTTATTGGAAATAAGGATCATTTAGAGTCCGAAACTCCAGGACCACATGAGAAATTCAAATTTAGAGTCAATATTTAATAGCTGTCACAACTGTCTCTGTAAAAAGTACAGCTCTTTCTTGTGTTAAAACATTGTAGTTACTATCACTGTTCAAATGAAATTGTCCTTCTCACATTATAGTTAAGATTTTCTGAAAATCCCAGTCGCCTGGACAAACAACCAAAACAAACATGCAGACCCAAGTCAAGTCGCTCACAAGTGAGCAGCGCGACCAAGGCCTCTTTATTGGAATTAGGGAACATTTAGAGTATTTGAAACTCCAGGACCACATGAGAAATTCAAATTTAGAGTCAATATTTAGCTCCCATCCTGCTAAATTGTCAATGTAGCCACATCCATTTCCAACCCCGAGCCAATCAGATTAATGTAATTTATTGCTACATATTCATAATCCGAATGTCAAACTGTAGATCCCGATCAGATGGCTTCTTCAGAAGCCATCTGATCCGGATCCACACCGCTTGCAAAATTAGTGATTGTCGTGAACAGCAGGATAAGCGCTAGTAGCTGTCACAACTGTCTCCGCAAAAAGTACAGCTCTTTCTTGTGTTAAAACATTGTAGTTACTAGCACTGTTCAAATGAAATTGTCCTTCTCACATTAAAGTTAAATTTTCTGAAAATCTCCCAAGACATCTTGATTATCTGACAGAACATCGCGGAACTCGCCCATACAAAAATGTGATAAAAATTCCCCCCATCCCCGCCCCAAGCACAGATCACCGGAACCCACAAGCACCGCCTCATCAAGACGGCCCCCACGAGCACCCACGACCCACGCACCAGAGCCGAAACAAGGAAAACAAAATTACCCCTACAAACCCCAGTTCCACTCGTGGAAGTGGGGTTCAAGGGGTCAAAATTACATAGACGTGTCTCGCCATGATACAGGTATTTTGGGAATGTTTAGAGTAACCCCCCCAAAAAAAAAAAACAACAACAAAAAAACAAGAAAAAACACGAAAAGCACTGACATTGAGTGTACAGATAAATGTAAAGTATACCACAAATCGCCACGAAAACCTGCCCATACAAACACAAAAATCCGTCCTTATCCAAAAATGGAAGCTCCAAAACGAAAAATTGTGATATCTCTCCCACCGCTTGGAATAGCAATGGTTATTTGTTAATTTTTGGCTTGGCAGTCAGAACGGAGCTCGAGAAAACTGATTTTTTTTTACGGAGAAAGTCTAGATCATTGAAAACACAGACCACAGGGACATGATAGAACCGCCTCGCTGAAACGGGTCCACCAACCCCCCGGGGTCCACGCTCCAGACCAAAAATAAGGGAAATAATTCCCCCCTCCCCCCCAAAGCCCAGTTTCACTATGTAAAAGTGGGGTTCAGGGGGTTTGAATATTACAGACGTGTTCCCGTGACGAATCATATATTTCTGAAAATCTCTTGAAATGTCTTCAGAATCATCTTACAGAATTTAGCCACCTTAAAAATAGTTTGTGTATCCCTGGAATTCATAATATCATGAAAAACAGTAACATTGGGCCTAGATGTAAGACCTCTTGGCAAATAGACCTTTCTAGTATCATCAAAATAGGTACATTCAAGCATGTAATGAAACTCATCACCAATTTTATGCAGTGTACACAGCTCGCATATTCTGTCATCCCTTTGAGTCCCTAAAAATCTCCCCCATTCAATTGGCAGTCTATGATTTAGTGACCTAAAGTGGCAAAAAGATTTAGACAGATCATGGGGCAGGATAATAAAGTAATTTTCAAATCCAAAATCTTGTTTAAAAATTCTATAATTGAGACATTTTGGACTTTCAAAAACTTCTTCTTTCCAAGAAAGGCTATGTATTTCTGTTAGTTTGAGTTTAACTAATTTTGAAATATTTAAGGGTACATTAGTCTGATTTTGCCAACAATGTAAAAGACCACTATCATTTAAAATATCTTTAATATACATTAACCATTTAGAATGGAAAAGATCTCTATTATGCATGGACAACAGGATACTATACAGTTTACTTGAAATTTTGTCAGGTTTGCCATTTACTAGTCGCTGCCAAAATCCAATCATTCTGGTCTTAATGTCAATTGAAACAGGATGCCTTCCAAGTTCTCCATACAAGATTAAATTTGGAGTACTTTTTTTAACATTCAATATAATCTTATAAAACTGTAAGCATAACCTTTCAAGCATATTATGGTTCTCAAAACCAGTAACTTCTGTACCATACAATAAAATGGGCACTACCATGGTGTCAAACATTTGTAATTGAATATCAATGGGTAACTGTAACTTTCTCGACTTTTTCAGAACAGAAAACATAGCTTTTCGAGCTTGGTCAAAAAGCCGTTGATTATTTCTAGTAAAACGTCCATTATATGAAAACATAGTACCAAGATAAACAAAACTATCATCGACAGATAATTTTTGGCCGTTGTACAGAAAATTTGGGACATGTTCAGTTTTACGGTTACAGAAAACAGTGATTTTTGTTTTGGATGGGTTAACCTCTAAATCCCAGGATTTACAATACAAGAACATTGCATTTAAAGCTGCCTGGAGTTCTTCAGCGGACTCTGCGAAAATAACTGTATCGTCGGCATAGAGCAGGATGTATAACTTGAAATAAACTTCAATTTCATCATTACTAAGGAGAATGTGGGCCATGTCAGAGACATTATTAAGACCATTATAAGCATGAGATATAAACTCTGACAGATCATTTAAGAATAATGAGAAAAGTACAGGAGACAAATTTTCGCCTTGCCTGACTCCAATGTTACTGGAGAAGGATCCAGATTTTAAATTTCCTATCCTTACAGAGGATTTGGCATTGGCATACAGACTATGGATAATTTTAAACATTTTACCATCAATGTTATTACTAAGAAGCTTTTGCCAAAGATAAGTACGATTTACTGAATTAAAAGCCTTCTTGTAATCAATAAAGGCACAAAATAACTTTCTACCTCGAAATAAGTAAAGATCTATTAAACATTTAAGATTAAAAATATGATCTGTGGTACCATATCCCTTGCGGAAACCAGCCTGCTCCTCAGCCAATACATTCATGTCTTCTAAATACTTATTAAGTCTAGTATTGAGAACCGCTGTAAACAATTTACCAAAACAACTTAATATGGTTATACCTCTATAATTATCTGGACTTGCTTTATCACCTTTGTTCTTGTATATAGGGGAGATAATTCCTTGGGACCAGTCATCAGGTACATGCCCAGAATTAAAAACAATGTTAAATAACTTTGTAAATGCAGTTAACATCTTACTTTTGGAATATTTTAAAAATTCGTTTAAAATTAAGTCAGAAGCACAAGCTTTATTCATCTTAAGGCTATTTATGCTTTTAACAACTTCTTGTTCTGTAATAGGGGTATTCAATTCCAAATTATGCTGAGATACTTTTGATGAATCAATTGTGTGCAATTGCTCCAAATGCTCAGAAGATACAGTATTTAATTTTTTAAAATGCTCAGCAAAAGTTTCAAGAGATAATTTATGCATCACTGAAGACCTAGAGCATTCAGTTTTATTCAATAATCCCCAATATGCCTTTGGGTCTGCAGATTTGAGGTTACGGAGCTTCTTAATAAATTCTTTTTGATATGTTTTAAAGTGTTTGTTTACACATTTCTTATAAGCCTTACTAGCTTCAGTTAAAGCTTGCATATTATCAAGGCTGCTTACTCTTCTTCTCATATTCTTAGCCCTACGAAAATTTTTTTGTAGGCTTCTGCATTCAGCATTAAACCACGGTCGTGTAGATTTAGACTTTTTATGAACTGAACTGGGTTGAGGGTTAATCTGCTTAATCATACCAGCAGCATCAGCCGCATTATACAATAAAGATGAACACTGAGTAGTAAGAAGTTGAACCGTTTCTTTTGAAACATTGTCATGCAAAGAACTCATATGATCAATAAGCTGGCTAATATTATCATCATTTAAGTTTTGCAAAAATAAATGTTGAGCATCAGCATTCCATGAGGCCCTTTTAATAGTGTCCGACTCATCAGTGTTGATTTCCTGATGTGCATTATTTTCAGGTTGACAGTAAAGAGAGATATGTATACCACAATGAACATCGCTAATCATTGGATCAAATGGTAAAATACGGAACTCATTAACCATACTAAAAACGGAAGGTGATAAAATGGCATAATCCACCACAGTGCTAGACTTACACGTCTGTGTGCCAAGAAATCTATCATCACCCAACCTACCATTTGCTATGAATAAATTGAAAGATTTGCACACTTCTAATAGCCTTCTACCATAATTGTCAACCCGTGAATGGTCAGAATTAAACCTTTCTAATGGAAAGCCAAAATCCTGAATTGAAACTCCGTCAGTGTCATTCAAGAGATTATCAATGTGCAAGTTTTGCTCAATGGTATCATCTATAGTAATAAAGTCACTATCATTATTAGTATGGGAGTTAAAATCTCCAAGTAAACATATTTTGTACTCATTTTGCGGATTCAATTCAATCAAGTCTGATTCAAGTGAGTCAAAAATGTCAATAGCACCATAGATGCTACTTTCTGGTGGAATGTATACTGAACAAAATAATAAGTCAACACTGAAACAGTTCAGTAATGTAAACCAATAAAAGTTCTCACCACTGGATTTTAAAACTTTAACTTTGTCAAACACATCATCCCTAACCAGGATAGCAATCCCACCTGATCTGATCCTTGCCCTATCCCTAGTCATAAATGGAAGGGGTTGAAAACCCTTAATGTCAATGTTGTCGAAACAGTCAAAATGTGTTTCCTGAATGCAAATTACAAAATATTGTTGGATGAAATCTTCAAAATCAGGTCCATAAAGCTTATTTCGCAGACCGCCAACGTTTATTGATAAAATATGAAAAGAAGGGTCAGACCGAACATGAGACGAAATGTCACTTGGCAGACTATCAGTACTATCAAGTGACAACTCATCACAAGATGAGTCAGATAGGACCAAGCTATCCTGATTCGCAGGCACTAAACTTTCATCTCGCCTCTAAACGTCAATAAACCCAAACTGTGTCACATCTGGATCATCAATCCCCAACTTAAACAAGTCATCCGGGTTGTCGACCACCACACGTTTACCCGCCCCACGATCTTCTTTCAACATCACCCGTAAACGGCCATCTCTTGTCTGAACCCTCTCCACGTTGTCGTTCTCCTTGACATATCTAAGAAGCTTAGAGCGTTGTGTTGTAAGGTCTTCCTGAACAAAGACCCTCTTGAAATTAGAGTCATCAGCATTGAGAGGACCCTTCTTGGCAAACAGGATGTCATTTCTCAGCTTACGATTGTTCATTCTCACGATAACTGACTGTGACCTAGCATTGGATGTGAGTTTATGAATAATGTTAATATCATGGGTATTAACTGTTACACCCAGCACGGCTGCCAGCTCAATAAACTTGCCATGCAGACTGTCATCATCACAAAGTGGAAAATTGAAGAGACGAAGGTTGTCCCTCCTCGTGTACTGCTCGAGCTTTTCGTTATGAAAAGCCAACTGTCTGACATTTACAGAGTTCTTGTCAACTTTGACTTTAAGCTTTCTCACACTAGCATCTGTTTCTTTGTTGATCATCATAAAAGGGGTAATAAGCCCTGCAATGTTAATGATGGTTCTATCTTCCGATGAAAGATTGGCTTTCTTCGTTTCATTTATCAGATTAAGCATGGCTGTTACACCATCATCCTGTTCAGACAGTTCAACAAGCTGCTGCTGAAGGGTATCAAAGTCCACATTATGGCGCCCACTGCCGGACGCACTGCTCCCTGCAGCTGCTCTACCTCTGTCAGGTTTCCCCATTTTTCTGGACAATGATTTCACACAAAAATCAACAAACAGTCTGTGTTAGTATTGTAGAAATGTTAGTAAAGGATTAACAAGTCAATGATCTAGGCTTTCTCCATAAAAATCAGTCTTCTCGAGCTCTGAATTGACCACCAAACCAAAATTTAACAAATAATCATTGCTGTTCCAAGCGTTCCGCCATTTTGCACACGGCACCTCGTATTCTGCCCCGCTATCAGTATCGGCCATTTTTGAAAGTCTTCGACTGTATATATACTATTAACCCTTCTCTTGCTGAATATTCATTTTAGCCACACCCATCTCTGACTTTGAACCAATCAGATTGCTTGATGGAATTTAAACCTACAAATTCATAAACTGTATGTCAAACAGTGTAGATCCTGATCAGATGGCTTCTTCAGAAGCCATCTGATCTGGATCTACACTGTTAGCAAAGATAGGGGTTGTCGTGAACAGCAAGATTAGAGTTAGTACCGTATAGTATCTTATATCCTTCATGTAGTTTGAGTCACTACATCACAAGCTCTTTATAACTGTAACGCAGTTATTTAATTAACACTGTTTCTTCTTTAGACTTCTACAACAGTGTTATACAGAGGTTGGGGTGTGTTTTGCATTCTTCTGTAGTTAACTGGACACAGGTTATTAAACGTACAAAGGATGGTGTAGATGAAAATATGTAGTATGGTCTACTCTAGTTATTTCAAACTCCAAGCGGAGTGGAATGTTTGGTTTGAAATAAAATGCATAGCAAAACTAAAATTGCATTGCTCAAAATTGTGTTTGAAATATCAGTGTTAAATTTCTTTTGAAATATCACTGTTGTCACTCCATGTTTCGACTTCTTTCCCGAGTGATATTTGGGAAGAATTTGGGATCTGACTGTATCAGTTCCTGACCATTCCTCTTTTTAATTTCAACCATTTCAGCCGTGTAGACCTATAAAGATACCATTGCAAAGAGAGTGAATCCAGATGAGCCTGCTCATAATGAGCTGTCATAAGAAAATAAGAAAATCTGTCTTTACCAATTATTTTTTATTAAAACTTCTATTTCTAAGAATAGACATGTCCAGATTAAAAGATGGAAGAGTCCGTTTCAGAAACTGAGATGTGAAAGGGTTAAGATTATAAGAACCTTATATGGGTGCAAGGGGTGGATGGAAAAATCCATCCCGAGAGCTACTGTGATGCCAAACATTGATCCTGAGGGACAGATTTTTCTATCCACCCCTCACACCCATATAGGATTCTTTTTGTTGCATACCTTCCATTTCTTAGTGCAGATTTTTAATGATGTCTGCCATATTATGATGACAATACAGGAATGTTTAGTGACGTCAACCTTAACGGCAGCGCATATGAGATCGCATTCATCCAGTTCATTTATCAAACACTCGAGAATATTTGAGTCTGGGTAAAAACACCAGGGTTAGAACAGAATTTCTATCCCAGGCTAAAACTATGGATTTCCTTATCTGGTATGGAAGAAATCACGAGCCTTATCTATTTTGCTTACATTATTTCCATTGAAACTATAAATGTTTTACCTTTAGTTTCTCAAGTGGATTTGATTGTTTTTCAATTTAGACGTCCATTCGTGTGAATTTAGAGTTTAGTCAAATCATTAACAGGATTGCATATAGCATTATGAGCCATCTCATCTGGATCTGCACTGTTTGCATGTGTATCTGTACCACCAGTCTACAAGGTTGAGATGATTAAGTAACATAATGATCCTAAGTATTGGGACGGACATGCCTAAGCAAACTGTACAGACCCAGATCAGACTGCTCCTGAAGGAGCAGTCTGATCAGGGTCTACACTGTTTGTCATTCTGTCTGCACCTTTTGGACTCTGCTGGATCATGAAACAAATTTGTTAAAAGTTTAGGAGAATTATAGCAAGTCCTCAAGGTGTCCCAATTTTTACGATAAATTGAACATGTATGGAAAAATTTAATGAAAGTGTATATATATAAAAAGGGTATTTTGATTGTTAAAGGATTCTACATATGTGATAATTTCTTATGCATTGATGAAGCAGATCTTTGCTCCATTTTATGAATTTCATATAAAACTACCAAAACCAAGAGATCCTATTGATCTCATAATTTTTACTCACCTGTTATTCACAGGAAACTGACACTTTTATTATTGAATATTATAACATTGTATTGAACGGCTTCATGCAATCTTTCACATCACATTAACAGGCCCCTTGAAAATCCAGCCTCACATGGTTAAACATTATTTTCCTCATATTATATTAAAAACATAGGTTATGGGGTCTCCTTAGAACCTTCTCCCTGGTAAAAGTTTATGACAATTTATGAGAGTTTAAGGAGACCCCGCAATCTGAGTTTTGAGGTTAAGAAAAATACATGTCTTACAAAACAGTTTCATCAGAAAATGACCTTTTTAGAGACCTCAAACCAGCATTATCTCTCATGGATATATGTTATCTAAATAGAGGATCTTACATGAGTGCTCATGTATTTTGGAATTTATTAAACAAGTTGAGGAAAAGAGATAAAATGTGAGGCTTTGCCGAGCATTTTATCCCTTTTCCTCAATGAGTTTAATAAATTCAATACTACATGAGCACTAATGCAAGATTCTGTTTATCATATGACATTTAAAACGCATTATGTTCTTGATTGTTTTACCAAAAATGTCAATATTTTGCCATCATTAAACGCGACGTCGTTAAGGATGTCATACATGTAACGATATTGGGCGTATCTAACTGGTTTGCATATTTAACCAACTAGTGGATTTTCAGATTTATTACATAGCATTACTGCATTCTCAGACTCGTCTGATAAATGATATATCTACAGAGTATATGTAAAGTATAAGCCAACTATGAGAAAACCTGTTTTCGGGGTTTGTGACAAGGTGAGACACAAGCCGGCTTGCCTAGCTACACAGACTGTAGCAAGAATCTTGAAACTTTAGATATAGAAACCAGGGGCCAGTTGTTCAAAACTAACGACGTCGTTAGTTAACGTATCGTTAAAACTTTGATCATTAAATATGACAAATATGCTGAAATTTACGATATTGTACTTGCTAGAAGAGTTAACAATATGACCACTAACGAGCTGGTTAAGCTAACAATGCTTTGAACAACTGGCCCCAGAGGTATTGTTTAATCCAAGGAGCAACACTAAGGTGCTGAGCAGACTGTGCAGATGCACAGTCTGCTCAGCACCTTTGTTGTTTGCAGATGGCAAAAATCAGGTTTTCCCATGTTGTGGCTCATTATCTTAGATTCTATGTAATCACATTATGACACTTATAAGGCATTGTGGTCATATTGGAAAAGTTCAGTTTAAACCCTTGTTCTGCTGTGTAAGTTAAATTTAGCTGCACCATTTCTGACTTTCAACCAATTAGATTACTTGATGTAATTTATTCCTACAAAATAGAAGTTAAGGCAGTGATCAGGAATCGATACAACCCTTCCCTCAGAAAAACATGTTAAGACATGTATATACGCGCCTTTACATGTAATGCCAGATAATAACCCTCAGCTCCCATCAGAGACACCAAAGAGAAAGAAACACAAACGTGAAACAACAGATCCTTATGGAAACATCAATAGCGGAAAGCCAAAAGGGCAGTTACTTTCCTACAAAATGGCCAATTGGCTATCCAAAACAGAAAGATTTAAGCGATACACACACTAAAAGACAAACTATAACAAAAAAAAAAATCGTGACAGAAGAACCGCCTTGGAACAGTCAGTTGGGGGGCTTAAATTGATTTCACATGGCCGTAGTCCTCACCCTTACATCTATCTCAATTTAGACAAATAATTTGTTCAGTGTGCATGAACTTCTAACTCAGGAGTACAACATCTCCGAGAACACAAAAATTAAACAACCACAGAGATGAAACAACAGTGAGGACTCAACAACAATGAAATGCTGGAGCAAAACTCAGTGGTGAACTGAATTTTCAAAAAGTGTAGATATTGATCAGAGGCCAGTTGTTCAAAACTAACGACATCGTTAATTGACATATCATTTAAACTTCGATCATTTATTATGGCAAATATGCTAATATTTTTGCTGAAAAAATGTGAGCAGCTTTTGCGAATGCAAAAGCTGCTCACATTTTTTCAGGAAAAATACCAAAATTTTAAATATTAAACTTGCTATAACAATTAACAATTTGACCACTAACAAGCTTGTTAAGCTAACTATGCTTTGAACGGCTGACCCCAGAAGTTTCTTCAGAAGCCATCTGATCTGTATCTTCACTGTTTGTAAAAGGTAGTGCATATTCTTGTTCAGTAGGATAAGGGTTAAAGGCATTTATTCTTGATTATTGAGGACTATCATTTCATTGCATAATATTATGTAGCCCTCAGTGCTGACTGAAGAGAAGTCCTCTGTCTTCAACAGGTAAGGGGCCTCCCTGGGGAAAATCAATAATTTACTAACTGTTGACTAAAGTGTACAGTATTGATTTTCCCCATAAGTGCCCCAGTCAGGGGATTCAACAAGAGCTTCTAATCACCCTATTAACTTATTAAGGGCTGCCTTTGATCTGCTATAGACAGTATATCACAGGGGGCAATAAAACAATTATGAACACACAGTGTGCCATACTGTTCAAGAATAAATGCCTTTAAGAACTTGAATATTTACTTTTCATTTATTATTTTATTGTTGTTTATATTTTAAATTGGCGTGGTAATATTCCAGTTAGCACCATGAGCATGAACTGAAAGTCATATAGAATCTCTTGTGTCAGTGAATGAAAAACACTCCCTGCTCATCCAGCAATAAATGAGCACCTGATGTACCCTAAAGGAGGATAAAGGGACCAAAATAGAGGATTTGAGCCCGACTTTAAGATTTGACACCTACAATACGGTACATATGACCAGCAAAGACTGTCCAGGAAAAGAGTAGTGAGTTGGACCATGCCTGCAGTTAAACACTATCATTTTTTTTTTTGGGGGGGGGGGGGAGTGGGCATAGGGTTTGAGATGTCATTTCATCTCCGGGATAAAGTCCCACAAAATCAGAAGCAACATCTCGAAAATGACCTGAATAGTGTTGATGGGGATGTAAAATCACAACACCAACAAACAAAACCAGCAAAAGCCTGTGTACATTCTAGTCTGATTAGAGTAATTGCTGATAGAAAAAAGTCTTCTTCAAACTCATGGCTACTGAAGAAAGACAAGTGAAACCCATTGCTTTTCTCTGTGAATGTGCAGGCTGACTTGAGTCTTTGCTGGTCTTGTTGTAGGTTTTTATCATATGCTGGCTTTTATGCTTGTGACCAAGACACAGATTCTAATACCCATTGCCCCTGAGGCCAACAGAGAACAGGACATTTTCATCTTTTTATTCCACTTGCATGACCACCAATAACATATTGGCACAGATACAGAGGCATTATGTCATTACTCTTTCATTCCCAGGTTTCTGAAATGGACAAATTTGTCTTTGAATTCGGACGGGTCCATTCTTGTAAATAGGGTTATACTCGGAATATATAACATGATTTGCAAACAGTGTAGATCCAGATGCAACGGCTCATGAGCCGTCTCATCTAGATCTACACTATTTGCTTAGATATCTGTACCAGTCTACCAGATTAAAGGGTTAATTGACTTAGACAATCATTTGAATTATTTCAAATATTTTTCACGGTATCATTTCTGCATTTTCATAAAGTGCCCCTCATTATGACATTTGATAATTGTCAGAGAAATATTAAAGATTAAAGATCGCTGTGTTGAATATTCTGTTGCAAATGTTTCAACTAATTAATTTAATAGCTGTGCATAAATTAAAAAGAAACAAATCATCAAGAGTTTTTAGAATTTATTCACTTGCTGATTAACCCTTTTTGTACCAAATGGAATCTTCCATCTTATATATGGCAGGAGTCCATTTCGAAATTTAGGGCTGTCCGGTTGTGTTTTCATTAAAAATTATTTGGAAAATGGCTTAACTTTTTGCAAACAGTGTAGGCCCTGATCAGATGCCGCGTTCTGCACTGTTTGCCATGGTACCCCTTTAGGGGTTTCTGGTACTGAATGGGTTAATAGATGTGTGTAAATTAACCCTTGTCCTGCTGAGCCCGGATATGCCTTACCTTTCAAACAATGTAGATCCAGATCAGATGGCTTCTGAAGAAGCCATCTGATCAGGATCTACATTGTTTATCATTCAGATTGTGAATTTGTTGCAATAATTTGAATCAAGTGATCTGATTGGTTGATAATCAGTAGTGGGTGTGGCATATATAAATATGCAGCAGAACAAGGGTTAAAAGGAAACGAATCATCTTGAGTTTTTAGAATTTATTCACTTGCTGATAAAAACAGCAGTTAAACTTCTACTCTTTCAAAAAGTATAGCATTTCTCTCCTACTTCAGTATATGTACATGTATTTTATATTACTAAGGAAACACTCATTGTTAAACATGAATTATATTGTTAAATATTTATATTGTTATAAAATTGAATAAAAATTATGTGCTATTATCTTTTGTACAAGTTCTTTTTCAGTTTCCACCAAGAATACTATCAAAGTGTTGAATACAGAGAAATTCCGCTATTAAGACTACCTAGAATTAAGACAAATTCCGCTTTAAAAAGCTTATTTTCTTAAATAAGGGCTAGCTATACTCTGAATGGAAATAATTTTCTCCTGGTGGGATTTTTTAATCCCCTGCCGCGAAGCGGAGCGGGAATTATAGGAATGGCCTTCCTCTGTCCATCTGTCTGTCCGTAACACTTTCTTGTCCGCTCCATATTTCCTGAACCCTTTGATAGATTTTCATTGAACTTTGGTCAATTATTCGTCTCAGTGAGCTGATGTGAAGAACCCATAAATGAACCTTGTCGACTCAAGGTCAAGCTCACAGTTGAAGGTCACAAGGTTGAGCCTTGATACAAAGTGTGGCGGGGGATTTGGCTGTCCCTCAGACTGCTTTTAGTTTTTATTCTATTTTTGACAGAAAATTCTGTTAGCAAATAGTGCAGGCCTAGTTTTTATTCTATTTTTGACAGAAAATTCTGTTAGCAAATAGTGCAGGCCTAGTTTTTATTCTATTTTTGACAGAAAATTCTGTTAGCAAATAGTGCAGGCCTAGTTTTTATTCTATTTTTGACAGAAAATTCTGTTAGCAAATAGTGCAGGTCCTGATCAAACTGAATTTTGTGTCCGTTCCATATCTCCTTTATCCTTGGAAGGATTTTCATTAAACTTTGGTCAAATATTCTTGTCAGTGAGTTGATGTGCAGAACCCATAAATGAATCATGCCGACTCAAGGTCAAGGTCACATCTGAAGGTCAAGAGTATGAAACTTTGAATTTTTTGTTCGTTCCATATCTCCTTTACCCCTGCAAGGATTCTCATTAATCTTTGGTCAATTGTCCCCCTCAGTGAGCTGATGTGAAGAACCCATTAATAAACCATGCCGACTCAAGGTCACATCTGAAGGTCAAGAATATGAAACTTTGAATTGTGTGTTAGTTCTATATCTCCTTTACCCCTGCAAGGATTCTCATTAAACTTCGGTCAATTATCCCCCTCAGTGAGCTGATGTCCAGAACCCATAAATTAACCATGCCGACTCGAGGTCAAGGTCACATCTGAAGGTCACTAGTTTACAACTTTGAATTTTACGTCCATTCCAGATCTCCTTTACCCCTCAAAGGATTTTCATTAAACTTTGGTCACTTATCCCCCTTAGAAAGCTCATGTGTAGAGTTCATAAATGAATCATGCCTACACCAGGTCAAGGTCATATTGGAAGGTCACGAGTTTGAAACTGAATTTTGTGTCTGTTCCCTTCAAGGATTTTCATTAAACTTTGGTCAAATGTCCCCATCAGTGAGCTGCTGTGCAGAATACATGAATAAACCATGCTGACTCAAGGTCAAGGTCACAGTTGAAGGTCACGAGTTTGAAACTTCGTATTTTTTGTCCATTCCAAATCTCCCTTTACCCCTGGAAGGATTTTCATTAAACTTTCATCAAATATCCCCCTCAGTGAGCTGATGTGCAGAACCCATTTCATTAAACTTGTATGAAATATACCCCCTCAGTGAGTGAGTGAGTGAGTTTTAGTTTTACGTCCCACCAACAGCTAAGGTCATACGGAGACGGGACCTCGGTTTAAAGACTCATCCGAAAGTCTGGAGAAGCCCGGGATCGATCCTGCGATCCCTGGTTTACAAGGCGAGTAGCGTAACCACTGCACCACGGAGGCTTCATACCCCCCCCCTCAGTGAGCTGATGTGCATGCAGTACCCATAAATAAACCATGCCAACTCAAGGTCAAGGTAACAGGTGAAGGTCACAAGGTTGAGCCTTGATACAAAGTGTGGCGGGGGATTTGGCTGTCCCTCAGACTGGTTTTAGTTTTTTAGCTCACCTGTCACGTAGTGACAAGGTGAGCTTTTGGGATCACTTTTTGTCTGTCGTCTGCCGTGCGTGCGTGCGTGCGTCCGTAAACTTTTCTTCAAAGGACATCTCCTCTTAAACCACTGATCGGATTTTGACCAAACTTCACAGGAATGATCCTTAGGTGGTCCCCTTTCAAAGTTGTTCAAATGGTTTCGGTCTGTTGCACATATAGGTAACAGTAGCCAAAAATAGATTTTTTTCACTGAAAATTTAAAAAATCTTCTTCTCTGAAACCGCAAGGCCCAGGACATTGGTATTTGGTATGAAGCTTCATCCAGTGGACCCCTACCAAGATTGGTTTTACATATGCTTATAAAGGGAAAATCTTTAAAAATCTTCTCTGAAACCGCAAGGCCCAGGTCTTTTATATTTGGCATGAAACTTCATCTAGTGGACCCCTACAAAGAGTGTTCAAATTATAGTGCTGGGGCCAAAAATGCCCCCGCACCGGGGCCCTTTGGTTTTTTATGGGCTTATAGAGGGAAAATCTTTAAAAATCTTCTTCTCTGAAACGGCAAGGCCCAGGTCTTTGATATTTGGTATGAAGCTTCATCTAGTGGACCCCTACCAAGATTGTTCAAATTATAGTGCTGGGGCCAAAAATGCCCTCGCCTCTGGGCCCTTTTGTTTTACATTGGCTTGTATAGGGAAAATCTTTAAAAATCTTCTTCTCTGAAACTGCAAGGCCCAAGTCTTTGCTATTTGGTATGAAACTTCATCTAGTGGACCCCTACCAAGAGTGTTCTTATTATATTGCTGGGGCCAAAAATGCCCCCGCCCCAGGGCCCTTTGGTTTTACATAGGCTTATATAGGGAAAATCTTTAAAAATCTTCTTCTCTGAAACTGCAAGGCCCAGGTCTTTGATATTTGTTATGAAGCTTCAGCTAGTGAACCTCTACCAAGATTGTTCAAATTATAGCCCTGAGACCAAAAATGCCCCCGCCATGTGGCCCTTTGGTTTTACATAGACTTATATAGGGAAAATCTATAAAAATCTTCTCCTCTGAAACCACAAGGCTTAGGTCTTTGATATTTGTTATGAAGCTTCAGCAAGTGGACCTCTACCAAGATTGTTCAAATTATAGCCCTGGGGCCAAAAATGCCCCCACTCCAGGGCCCTTTGGTATTACATAGACTTATATAGGGAAAATCTTGTTTTACATAGACTCCTATAGGCAGGGTAAACCTTTAAAATCTTCTTCTCTGAAACCACAAAGCCGAGGTCTTTCATATTGGATATGAAGATTGATCAAATGATAGCCCTGGGGCCAAAATTGACCCTGCCCGGGACCCACTTGTTATACATTGGATCAGGTGAGCGAACCAGGGCCCTCTGGGCCCTCTTGTATTCTATTTTTGACGGAAAATTCTGTTAGGAAATAGTGCAGGCCCTGATCAGACGCCGCATTCTGCGACGTCTGATCTGGGCCTGCACTGTTTGCCAATGTACCCCTTTAGGGGTATCCCGCATACAATGGGATAATATGCATACCAAGAGCTACACCTTTGCAAACCATATAATCATAGAGTAGTGAGGCTCAGTGGTATGTTGTATAATAAATTGCTGCATTTAGGGTCTTTTGCAAATTGTTCCAACAAATATTTTGGCATGCTGAGGTCCTTGAGGCTGTCTTTAAGGGGAACCTTGTATACTGTCAATATGAGCTGTCAATACTGTAGCAATGACACACTGCATCCGGGCCCTCCTAAGGACTTCTATGTCTGGAATCTTATCTTGCCACTTAACCATTGTCCTGCTGAGCCCAGATATGTCTTATCATTCAACTGTGTGTGTGTGAATATAGGTAATCATGAATCGGGGTTGAGGTCTCGACAAAATCTTACATCAGGGCAGGAAAAAACCATATTATTTGTCAATCAACACTTTGAACTATTTAAACAAGATCCAAAGATGCCTAGATTGGCTTGGCCTATCCGGAATCATTTGAGCCAAATGAGAATCCTAATTTGGTCTAGGCAGATCCGGAACATGCCCACACCAAATCAGATTTCAAGTATGGTCTAGACCAAATTAGAAATATTCCAGCTTGACCTAGGCAGAGTCTGGATCTGGCTTGATTAGAAACTGGACTACAACATTTTTCTATTGATTTGTAACTTGGGCATCATTTTCTTTGAAACTACATAGTATTACAAGCATATGAATGGGTTCCAATTGTCAATTTCTGCAGACACATTGAGTGAGTGTTTGTGTTTTACTTCCCACCAACAGCTATAGTCATATGGAGACGGGACCTCGGTTTAAAGACTCATCCGAAAATCTGGAGAAGCCCGAGATCGATCCCTTGATCCCTGGTTTACAGGGCGAGTAGTGTAACCACTACACCACGGAGGCTTCTAGACACATTGACATCACTAAAACATGTCTATATAATTTTGACCCCCTTTACCCCCACTTTTAAATAGTAAAACTGGAATTCACAGGGGTATACAAATCATTCTAATTTCTGCTCATAAACATAGATTGTGGGTACTCGTTAGAACCGCCTCATCGAGGCGGTTCTAACGAGTTCCCACAATCTATGTTTGGAGCGGAAATAATGGAAATATCAGAATTTTTATCAGAAAATAATCAGTTTTTGGTGGTTTATTTTCCCAATATATTTGTATAGGCGTGTTTTCGTATTGATGGACATAGTTGTTGACTGAGACATCATACCACCTTAAACTGATTCTCATTAATATGCCACTTAGGTGAACTACAAATCTTACATGTCAATGTCTTCCTTTTTGAAGAATACATTGATTGTCTTAGGCCAGTTTTCTTTACTGATCATTACTGTGTGGGGCTCGTGGGGTGGAAGTGTGTGTGTGTGGGGGGGGGGGGTCATTTTGGTACAGATGTGCGGCCCAACGTTTCGAAACCCACCCCACTTATAGGCCTGGGCTCTTACAATTGGGACCCATTTATATACATGTGTGTACTTTCCATTCAAAATTGCCACCTATACATATGCTAGTACAGGGCATAGTATAGCTTCTAGGGAAGAATAATAAGCCTATTCAGAATGATTCTAGGACCCAAATCTTACTTACAAAAATGATTTCAAAGAAACAGAGCAATTTTAAGGCAATAGATACATGTGCATGCTTCAGCAATGAAAAAGTGAGCCATTCATATACCAAATTCCGGCTTCTGTAGCTCAGTCGGATGTGTGTCTGATTGGTGATCAGGAGGACATGGGTTCGATATCTACCTGGGTAGGCAACATTCTTTCGTGATTGATCATGAAATCTTTTCTACAGTCATTCTCTCCCTTCCGCTGATTCAAGAAGCGCAGTTGTCAGTTTCTGGCGAAAGAATGTGCACTGTACTCGTTAACTGCTTAGGTATAAACCTGCCAAGGAAAAGTGTGGATAGGTAAACTGACCGACTCAAACATTACCTAAATAGTGTTGACTGGACCATTAAACTCCAATACAAACAAACATATACCAAACACTGAAAAAATATTCATATACTTTCAGAAGTGAATATATTGGGCTGTTTGGGCCATGTTCATTCTTTCATTCAAGTTTAGGCATTTTACGTGTGCCAGGGTCAAGCAGACTGAACTCCATAGCTACACAGCACTACTACGTGAGCCCCGCCAAGCGAATTTGTGTCTTCAAGCATTCCGTCATGACAAATTTTAACTGCGCTTGCCCAGCCATTCAGAGGGGCCAGGGATATGGCTTTCTGTCTGAAGGTTCCTCTTGATTCACTGCTTGAATGAGCGAGCAGCGAAGGTTCTGGCGAGACTGCGCGGATGCACAGGCTCGCCTGAACATTCCCTGCTTGCATAGGTGATAAGTACCAAAATTGCTTGACATGGCCCACGTATAACAGTTAAAATTTTGACCATTAACCTTTTTTATACTGAATGGAATCTTCCTCCTTACATATAGCAGGAGTCCACTTCAAAATTTAGGGGTGTCAGGTTGCGTTTTCTGCAAAATCTATTTGGAAACAGGCTGAATGTTTTGCAAACAGTGTAGGACCTGATCAGATGCCACGTTCTGCGGCGTCTGATCTGGGCCTACACTGTTTGCCAGGGTACCCGTTTTGGGAATCTCGGTGTTACGGTCAGTTTCTTCCCCTGGCCCAGTTCTTCCCCAGGGGAAGAAACTGACTAGTCAGTTTCTTCCCCATCCAGTCAGTTTCTTCCCCACCTGATTTTTTTTTTTTAGAACCATAGTAAACGAGTAATTTTTGGCTCACAATATGTTGAAAATGAGAAAAGAGACCATTCTGAATAAGTTCTGAGTCCTTTTAGCTTGAATGACAAAATTTGCTATATGCTACACCATTCATTGAGATGCAATAAAATATGCATCCCATTTCTAGCATCTATGATGAATTTTGTTTGCTTTTTAAGACATAAATTGGTATTAACTAAACAGATATAATAAGTAATAAATGTTTGGCACTCAAATCTTAATAGAATTTTGAGACTGGAGACTACATGGTATGAGCTGGTGAGCAAATTAGAGGGTTTTCTTTTACAAGTTGGCATCCATGACATCTGGGGAGAGAGCAGAAATAAAAACATTGAGAAATGTTATTTTATTTTCGTTATCATGCAAATATAGAAACCAGCCATATTCATAATTTGTAGACAATGATCTGTAATCTAATCCAAAGCACACCGTACAAAGAAGGGTCATCATGTTAGTAATTCATTATGACAACAAACCCATTACAGTAAAACACCTTTGTGCTAAAATGGCATCTATCATATAGCCAGAACAAGCAATTCACGGTGAAAAGTTGTGATATTTTTCTCTCATTTCCCCTCAAAACAATGGCTGTGGATGCTCGTTAGAATTGCCTCATTGAGGTGATTCTAACCAGTACCCACAACCTATGTCCTGGGGGAGAAATAAGAAAATTAATACATACCCCTGTAAACCCCAGGGGGCAGTTGTTCAAAACTAATGACGTCGTTAGCTAACGTATCGTTAAAACTTTGATCATTTATTATGGCAAATATGCTAATATTTTTGCTGAAAAAATGTGAGCAGCTTTTGCGGACGCAAAAGCTGCTCACCTTTTTTCAGCAAAAATACCAAAATTTACGATATTGTACTTGCTAGAAGAGTTAACAATATGACCACTAACGAGCTCGTTAAGCTAACGATGCTTTGAACAACTGGCCCCAGTTTTCTCTATATAAAGTGGGGTTTAAAGTGGGGATATAAAGTCATTTGACAAACTTGCTATCATAATGTATGTGCTAAAGTTGCATCTGTTATATCTCCAGAACTATTTTTCAGTTGAATATTTGTAATATTTTTCTTATTTCAAATCCAAATATAGATTGTGGGTGCTCATTAGAATGGCCTCAATGAGGCAGTTCTAATGAGAACCCATAATCTTATGTTCTTGAGCAAAAATAAGTAAAATAATGTATAACCATGTAACCCCCACTTTTCTCTATATAAAGCAAGGTTAACTGGTGTTTACTACACTGACTTGTTAACGTGATGTCTATGTACTGTACAACTTAGACTGTACAATTTAAGGCTTGTGCATTGATATTGGTGTATATATATATACAGTAAAATTCCTATATGAAGACCACCTTTGGAAATGTTGAAAAGTGGTCTTTAAGACCACTTTAGAACAGTCCCAAAGGTGGTCTCTGACCAGAGGACACTGTATGCAGAAAACACAAAGAAAGAATAACTGCAGCTGACTAAATAAACTTTCTAAGGCAGAATTAGTCTAATTAGGTGGTCTTTATAGCGGAATTTCACTGAATAGTCCCCTAGTTGGGATATTCAAGGACATGGCCTTGGGACAGACATCCAAATGAGGGACATTTTCACCAATATCAGAGCAATAACCCCTTTATCATATAGCTAAAAATACAATGTAGTTTGCCTCATTCAGAATAATGAATTGTGCATTAGTTTTAGCACGATGTGATTTCCGTATGACGGCATTACATACAACTTTCCTAATGGTATGATTCAAAGGCACCCAAGTAAACATGCAATATTCAGGAATAAAAAAGAAGAGGCAGTAGAGGAGATCAAAAGAGACATTGCAAACTTTACCGCCGAAAAAAGGAAAAATTTTAAGCTGAAAAAGTGTGATACTTTTCTTATTTCTGCTCAAAATATAGATTGTGGGTAGTCGTTAGAACTGTCTCATGGAGGTGGTTCTAACGAGTACCCACAATCTATATTTTAGAGTAGAAATAAGAAAAATAAGTTTTATCCCTGGAAACCCCAAATTTACTACATTAAAGTGGGGTTCAAGGGGGGTCAAAATTATAAAGGCATGTTTTCGTGATGGTAACAAGAAAGGATGAGAATAAAAGTTAATGAAAGTGAAAAAAAAAGAAATAGATAATCATTCCCAACCCATTCATTATTTGAGGCAAAACAAGAACAACAGGTCTTGCCCAACATACTAGTATTTGTCTTATCTAGGCCCAGTTGTTCCAAACTAACAAAGTAGTTAGTTAAGCATTTTGAGCACTAATGAGTTCATAAGATAGTTTTGTACAAAAGGGTCCTATTATAAAGATAGATTAAAATCTTGGCTGGCAATAAATTTGCAGGAACTGTACATATACAGCACTATCTGCCATATATTCAAGGAATGTATAAAAAAAAATATCACATATCATAACATATAATAAACATCTTAAGTACAAAAATACATGCATTTGATTGTAGTAAAACATTTCCATTTACATGTTATCCAAAAGAGCATTTGTAGACATTTCTATATTTACTGTAAATAAACAGTAAATTTACTGTAAAAACTGTAACACTAAGCTGATATCAGCAGAAAGAAGGTTTAACCCTTAAGATCCCGAGAAAAACATATCTGAAAAAGCTGTCTGCTTATGTCGTCTGCTGAATTTTTTAGCAAACTTTTTTAAAATACTTTTGCATGCAGGCAAACAGTGTGGGCCCAGATCAGACTGCTCCCACAGGAGCAGTCTGATCCAGGTACACAGTGTTTGCAAAAATTACTTTTAAGGTAACTAGCAAACCGCAAAGCCGATAACAATTGTAATGATTGACATTTTATGGGTTAACCCTTTTCCTGCTCAGCATGACAACCCCTTGCAAACAGTGTAGATGGAGATCAGATGGCTTCTGCAGGATCTATACTGTCATTTAGTTTGAGAATTTGAATAATATATACATATTTTCAATACATTTGATTGGTTGGTAGTCAGAAATGGGAGTGGCCAATTAATTAAAGCAAGCAGGATAAGGCTTAAGAGGAATAGACACACCTTCAGGCATTCCACTCTCTGTTCAGCTCTCGAACAGTCAAGATCTATCTCACAGCATGTCTGTCTCCATGAAAGACTATCGTCACCCAGAGCCACTTGTGGCTTCCTTGAAGTCATGCCGACTTCATGGGGTGCCTGAAGTAACAACAGGCCTCCAGCATCAGTGTGTGACAGTCAGCCTTCACTGGAATCTGAACACTCCAGCTCCAACCAGACCCAGGAAGACAGACAAGACATAGCAGCCAGCCAAGAAGGAGAGACCACTACAAGAGGCAGCTCCACTGGCAACAGTGACCATGGAGATCTCTCCAGCTGCCATCACAAGACCATCGACAGCCAGCGTCGAACCCCTGCCCACGCCAACACTGCAGCGACCAACACCCTAGCCTGCACCAGGGCCTTCTTTGCCTGAGCCTTCCCAGCCAACACCGCCAGAGCCACAGAAGAAACAGTGCTGCAAGACTTCGCCGCCTAAGCCAGCCTACCAGCCACTTGCGCCTGACATGGATTTCGTAATGATCAATCAGCATTTCCGGGTACAAGACCACTACTACTGCCAAGCTGTCCGCCGCTACGATGACCATGACATCTACCTGCTTAGCAGGTAGATGCTACCTGCTGCGAACCTACCTGTAAGCCACAGAGTGCTTTGCCTTCCAACAGCGGGAGAATGGCATTCTGTATTGTGTTGAGGTCATCTGACGCGGGGGACGACGAGTTCGTCCCCAGAGCTTGGCTGTTCTACAAGCAGCATTTATGCATGGCTAATCCCGGGTAGGAGATGCTAAGGGCTTGTACCAAAGCCTGGATTGTTACACGCTCATCCTGCCTGCTGGTTGGGAATAAGACTTGCGACCAGTCTTCTTCCTGGACCTTTAGCCGTTCATTTTCCTCAAATGGAAACCTGCATAGGCATGCCTCATTGGCAGCCTAAGTCTGATGGCCAAAATCGCGCAGCCCCAAGACAGAGCACCATTGACCTACTTTCTGCTCTAGAGCACAGTAGAGAAATCGTGATTTACAGCCGAATTGGCACTGATTACTCTACACTTTTGGCTCAATCTTTCTAAAACTGGCAGTGCTTCACTTTCTTTGGCAGGACACAGGCCGTCCAACGCCATTGAAAAACTGCCACGATTCGTAGCCCAGAAGCACAAAATTTAAGTCTCGCTGTGGAGCTTTAGAGTTTTGTCCGCTAGACCTTGGCAGACGCAAAATGCCTTAACTTCAACAACAACAACAGCACACCTTCAGGGGAGGCAACTTTTTCATTTTTGCCTTCCTATTTTTAGGGGTCTGCAATTAAAGGAAACACTTTGGTCCTATGGAGCAGATTCTTTCCTTGAAAGTAGACACCTTTTTAGCAGGAACACCTGGCTGACTTTTCAGCCATTTTTCAAAGGGAGATAACTTTTGGGACTTGCTGTTAGCTTTTTCAAGCCCTGTCCCACTGAAAAAGAGGTCAACGTTTAAAGGAAAGAATTTGCTCCTCAGGAGCAAGTTCTTTCCTTTATGAGTTGAACCCTATTGACATGGGAGATAGGAGCCTCTGCGGTGTAGGGGTTATGCTACTCGCCTTGTAAACCAGGGGTCGCAGGATCAATCCCAGGCTTCTCCAGACTTTGGGATGAGTCTTTAAACCGAGGTCCATCTCTGTACGACCTTAGCTGTTGGTGAGATGTAAAACTCAAACACTCACTCACATAGGAGACAAAAATACTTTTGCAGGAGTTGTCTTCCCTGAAGATGTACCCATTCCCCTTAAGAGAAAAGCATACAGAATTTCAACATGAGTAAAACATAACACATAAAGCACTTTGTTATAAAATTAAAACAATAACAATGAACAACTGAAGGGACATAGAATCACATTCAGGGGAGCCAACTCTTCCGAAAATATTCTGTCTCTCTTGTCAATAAGGGTCTACTCCCAAAGAAAAGAATTTGCTCCTCAGGAGCAATTCTTTCCTTTAAGAGTAAAGAGAGAATACCCCTTCTTCGGAGGGTTTTGTTTATTTTATCTAAAAGCAACCAGGAAGTTTCAAAAGTTGACCCATTGGGAAAAAAAATTGGGAAAATATGTGGGGTGTTCAATAAATTCAAGAACTTATATTGTACCTTAAAATATTAGTTCAAGCATAACAAAATTTGCACAGAGCGAATAACATCCAATTAGGAGCAACATCATCATGTTACATGTATTATGTTCATGTCATTCAATATTTACGTGCACGTCATTCACTAATTAAAACATCACATTTCTGATGTCACACATCATGCTCACCATCGAGAAATTGCCGAGGATGTCATCACAGAATAGAGGATGATAAATAAATTTTATGTACAATTACAGAAGAGTATTACCAGAATCAAAGAGGAGTTGCAAACAGTATACTTGGAAGCTGTTCTTGTGAAATCTTGTGTTAATAACATCACGAAAATGTGCGTATATAGTTTTGACCCTCTTTAACCCCACTTGAACCCCACTTTTATTTAGTAAAACTGGGGTTTACAGGGGCAAACCTAATTTTCTTATTTCTGCTGTAAAATATGGATAATGGATACTCGTTAGAACTGCCTCAATGAGGCGGTCCTAACCAGTACCCACAATCTATATTTTGAGCAGAAATAAGAATATCACAATTTTTCAGCTTCAAATTGTCCTTTTTCGGCGGTAAAGTTTATAATGTATTTTATATAGGCGCGTTTTCATAATGAATTGTGGCATTGATTTAGTGATGGTAGGAAGTCCTCAAAATTTGACATTCATTATGAAAAACATGCCTATACAAATACATTGTAAACTTTATCTCTGAAAAATCAAAATTTTTAGATGACAGATTTTGATATTTTTTTTATTTCTGCTCAAAATATAGATTGTTGGTACTCGTTAGAACCGCCTCATCAAAATCTATTTTTAGGGCAGAAATTAGGAAAATAAGGATTACCCCTGTAAACCCCAGTTTTACTGTATAAAAATGGGGTTCAAGGGGGTCAAAATAATGTAGGCGTGTTTTCGTGATGTGTGACACAGACATAGGGGGACAAATGCACTATTGTGGATTCATATGTGATGAAAGATAGACGAGTGCTGCTCAGAAAAGTTGCTGACGAGTTTGACTGAGCTATAGTACAGCCAAAGAAATTCTAACCAGAAATCATTACGATAACACACCCGAGCAACATAGTGCATTTTTCACATCTCCAAAATAGCTACTTTTCTGATGAAAATCCTTGATATTTTTGTTATAAATGTTCAAAACATAGGTTGTGGGTGCTCGTTAGAACCGCCTCAATGAGGCGGTTCTAACGAGTACCCACAACCTATGTCTTAGAGCAGAAATAAGAAAAATAACGTTTACCTCCGTAAACCCCAGTTTTCTCTATATAAAGTGGGGTTTAGGGGGGTCTTCATTTCACGGACTTGTTCACGTGATGAAGATGTGTGTGCCAGATGGGTACCTTGTTGGCTTCAGCCAGGCTAAAAGAGGTTACAGATGCAAATCTGTCATCACCTTACCAGTCAATATGCAGGAGATGTGTTTCTATACAAACAGTGACGCGACACATCACGAAAACATCACAACCCCCTTGAACTCGTTTTATATAGTAAAACTGGGGTTTGTAAGGGTAAACTTTATTTTTCTTATTTCTGCTCAAAATATAGATTGTGGGTACATGTTAGAACCGCCTCATCGAGGCGGTTCTAACGAGTACCCACAATCTATGTTTTAGAGCAGAAATAAGAAAAGTATCACAATTTTTCTTACAATGTATTTGTTATAGGCGTGTTTTCGTAATGAATACATTGTTTCGCTTCAGTGCTGTGGTGCACTGATAAAGCATGGGATTCAAGATCGAGAGGTAGCATGTTTGATCCCCATGACAACAGTGTGTTGTTTCCTTGAGCAAGAGACTTCATCTACATAGCTTAGCCCTTGTCCTGCTGAATATTCATATATGCCACACCCACAACCGATTATCAACCAATCAGATTACTTGATGCAAATTATTGCAACAAATTCACGATCTGAATGGCAAACAATGTAGATCCTGATCAGATGGCTTCGTCAGAAGCCATCTGATCTGGATCTACATTGTTTCAAAGATAAGGCATATCCGGGATTAGCAGGACAAGGGTTAGTACTGGAGAGGAAGAAAAGTCAGAGAACCACATGGAAGATTAGTACTAGTTTACTAAAAATGTTACCCTCTATAAATAAAGATTATTATTATTTTCATTTATATTTTAACCGAATTCCTTGCGGCAGAAAGCATCTTCCCCAGTACCTTATTTTCTTAGTCTCTGGATAAATTATTGCTTATCACAGTTTTTATTCCAAAGAAACTGTATCACATGGTGCCAGCTAAAACTACAATCAACAGCGAGTAAACACATCTCATTCAGGCTTCAAAGAGCCATTCTCACTTCAAAGAGCCATTTGAGACAAATGTCTAGATCTTGCGAAGTCAGGGTTCTTTGGCATCAGGACCAATGCTCCTGTGCACTAAAGTCAATCTGAGAAATCCACGATCCATGAACTACGCATAGAAACGCAAATTGGCCAGCCTTATAGTCCAGACTTGGAAATATTTAACTTCTTCCTATTTCCAAATATGAAAGACTTGTTGCTTGGAATAGGAGAAGCGCAAAGTTGGCTATAATGGCAGCACTTAGACTAGTGTCAGGTGACAGCTTTGGTCACTCATCCGATGCATGGTTGAGCAGATGTCAAAAGTGTATCAAAGTCAAGGTATCCAACGTTGAGAAAGAATAAAAGCAAAAAGTGAGTATCTTTTCGTTGTTTTGTTATCGAGATATTCCAAAAGTTTTTTGAATTTACTGATCATCCCTCATTCACCTTATTTGCATTATCTGCTGGTTCCTAGTCTAAAGATTATCAATGTTGGGAAAACAGGTAACCAGACCCCCCTGACCTTTCAAGGTCAGGGGGATCTGGTTACCTGTTTTCCCAATATTGTTAATGTGTAAGCTGGGAGTCAGCAGATAATGCAAAAATGGTAAAATAGTGTCCGGTGTACAATACAATACAACACAACATAATACAAATATGGTAACACAGCTGTTAACATAAAACGGATGAAGGCATTATTGAGTAAGAATGATAAAATCTTGGCACTATAAACCACAAAAAGACTATTTTTGGGTTACCATTTGTCATTCGACCCAAAGTTATCTTATACTGCTGGGCCCAATGTTCAAATCTAACGACATCTTTAGTTAACATCATTGAAATTTTGATGAATAAATATGGCAAATATACTAATATTTTTGCAGATTTTCCACATCCTCTATACATTGTTGTCCAGGAAACATTTTGACCACTAATAAGCTCCTTAAGCTAATTATACTTGGAGCATCTGGGCCTAGGTAAGGCTCTGGTAAACCTACACAGGGCTGGAAAAGGTCCCCACTCATCGGGGCTTGAAGAAATAGATGGGCTGCATGATGCTTCCACGCAGAGCTGAAACTGACCCCACACGAGTACTGGTAAACTGCTTAGAGGATCTGTCAGACTGTCCGTGCTTATAAACTCTATTAGTTTCATTGGGCGACAGGGCTTGAGATGTCATTTCAACTCAATGTCAGGTAAAAGTCCCACAAAATTAGAAGCAACGTCTCCAAAATGACCTCAACAGTGTTGACGGGGACGTTAAACCTCAAATCAAATAAAACAAACAAAAACAGGGCTGGAAAATCCACTTGTCCACTCGCCAAACCGTATGAGTAATAAACTTTTGCCTGGTCATAATGCAATCTATGAAAATCTACATTCCCTTGAACATGCAGGATAAGTGAAATTTTGAAGAATTTTCAAGCCTTTCTACACATAACGACAGTCTTTCCAGAGCCATTGCTGTTTGCAGAAATGTACAGAGGACAGACATGTTAAGTTTTAAAAATAAAAATGAGGGAGACAGCACGTTCGAGGAGGATTGGCGAAAGCCAAAAGGCGCGATGTAATGGTGGCAAGCTCTCAGGATAGATTAGAAAATGGTGCATTCTGAGAGCTTTTTGAACATTTTTTTGTTTATTCTTTACATTCCTGTTCATGAATAAATAACTAAAAATATTTTTAAAATCATTTCCTTGGGAAGATACCTATAAACTAACACCTAGCCATACCAGTGCCCCCATCCCCCCACCCCTGTCCCAGGTGTATAATGCTTCAGCACAAGAGCCTATCTTATCATTTATGCCCAGATAGGTCACAAAAAAGTAGCCCAATTGATTCTATATTCCAACGGCCACCCAATAACCAAAGTTTCAGAAGTGTAGCTCCAATAGTTTAGAAGATATGGCAAAATAATACTTTTTGACCTTTGACCTTGGGGTCATGTTGCGGTCAAAGTCACACCAAAAGTAGCCCAATGTGTTATATTCCAAGGGCCATCCAATAAGCAAAGTTTCAGAAGTGTAATTCCAATAGTTTATGAGATATGGCAAAGTCATACTTTTTGACCTTTGATCTTGGGGTCATATTGAGGTCAAGGTCATTCCAAAAGTAGCCCAATTTAGTCAATATTCCAAGCGCCATCCAATAACCAAAGTATCAGAAGTGTAACTCCAATAGTTTAGCAGATATGGAAAAATAATACTTTTGACCTTTGACCTTGGGGTCATGTTGAGGTCAAGGTCACCCCAAAAGTAGTCCAATTTATTCTATATTCCAAAGGCCATCTAATAAGCAAAGTTTCAGAAGTGTAACTCCAATAGTTTAGAAGATATGGCAAAGTCATACTTTTTGACCTTTGATCTTGGGTCATGTTGAGGTCAAGGTCATGCCAAAAGTGGCCCAATTCATTCTATATTCCAAGGGCTATCCAATAACCAAAGTTTGAGAAGTGTAACTCCAATAGTTTAGAAGATATGGCAAGATATTACTGTTTGACCTTTGACTTTGGGGTCATGGTGAGGTGAAGGTCACCCTAAAAGTAGCCCAATTTATTCTATATTCCAAGGGCCATCCAGTAACCAAGTTTCAGAAGTGCAACTCGAATAGTTTAGGAGATATGGCAAAATCATACTTTTTGACCATTGACCTTGGGGTCATGTTGAGGTCAAGGTCATGCCAAAAGTAGCCTAGTGCCATCTACATCCCTTGTACTATCCACAGGCAAAGTTTGAAAAGTGTACCTTAACCGGTTTCAGAGGAGGTCCATTCCATAGAAATGTGACGGATGTAGGTACACATACATACAGACCACAGACCGACAGACACCCAACTCTGACACGAAAACAATATACCCGATTATTCTTCGCAAAAGCGGGTATAATAATCCAAGGTTTCGATCACGTTTCAAGCACAACAACTTTATTCCCCTCCCAATTTTAAGTGCGAAAATATGGTAGATAATACTGTAGTTGTCACGGTCAATAACAGTACTTTTTCAAGTTCAAACTAATTGCAGACAGTTCAATTAGCAATTAAAGATACTGATAGTTATATAAACTTGACACGCATGATTAACACAAGCTGCAGCCGATATACTCAAAAGATAAAATGTGTCAGGTTAGCAAGAAAAGAGAATAAAGAATGCAGATTAGTTTATAATTTAATGATCCAGCCACAAGACGAGGACCCCTCCCTCCAAAACTTTCACACCCGCTCAACAAGCAAGTTCAAGGCGAACATCAATGATCTCCACCCCCAAAATCGCCATGAAATCCACTGTCCACAAACAGCAGCTAGCGTTTTTCTGCACGCTATCGGAAAATGAAATTATCCCACCCCAGCATGTGTTTAATGTTTTATTGTTTTATTTTTATGGGGCGTAAATGTTTGCAACAGGTAAAACAAGATTTTCTCGATAGCTAAACGGTTGTTGATAGAGCTGGATAGGGAACGATGCCTTCCACAATTCCTGACTTATCCCGGGAAGCTTCGTGTTAATCACCAACAACAGCATACAGATGTGTTTACACACATTAAAGCGTTCGACTTTTCCCACCAAGTATCTGCTATTTTGGCACCAAAACATAACAATGCACAAGACAGTAGAATAGTATGTTTTTGTTATGCATACATTTACCGTTAGTTGTAGCGAAACATCTTAGGAGCGTTTACATCATTTTCACACTGATTGTGGCTTAAATTTTATGACTGGGGGATAAATGCAAATTAGAGCCATAACTTAATCTTATTTTCACACCTTGTCACGCAGAAGATTGTAGGCTTATCGAGAGCACCGGAGGCTTGTGTATACAGTGTAATAATAGAATAGACTGGTTCGTGACAAATACGATAACATGATTCGGTTAACTAACATGGTCCGTTTGTTGAAGGAAATTAGCCTTTATGATTAACTTTCATTTTTGCAATCACTTCAAGAAACGGCTATTTTCATTTGTTAATGCCCATCTACAGGTGTGGAACCGTGTTTTAATCCCCAATAATACTGGACAGTGCATTAATTATTATCAGTATTATTATTATCACGGATTGACTCGGATTCTCCACTGGTTTGCACACACGAAAATACAAGTGCAGCTTTTAAAAAATTTGCCCAAAAACGGTATTTTCATTTTTCCGGGAGTTTTATCCTGAATTTCCTGAGGCGTGAGAAAAACTATTTTTTCGGGAGTCTCCCGCAATTTTCGGGAGACTTAACATGTCTGAGAGGACATTAACCCTTATCTTGCTGAATATTCATTTTAGCCACACCCATTTCTGTCTATCAACCAATCAAATTACTTGATGTAATTTATTGCTACTAATTCATAAATTGAATGCCAAACAGTGTAGATCCTGATCAGATGGCTTCTTCAGAAGCCTTCTGATCTGGATCTACACTGTTTGCAAAGTAAAGGGTTGTCGTGAACAGCAAGATAAGAGTTAACCCACTTTGTACTGAACAGAATTTCCACCATATATAGCACACATCCATTTCAAAATCTAGGAATGATAGGTTGTGGTTTCTTAAAAATTTATTTGCAAAATGACTGAACTTTTTTTTACAAACTATATATCTATATCTATATACTGCCCTACGCCCTCGCGGGCATTCTAGGCAGGTGTGTGCTGTCGTGCTGAAGTCAGAAGGAAAATATAGACAAAAGTTATGAGGGGATAGTGAGAGGATAAAAGACGATAGGGTTTAAAAACAGTTGGTGAGGTAGAGAAGTTAAAATCAAAATTAAAAACATCACTTTCAGGAACTAGGGGCGGGAGTGGTACAGTTTACCAACTTCACCCTTGAAAGCTTCAAGGGTTGGCAAACATACAACTGATTCTGGGAGGGCATTCCATTGGACAATAGCCAGGGGGAAGAAAGAATATTTGTAAAAGTTCTTGTACGTGTGGACCTGGCAAAAGGTCATTGAGTGGCAATTTTTAGGAATCAAAGTTTTAGGTTGTATGTAATCTGGCATGGGTATTGCCACTAGCCCATAGACAATTTGGTAGAATAGACATAGGCGAGCGTCTGACCTTCTTTGTTGGAGGGTCTGCCAGCCTAGGCCTTCAAGCATCGTTGTAACACTGGACCTAGAAACATAATTGTTAGTGGTCCATCTAGCGGCTAGGCGCTGTATTCTCTCGATTTGAGCTGTTTTGTCTTTAGTGTGTGGATCCCATATCTGGGAAGTGTATTCGAGTTTGGGGCAGACCAGCGTGTTGTAGGCAGTCTCTCTCACTTTGGGAAGTTTGGTCTTAGTGTTTCTTTTCAAGAAGCCCAGTGTGCGGCTAGCATTCCCTGTAATTCTGTCTATGTGGGAGTTCCAAGACAGGGACGACGAAATATCAACCCCCATGTACCTAGCACAACTCACAGCCTCCAGGACCTGGCCATGTAAGTGGTACAAAGTATTGATTGGTTTCCTGGAGGCTGTCACCCTCACCACCTGGCACTTGGAAGGGTTAAACTTCATGTCCCATCTGGACTCCCACATAGCCAGGTAGTCAAGATCATTTTGTAGCACACTACCATAATTTGGACCTTCAACAGTAAGGTAAAAGGCCGTGTTGTCCGCGAAAAGTCGGGCTTTGGATGTGACAATGCAGGCCCTGATCAAATGCGGCAGAATGTGGTGTCTGATCTGGGCCTGCACTGTATGCCAATTATTCTTTTTTGGGGTTTCCAGTACAGAATGGGATAAGATAGGTCATTTAACCCTTTACCAGCTGAATATTTAAATATGCCATACCCACAACTGATGATCAACCAATCAGATTTCTTAATGCAAAACATTTCAAGAAATTCTTAAACTGAATGACAACCAATGACGATCCAGATCAGATGGCTTCTTCAGAAGCCATCTGATCTGGATCTACATTGTTTGAAAAATAAGACACATCGGGGCTCAGCAGGACAAGGGTTAATTGAGAGGTTGCAGATGACGTCACACACCTGAAGTTATCTTTCTTGCTGGAGACACCCAGGCGCATTTCCATTTTAATGTACTTTCCAATTTTAATGTACTTTTAATGTAAATTGGAAAATTATGACTAAACCTAGATTATTTTATTCTTATGATCTTTAAGAACAATCACAGACACATATTAACCCCTTTAGTGATTTATCACCATGGGATAATAGGTCAAAAGTGAATAAATTTGTACACAAAAACCTGCCTGGTGTCTCCAATATGGCAGATCCAGGGAGAATAATCTCCCTCAATTGAATGCACCACACATTTGTAGGACATTTTGTTTGAAGTTTGTTTGAATTGGGGCTTAATGTCCCCATCAACACTATTTAGGTCATTTTGGAGACATTGCTTCCAATTTTGTGGTGAGGTAAAATGACATCTCAAGCCCTGCCACCCAATGAAACCAGAAGGCTTAAATGCATTGGACGATCTGACTCACACCGCTTTGCCTTGGCAGGCTTAGTCCTTCTAAGCATTTTACCAGTAATCGTGTGTGGTCAGATTCAGCTCTGCATGGAAGCATCATGCAGCCCAATCTATTTCTCCAAGCCCCGATGGGCAGGGGCGGTTGTAGGACATAAGTCAAAGAATTCTAATGGCCTTTTCATGTGTCACCTCAAATGTGAAATATTAATATAAAATCTGTTCTGTGATTTGATCACTGAAAAGTTATTAGAAAGTTATTATTGCAAACTTTTTAAAACAAGAGGGCCATGATGGCCCTGGATCGCTCACCTGATCCATAGAGTAACAAGTGGGCCCCAGGGAGGGCGATTATTGACCCCAGGGCTATAATGTGGATAATGTTGAGGGAGGTCTAAAAAGGTGGAGCTTCATACCAAATATCAACAAAGGCTATAATTTGAACAATCTTGGCAAAGGTCCACTAGATGGAGCAACATACCAAATATCAAAGACCTGGATCTTGCAGTTTCAGAGAAGAAGATTTTTTTAAAGATATTCCCTACAAATGCCTATGTAAAACCAAATGGGCCCCCGGCGGGGGCATTTTTGGCCTCAGGGCTATAATTTAAACAATCTTGATAGAGGTCCACTAGATGAAGCTTCACACCAAATATCAAAGACCTCTGCCTTGCGGTTTCAGAAAAGAAGATTTTCAAAGATTATCTCTATATAAGTCTATGTAAAACCAAAGGGCCCTGGGGTGCCGCATTTGTGGTCCGGGGGCTATAATGTGAACAATCTAATGGTAGAGGTCCACTAGATGAAGCTTCATACCAAATATCAAAGACATGGGCCTTGCAATTTTGGAGAAGAAGATTTTCAAAGATTTCCCTATGTGAGTCTATGTAAAACCAAAGGGTCTCGGGGCGGGGGCATTTTTGGCCCCAGGGCTATAATTTGAACAATCTTGATAGAGGTCCACTAGATGAAATTTCAGACCAAATATCAAAGACCTAGGCCTTGTGGTTTCACAGAAGAAGATTTTTAAATATTTTCCATATATAAGTCTTTGTAAAACCAAAGGGCCCCCGAGACGGGGGCATTTTTGGCCCCAGCACTATAATTTGAACAATCTTGGTAGGGGTCCACTAGATGAAGCTTCATACCAAATATCAAAGACCTGGGCCTTGCGGTTTCAGAGAAGAAGATTTTTAAAGATTTTCCCTATATAAGCCCATGTAAAACCAAAGGGCCCCGTGGTGGGGGCATTTTTAGCCCCAGGGCTTTAATTTGCACAATCTAAGTAGAGGTTTACAAGATGAAGCTTCATACCAAATAACAAAGACCTGGGCCTTGCGGTTTCAGAGAAGAAAATTTTTGAAGATTTTCCCTATATAAGCCCATGTAAAACCAAAGGGCCCCAGGGCGGGGCCATTTTTGGCCCCAGCACTATAATTTGAACAATCTTGGTAGGGGTCCACTAGATGAAGTTCATACCAAATATCAAAGACCTGGGCCTTGTGGTTTCAGAGAAGAAGATTTTTTAAGTTTTCAGTGAAAAAAATCTATTTTGGGCTCTTGTGACCCAGATGTGCAACGGACCGGAACCATTTGAACAACTTTGAAAGGGGACCACCTAAGGATCATTCCTGTAAAGTTTGTCAAAATCCAATCAGTGGTTTAGGAGGAGATGTCGTTTGAAGAAATTTGTTGCGGACGCACGCACGACGGACAAAAAGTGATCCCAAAAGCTCACCTCGTCACTACGTGACAGTGAGCTAAAAAGTTTGCATACAGGCAAACAGTGAAGGCCCAGATCAGACTCCTACAGAAGCAGTCTGGTCTGGGTCCACACTTTTTGCAACAATGACTTTTAAAGTAACTGGCAGATGCCGAAGCAAACAGTCATTTTATGGGTTCGTCCTGAAAACTTGCTTCCAGTGGATCCTTCTAGTGACAACTGGCTGGCCGTAACTTGCTGGGATTTCTGACTTCAACACAAGTATAACAATAGTAACAAAAAGCAATTCACTGAATGCTAGTTAATACACCAAGACCTCTTTATAACTATTAATTAATGGGGTCCAAAGCAGAAACCGTGTTAGTTAAACAACCGTGTTCTATCCAAACAAAAATGTTTAGATTATATAGAAAAATGACCATTTATGGTCATTTTTCAATATAATCTACACTTTTTTTTATCCATCTTGAAACCGTGTTATATCCATAACCTTGTTATAATGAACCGTGTTATAATGAACTGTGTTATAATGAACTGTGTTATAATGAACCGTGTTATAATGAGGTTGTGGTGTACATACAAATAGCAAATAAAGCTATTGAAATCTGTCAAATCTTTGGATATAAACAATAAATAGTTACTCATGGTCACACACATAAACTCAATCATCAGTAAAACCTTACATACACTGCATCATACCGTAATTTTCCTAAGTATTGGGAAAGTCAGGCCTCAGCAAACAGTGCAGACCCAGATCAGACTAGTCCTGAAGGAGCAGTCTGATCAGGGTCTTCACTGTTTGTCATTCCATCAGAACTTTTTGGACTCCTTGCAGGATGGTGAAACAAATTTGTTAAAATTTTAGCAGAATTACAGCAAGTTGTCAAGGTGTCTGAACTTTTAGGATTTTTACGGCATCCTATTTTTACAGGGAGACCCCAAACCGGGACACTGGCAAACAGTGCAGGCCCAGATCAGCTGCCACAAAATGTGGCATCTGATCAGGGCCTTCACTGTTTGCAAAAAAAGTTTAGCAATATTTCAAATAAATTTCTCAAAAATAACTTGACCACCTAAATTCTTAAATAGACCCTTCTATGTACAAAATTGGTGATTCTGTTTAGGACAAAATTGGGGTTATGTCTTGGCACAGAAATAAGAAAAATCATGTATAGTATACTATATACACCCATTTTCTCTATATAAATGGGTGGGTGTTCATTTCAAGGACTTGCACATGTGATGAGTGGAAAATATATAAGATGTATCCATCCAACTAACATTTAACACTTCTGCTGCTGTAGAAAATTCCAGAGCAGACAGAAATCTAATTTTTTATACTTGATCATTTTTATGTGAAAATCAGGCTTGACCCTTCATGTGAATTGTCTACCCCCAGATGATTCACATGTAATGTCATGACTTATTTTTGCTTAACCCTTATCTTGCTGAATATTCATTTAAGCAACACCCATTTCTGTCTATCACCCAATCAAATTACTTGATGTAATTTATTGCTACAAATTCATAAACTGAATGCCGAACAGTGTAGATCCTGATCAGATGGCTTCTTCAGAAGCCATCTGATCTGGATCTACACGGTTTGCAAAGATAGGGGTTGTCGTGAACAGCAAGATAAGGGTTAACAATAAAAATAACAAGAATTCCGCCGAAGGCTATGTCGCGCCTGTGGAGGCGCAAAGTCACCCAACCATGATATGTAGGTCAAGGTCAAGCATAGATGCTGGCACAAAAGTTTCCATTCTTAAATGCAAGCTTGTACTAAGTATCATTAAGCTCTAATAATTCTTGAGAAATGAACTTAGTGATAAGGGTGAATGCTAGGGTGGTCACAATATTTTACAATTTCGGTGAACCCTGAAATGTAGGTCAAGGTCAAATATGGATGCTTGCATTTAAGTTGCCATCCACAGATACATGTTTGTACCAAGTATCATTAATGAAGCTTTTATAGTTCTTGAGAAATAAACTTGACCATTAGGGTGAACGCTAGGGTGGTCGCAATATTTTACAAGGTCAGTGAACCATGAAATATAGGTCAAGGTCATATATGGATGCTTGCATGTAAGTTGTCATCCCCAGATACAAGTTTGTACCAAGTATCATTAATGAAGCTCTTATAGTTCTTGAGTAATAAACTGGACCATTAGGGTTAATGCTAGGGTGGTAGCAAATGTTGACACCTTGACAAACGGATGGACGGAAAACCGGGCGCCTATATCCCGCCATGCTAATAGCAGACGCGACAAAAATGATGTCTGCTAACATGCTTAGTGCTTGAAGCATTAACCCTTAAGATGCCAAGAAAAACTGCATCTGTCTGTTTATGTCATCTGCGGCATCTTCTTGCAAACTTTTCAAACATACTTTGCATGCAGGCAATGTTGACCCTGATCAGACTGCTCAATCTGATCTGGGTTTACATAGTTTGCCTCAATGAGTTTTAAAAGTAACCAACAAACCAGATAAAACAGGGCTGTGCTCTGACACATTTGGCAGTCGAAATTGGCAACACGTCATCACATACTAGAGCCCGTCTTTGGTCTGATTCCTGCACTCAAAATTCTAAAATCGCTACAGAACTGTGTTTCTTAGGACAAATGCTGTTCCTTGGGTGCGATTTGTGCCTTCCTCCGATTAAAAGTTCAGTATATTCCTATTGGTCAGCTGACACCTGTCGAATTGACAAGTGCCATCACATTGGAGGCCCTGGGAAGAGCAGTTCATAAACTAATCCCATTTAGCGAGATGGGGGTAGCCCCTATGTGCTTTTAGCGCCTGGTTACCTTACAAAATCTATCAAGTCAAGTCAACAAACCAGATGATGATTGTTGTTATTGGCATCTTAAGGGTTTAGTTTATTACAGCATTCAATACTCAGGTAATAACTATTTTTATGAAATAATGACTCACTCATTCTGAGAAGACAGATGATATGTACAGAATTTCTGATGCTTCTGGTGAAATTAAGGCACATTTATATAAAAAAATGCATTTAACTGCAATAAAACAGGATCATACTTCAACAAACACACATACATAATTTGACATGCATCAGACTATTCTTTCAGCTTATTTCTTGCATGAAAAAAAAGTGTTGAGCACTAACACATGACACATACAAAGCTTTAGCGCTCTGCATGCTGGGTATTTTTTCAGCAGACAACATTTTGAAATATGTTTTTTTTTATTTTTCCACAGAAACAGGATTTGACACATCATGCAAATTGTCTCCTTGAGACAATTTGCATGATGGGTCAAACCCTGTTTTCTGGGAAAAATAAGAAAAATGTCAACCCTGTGTCGTCCGCTGAATTAGCCCACAGAGTGGTAAAGGTAAGAGATTTCAGTCTTACAAACCAAACCAAACAGATTTTCAAGCAGTTTGGACACAGATTCTCATAGTTACATCTTGGATGAAGAAATCTATGATGATAATCTAACAATTGTGTAGCCAATTTCTCCATGGACACATTGTCAGTTCTTTGGAGCTATGAATAGAACTCGGCATTTCACTGAAAGTACCAGCTTTAAAATTTTGCTCCTTGGAGAAATAGATTGGGCTGCATGTTGAACCTGATCACACATGAGTACTGGTAAACCGCTTAGAAGGACTAAGCCTGCCCAGGCAAAGTGGTGTGAGTCAGACTGTGCAATGCAAAAAGACTTTTGGTTTCATTCGGCGACAGGGCTTGAGATGTCATATCATCTCAATGTCGGGTAAAAGTCCCACAAAATTGGAAGCAACATCTCCAAAATGACCTAAATAGTGTTGACATGGATATTAAACCTCAATTCAAACAAAAACAGTCTTTAAAACAGGGACTGAGGTTTCAAGCCAAAATGGCTCTTTGAATGAATATTGAAACTACTATGCAGGAAGCAATGATCTACACCTGAAGTTAGCTATAAAGATGTGAAGTTGTTCATACTTCAACAAATACATTTAACTCACGCTATGTCACATGATCATTCGGCGATGTCAAAATAAATCATAGTTCTCTCCAATACATTTTGACACTGGTAATCTTAACCCTTATCCTGCTGTTCCCGACAACCCCTACATTTGCAAACAGGGTAGATCCAGATCAGATGGCTTCTAAAGAAGCCATCTGATCTGGATCTACACTGTTTGTAATTCAGTTTGTGAATTTAAATGACTACAGTCAAACCTGTTTTAGTGGCCACCTCTATTAAGCAAGCAACCTGTCTTAAGCAAGCAGGCATTCAGTTCCCCAAAAAAGGAAAATGCATTAAAATTCACCTGTGTTAAGCAAGCACCTGCCTTAAGCAAGCACTTTTTGAATATACCAGAGGTGCTTGCTTAACACAGGTTGGACTGTATATCAAGTAATCTGAATGAGTCTGAAATGTGTGTGACAAAATTAAATATCCTGCAGGATAAGGGTTTAGAGGTCAATGACACCATTCCTCTGTTACGGGTGCATTATTTTCTTGTTTCAATATTAGCCCACAAACCAGATTTTTTTCGCCCAATAATGGATGGAAAAATGATGTAAATATAACTGATAAAGGCAATTTTATTTATCCTTCACTGAAGTATGAACATCCGATCACCATCAAATTTAAAGTGAACTCCTTTGACATGATATAATCTGAGCTCAGTTCCATAGTCTTGTTAGCTTGACAAACTTGTGTCTGGTCAAATCCTTTCCTTGAAGAGTGGAGGAGATCCAAAAAAAGTCTTCCTAGCTTAACAAACTTGTAAGAGGTCAAATTGTTCTGACAAGTGCAGTATCAAAAACCAGTGTACTTTTGCTGAAAGAAAATATAATGCAAAAGCTACTCATTTTTTTTCTTTTAGCAAAAAAGATGACTTGTTTTTACCCTTAGTGACTGATTGAAGTTTTAATGTAATGTAAGCTACCAACTTCGCTACTTTGAACAATTTGGCCATGATTTATAACAAGCATTTCTCCACCTACACAGAACTAGGCCCAGTTGTTCAAGCATCATTAGCTTAACGAGCTTGTTAGTGGTCATATTGTTAAGTGTTCTAGCAAGTTTAATATGTAAAATTTTGGTATTTTTGCTGAAAAAATGTGAGCAGCTTTTGCATCCGCAAAAGCTGCTCACATTTTTTCAGCAAAAATATTAGCATATCTGCCATATTTAATGATCAAAGTTTTAACGATACGTTAACTAACGACGTCGTTAGTGTTGAACAACTTGCCCCAGATGGTTAACTATTCTAGCAAGTACAATATCTAATACTTTCTTGATGTTTTTTGCTGGAAAAAAATGAGTAGCTTTTGCATTTGCAAAAGCTATTCATATTTTTCAGCAAAAATATCAGCATATTTGCTATATTTAATGCTCAAAGCTTTAACAATATGTTAACTAACAACATCGTTAGTTTTGAACAACTGGGCCCAGATGTTTTGTAGCCATATCTTCATTGAACAGCGGCTCCCGATAGCATGCCCCTGTCAGAGGAGAAAGACTCATGAATTAAAGATAAAGACTTGTGAGAGGGTTAAATCCCTAACAAGGTACCTATGCCTTATAGACTTTTCGCGTTATTAGATCTGAAAAACAGTCTAAGTTAAAAAATAAGTTTTGGATAATGAAAAAACCACATGCACATCTTAAGACCTCTTTGAAAACACCTGAAAGTTTCAAAGGATCGGCCTACAACTGTAAGAGGAGTTGCGTTCACAAGGTAGCTACTCCATATACATTTTAACATTAGTAGATCTCAAAAATTGTCTAAGTTAAAAAAGGTGAAATAAGTGAAAAAAAATATTTAAGGATAATGAAAAAAGAATATGCACATCTTCAGACCTATATGAAAACACCTGTAAAGTTTCAAAAGGATTGACCGAGAACTGCAAGAGGAGTTGCGGTCACAAGGTACCCACTATCAAATATTACAGACAGACAGACAGACAGTCAGAAAGACAGACAGACGGAATTCCGGACAAGCCAAATCCAATATAGCCCCCACTTTTTCAAAGCGGGGCTATAATAACATCCTCTGCTGATACGAGAAGAAAAATTCCTTCATTTGTTCCTGTTTTTAACATTCATGGGCATCAAAAATTAAATGCATAATTGAGTTGAGCATGAAACAAGAGGGCCCACAGGGCCCTGGTTCGCTCACCTGTGTGTCACTGTCTCGAGTACATTCTAATTTTAGCTATAGTGGCCATCTTGTTCATCAGCAGAGTGATTTTAGCTTATTTGGTAGGGAGTAACCTAGGCAACATTCCAGTGAAGTTTGAATCAAATTGGCCTTAGGGTTTAGGAGGGGTTCACGTTTGAATCAGATTTACAATATTTTTCTATTTTTAGCTCTGGTGGCCATTTTTTTCATCAGAGGGGGATTGTTTTAGCCTTTTTGGTAGAGGGTCATCTAAGCAACATTACTTCGAAGTTTGAATGAAATTGGCCCAAGAGTACAGAAGGAATTGTCGTTTGAAGATTTTTTTTATTTTCAGCTCTGGCAGCCATCTTGTTCATTGGAGTGGAATGAGTTCTAACTATTTTGGTGATGAGTCACCTAGGCAACATTCCTGTGAAGTTTTAAATCCAATTGGCCCAATGGTTTAGAAGGAGTTCGCATTTGAAGCAAATTTACAATGTTTTTCTACTTTTAGCTCTTGTGACCATTTGTTATGCTATTTTCCGAGACGGTCATCTACACAACATTCCAATGAAGTTTAGAAGCCTTCATGGTGAAGTGGTCATGCTACTTGCCTTGTAAACCAGGGGTAGCAGGATCAATCCCAGGCGTCTCCAGACTTTCAGATTGGTCTTTAAACAGAGGTCCCATCACTGTATGACCTTAGCTGTTGGTGAGACTTCAACTCAAACACTCACTCCTATGAAGGAACCTATATGCCAAATATGAAGGCTGTATCTTAAATGCTCCAAAAGTTATGACAAAGTAAGTCAAAGGTCAAGGTCATGGCTCAAAAGTTTTGAATGGTTGGGAAAACTTTGTCACAAGGAACATACATGCCTAATATGAAGGCTCTATCTCATATGGTTCAAAAGTTATGATAAAGTAGGTCACAGGTCAACGTCACAGGTCAAATCTTTATATGAGTGGGAAGTCCTCGTCACAAGGAACCTACATGCCAAATATGAAGGCTCTATCTCAAACAGTTCAAAAGTCATGACAAAATGACCTACTGATGTACTTTTTAATTTGACATGACCCATATTCGAACTTAACTGAGATATTGTCCAGATGATCATTCTGAGCAAGTTTTATGATGATTTACCTAAAACTGTGGCCTCTTAGAGTGTTCAAAACGTTTTTCTATGATTTGACCTGCTGACCTACTTTTTGACCCGACATGACCCATATTCAAACTTGACCCAGATATTGTCAAGATGATCATTCTGAGCAAGTTTGATGATGATCAGACCAAAACTAGGGTCTCTAGTGTGTCCACAAGGTTTTTCAACAATCTGACCTACTGACCTACTTACTGGCCGGATATGACCTATATTCGAAATTAACTGAGATATTGTCAAATGATCATTTTTAGCAAGTTTGATGATGATCAGACCAAAACTGTGGCCTCTAGTGTGTGCAGAGGGTTTTTTCTATGATTTTATCTACTGACCTACTTTTTGGACCGACATGACCCATATTCGAACTTGACTCAGATTTGTCAAGATGATCATTCTGGGCATGTGTGATGATGATCGGACCCAATCTGTGGCCTCTAGTGTGTTCACAAGGTTTTTCTATGATTTGACGTACTGACCTACTTTTTGACCTGAAATGACCCATATTCAAACTTGACCGAGAGATTGTCAAGACTATCATTCTGAGCAAGTTTGATGATGATTGGACCTAATCTGTGGCCTCTAGTGTGTTCACAAGGTTTTTCTCTGATTTGACCTACTGACCTACTTTCTGACCTGCCATGACCCATATTCGAACGTGACCAAGATATTATCAAGATGATCATTCTGAGCAAGTTTGATGATGATCGAACCAGAACTGTGGCCTCTAGTGTGTTCACAAGGTTTTTCTCTGATTTGAACTACTGACCTACTTTTTGAACCGACATGACCCATATTCTAACTTGACTCAGATATTGTCAAGATGATCATTCTGGGCAAGTTTGATGATGATTGGACATAAATTGTGGCCTCTAGTGTGTTCAGAAGGTTTTTCTATGATTTGACCTACTGACCTACTTTTTGACCCGACAACACCCATATTCTAACTTGACTGAGATATTGACAAGATGATCATTCTGGGCTAGTTTGATAATGATCGGACCAAAACTGTGGCCTCTAGTGTCTTCACAATGTTTTTTTCTGATTTGACCTACTGACCTACTTTTTGACCCAACATGACCCATATTCGAACTTGACCAAGAAATTTTGTGGTGGTACAAAATGTGTGCAAGTTTAGTTAAAATCAAATCATAAATGAAACGGCTATCATGCAGACAAGATCAAAATAGGCAATTTTTGCTATTTCAGGGGCCGTAACTCCACAATGCATGATGGGATATGGCTGGTTCAAGAAAGGAACCCAGATCTCATGGTGGTACAAGTTGTGTGTAAGTCTGGTTAAAATCAAATCATAAATGAAGATGCTATCGTGCGGACAAGACCAAAATAGGCAATTTTTGCCATTTCAGGGGCCTAAACTCCGTAACACATGATGGGATATGGCTGGTTCAAGAAAGGAACCCAGATCTCATGGTGGTACAAGTTGTGTGCAAGTCTGGTTAAAATCAAATCATAAATGAAGATGCTATCGTGCGGACAAGACCAAAATAGGCAATTTTTGCCCTTTCAGGGGCCGTAACTCAGTAACACATGATGGGATATGGCTGGTTCAAGAAAGGAACCCAGATCTCATGGTGGTACAAGTTGTGTGCAAGTCTGGTTAAAATCAAATCATAAAAGAAGATGCTAGTGTGCGGACAAGACCAAAATAGGCAATTTTTGCCCTTTCAGGGGCCGTAACTCTGTAACACATGATGGGATATGGCTGGTTCAAGAAAGGAATCCAGATCTCATGGTGGTACAAGTTGTGTGCAGGTCTGGTTAAAATCAAATCATAAAAGATGCTATCGTGCGGACAAGACCAAAATAGGCAATTTTTGCCATTTCAGGGGCCGTAACTCAGTAACACATGATGGGATATGGCTGGTTCAAGAAAGGAACCTAGATCTCATGGTGGTACAAGTTGTGTGCAAGTCTGGTTAAAATCAAATCAAAATTGAAGGTGCTATCGTGCGGACAAGAAATTGTTTACGCACGTCCGCACGCACGCACGGACGCACGCACGACGGACGACGGACAAAATGTGATCACAAAAGCTCACCTTGTCACTACGTGACAGGTGAGCTAAAAAGATGTATAACAAGAACCCTGATTCTTAAGGAGCAAATTCTTTCCTTTTAGAGTTGACCCTATTTTCACAGGATTTCACTGAACAGGAAAACAGAAGTTATTCGATTGTCTCCCTTGAACAAATTTACAAAATCCAGTTGTGCAAAACTAACGATGATGTTAGCTAACACACTGTTCAAGCTTTCATCACTTAATATGGAAAATGCGCTAGTACATGTATTTTTGCTGGAAAATCTCAGTATCTTTTGCTCATGCAAAAGCTATTCACATTTTTCCAGCAAAAATACCAGAGTATTAGGTATTGTACTTGCTAAAACAGTTAACATTCAGGGGCCAGTTGGTCAAAGCACCCTTTGCTTAACGAGCTCATTAGTGGTCAAATTAATAATTCTTCTAGCAAGTTCAGTGTCTAAAACTTGTTATTATTGCTGGAACAAGAGGGCCATGATGGCCCTGGATCGCTCACCTGATCCATAGAGTAACAAGTGGGCCCTGGGGAGGGCCATTATTGACCCCAGGGCTATAATGTGCATAATGTTGAGGGAGTTCTAAAAAGGTGAAGCTTCATACCAAATATCAACAAAGGCTATAATTTGAACAATCTTGGCAAACGTCCACTAGATGAAGCTCCACACAAAATATCAAAGACCTGGGCCATGCGGTTTCAGAAAAGAAGATTTTTATAAAGATATTCCCTACATAAGCCTATGTAAAACCAAATGGCCCCGGGGCGTGGGCATTTTTGGCCTCAGGGCTATAATTTAAACAATCTTGATAGAGGTCCACTAGATGAAGCTTCACATCAAATATCAAAGACCTGGGCCTTGCTGTTTCAGAGAAGATTTTCTAAGATTATCTCTATATAAGTCTATGTAAACCCAAAGGGCCCCGGGGCGGGGGCATTTGTGGCCTGAGGGCTATAATTTTAACAATCTTGGTAGAGGTCCATTAGATGAAGCTCCATACCAAATATCAAAGACATGGGCCTTGCAGTTTCAGAGAAGAAGATTTTTAAAGATTTTCCTTATATAAGCCTATTTAAAACCAAAGGGTCTCGGGACGGGGGCAGTTTTGGCCCCAGGGCTATAATTTTAACAATCTAGATAGAGGTCCACTAGATGAAATTTCACACTAAATATCAAAGACCTAGGCTTTGTGGTTTCACAGAAGATTTTTAAAGATTTTCCCTATGTAAGTCTACGTAAAACCAAAGGGCCCCAGGGCGGGGGCATTTTTGGTCTCAGGGCTATAATTTGAACAATCTTGGTAGGGTCCACTAGATGAAGCTTCATACCAAATATCAAAGACCTGAGCCTCGCAGTTTCAGAGAAGAAGATTTTTAAAGATTTTCTCTATATAACCCTATGTAAAACCGAAGGGACCCGGGGCGGGGGCATTTTTGGCCCCAGCACTATAATTTGAACAATCTTGGTAGCGGTCCACTAGATGAAGCTTCATACCAAATATCAAAGACCTGGGCCTTGAGGTTTCAGAGAAGATGATTTCTACCAAATGAACCCCCATGTCCAAATGAGTACCCATGTGGACTCAGTATCTCAAACATTAGGCCTTTTATGAAGTAGAGGGGGTGGGGCATGGACCCAATGGAGCCCTGGTTGGTTTCACTAAATGCGTCTTATCATAAGGACAAGAATATATATGGTTTAGCAGTGGGGATCTGTAAGGCCTCTTAAACAGTGGAGGGGATTGGGCATGCCCTGTTGATCCCAGGAAAGCCCAAGATTGTTGTCCCTAAATGTGTCTGATCATAAGGACCAAGGATAGGAATGGCCCCTATGGACCCCTCCCCCCTACAGTAGGTGTGCTAATAATAAGGAACAAGAACATATATGATTATGGGGTGGGGATTTGAATGGTTTCTGAAATATAAAGCCTTTTATGAAGTGGAAGGGCGGGGCACATTGCCTCAGCACAAAGAGACCCCCAGGTTGGTGTGATTGAACAAGTCTTATCATAAGGAACAAGTATATGGTATAGGGGTGGGGATCTGAACTATTTCTGAGATATATGGCTTTTAATGAAGTTAAGCGGTGGGGCATGGCCTGGGCCCGGGGACTCCCAAGCTGGTGTCACTGTATATGTCTTATCATAAGAAAGATGAATATATATGGTTTAGGGTGGGGGTTAAGAACATTCTCTGAGATATAAGGCCTTTTGTGAAGTGGAGGGGTGGGGCAAGGCCCTGGGAGACTCCCAGGTTGGTGTCAATGAATGTGTCTTATCATAAGGAACAAGAATATATATGGTTTAGGGGTGGCCATCTGTAGGGTTTCCGAGATATTGTGATATTATGAAATGGAGGGGGCAGGGCACATCACATCCCTGGGGACCCCCAGGTTGGTGTCACTGGATGGGTCTTATCATAATGAACAAGAATATATATGGTTTAGGGGTGGGGATCTGAGATATATGGCCTTTTGTGAAGTGGAGGGGTGGGGCAAGGCTCCAGCACATCCCTGAGGACCCCCAGGTTGGTGTCAATGAATGTGTCTTATCATAAGGAGCAAGAATATATATGGTTTAGGGGCGGGGATCTGTAAGGTTTCCGAGATATTGGGCCTTTTATAAAATGGAGGGGGTGGCCCCGGCGCATCCCAGGGACTCCCAGGTTGATGTCCCTGAATGGGTCTTATCATAAGGAAGAAGAATATATATGGTTTATGGGTGGGGATCTGAATGGTTTCCGAGATATTGGGCCTTTTATTAAGTGGAGGGGGTTGGGCATGATCTCGGCGCATCCCTGAGGACCCCCAGGTTGGTGTTACTGAATGCATCTTATCAATAGGAACAATAATATATATGGTTTAGGGGTCGGGATCTGAATGGTTTCTGAGATGTATGGCCTTTTATGAAGTGGAGGGGGTTGGGCATGGCCCCGGCACAACCTTGGGGACCCTCAGGTTGGCATAAAAGCATATGGCTGAGAGAAGTTTACTCAAGAGACATTTCTATAAAAGTTTTGTCAAAATATCTGCAATGACTTGGCTGTAAATGCCATTTTTCAATTTTCCCCATTAAAAATCTATGGAAACTCTAAGTTGCCATAGCAACCAAACAAATGGGCCGATTTTCATAAACAAGAGGGCCCAGAGGGCCCTGGTTCGCTCACCTGATCCAATGTATAACAAGTGGGCCCCGGGCAGGGTCAATTTTGGCCCCAGGGCTATAATTTGAACAATCTTGGTAGAGGTCCACAAGATGAAGCTTCATATCGAATATGAAAGACCTGGGCTTTCTGGTTTCAGAGAAGAAGATTTTAAAGGTTTACCCTGCATATATAAGTCTATGTAAAACAAGATTTTCCCTATTAAGTCTATGTTAAACCAAAGGGCCCCGGAGCAGGGGCATTTTTGGCCCCAGGGCTATAATTTGAACAATCTTGGATGAGGTCCACTAGCTGAAGCTTCATAACAAATATCAAAGACCTAAGCCTTGTGTTTCAGAGAAGATGATTTTTAAAGATTTTCCCTATATAAGTCTATGTAAAACCAAAGGGCCACATGGCGGAGGCATTTTTGGTCTCAGGGCTATAATTTGAACAATCTTTATAGAGGTCCACTAGCTGAAGCTTCATAACAAATATCGAAGACCTAAGCCTTGTGTTTCAGAGAAGATGATTTTTAAAGATTTTCCCTATATAAGTCTATGTAAAACCAAAGGGCCACATGGCGGAGGCATTTTTGGTCTCAGGGCTATAATTTGAACATTCTTTATAGAGGTCCACTAGCTGAAGCTTCATAACAAATATCTAAGACCTAAGCCTTGTGGTTTCAAAGAAGAAGATTTTTGAAGATTTTCCCTATATACGTCTATGTAAAACCAAAGGGCCCCGGAGCGGGGGCTTTTTTGGCCCCAGGGCTATAATTTGAACAATCTTGGTAGAGGTCCACAAGATGAAGCTTCATACCAAATATCAAAGACCTGGGCCTTGCAGTTTCAGAGAAGAAGATTTTTCAATATTTTCCCAATATAAGCCTATGTAAAACAAAAGGGCCCTGGTGCCGGGGGCATTTTTGGCCCCAGCACTATAATTTGAATAATCTTGGTAGGGGTCCACTAGATGAAGCTTCATACCAAATATCAAAGACCTGGGCCTTGCGGTTTCAGAGAAGAAGATTTTTCAAGATTTTCCCTATATAAGCCCATGTAAAACCAAAGGGCCCCCGTGTGGGGGGCATTTTTAGCTCCAGCACTATAATTTGAACAACCTTGGTAGGGGTCCACGAGATGAAGCTTCATACCAAATATCAAAGACCTGGGCCTTGCAGTTTCAGAGAAGAAGATTTTTAAAGATTTTCCCTATATAAGCCTATGTAAAACAAAAGGGCCCTGGTGCGGAGGCATTTCTGGCCCTAGCACTATAATTTGAACAATCTTGGTAGGGGTCCACTAGATGAAGCTTCATACCAAATATCAAAGACCTGGGCCTTGCGGTTTCAGAGAAGAAGATTTTTCAAGATTTTCCCTATATAAGCCCATGTAAAACCAAAGGGCCCCAGTGCGGGGGCATTTTTAGCTCCAGCACTATAATTTGAACAATCTTGGTAGGGGTCCACTAGATAAAGCTTCATACCAAATATCAAAGACCTGGGCCTTGCGGTTTCAGAGAAGAAGATTTTTAAAGATTTTCCCTATATAAGCCCATGTAAAACCAAAGGGCCCCCGTGCGGGGGCATTTTTGGCCCCAGCACTATAATTTGAACAATCTTGGTAGGGGTCCACTAGATGAAGCTTCATACCAAATATCAAAGACCTGGGCCTTGCGGTTTCAGAGAAGAAGATTTTCCCTATATAAGCCCATGTAAAACCAAAGGGCCCCCGTGCGGGGGCATTTTTAGCTCCAGCACTATAATTTGAACAATCTTGGTAGGGGTCCACTAGATGAAGCTTCATACCAAATATCAAAGACCTGGGCCTTGCGGTTTCAGAGAAGAAGATTTTTAAAGATTTTCCCTATATAAGCCCATGTAAAACCAAAGGGCCCCCGTGTGGGGGGCATTTTTAGCTCCAGCACTATAATTTGAACAATCTTGGTAGGGGTCCACTAGATGAAGCTTCATACCAAATATCAAAGACCTGGGCCTTGCGGTTTCAGAGAAGAAGATTTTTCAAGATTTTCCCTATATAAGCCCATGTAAAACCAAAGGGCCCCCGTGCGGGGGCATTTTTAGATCCAGCACTATAATTTGAACAATCTTGGTAGGGGTCCACTAGATGAAGCTTCATACCAAATATCAAAGACCTGGGCCTTGCGGTTTCAGAGAAGAAGATTTTTAAAGATTTTCCCTATATAAGCCCATGTAAAACCAAAGGGCCCCCGTGTGGGGGGCATTTTTAGCTCCAGCACTATAATTTGAACAATCTTGGTAGGGGTCCACTAGATGAAGCTTCATACCAAATATCAAAGACCTGGGCCTTGCGGTTTCAGAGAAGAAGATTTTTAAAGATTTTCCCTATATAAGCCCATGTAAAACCAAAGGGCCCCTGTGCGGGGGCATTTTTAGCTCCAGCACTATAATTTGAACAATCTTGGTAGGGGTCCACTAGATGAAGCTTCATACTAAATATCAAAGACCTGGGCCTTGCGGTTTCAGAGAAGAAGATTTTTAAAGATTTTCCCTATATAAGCCCATGTAAAACCAAAGGGCCCCCGTGCGGGGGCATTTTTAGCTCCAGCACTATAATTTGAACAATCTTGGTAGGGGTCCACTAGATGAAGCTTCATACCAAATATCAAAGACCTGGGCCTTGCGGTTTCAGAGAAGAAAATTTTTAAAGATTTTCCCTATATAAGCCCATGTAAAACCAAAGGGCCCCCGTGCGGGGGCATTTTTGGCCCCAGCACTTTAATTTGAACAATCTTGGTAGGGGTCCACTAAATGAAGCTTCATACCAAATATCAAAGACCTGGGCCTTGCGGTTTCAGAGAAGAAGATTTTTTAAGTTTGCGGTGAAAAAATCTATTTTTGGCTACTGTGACCTATATGTGCAACGGACCGGAACCATTTGAACAACTATGAAAGGGGACCACCTAAGGATCATTCCTGTGAAGTTTGGTCAAAATACGATCAGTGGTTTAGGAGGAGATGTGGTTTGAAGAAAAGTTTACGGACGCACGCACGCACGCACGCACGACGGACAAAAAGTGATCCCAAAAGCTCACCTTGTCACTACGTGACAGGTGAGCTAAAAACATAAACTTTCAATCTCCCAGCCCAAGGATGCTACAGATAAAATTTGGGCCCAATCGGCTCAGTGGCTTCAGAGGAGAAGATGTTTAAAAGTGTTGACGCCAGACATACGGCATACGACGACGAAGGACAACTGCCCTTCCTATAAGCTCCCCCGGAGCCTTCGGCTCTGGTGAGCTAAAAATGTGAGCAGCTTTTGCATTTGCCAAAGCTGCACACATTTTTTTTCAGCAAAAATATTAGCATATTTGCCATAATATATGATCAAAGTTTTAACAATATGTTAACTAATGGCATCGTTAGTTTTGAACAACTGGGGCCAGTTGTTCAAAACTAATGATGTCGTTTGTTAACGTATCATTAAAACTTTGATCATTAAATATGGCAAATATGCTGAAATTTTTGCTGAAAAAAAATGTGAGCAGCTTTTGCGGACGCAAAAGCTGCTCACATATTTTCAGCAAAAATACCAAAATTTATGATATTGTATTTGCTAGAAGAGCTAACAGTATGACCACTAACGAGCTCGTTAAGCTAACGATGCTTTGAACAACTGGCCCCTGGACGTGACCATTGAGCATGTTAAGCTAACGATGCAATGAACATCTGGGAACATGTGTATTCATTCCCCTTCAAAGAAAGTAAAGGTTGGTATCAAATTGTAAGAAGCAACAGCCTTAGTAATACTCAACAACGTACTCGGGATAATATTGGTTCCTGTCAAAAACACAAAAGATCGTTGGACTTGCGGTATTATTCACAGCAGTATCATACTGACCCTTTCTAAAATCACCAGGATCTATATTTGGTGGTCGTTTCATACCAGTTTCTCCCTGACATATTTTACCCACCAAAACTTTTGCTACAAACATGCTTTTCAGTCCTGTTGATGAGTCCTTCGAGGCATAAAGATCGCTATATTTAGCTGTGGTGGCAAAGTATGCACCATTTCCATACAAAGCTCCGACTCTTTCACCGGCGATCCGGAAGTCAAAATTGTCGGCAGCAATAACATCAACAAGATCAGGACTAGTGCCATGGTATAATTGCTGTTCATTAGACATGCCCTGACCGAGTTTGGCTTCAAATTCACGCTTTTTCCTGAAAAAGAATAAATGAAGTATGCATGCTCTATACCATGTTGTGAGCATAGCTGAGGACGTGTTAGCCCTTCAAGTGCTAATCAAACGTAGCAGACAACATTTGAAGCATTTTTTTTCTTATTCTTTAGAGAAAAGAAGGCTTGATATTACATGTGAATCGTCTGCTGGAAGACGATTGGCATGAAATGTCATGCCTTTTTTTCTCTGGCTTGATATTACATGTGAATCCAGTGAGGCGGTTCTAACGAGTACCCACATCCTATGTATTGGAGCAGAGGTAAGAAAAAACAAGAGCACCGCAAGCGGGTGCCAACGCTCGTCTGCAGTTTCTTTTAGAAAACAAAAGTTCTAAGTCAAATCAAATTGCAAGATGGAGTCATAAAACTTGTAGGGAATGTAGCTCTTGTGATGGTGAGTATGTGTATGAAGTTTCATGAAGGTAGGCCAAATACTTTTGGAAATATGGTCAAGGTTAAGTTTTTTGGTTAATTTTTCGAAAAATAGGTCAAAGTTCAAAGGTCAAGGTCACAGGTCAAAAAGCGTGGTATGACTGAAAAGGTCTTGTCCCAAGGAACATTCATGTGAAGTTGGAAGGCTCTGTTGTGAATAGTATTGAAATAAGAGACAAAAACAATTTAAAAAAATGGAGAGAAAAGGGGAGATAATTCAATAAAATTGCAAGATGGAGTTATAAAACTTGTAGGGAATGTAGCTCTTGTGATGGTGAGTATGTGTATGAAGTTTCATGAAGGTAGGCCAAATACTTTTGGAAATATGGTCAAGGTTAAGGTTTTCGGTTAAATTTTCGAAAAATAGGTCAAAGTTCAAAGGTCAAGGTCACAGATCAAAAAGTGTGGTATCACTGAAAAGGTCTTGTCCCAAGGAACATTCATGTGAAGTTGGAAGGCTCTGTTGTGATTAGTATTAAAATGAGAGCAAAAAATGTGTTTCAGAAAACTAGAGCCAGTGTTTATGAAACACAATGCCCCCAACTGCTTGACCCTAACACTGCTTGTCCCTAACAGTAATTGAGATATCTTGTTTTTATGTGGCTGTAATGCTGAAATTACACAAGAAAAGCTGTAGTTAATCAGGTCGTTTATTTATCACCCCCTACTAGTTTTTTAAGTTACAGGATAATAGCTCATACAGTTTTAGAGATACAGTCAAACTTGTCTTAGTGGCCACCTTTATTAAGCGAGCAACCTGTCTTAAGCAAGCATTTCGGATTTTTTTCAAAAGTTAATCAGTTCATCTACTCATCATCCCCAACCAGCCTGTAAAGTTTCAGGGCAATAGCTCAAACAATTTTTGAGATATCTTGCTTACAAGCTGAAAACACGAAAAAAATCAAAGGGCCATAACTCAAGAAAAAAAAATTGGATTTTTTTCAAAAGTTAATCAGTTCATCTACTCATCATACCCAACCAGTCTGTGAAGTTTTGGGGAAAAACCTCATATAGTTTTTGAGATATCTTGCTTACAAACTTAAAACGCGAAAAATTTCAAAGGGCCATAACTCAAGAAAAAAATATAGGATTTTTTTTCAACAGTTAATCAGTTCATCTACACATCATCCCAAACCAGCTTGTAAAGTTGCAGGGCAATCGCTGAAACAATTATTGAGATATCTTGCTTACAAGCTGAAAACACGAAAAAAATCTAAGGGCCATAACTCAAGAAAAAAAAATCGGATTTTTTTCAAAAGTTGATCAGTTCATCTACTCATCATCCCCGACAAGTCTGTGAAGTTTCGGGGAAAAACCTCAAATAGTTTTTTTAGATATCTTGCTTACAAACTTAAAACGCGAAAAATTTCAAAGGGCCATAACTCAAGAAAAAAATTTCGGATTTTTTTCAAAAGTTAATCAGTTCATCTACTCATCATCCCCAACCAGCATGTAAAGTTTCAGGGCAATAGCTCAAACAGTTTTTGAGATATCTTGCTTACAAGATTTCATAGTATTTTTTGCAAAGGGGCATAACTCAAAAAAGGGGCATAATCCTGACGAGAAAAAAAACACGGGTCAATTATTTTTTCATGAGGAATCCATATATGAAATTTCAAAAACCTAGCACCCATGGTTCTAAAGTTATGCTATGCAGTAAAAAGTGGGACGGACGTAAGGACGGAAGGACGCCAAAACGCGAAAAATTTCAAAGGGCCATAACTCAAGAAAAAAATTTCGGATTTTTTTCAAAAGTTAATCAGTTCATCTACTCATCATCCCCAACCAGCCTGTAAAGTTTCAGGGCAATAGCTCAAACAATTTTTGAGATATCTTGCTTACAAGCTGAAAACACGAAAAAAATCAAAGGGCCATAACTCAAGAAAAAAAAATTGGATTTTTTTCAAAAGTTAATCAGTTCATCTACTCATCATACCCAACCAGTCTGTGAAGTTTTGGGGAAAAACCTCATATAGTTTTTGAGATATCTTGCTTACAAACTTAAAACGCGAAAAATTTCAAAGGGCCATAACTCAAGAAAAAAATATAGGATTTTTTTCAACAGTTAATCAGTTCATCTACACATCATCCCAAACCAGCTTGTAAAGTTGCAGGGCAATCGCTCAAACAATTATTGAGATATCTTGCTTACAAGCTGAAAACACGAAAAAAATCTAAGGGCCATAACTCAAGAAAAAAAAATCGGATTTTTTTCAAAAGTTGATCAGTTCATCTACTCATCATCCCCGACAAGTCTGTGAAGTTTCGGGGAAAAACCTCAAATAGTTTTTTTAGATATCTTGCTTACAAACTTAAAACGCGAAAAATTTCAAAGGGCCATAACTCAAGAAAAAAATTTCGGATTTTTTTCAAAAGTTAATCAGTTCATCTACTCATCATCCCCAACCAGCATGTAAAGTTTCAGGGCAATAGCTCAAACAGTTTTTGAGATATCTTGCTTACTAGATTTCATAGTATTTTTTGCAAAGGGGCATAACTCAAAAAAGGGGCATAATCCTGACGAGAAAAAAAACACGGGTCAATTATTTTTTCATGAGGAATCCATATATGAAATTTCAAAAACCTAGCACCCATGGTTCTAAAGTTATGCTATGCAGTAAAAAGTGGGACGGACGTAAGGACGGAAGGACGAACAGGGCAAAACCAATATGCCCCCACAACTTCTTCGAAGTTGGGGGCATAAAAAATGGAAAAGGGGAGATAATTCAGCCAAAATCAACAATGTTGTTATGGTCCTTGGTCAAAATGTAGCTCTTGTGATGATGAGTGTGTGTATGAAGTTTCATGAGGCTAGGTCTAATACTTTTTAAGTTATAGCCAAGGTTAAGTTTTTTTGGAACAACGCAGGATGACGCAGGACGATGCAGGACGACGCAGGACGACAACGCAGACGCCGGAGTGATGACAATAGCTCGAAAGTTTTTTTTCAAAAAACAGACGAGCTAAAAATGTTTACCCCTGCAAACCCCATGTTGCTCAATATAAAGTGGGGTATAGAGAGGTGTTCATTTCACGGACTTGTCCACATGATGGTCCCAAAATTCCTTCAGACTGACAGAGAAAGCTGTTTTCAAACCCTTTCATAGAACATATTTAATGACACTACAGCTAGTGTAGAGGGAGTGTGTGGAAGCCATAAAGGTCTCCCTGCACTTCATCATAGTGTAGTTTATATTTTCTTGTTCTTTGAGATCATAGATTCTATTGTGAAATTTTGAAAATATCTGAGGGTCACTGATGGGGCCTAATTGGCCGAAACTAGCTAGTCTGGCTCAGGAAAATGTGTACAGTCCATACTTTTCAGTTCTGCGGTGTATTCCTTGCTTCCAAAGGATAACACTTTCATAGAACATTAGTTAGCTGTTATGTACAGTAAAATTCCTATATTCAAACCACCTTTTGGACTGTTCAAAGGTGGTCTTTAAGACCACTATTGAACAGTCCCAAAGGTAGTCTCTTACTAGTGGTCACTGGGTGTAGAAAACACAAAGGAAGGACAACTGAAACCTTCTAAATGATCTTCAAAGAAGACAAGATGTGTTTGTGAAACACAAACATGTCCCCGGGCATGGTCATTTCTTATTCAAAGTTGCTCACAGTTCTAGATTTTTGTTTGTGTGGGAAGCCCTTGACACAAGAAACTTACATGCCAAATATGAAAGCTCTATCTTAAACGGTTCAAAAGTTATGAACAATAATATTTTTTTTCTTTAAAGTAGGTCAAGGTCACAGGTAAAAAAAAATTGCATGAATGTAAAGCTCTTGTCACAAGGAACCTACATGCCAAATATTAAGGCTCTATCTTAAACGGTTCAAAAGTTATGAACAATTTTATTTTTTCTTTTAAGTAGGTCAAAGGTCAAGGTCATGGTCCAAACATTTTGCATGAATGAAAAGCTCTAATCACAGGGAACCTACATAACAAATATGAAAGCTCTATCCCAAACGGTTTGAAAGTTATGACAAAAAATGTTTATTTTTTTAAGTAGGTCAAAGTCAAAGGTCAAAATTTTTGCATGACTGTAAAGCGTTTGTCACAAGGAACCTACATGCTAAATATGAAGGCTGTATCTCAAATGGTTCAAAAGTTATGAATAATGTTAACTTTTTCTTTTATGTAGGTCAAAGGTCAAGGTCACAGGTCAAAATTTTTTGTGTGAATGTAAAGCTCTTGTCACAAGGAACCTACGTGCAAAATATGAAGGCTCTATCTCAAACCGTTAAAAAGTTATGACCAAAATGTTATTTTTTTATTTTAAGTAGGTCAAAGGTCAAGGTCAAGGTCACAGGTCAATTTTTTTTGCATGAATGTAAAGCTTTTGTCACAAGGAACATACATGCTAAATAAGAAGGCTGAATCTCAAGTGGTTCAAAAGTTATGACCAATGTTATTTTTTTTTTTAATTGGGTCAAAGGTCAAGGTCACAGGTCAAATTTTTTTGCATGAATGTGAAGGTCTTGTCACAAGGAACCTACACGCAAAATATGGAGGCTCTATCTCAAACCATTCAAAAGTTATGACCAAAATGTTATTTTTTTATTTTAAGTAGGTCAAAGGTCAAGGTCACAGGTCAAATTTTTTTGCATGAATGTAAAGCTTTTGTCACAAGGAACATACATGCTAAATATGAAGGCTGTATCTCAAGTGGTTCAAAAGTTATGACCAATGTTATTTTTTTCTTTTAAGTTGGTCAAAGGTCAAGGTCACAGGTCAAATTTTTTTGCATGAATGTGAAGGTTTTATCACAAGGAACCTTCAGGCCAAATATGAAAGCTCTATCTCAAATGGTTCAAAAGTTATGGCCAACGTTAAAGTTGTCCACGTACAAACCAACAAACCAACCAACAAACAAACAGACACGGCAAAAACAATATGTCCCCGCTATCGCTACCGGGGACATAAAAAGGCCTTAAATTTTGTCTTAATTTTAGCTCGTCTTAACAGCCGTTCACTGTATATTGTGTGTTGTCACTAGAATCTAAAGCCAGAGTACCGTAAAGATAAAAAAAATTCGGACACCTTGACGACTTGCTGTAATTCTTCTAAAATTTCAACAAATCTGTTTCATGATCCAGCATGGAGTTCAAAAGGTGCAGACAGAATGGCAAACAGTGTAGACCCTGATCAGACTGCTCCTTCAGGAGCAGTCTGATCTGTGTCTGCACTGTTTGCTTAGGTCTATCTGTCCCAATAGTTAGGATCAATACGGTAATTCTAAGTACTGTCAACTTGTCTTAGCAGTCACCTATGAGTAACTGCAATTCTGTTTAAAAAGGTCAGGGTTCAGCAATTCAAAATTAACAAAGTTGTTAGTTAACATATCATTAAATGTTCGATCATTTTATAGGGCAAATATGCTTATGTTTTTGCTGAAAAAAAGGTGAGTAGCATTTGCAAATGCACATTTTTCCAGCAAAAATATCAGAGTTTTAGATACTGGATATTCCAGAACATTACTATTTTAACCACTAATGTGCTTTTTAACCCTTAATCCGCTGTTCACCACACTCCCCACCTTTGCAAACAGTGTAGATCCAGATCAGATGGCTTTTTCAGAACCCATCTGATCTGGATCTATACTATTTGCAAAGGTAGGGATTGTCGTGTTCAGCGTCATAAGGGTTAATATGGAAAATTATCTTTGAATAACAGGCCTAGTCTTCATATCTTGGGATATTTTAGGAATTATATAGAGGTTTACATTAGGACAACACACCCTTGGGACATAGTGCATTTTTTCACATCTCCAAAATGGCTACTTTTCTGATGAAAATCTGTGATATTTTTCTTACAATTACTGCAAACATAGGTTGTGGGTGCTCGTTAGAACCGCCTCATTGAGGCGGTTCTAACGAGTACCCACAACCTATGTCTTGGAGCAGAAATAAGAAAAATAATGAATACCCCCATAAACCCCAGTTTTCTCTATATGAAGTGGGGTTTAGGGGGGTCTTCATTTCATGGACTTGTTCACGTGATGAGTTCCAGAGTTTGAATTTTCCCCTGTGTAAGTTCTTTGCATGGAAATTTCTCCCTTGGCTCAAAACAGGGACATATTTGTCAACTAGGAAGACTTTTTCTCCACAGATGTCCTGCAGGATAGGCCCTTCACATTGCCTGTTTGAATAGCAGACAAGTGTGAACCCCGGTGTTCTTGGTGAACAAGGGAAGAAGCTCACTTATTTTCAGGGAACAAGGGAACAAAACTAATTTTGGGAAACAGGAAATAATGAAATTTTGTGTTTTGGGAGAACATGCCTGTCAATTTTCAGGGAACAAAACTAATTTGGGGGAACAGGACATAAGGAAATTTTGTGTTTGGGTGAACATGCACCTTTATTTTCCAGGAATAAGGGAATAAAACTAGTTTTGGAGAAGTGGAAATAAGAAAAATTTTGTGTTTTGTGGGAACATGCCTCTTTGTTTTCCAGGAATAAGGGAACAAAACTAGTTTGGAGAAGAGGACACAGTGTTTTGGGGAACATGCCCAATTATTTCCAGAGAATCAAGGGAACAGAACAACTTTTGGTGAATAGAAAACATTAAAAATTTGTGTTTTTGGGGAACATAACTACCCATACCCATTTATTTTCAAGAAACAAAACTAATTTTTGGAAACAGGGAACAATGAAATATTGTGTTTTGGAGAGAACATGCCCATTGTTTTCCGAGGACAGGGGAACAAAATTATTTGGGGAACATGAAACAAGGAAATTTTGTGTTTTTGGAGAACATGCCAATTTATTTTCACAGAACAAGGAAACAAAATTAATTTGGGAAACAGGCAACATAAAAATTGTACGTTTGGAGAGAATATGTCCAATTATTTTCTGGGAAGAATGGAATAAAACTTATTTGGGAAACAGGGAACAAGAAAGTTTTGAAAATTAATTTAGGAAACAATGAAGCATGGCAGGAGTGTCTCACTACTTACAGGGTATAATGTTCCCAGAGAAGGGGGTTCTGCACCCGTTTAATTGCCTGAATGTGACACTGTGAGAGAGTGGAAGAAAACTGCTTCGCAATTTCCTGGAATTCCTGCAACTGCACTGGATCTTTTTGATCCAGCGTAACAATATCCAGTTTGTGTAACTGTTCCATCTTTTTCCAGTGCATTGGTATTCTTACACCACCCTGCGTTTTTGGTTTTGCTTTCTGGTAGGCTGAGGTTACTCTGAAAGTACAGAATAAAACATAAATGTACACATAAAGCTCTTTATAAAACTGTTCATAATATAGAGGATCTTACATGAGTGTTCATGTATTATTGAATTTATTAAACGAGTTGAGGAAAAGGGATAAAATGCGAGGCTGTGCCAAGCATTTTATCCCTTTTCCTCAACAAGTTTAATAAATTCAATAATACATGAACATGAATGCAAGATTCTATATATCATATGACATTTAAAGCGCATTTTATTCATGATTGTTTACAAAAATGTCAATATTCCGCCGTTAGTAAACGAGACTTTGTTAAAGACTTCGTACATGCAACATTACGGGACGTTTCTAGCTACTTTGCATATTTAATCCAGTGGATTATCGAAAATATGGATTATCGACAATATTATATGGCATTATTACACTCTCAGACACGATGTCATATGATATAACATGGTTTTGAATATATGACCATTTTAACTCTTAAGATGCCGCTTCTGCTTTGTCGTCTGCTGGTTAATTCATGTCATTAATGCAAACAAAGTAAATCCAGATTTGACTGCTCCTTTTACAAGATTTCATCCAAAAATTTTCAAAGAATAATAACTCGGCAAATGGGCACAATCCAGATGAGAATAAATAAGTGTCAATTATTTTTTCATGAGGAATCCAAAAACGAAATTTCAAAACCCTAGCATGAAAACCAAAAACGCATGCAATGTACAAATGCCCAAAATTACAAAGGGCCATAACTCAAAGTATTTTTCGGAATTTATTCAAGTCATCTACATGTACTCTTCAATAGCAATCTATTCACCCAGTTTCATGGCTCTAGCTCCAATAGTTTTTGAGATATTTTGCTGTCAAGATTCATCAAAAAAACTTTCAAAGGGCCATAACTCAGAAAAGGAGCATAATCCTGATGAGCAAAAAACATTTGTCAGTTATTTTTGCATGGCGAATCCAAATATGAAATTTCAAATTCCCTAGCATCCATGGTTCAAAAGTTATGCTACGCATCAAAAAGCATAACTGATGCATGCATACTGATGGACAGACAGACACATACATGCACAAACCACCCAGAAGTAAAATGCCCCTCCAACTTCTTCGAGTTATACATGTAATAAGAACATTCCCCCTCTACCCATACCTCCTGCAAGGATAACAGACCTTGTCCAACTGTAAGCCAATTCACCTTATTTGCATTATCTGCTGGTTCCTAGTCTGAAGGTTATCAGAGTTGGAAAAACAGGTAACCAGACCCCCCTGACCTTAAAAGGTCAGGGGGGTCTGGTTACCTATTTTTCCAATATTGACAATGTGCAAGATGGGAGCCAGCAAATAATGCAAATATGGTGAATATCAGTTGGATGCCCCAATGAGGTTTTAAGCATGAGAAAATGAGAAAAATAACATGCACCTTTGTAAACCCCATTTTCCCTGCACATTACGTAAACACCCCTATATAATTTTGCCCCCCTTGAACCCCACTTTTATATAGTAAAACTGAGATACACCGGGGTAAACCTTATTTTCCTTATTTCTGCTCTAAAATATAGATTGTGGGTACTCGTTAGAACCGCCTTGATGAGGCGGTTCTAACGTGTACCCACAATCTATATTTTGAGCAGAAATAAGAAAATTATCACAATTTTTCATCTTAAATTTTTCATTTTTACGGCGGTAAAATTTACAGTGTATTTGTCTAGGCGTGTTTTCGTTATGTAAAGTGGTGTTTCAAAAGATTTAACAGTGATGTTTCTTCTGGCTACATCATTGGCTACCAAAATAATATCAGGCCCCAAGGCTATAAAACTTTTTCATACTCAACTCAGGTGAGCATGAAATTTGTGATGCTCATAATTATTAAAATACAAACCAGGCATTTTACCTGTTCAAATCAGCAATGAATATTGTCGGACCTGCTCATAAATTTTAAATGCCGACGATTGTTGGCATTTTAAAATCTATAAGCAGGACAAATTTCATGCTCAGGTGAGTTGAGCATAAAGAAGTTTTATAACCTTGGGGCCAGGCTGCTTGATGCCTGTAATGAAGACGCAAACATTACAAGAGTCAAAATGCATTTCAGATGTGCACTCGGCAAAGACGCAGAACAGCCTATGCACCTAGGCCATCTGATCAGAGTCTTTTCTGCATGCTGTAAGGATGTCCTTTGACTCAAAACATCTTCTGAAACACAAAGATAGGTCTATTCTGACTTGAATGGGTACACAGGCTGAGTACCTCTGGAAAAAAAAATAAGAAAATCACAAACAATTTGTCATCTAATGAAAAACTGTGATATTTTCCTTATTTCTGTTCAAAATATAGATTGTGGATACACAAAATATAGATTGTGGGTACATGTTAGAACTGCCTCATCGAGGCGGTTCTAACGAGTACCCACAATCTATATTTTAGAGCAGAAATAAGAAAAATAAGGTTTGCCCCTATAAACCACAGTTTTACTATATAAAAGTGGGGTTCAAGGGGGTCAATATCATAGAGGTGTGTTTTTGTGATGTGATGAATAGTCTCACATAGTACATTACCTTACAATCATCTGTCTGACATTTCTGTCCTTGACAAGGTCAAGTGGTGTTTCACCCTTCTTATTTTTGATGTCTAGGCTGGCCCCCTTCTCTATGAGGAAGAACAAAATCTGGATATTCTTATCATGTTTACTGCCCTCTAGAGATGCATTCCTCTGTAATAGAAATGGAGACTACCATCTAACAACACGTCCTGAACAGGTTTGTAGATAAGCGAATTTGTTTGTTTGGCGAACGACTTAAGGGGAATGAGAACACCTGGCAGATTTTTCGGCCATTTTTCAATGGGAGACAACTTACCCTTAAAGGAAAGAATTTGCTCCTCAGGAGCAAATTCTTTCCTTTAAGAGTTGATCCCTATTGAAATGGGAGACAAAAATACCTTTGCAAGAGTTGTCTCCCCTGAAGGTGTTCCCATTCCCCTAAATGGCCTAGTCAACAATATTTATCACACTTTCCTTTTTGGTTTTGGCTTTTTGGCCCTTTAAGGATTATTTCACTTAGTTCGAGCTGATCGTTAATCAGGAGAGAGAAAACCGGAGTACCCGAAAAATAGAAATAAACAAGATGTGTTTGTGAAACACGAACATGTCCCCGGGCATGGTCTTTTTTTCAAACATGGTCACAGTTCAAAGTCAAGGTCACAGTTCAAGATTTTGGTTTGAGTGGGAAGCCCTTGGCACAAGGATCTTACATGTTAAATATGAAGGCTCTATCTTGAACAGTTCGAAAGTTATGAACAATAATATTTTTTTCTTTAAAGTAGGTCAAGGTCACAGGTAAAAAAAATTTGCATGAATGTAAAGCTCTTGTCACAAGGAACCTACATGCCAAATATGAAGGCTCTATCTGAACCTATTCAAAAGTTACGAACAATATTATTTGTTCTTTTAAGTAGGTCAAAGGTCAAGGTCATGGTAAAAAAATTTGCATGGATGTAAAGCTCTTACCACAAGGAACCTACATGCCAAATATGAAGGCTCTATCCTAAACGGGTTGAAAGTTATGACCAAAATGTTAAGTTTTTCTTTTGAGTAGGTCAAAGGTCAAGGTCACAGGTCAAAATTTTTGCATGAATGTAAAGCTCTTGTTACAAAGAACCTACATGCCAAATATGAAAGCTGTATCTCAAACAGTTCAAAAGTTATTACCAATGTTATCTTTTTCTTTTATGTAGGTCAAAGGTCAAGGTCACAGGTCAAATTTTTTTGTGTGAATGTAAAGCTCTTGTCACAAGGAACCTACATGCGAAATATGAAGGCTGTATCTCAAATTGTTCAAAAGTTAAGACCAAAATGTTATCTTTTTTATTTTAAGTAGGTCAAAGGTCAAGGTCAAGGTCACAGGTCAAAATTTTTTGCATGAATGTAAAGCTTTTGTCACAAGGAACATACATGCCAAATATGAAGGCTGTATCTTAAGCGGTTCAATAGTTATTACTAATGTTATTTTTTTTCTTTTAAGTAGGTCAGAGGTCAAGGTCACAGGTCAAATTTTTTTGCATGAATGTGAAGCTCTTGTCACAAGGTACCTTCATGCCAGATATGAATACTCTACCTCCAAAGGTTCAAAAGTTATGACCAACGTTAAAGTTGTCCACATACAAACCAACAATTAAACAGACGGGGCAAAAACAATATGTCCCCGCTTTCGCTACCGGGGACATAAAAAAGCACCTGACCTTCCATTGCCAAACTTAGCATCTCCCATGTGTCCCGAGCGACAACAAGAAGACTACGATGTTAACCTAACCCTTTCACCCCATTTTCTGAAGTGGACTCTTCCACATCTTCGAATAGGCCATGCCCATTCTTGTAAATTTGGGGGTTCAGTCAAAACCATTATCCTTTAATTATCCTCCTTACTCCCTATAGTATTTGTTCTTTCTTATTTCTTTCTACTGCGTTGGTCATACAGTCGAACTTCAATGGGTCGAACACCTTTGGGACCTCGAAAATCTGTTCGAGACAGGGGTAGTTCGAGCCACTGAGGTTACTGTCAGGAGGCATGACGAGATACTTTTAGATATCTTTTCGGTGTTCTATAATAAAAATGTATGCTGTGTGTACTCATTAGAATCGCCTCTTCGAGGCGATTCTAATGAGTACACACAGCATACATTTGCAAGATAAAAGACTAAAATCTCCTGAATTATCCCCAATATTTCTTATGTAGAGGAATTCGCTAGGGGTTCAAGAATGGGTTCGACTCATCCATGGTAAACGAGCCATCGGTGTTCGAGCCATCGAAGTTCTACTGTATTTGAACATTACCGCAGCTGTACATTACATACACTCCAGGTTTGCAGGATGAAAGCCTATACAGTAATCATGTAATTACGGTAGGGATCTTTAACCTGCACAGGGATTGTTCTCCCTGCACAGGGGGCCTCCAGTCAACGTCGCGATCCGAAGGACAGTGCACTTTGTGGCATTCATCCCTGCAAATGATGCCAGTGGAGCATGTTCAGACACTTTAACCGCTGCCCTATATTAATGATCCAAGTATAAGGACAGACAAGCCTAAGCAAACAGTGCAGATCCAGATCAGATTGCTCCTGAAGGAGCACTCTGATCAGGGTCTACAGTGTTTGCCATTCTGTCTGCACCTTTTGGACACCTTGCTGGATCGTGAAACAAATTTGTTAAAATTTTAGGAGAATTACAGCAAGTCGTCAAGTTGTCCAAATTTTTAGTATTTTTATGGTAGCTGGAGCTATGTAAGGGACGTCTACTTGTTGGAGTTGACTAAAATCTATATGCACGTTTGTATATTTCATAAAGATTATTCAAATTATTGAAATTTGTTTGGCATTTAAGTCTTTTCTCCACTCTCATTTTCACATCAACTCAATGTGACAATTGGACAAAAAACTTTTGCATAATCATCATAACACAGAGGCTTCAACAAACATTTTGGTGAGACACTGAATTGAAAATGAAATGACACAGGAGAACACAATTAAAGTGGAAATTTCAGTATTTGTGTTAAAGTTTGAAGGCATTGTGCTGAAATCTGAGATGAAGCAGTTTTTGGTTTGTTTCTTTTTAATATTTTTTAATGTTTATCCCTTCAGATTATAATTTACCTTACCACACTCTGGGCTAATTCAGCATACGGCAAATTGTTGATATTTTTCTTTTTTTTCCCAGAAAACAGGATTTGACATATCATGCAAATTGTCTCTTCCCAGAAAACAGGATTTGACATATCATGCAAATTGTTAAGAGACAATTTGCATGATATGTCAAATCCTGTTTTTCCCAGAAAACAGGATTTGACATATCATGCAAATTGTTAAGAGACAATTTGCATGATATGTCAAATCCTGTTTTCTGGGAAAAATAAGAAAACTATTTCAATATGTCATCTGCTGGAAAATTACCCAGCATGCAGAGTGTTAACCAGGAACCCTTTCAACCCTCATTTTCTGAAGCAGATTCTTTGAGTTTCATTACGATAACAGACCCACGCAACAAAGTGCATTTTTTCACACCTCCAAAATGGCTATTTTCTGATGAAAATTTGTAATATTTTTCTTATTTGTACTGCAAACATAGGTTGTGGGTGCTCATTAGAACCACTTCATTGAGTACCCACCACCTATGTCTTGGAGCAGAAATAAGAAATATAACATATACTCCTGTAAACCCATGTTTTCTCTATATAAAGTGGTGTTTAGTGGGGTCTTGGTTTCACGGACTTGTTCACGTGATATGGACAAGTCCAGTCTTGCAATTAGTTGTTTTCTGTTTTTGTCAAACAGTGAATATCCAGATGAGATGGCTCATTATGAATCATCTGCTCAACATCTATATTGCTTGCATCGACATCTGTACTAATCTACAGGGTTGAAAAGGGTAAAAGCATCCATAATGGGCATAGCAGACAACATTTTAATGCTTTATTTTTCATTATTTTTCAGAGAGAAAAAAGAAGACTATTATTCTGTGTTAATTATCTACACTATGCAGATGATTCATATGTCATGTCAAGACTTGTTTTTTGGTGTGTTTTTTTTTTCAAAAGAACAAAAAATTGCCAAACAACATTATGATGGTAAAGCAAAAGGTAAATGGCTCGGACAACACCCACACACCCTCCCTTGACATTGATATTTCAATGGACAGATTTTTTGAAAACCCATCCAAAAATAAAGATGCCATTTGTTTGATAGGGTTCATCACGTCAACAAGTCTGTGAAATGAAGACCCCACTAAACCCCAGTTTATTTAGAGAAAACTGGGGTGTACAGGGGTAAACATTATTTTTCTTATTTCTGTTCCAAGACATAGATTGTGGGTACTCTTTAGGCGGTTCTAATGAGCACCCACAACCTATGTTTTGAGCATTTATAAGAAAAATATCACAAATTTTCATCACATTAGCAGCCATTTTGGAGATGTGAAAAAAATGCAATATGTCGCACGGGTGAGTTATCGTTATGTATGGGTCATGGTATGGTGTGGTGGGGGGAAGGGAGGGGATGAAACTGATGGACTGGAGAAAATTATGGCAATACTTACTGTTGTTGAGGACATTGATGTTTTTGTCTGTGTGAGATGTAGAGGAGTATTTCCATAATTATTCTGGGCATCTATATCTGCACCTACAATTAGAAGACACAAATTAACCCTTTTGTACCAAATGGAATCTTTCTCCTTATATATAGCAGGAATCCATTTCAAAATTTAGGGATGTCAGGTTGTGTTTTCTTCAAAATTTATTTGGAAAATGGCCAAACTTTTTGCAAACACTGGAGGCCCTGATCAGACGCCGCATTCTGCAGCATCTGATCTGGGCCTGCACTGTTTGCCAGGGTACTCGTTTTGGGGTTTCTGGTACAAAATGGGTTAATTAACCCACTTCAGATGGGAAATGCCAAAACAATTACTCTTTCATCTGGCTATTTAATTATTTATTATACCAGCTTTTTTCGAAGAAAAATGGGGTATATTGTTTTCATACCAGAGTTGAGTGGGCGTCAGTCTGTGGGTCCATCTGTCTGTCTGTCTGTCCGTCACGTTTCTTGTAAATGGATCTCCTCTGCAACCACTGAAGTTACACTTTTGAAACTTTGCATGTGGATAGTACATGGTATGTAGATGGCAGTGGGCTACTTTTTTGTGACCTTGACCCCAACATGGCCCCAAGGTCAAAGGTCAAAAAGTATGACTTTGCCATATCTAAAGTTACACTTTTGAAACTTTGCATGTGGATAGTACATGGTATGTAGATGGCAGTGGGATACTTTTTTGTGACCTTGACCCCAACATGGCCCCAAGGTCAAAGGTAAAAAAGTATGACTTTGCCATATCTTTAGTGTCATTCATAGAAAAAGCGGGTATTTGCGATGGTATACCATCGACTGCGCAATCTAGTTTGTTATTAGAATGAAGCTTCGGTCAAAACTATTTAGATCAAGTTTAGTTGGTCAGTTAAAACAATTCACATTTTAGTGGCCCAGTACAGTGCACATTCTTTGGCCAGAAACTGACACAACTGCCCTTCTTGAATAAGCAGAAGGGAGAGAATGACTGTAGAAAAGATTTCATGATCAGTCTCCAAGAAAGAATGTTGCCGACTCAGCTGGTATTGAACCTGCAACCTCCTGATCAACAACTCAGGACATATGGAGACAGGATCTCTGTTGATCCCTTATCCTGCTGAACACGACAACCACTACCTTTGCAAACAGTGTAGATCCAGATCAGATGGCTTCTTCAGAAGCCATCTGATCTGGATCTACACTGTTTGTCATTCAGTTTGCGAATTTAAATGACAATAATATATCAAGTAATTTGATTGGCTGATAGTCAGAAATGGGTGTGGCAAAATTAAATATTCAGCAGGATAAGGGTTAAGTTTTATCCTTAAGTCTGTGGAAGCTTGGAACTCACCTCTGTTAACAAGAATCTCTATCATTCTCTTGTGGCCCTTATACACTGCCAGATGTAGGGGTGCTCTCCCTTCCTTATCCCTCTCATCTGGATTGGCTTTTCCCTGAAAATGTGATTGAAAATGGTAGAGATCAAACTCTAAAACTGTTTGTTACCTTGGATTTTAAATGTCAACAGGTTTAAGGAAAATCCTTGTCAGGGATCATAAGTAAAGGGGGATGAGTCAAATGTTCATAGACAGGTTTAAGGAAAATCCTTATCAGAGGTCATAAGTTAAGTGGGCTGGAGATGGGTCAAATGTTAATAGACAGAGTATTCAGCCAAGTGTAACACAAAATTTCTAGATTTCAGAAATTCTACATAATGCAATGTATATTGCAATATCTCACTAGTTCTAAACCCTTCCTAGTTCAAAACTATCAGGTTTAGTGGTCAGAACATATTTGTGTGGTTGTTTCACATAGACATACTAAGTTGATGAACATTGAGCAATAATGGAATACCATAGTTTTCAGTTTATGTCACAAGTCATGAACTGCACAAGCTGCTATTCACAAATGTAAGTTCAAACCTAATCACTCATCTTACAATCCAGCAGGGGCCAGTTGTTCAAAGCATCGTTAGCGGTCAAATTGTAAACTCTTCTAGCAAGTACAAATGGTAGAATTTCGGTATTTTTGCCATATTAAATGATCAAAGTTTTAATGATTTGTTTACTAACAACATTGTTAGCTTTGAACAACTGGTCCCAGACCTGTTGTGAAATTTGAAATTCCAATTGCATGGAATGAAGGTGAACTCAAGGCTGCCATAAAGACATAGTTTGTGGACCAAACTGAAAAATCTGTTTCAATATAGCCCTCATTCTATGAACTTTTCAATCTCCCTTCATAACAACAAAATGTGTTGACGTCAAAGTCATATGAGGTTTATGCCAATGATGTCACACATAAACACGTATACTGGCATGAAAAAGGCTACCTTCATATTAAAAAGCATTGTTTTGTTAAGTTGGACCTAGAGAGGTATTAAACCACTATACAGGCAACCCTCTTTATATTGACATTACGATAACACATCCGTGTGATATCGTACATTTTTCAAACCTCAAAAAGGCCATTTTTCTGATGAAAATATGTGATATTTTTCTTATTTATACCCCAAACATAGGTTTTGGGTGCTCGTTAGAACCCCCTCAGTCAAGTGGATCTAACGAGTACCCATAACCTATGTCTTGGAGCAGAAATAAGGAAAATTATGTTTATCCTCGTAAACCCCAGTTTTCTCTATATAAAGTAGGGTTTAGGGGGGTCTCTATTTCATGGACTTTTTCATGTGATGTATAATGATAAAACTTGTTATAACAACAATTTCAATGGAACCAATCCTTAGCTCAAGACGAGACGATTTATGGAGATATTCAAGACTATTGGAGTTAGTTAAGGGGAATGGGAACACCTTCAGGGGAGGCAACTCCTGCAAAAGTATTTTTGTCTCCCATGTCAATAGGGATCAACTCTTAAAGGAAAGAATTTGCTCCTGAGGAGCAAATTCTTTCCTTTAAGAGTAGACCCCTTTTTCAGTGGGACAGGGCTTACAGAAAGGCAAACAGGAAGTCCCGAAAGTTGTCTCCCTTTGAAAAATGGCGGGGAAAAAATCAGCCAGGTGTTACCATTCCCCTAAATACTCCCAGAAACAAATGTTTTGGATATTTGTCAGAATCGCCTCGTATAGATTGAACTTGTTTACATTGTCAAATTCGAAAAGAGTGATATCATTATGTGGAGAATGTCAAATTTGGCAAGACAGATTATGTGGAACCTGTCAAATTTGACAAGACTGATTGTTTGCACAGAATGTTCTACTACTTCGCTGTTTGGAAGATGAATTCGGTAGTTTGACATGGGCCAGCGACTCAGTCAGAGAGATGTGCAACTGACTAGTGATCAGGCCGTCATAAGTTCAATCCCTGCAAGGTCTGACTACATTCTTTCATAAAGATGATATGAAATATTTCCTCTCTTTCAACTGATTCAAGAAGGGTGGTCATCAGCACAGTGAAGAAATCTGCACTGTGCTGATTAACAGTTAAGGACTAAGCATGCCCAGGAAAAGTGTGTTTAGCTCAAACAACCAACTCAACATGACCTTAAGCGTGTTGACTGGACTCCAAAACAAACAAGTACACCACAACCTCATTATAACACTGTTTGTTATAACACAGTTTTGGATATAACAAGAGTACAAGATTGATCACAAAAATGTATAGATTATATAGAACAAATGGACCATAATGGTCCTATGACGCTCACCTGAGCTAAGAGATTTACATGTGGGTCCCGGGGCAGAGCAATTTTTGATCTCAGGTCTATAAATGTTGAACAATCTTGATATAGGTCTTCTAAATGAAGCTTAATATCAAAGGCCTGGGCCTTCTGGTTTCAGACAAGAAGATTTTTAAATTTTTTCCCTATATAAGTCTATGTAAAACCAGTGGGCCCCAGGGTGGGGCCATTTTTGGCCCCCGGGCTATAATTTGAACAATCATGGTAGAGGTCCACTAGATGAAGCTTCATACCAAATATCAAAGACGTGGGCCTTCTGGTTTCAGACAAGAAGATTTTTAAAGGTTTTCCCTATATGCCTCTATGTAAACCCAGTGGGCCCCGGCCCGGGGCCATTTTTGACCCCTGGGCCCTAATTTGAACAATCTTTGTAGAGATCCACTAGACGAAGCTTCACATCAAATATCAAAGACCTGGGCCTTTTGGTTTCAGACAAGAAGATTTTTAAAGGTTTTTCCTATATACCTCTATGTAAACACAGTGGGCCCCGCCCAAGGGCCATTTTCGGCTTTAGGGCTATAATTTGAACAATCTTGGTAGAGGTCAACTAGACGAAGCTTCATACTAAATATCAAAGACCTGGGCCTTTTCGTTTCAGACAAGAAGATTTTTAAAGGTTTTCCCTATATACCTCTATGTAAACCCAGTGGGCCCCAGGGTGGGGCAATTTTCGGCCCCCGGGCTATAATTTGAACAATCATGGTAGAGGTCCACTAGAAGACGTTTCATATCATATATCAAAGACGTGGGCCTTCAGGTTTCAGACAAAAAGATTTTTAAAGGTTTTCCCTATATGCCTCTATGTAAAACCACTGGGCCCCGCCATGGGGCCATTTTTGGCCCCAGTGGTATAATTTGAACAATCTTGGTAGAGATCCACTAGACGAAGCTTCACACCAAATAACAAAGACCTTGGCCTTTTGCTTTCAGACAAGAAGATTTTTAAAGGTTTTCCCTATATACCTCTATGTAAACACAGTGGGCCCCACCCCGGGGCCATTTTCAGCCTTAGGGCTATAATTTTAAACAATCTTGGTGGAGGTCCATTAGATGAAGCTTCATACCAAATATCAAAGACCTGGGCCTTCTGGTTTCAGACAAGAAGATTTTTAAAGGTTTTCCATATATAAGCCTATGTAAAACCAGTGGGTCCCGGTGTAACAGTTTATCTTTAGCCCCTGGGTAGCTTTACCCCCGGGGGTAAAGATATCCTGGGATATCTTTACCCCCACCCTGGATATCTTGACCCCCAGGGGTAAAGATATCCCGGCTGGGATATCTTTACCCCCCCGGCTGGGATATCTTTACCCCCCGGGGGTAAAGCTTAACTGGCCAGGATATCTTTACCCCCATCCCCACCTTTGGGTATAAACTATTTTGTTAATGCCAAATTTATTTTTTTATATATGAAACTGAAGCAAGATAGTGGACTCGATGTTTCACTTAAACATTTTTGTTCCAGTCATGACACTAATAGAACTACCCTTAGTAAGAAATATGACCATATTATAGAGGCATATGACTGTTTAATAACTTCATTTTGTTTATTTTCTTAGTCAACACCTTGCTTATGACATTCTTTCATAATCTTGCATTATCCCTGTCAGTTGTGAGTGATGGTGGTTGTGTTGGCATGTGGCAAGGCGGGGGTGAAGATATCCTGGCTGGGATATCTTTCCCCCCGGGGGTAAAGCTAAACTGGCCAGGATATCTTTACCCCCATCCCCACTTTTGGTATTAACTATTTTCTCAATGCCAGATCTGTTCTTATATGTAAATGAAGTAAGATAGAGACTCAATGTTTCACTTTAACATTTTTCGTTTCAAGCATGACTCTGACCAGCAGAAAAACCCTTAGTAAGAAATATGACCATATTATAGAGGTAAATGACTATTTAACCCAGACATGCACATTTCTCAATAATGGAAGGTACATCTGATGTCCAATGGTTTATGGTTGACATTACATTACCACAAGCTAGCCTGCATGAATAAGGATTTCACATCTCTACCATTGCTCATGGGTGGGGATAAAGATAGCCTGGCCGGGAAACCTTCACCTCCGGGGAGGGGGGGGGGGAAATATCCTGGCTGGGGTAGCTTGACCCCCACCCTTCCAGCATTTCGAAAACCCAAACAAGCACACTTATACCATATAGTTCGCATGAATAATTTTTTCACAAACAGACCATTGGTCATGGGTGGGGGTGAAGATATGTTTACCCCCACTTTTCCACTCACCACCGCCACCCATTTCACAACTGACAGGGATAATGTAAGAATTTGAAAGATTGTCATAAGCAACATTTTGAATAAGAAAATATACAAAAAGTTATTAAATAATCATTTGCCTCTATAATATGGTCATATGTCTTACTAAGGGTAGTTCTATTAATCCGAGTCATGATTGAAACGAAAAATGTTAAAGTGAAACATCGAGTCCACTATCTTGCTTCAGTTACATATAAGAAGAAATTGGGTATTAAGAAAATAGTTTATACCCCAACCCCCAAAGTTGGGGTGGGGGTAAAGATATCCTGGCCAGTTTAGCTTTACCCCCGGGGGTAAAGATATCCCAGCCGGGATATCTTTACCCCCGCCTTTCCACTCACCACCACCACCCATTTCACAACTGAAAGGGATAATGCAAGATTATGAAAGATTGTCATAAGCAACATTTTGAATAAGAAAATATACAAAAAGAAGTTATTAAATAATCTTTGCCTCTATAATAAGGTCGTATTTCTTACTAAGGGTAGTTCTATTATTCGGAGTCATGATTGAAACGAAAAATGTTAAAGTGAAACATCGAGTCCACTATCTGGCTTCAGTTACATATAAGAAGAAATTGGGTATTAAGAAAATAGTTTATACCCAAAAGTTGGGGTTGGGGTAAAGATATCCTGGCCAGTTTAGCTTTACCGCCAGGGGTCAAGATATCCAGGGTAGGGGTAAAGATATCCCGGGATATCCTTACCCCCGGGGGTAAAGCTACCCCTGAGAGGCTTTACCCCCGGGGGTAAAGCTACCCAGGGGTCAAGATAAACTGGGACACCGGCGCAGGGGCATTTTTGGCCCCAGGGCTATAATTTGAACAATCTTGGTAGAGGTCCACTAGATGAAGCTTCATACCAAATATCAAAGACCTGGGCTTTCTGGTTTCAGATGAGAAGATTTTTAAAGGTTTTCGCTATATAAGCGTATGTAAAACCCGGAGGCCCCGGCGTGGGGGCATTTTTGGCCCCGGGGCTATAATTTGAACAATCTTGGTAGAGGTACACTAGCTGAAGCTTCATACCAAATATAAAAGACCTGGGCCTTCTGGTTTCATACAAGAAGATATTTGAAGGTTTTTCTTACTTTCCACTTTTTGTTGCCATGGCAACCAGAGTTCTACACGGAATTGAATTCTTTGAACAACTTTGAGAGAGGACCACCTAAGGATCATTTCTGCCAAGTTTTGTCAAAATCTGTTCAGTGAGTCAGGAGGAGATGCTGTTTAAAGAAATTGTGAACGGCCGGACATATGACGACGACAACGACGACTACCATGGACGGGGACCGATCACAATAGCTCACCCTTAGCCTTTGGCTCAGGTGAGCTAAAAATGACCAAATGGTCATTTTTCTATATAATCTTTACAATTTTGTTTGGATACAACATGGTTGTTTAACTAACATGCTTCCTGCTTTGGACTCCATCAACAGTGTTATAAAGAGGTTGTAGTATGTGTGGAAACTTGTATTGAATTCAACAATGTCAAATGTGAAACCAGAGCAAACTTTTTTGCATGACCCTGGCCACATGACCTATCTCACCTGATCCAAGAGGATACTGGCTATTTCAGCATTATCGTTGGCAGCCGCTATATGCAAGGCAGTGAACCCATCAGGAGCAGTCTCATTTACCATGTTGATAGCATTCTCACAGCACAGTCGTGTAGCCCTGCACAATACAGAATTAACCCATAAAATGCCAAGAACGACAACTGTCCTCCGATTACCATTAAAGTAATTTTTCGCAAACAGTGTGGACCCAGATCAGACTGCTCTTGTAGGAGCGGTCTGATCTGGCTCCACACTGTTTGCCTGTAAGTAAAAATATCTTTAAAAAGTTTGCAAAAAAATTCAGAAGAAGACATAAGCAGACGACATTTTCAGATGTAGTTTTTCTTGGTGTCTCAAGGGTTAAAAGTATGAACACAGTACAATAAAAAGGAACCAGCCACTGCAGCAGACCACAACTTGTTTTACACCAAGTTCAAAATAAGGAAGAGTAACGAGGGTAATTTTGAGATCACTTTTGTTATTTCTCCATAAAAACGTATGTTGAGGGTACTAATTATCCCCACGCTTTTCGAAGAAAAAGTGGGGATATTGTAATGGTCTTCGTCGTCCGTCCGTATGTATGTACGTACGTCCATCCGTATGTCCGTCTGTCCATCCGTCTTACCGGATAACTCCTCCTAGACGGTTATAGATAGAAACTTGAAACTTTGGGAACTGATAGATCTTTGGTCTGGGGAGTGCATGACACTTTCGGAATTTTGATCACACCCCTAGGGGTGGGCCCAGGGGCTGGGGCCTGCGGGGAAGCATGGGAATATGCGATGGTGTGCCACTGACTGCGTGATTCTAGTTAGAACTGCCTTGTTGGGTAGTTAGAAACACCTTATAGGGGTGGTTCTAACAAGTGCCAACAACATATGTTTCAGCAAGAAACAAGGAACGTTATCCATTAATTTTCCTCATTAGAGTTAATACTCACTTTGAGCTATAATAAACCAACCCCTAGTGGCTAGAAATATCCCTGTCTTCAACAAATTTTCACTCAAATTCAACTTTATCTTGAACTGAATGGCAGAATTCATGATTTAACTTCATTTAGTTGAAAAGAATGGATAAACAGTGCTTATTTCCCACCATTTTCACAATCTCATGCGGTTCACCTTTATGTGATGGTTCAAACAGCCCTTTAAGGGGAATTATCTTTTTTTTTTGTGTGTGTGGGGGGGTGGGGGGAGGTTGGGGAGGGGGGTTGGTTTTACAACCCTTTCAAGATTATTTCACTCCTATCGAGCCGATTATTAATCAGAGGTTGGTGAGAACCGGAGTATCCCAGAAAAAAACATCTGACCTCCCGTTGCAGACCTTGGCATCTCACGTGACCCGAGCCAGGCTTGAAATGAAAGGGGAATGGAAATACCTAGCATATTTTCAACTACAGAAGACCCTTGTTAAAACAACAGTATCTGTTCCCTGTTATCTTTTCATTATATAGAGGATCTTACATGAGTGATCATGTATTATTGAATTTATTAAATGAGTTGAGGAAAAGGGATAAAATGCGAGGCTTCGCCGAGCATTTTATCCCTTTTCCTCAACGAGTTTAATATATTCAATAATACATGAGCACGAATGCAAAATTCTATTTATCACATGACATTTCAAACGCATTTTATTCATGATTGTTTACAAAAATGTCAATATTCCGCCGTTAGTAAACGCGACGTCGTTATGGATGTCATACATGTAACGTTACGGGACGTAACTAGCTAATTTGCATATTTAATCCACTAGTGGATTATCGAAAATATTACATGGCGTTATTACACTCTCAGAGGCGACGTCATATGATAAAAACCCTTCTCTTGCTGAATATTCAGTTTAGCCACACCCATTTCTGACTTTGAACCAATCAGATTACTCGATGTAATTTATTCCTACAAATTCACAAACTGAATGTCAAACAGTGTAGATCCTGATCAGATGGCTTCATCAGAAGCCATCTGATCTGGATCTACACTGTTTGCAGAGATAGGGGTTGTCGTGAACAGCAGGATAAGAGTTAAGAATTTGCCGCTAAAAAGAATCCCAATATGGAGAGTTAAAATATGTAACAAAGGGCCTTTCCACCTCAGTTACTCAAAGAAACAGTTGTTTTGGGCATTCGTTAGAATCGCCTCGACGTCACAAATGTTGTGGGCATCGAAACAAGTTTTGTGGGTATTTGTTATAATCGCCTCTCCGAGGCGATTCTAACAAATATCCACAACATTTAGTCCTAATCTATATTCTTAAATATCTTCATTAACCCCTCGTTCTGTTGAAATTGTCACTGTAACAAGTTTTATCGTTATATTTTTATAACAAAGACAACTTCGGGTTTTAATGTATGGTTTCTAAGAAAAAATTCCATTTAAAAAGGGGTCTACCATATTTACCCAAGTATTCAGACACCTAAACGCCTTACCATACTTGCTCTAAAATTTGTACAAAAGTACAAATTAAAGTCCGATGTTGAGCCTAAAAATAGCCACATGCCACATTCTGTGGCATCTCATCTGGGTCTACACTGTTTGCTCAGCCCTGTTTGTCTGAATACATAAAGTAAATACAGTACTCATAAAGGGAAGGAGCAAGTTTTTTTCCATAAGAGTAAACCCATATTCACCCAAAAGGCAACTTCTCATAAAGGGAAGAATTTGCTCCTGGGGATTTTGTGTTTGTGTTAAAGTTTTCAATCCCCATCAGTACTTTGTAGGTCACTTTCGTGATGGTGCCTGCAATTTTGTGGGACTTTTACCCAACAGTGAGATGAAATGACATCTCAAGACCTACCGCCTAAAGAAATCACTAGGATTTATATGCAGGGAGGGTACAACTCACACCGCTTTGACTGGGCAGGGTTAAGATCATCAAAACTTTGGTCAGTTTCATCTCCACGAGGAAGCACCATGCAGCCCTATCTATTTCTCCAACCTCAGATGGGCGGGTATGTTTGCTCCTGAGGAGCCAATTCTTTCCTTTAAAGGCATTTATTCTGTAACAGTAAAACACTGTGTGTCCATAATTGTTTTATTGCCCCCTGTGATATACTGACTATAGCAGATCAAAGGCGGCCCTTAATAGGGTGATTAGTAGCTCTTGTTGAATCCCCTGACTGAGACACTTAAGGGGAAAATCAATAATGTATACCAGTCAACAGTAAGTAATTTATTGATTTTCCCCAAGGCGGCCCCTTACCTTTTGAAGACAGAGGACTTCTGTTCATGAGCACTGAGGGCTACATAATATTATGTAATGAAATGATAGTCCTCAATAATCAAGGGAGACTTAATACATACCTGTGATAATTTTATGTTGACTATGAGGGAGATTTGCTTCTCAGATGAGGGAGATTGGGGTCCCAATGAGGGAGACTTTCTGACGGCATGTTTAAGTGTTTTTTTTTTCTAGTCATTTTTTGTGGTTTAGATGTACAAAGGAACTGGAACTACTTAATTAAAATGATAGGAACATACACATATTTTGTCAAGTTTAATTTCAAAATAGCAAGTTGTAGGTTATTTACAAACAATGCTGTAACCACAAGTCCATTGAAGTGATTTCAAGTTGTAGTTATTTGTCAGAATCACCTGATTGTTGAAAGTACCCGCAACATGCTTTAGTGTAGAAATACTTGATTAGAAAGAATATCCTAAAATGTTTCCAGTCCTCCTCTTTATCCAGTGCTGGGTTTTACTGCTACTGAACAGACCCAAAGCACAAAGTTCTCTTCAATGATAAGCATTACTTCTAGCACTATTTACACTCCTTCATATAGTCTGTGCAGGCAACTTTTTTGGCCTTTCTCAGAACACCCTGTTCATAAATACATGTATAGGTAAAGCAGTCCATGCTGAAATTAATACCATTTTATAACAATTGTTCAGGGTGGCCCCAAAAAATTAGTGAGAATCCCAGGAAAAAAATGCTGAGTCTTTATTTGTTTAAAATGTAAATTTTGTTAATCCAAACCTTGATATAATGATGCCCTGGATCGCTCACCTGATCCACACTGAAGAAATGAAATGGCAGGTAATATAGTATGGTGCCTTGTCAGAAGGAGCATACAAGCCAAATATAAAGGATCTATCTCAAATGGTTCAAAAGTTATGATAAAGTAGGTCAAGGTCAAACTTTGTGTATGAGTGGGAAGCCCCTCTCACAAGGAATATACATGCCAGATATGAAGGCTCTATCTCAAATGGTCCAAAAGTTATGATTAAGTAGGTCACAGGTCAAGGTCAAAATTGTTTGCATGAGTGGGAAGACCTTGTCACAAGGAACCTACATGCCAATTATGAAGGCTCTATGTTAAATGGTTCAAAAGTTATGACAAAAATGGTCAAAGGTCAAGGTTACAGGTCTAAAATTTTGTATGTGTGGGAAGCCCTTGTCACAAGGAGCCTACCTGCCCAATATGAAGGCTCTATCTCAAATGGCTCGAAAGTTATGGTGAAGTAGGTCAAAGGTCAAGGCCACAGGTAAAATTGTGTGTATGGGTGGGAGGCCCTTGTCAGAAGGAACATACATGCCAAATATGAAGGCTCTATCCCAAATAGTTCAAAAGTTATGATTAAGTATGGCAAAGGTCAAAATTTTTGTATAGGTGGGAAGTCCTTGTCACACAGAACAAATATTCCAAATTTGAAGGTACTATCCCAAATAGTTCAAAAATGATGATAAAGAAGCACATATGTCAAGGTTACAGGTCATTTTTGTATGAGTGGAAGCCCTTGTCACAAGGAACCTACATGCCAAACATGAAGGCATTATCTTCAATGTATCAACAGGTCTGACAAAGTAACCTAATGATCTACTTTTTGATTTTTAAACTTGATCAAGATATTGTCAAGATGATCATTCTGAGCAAGTTTGATGATAATCCGACTAAAATTTAGGCCTCTAGTGTGTTCAGAACGTTTTTCTATGATTTGACCTACTGACCTACTTTTTGACCGGACATGACTCATATTCGAACTTAAGCGAGATATTGTCAGGAAGATCATTCTGAGCAAGTTTGATGATGATCAGACCAAAACTGTAGCCTCTAGTTTGTTCACAAGGTTTATTAATGATCTGACCTACTGACCTACTTTTTGCCGGACTTTACTTAGATATTGTCAAGATGAGCCTTCTTAGCAAGTTTGATGAAAATCAGATTAAATATGTGGCCTCTAGTGTGTTGACAAGGTTTTTCTTCAACTTGACCTACTTGCCTACTTTTTGACCCAACATGATCCATATTCAAACTTGATTGTGATATTGTCAAGATGATTATTCAGATTAATGATGATTGGACCAAAACTGTGACCTCTAGTGTGTTCACAAGGTTTTTCAATGATTTGACCTACTGACCTACATTTTGAACCAACATGACCCATTTTCGAAATTTACTTAAGATATTGTCATGATGGTCATTCTTAGCAAGTTTGATGATGATCAGACTGAAACTGTGGTCTCTAGTGTGTTCACAAGGTTTTACTATTATTTGACCTACTAACCTACTTTTTGACCCGACATGACCCATATTCGAACTTGACTGAGATAGTGTCAAGATGAGAATTCTGAGCAAGTTAAATGATGATCATACCAAAACTGTGGTCTGTAGAATGTTCACAAGGTTTTTCTATGATTTGACCTACTGACCTACTTATTGACCACACATAACCCACATTCGAACTTGACCGAGATATTGTCATGGTGATCATTCTGACCAAGTTCTATGACAATTGGCCCAAAACTGTGACCTCTGGTGTGTTCACAAGAAAAGTTTACGCACAGACAACGCACGACGGACGACGCATGACGACGTCGGACATCTCACAGTCACAAAAGCTCACCATGACCTTTGGTCAGGTGAGCTAATAAATGCACACTAATTATAGATTTCACTCACATGAAGTTCCCGGTCACAAATCTTTTTAAATACAGTACTTGTAAAAAGCTTACTCAAGGAGAGCAATTTCAAAATTAGAAAATCTGCTTTTGATTTCATGACTTTTAGTAATTATTCGTTATTGATTGGTAAATAATAACTATTTTCCACTTTCAAAATCAAAATTTCAAACTTTACATAAAATATGAAAACAAAAGACATATGGGAGAGTGATATAAAAGGAACAAACAGTGATAAAAAATGGGAAAATAAACACACAGTTTCCATTTAAATCTAAGCTAAATATACGTGAAATTGAACTGTTACTGTCACTGTACAAAACTATTGAGTATATGTACTACTCAGTACAGATGCACCTCTCTCGTAAGAATTAACGGTAAATAAATTGCGTCAGCTTATGTAATATTTACTGGCAGCCAGATCATGTTTATTCTGTGCAGTCAGCTGAGACAGAACAAAGGATTATCGGCTTTTTTGAAGTTGATGTTTACAGTTAAGTGTCCGATATATTCTCCTGCCTATTTGTAAAACTTTTAAGTCTGTAACCGCTTACGGTAAATGGTAGCTCTGGAAAAAATCGGGGACAGGAAAATTGCAAATGCGGGAGATTCTGTCTCCCGGACGGGAGAGCGGGAGGAATGCTTCAAATGCGCGAGCCTCCCGCATGATCCGGGAGATATCACAGGTATGTTAATAAGGGAGACAAAAACATTTTTGACAAGAGGGCCATGATGGCCCTGGATCGCTCACCTGATCCATAGAGTAACAAGTGGGCCCGGGGAGGGCCATTATTGACCCCAGGGCTATAATGTGGATAATGTTGAGGGAGGTCTAAAAAGGTGAAGCTTCATACCAAATATCAACAAAGGCTATAATTTGAACAATCTTGGCAAAGGTCCACTTGATGAAGCTTCACCCCAAATATCAAGACCTGGGCCTTGCAGTTTCAGAGAAGAAGATTTTTTTAAAGATATTCCCTACATAAGCCTTTGTAAAACCAAATGGCCCTGGGGCCGGGGCATTATTGGTCTCAGGGCTATAATTTAAACAATCTTGATAGAGGTCCACCAGATGAAGCTTCACACTAAATATCAAAGACCTGGGCCTTGCTGTTTCAGAAAAGAAGATGTTCAAAGATTATCTCTATATAAGTCTATGTAAAACCAAAGGGCCCCGGGGCGGAGGCATTTGAGGCCCGAGGCCTATAATTTGAACAATCTTGGTAGAAGTCTACTAGATGAAGTTCAATACCAAATATCAAAGACATGGGCCTTGCAGTTTCAGAGAAGAAGATTTTTAAAGATTTCCCTATATAAGTCTATGTAGAACCAAAGGGTCTCGGGGCGGGGTCATTTTTGGCCACGGGGCTATAATTTGAACAATCTTGATAGTGGTCCACTAGATGAAATTTCACACCAAATATCAAAGACCTGGGCCTTCTGGTTTCAGACAAGAAGATTTTTAAAGATTTTCCCTATATAAGTCTATGTAAAACAAAACGGCCCCGAGGCAGGGACAGTTTAAGTCTCAGGGCTATAATTTGAACAATCTTGGTAGAGGTCCACTAGATGAAGCTTCATACCAAATATAAAAGACCTGGACCTTGTGGTTTCAGAGAAGAAGAATTTTCACGATTTTCCCTATATAAGTGTATGTAAAACCAAAGGGCCCTGGAGTGGGGGCATTTTTGGCCCCAGGGCTATAATTTGAACAATCTTGGTAGAGGACTACAAGATGAAGCTTCACACCAAATATCAAAGACCTGGGCCTTGCGGTTTCAGAGAAGATTTTTAAAGATTTTCCCAATATAAGCCTATGTACAACCAAAGGGCCCCGGGTGGGGGGCATTTTTGACCCCAGCACTATAATTTGAATAATCTCAGTAGGGGTCCACTAGATGAAGCTTCATACCAAATATCAAAGACCTGGGCCTTGCGGTTTCAGAGAAGAAGATTATTAAAGATTTTCCCTATATAAGCCCATGTAAAACCAAAGGGCCAAGGGGCGTAGGCATTTTCGGCCCGCACACTATAATTTGAACAATCTTGGTAGGGGTCCACTAGATGAAGCTTCATACCAAATATCAAAGACCTGGGCCTTGCGGTTGCAGAGAAGAAGATTTTTAAAGATTTTCCCTATATAAGCCCATGTTAAAAACCAAAGGACCCCGGGGCGGGGGCATTTTTGCCCCAGCACTATAATTTGAACAATCTTGGTAGGGGTCCACAAGATGAAGCTTCATATCAAATATCAAAGACCTCGGCCTTGCGGTTTGAGAGAAAAAGAATTTTAAAGATTTTTCCAATATAAGCCTATGTAAAACCAAAGGGCCCGGGGCGGGGGCATTTTTGGCCCAAGTACTATAATTTGAACAATCTTGGTAGGGATCCACTAGATGAAGCTTCATACCAAATATCAAAGACCTGGGCCTTGTGGTTTAAGAGAAGAAGATTTTTAAAGATTTTCCCTATACAAGAGGGCCCTCTGGGCCCTGATTTGCTCACCTGAATGTCACTGTCTCTAGTACATTCTATTTTTAGCTCTGGCGCCCATCTTGTTTGCCGCATTGAAGGATTTTAGCTATTTTGGTAGGGAATCACCTAACTAACATTCCTGTGAAGTTTGAATCAAACTGGCCCAAAGGTTGAGGAGGAGTTCGTGTTTTAACGTAAATTTACAAAGTTTTTCTGTTTTTAGCTATGGCGGACGTTTTGCTCATCAGAGCAGAAACGTTTTAGCTATTTTGGTAGTGGGTCATCTAAGCAACATTCCTATAAAGTTTGAATGAAATTGGCCCAAGGGTAAAGGAGAAGTAGTCGTCTGAAGAATTTTTCTATTTTTATCTCTGGTGGCCATCTTGTTAGTCAGAGCGGAATGATTTTAGCTATTTCTTTAGGGAGTCACCTACTTAACATTCCTGTGAAGTTTGAATCAAATTAGCCCAAGGGTTAAGGAGGAGTTCGTGTTTGAAGCAAATTTACGATGTTTTTCTATTTTTAGCTATGGCGGCCATTTTGCTCATCAGAGCAGAACCATTTCAGCTACTTTGGTAGATAGTCACCTAGGCAACATTCCTATGATGTTTCAATAAAATTGGCCCAATGGAACAGGAGCAATGGTCTTTTAAAGATTTTTTTCTATTTTTAGCTCTGGTGGCCATCTTGTTTGTCAGAGCACAACGATTTTAGCTACTTTGGTAGGCAGTCATTTGGGCAACATTCCTAAGAAGTTTGAATCAAATTGGCCCAAGGGTTGAGATTCCTAAGAAGTTTGAATCAAATTGGCCCAAGGGTTGAGGAGGAGTTTGTGTTTGAAGCAAATTTATGATGTTTTTCTATTTTTAGCTATATCGGCCATTTTGCTCATCAGAGCAATACCGTTTTAGCTATTTTAGTAGAGGGTCACCTAAGCAACATTCCTATGAAGTTTGAATTAATTTGACCAAAGGGTACAGGAGGAGCTGTCGTTTAAAGAATTTTCTATTTTTTAGCTCTGGCGGCCATTTTGTTCACCGGAGCGGAAACGTTTTACCTATTTTGGTAAAGGGTCACCTATGCAACATTCCAATAAAGTTTGAATGAAATTGGCCTTAAGGTACAGGAGAAGTTGTCGTTTAAAGTGAATGACCACCATTTTTTTTTCTCAGATCCATTTTACAATAACACCATTGAACATTTTTACAGATTATATCTCCTGTAGTGATCTCAAGGAAACTGTTCAGTCCATGTTCCTACAGCTATCTTTAGCAGCTGAGGATTTTAGAGGAGAAAGTGAACTTTAAAATTATAAAAATGCCTTCTTGTAAGGGCAAATACTGGACAAGGAATTAGCTGTTTTTCTATCCCTGACCCTTAGGAAAATAGAGAGTTATGTAAAAAAAAATGGATTCATAATCTTGGAACAGAGAATCATTTGTTTATGCAAAGCATAACATTTAATGCATATCAGTATCATTGAACCAATCATTTCCTTTGCACGCCTTGACAATTTTAGGTAACATTTCATGGCACTTCATATGGTCTTTTGTGATATTTTTCTTAACCTTTTTTTTGTACAAAATGGAATCTTCCTCCTTATATATACCAGGAGTCCATTTCAAATTAAGGGCTGCCAGGTTGTTTTCCTCAAAATTTATTAGGAAAATGGCTGAACATTTTGCAAACAGTGTAAGCCCTAATCAGACGCCGTGTGCTGCGGCGTCTGATCGGGCCCTGCACTGTTTGCCAGGGTACCTCTTTTGGGGTTTCGGGTACTAAATGGGTTAATCAGGATTAAAGCATAGATTGTGGGTACTCAATGCGGTGATTCCTACAAGTACCCATAATTTATGTTTTCATTTTTGGATAAAGTCCTGGATTTTATGCAAACAGTGTACAGGTATACAATGTGATTAACTGTAGATCAGACAAGGATTACAGAAAACAATTGTGTTGTAGGAAACAACAGATTTGGTTTGTTTGAATTGATGTTTAACATTCCCATCACCACTATTTAGGGCATTTTGGAGATGCTGCTTCCAATTTTGGAGGACTTTTACCCGACATTGAGATGAATGCCACCCAATGAAACCAATGGCACCGAACTCTGGAAAACTGTCTTCAAAGTCTTTTTTTTTCATCCAAAAACATAATGAAGCTAGTATGTAAGATCCTGAACTGACAGCCTATTTAAGGATTTTTGAGAATGCAACCTGATTAGAGAGCCTAATTACTTCTACTTTAGTAGCTACATAGAGAGACATAGAGCTTCAATGGTCTCCTTGAGGTCAGGAATTGAGCAAGCATGTTGGATGCTGGGATACATTTGAATTACCTTGGGGGAAAATATGGCCGCTGCCAGAAGGCTTCACTGAAACCATTAATGTTGATTTAATTACCTTAGCAGATTTCAATTGGTAATAAAAGTCAGAGATTAATCATTACAGTAACTTTTTCTTGCAAATGAAGTAATTATATTTTAAAGGTGGTCATTCACTTTAAAGATTTTTCTATTTTTAGCTCTGGGGGCCATCTTGTTCAGCAGAGCGGAACAATTTTAGCTATTTTTGTAGAGGGTCACCTCAGCAAAATTCCTATGAAGTTTTATTGAAATTGGCTCAAGGGTTAAGGAGGAGTTAGCATTTAAAGCAAATTGTTGACGCTGCACGACACACGCCGCACAACATAGACGGACATAGACCGATCACAATAGCTCACCATGAGCACTTCATGCTCAGGTGAGCTAATAAGCCCATGTAAAACCAAAGGGCCACAGGGCAGTGGAATTTTTGGCCCCAGCACTATAATTTGAACAATCTTGGTAGGGGTCCACTAGATGAAGCTTCATACCAAATATCAAAGACCTGGGCCTTGCAGTTTCAGAGAAGAAGATTTTTAAAGCTTTTCCCTATATAAGCCCATGTTAAACCAAAAGGGCCCCGGGGCGGGGGCATTTTTGGCCCCAGCACTATAATTTGAACAATCTTGGTAGGGGTCCATTAGATGAAGCTTCATACCAAATATCAAAGACCTGGGTCTTGTGGTTTCAGAGGAGAAGATTTTTAAAGATTTTCCTACATAATCCTATGTAAAACCAAAGGGACCCAGTGTGGGGGCATTTTTGGCCCCAGCACTATAATTTGAACAATCTTGGTAGGGGTCCACTAGAAGAAACTTTATACCAAATATCAAAGACCTGGGCTTTGTGGTTTCAGAGAAGAAGATTTTTAACTTTTCGGTGAAAAAAATCTACTTTTGGCTCCTGTGACCTAGATGTGCAATGGACTGGAACCATTTGAACAACTTTGAAAGGGGACCACCTAAGGATCATTCCTGTGAAGTTTGGTCCAAATCTGATCAGTGGTTTAGGAGGATATGTTGTTTGAAGAAATTGTTTATGCACGGATGCACGGATGGACGCACGCACGACAGACAGAAAGTGATCCCAAAAGCTCACCTCGTCACTAAGTGACGGTGAGCTAAAAAAGAGTTGCCTCCCCTGATTTCCCTTCCCATCAAAATTAATGCAAATATATTCATAAAGAATCACTAATGGGCTACTTTATTTGGTTTAAACATATTGTTGTTTTTTTAGTATTACATATAAAATGCAGATTAATTTCTCAATTCACTTTTGTTTAATTCTTCACTTACGCTTGATTGTTCTTCAGTGCTGCCCACTTCAGTACATTAAAGCCCTTCTCATTTGGAATGGAATAGTCGGCATTCTGAGCATTCAATACTACCTGAGATATTAAGGGCTGTCCATCTTCTTGGACAATGGCATCATGCATACATGTCTCACCATCTGTTGACTGCAATACAAGCAGAAAATACAGCTATTCAATGCTAACAAAGTCGCTGTTTCCAGGGGAGTGGATACACCTTCAGGGGAGGCAACTCCTTCAGAAGTATTTTAGTCTCCCATGTCGATAGGGGTCAACTCTTAAAGGAATGAATTTGCTCCTAAGGAGCAAATTCTTTCCTTTAAGAGTAGACCCCTTTTTCAGTGGGACAGTGCTTTTAGAAAAGCGAACAGGAAGTCCAGAAAGTTGTCTCCCTAGAAAAATGGCAAAAAGTCTGGCAGGTGTTCCCATTCCCCTTAAGATCACTTCCATTTGTTTGATTTGAAGTTTAAAGTCCCCATCAACACTGTATAGGTCATTTTGGAGATGTTGCTTCCAATTTTGTGGGACTTTTACCTAACATTGAGATGAAATGACTTCTCAAGCCCTGTCGCCCAATGAAACCAAAAGGGTTTATAAGCATGGATGGGCCGACTTACACGGCTTTGCCTCGGCAGGCTTAGATCCTCTGAGTGGTTAACCAGTATTCATGTGCGGTCAGTTTCAGCTCTGCGTGGAAGCATCATGCAACCCATCTATTTCTTCAAGACCCGATGGGCGGGGGCAAAAGATCACTTCCATTTGTTATAATACCTAAGATTACTGGGACAACCCTCACATTCAGCGATTCGGCTATAAGACGGGACCCCTTTTTCAGTTTTTCTAAGGTGGGATTTTGCTTATACTCTTTTATAAGACGGGTCAAATTTCTGCTATATCTGTCGAGGCCTATCTGCTACCGCCAGATGCTGTTTAGATGTGAGAAATCGGACTATAAGTAACTGAACTTTTTTTATCGGGGAACACAACACCTAGCTATTCAGATTCAGAACCAACACCCCTGCTTTCACAAAATAGCGGGAAAACGTCGGGCCGATACGTCGTATCGCTGTCGGCCCGGTACATGCTTTGCTGGCTAAGGCTAGACAGGTTTCTATTTAATAGACAACAGGGGCTGACAAATCCATTTCCCGGTAGCCCGGGAGAAGACCGAAATCGTGCCGGGCAGGTGCACTTTTACCTTATGACGCCCGGTCGGACAAGTGCAAAAAAAAAAAATCTTCTACAACTGTCAGTCTTTACGGTAAAACTAGACCAGTAAGTAAATCGCAATACATCTGTGTATTTATTACGTTTCAAGTATGACACTATTGTTAATCCCTGTCATATAATTGCCAGCCTGCGGTGCGTGTCGATAAGGTGTGAAAATATGGTCAAGTTATGTCTCTAATTTGTGTTTATCCTCCAGTCATAAAATTTAATCCACAATCAATGTGAAAATGATTTAATCCCTCCTCAGACAATTAGCTAACGGTAGATGTTTGCATAATTATATAAAAACGGACTTTTCTACGATCTCATGAATGGTTATGTTTTGGCGGGAAAAGTCGAATGCTATTATTGTTTATTGACATGGAGCTTCTGGGGATAATTCGGGAGCTGTGTAAAGCGCTGGTTTTCTATCCACCTCTATTCACAACCGTTTAGCTATCCAGAAAATATTTTTTAACGGTTCCAAACATTTTTTTTTTATGAAAGAGATACACACAATGACATTGAACACACGTGGGGGTACTGGTGTCGGATGACATCATTTACTGATCACATGCAGAAAAATGGTAGCGGTGGTTTGTGGGCGGCGATCAATATCAATTAAAAAATCACCGATCAGCATTTTCCGTATGTCTGGTCTTCGCAGGACATTGCCGGAAAAAAGCCTGTAGTCCATATCCTCGCCTATAAGACGGGGTCAATTTTTGGGGCTCATTATGCAGGGAAAAATCCTCGTCTTATAGCCGAATTTTTACGGTAAACATCACTGGTACTGTACTGTCACTACATGGATCATTCCTGGAACTATCCTCACATCTACTCATATTCACATTAACATCACTTCCATAGAAGCCTCTGTGATGTAGTGGTTGTGCTACTCAACTTATAAACCAGGGTCGTGGGTTCTATTTCAGCCTTCTCCAGACTTTCAGATGTGTCTTTAACCCTTTTTGTACCAAATGGAATCTTCCTCCTTATATATAGCAGGAGTATACTCCAAAATTTAGGGGTGTCAGGTTGTGTTTTCATCAAAATTTATTTGGAAAATGACTTAACTTTTATCAAACAGTGGAGGCCCAGATCAGATGCCGCATTCTGCGGCATCTGGTCTGGCCCTGCACTGTTTGCCAGGGTACCCGTTTAGGGGTTTCCAGTCTGAAAAGGGTTAAACCCAGGCCCTGTCTCTGTATGACCTTAGCCGTTGGTGTGACATAAAACACACACAGGCACGCACGCACACACACATATCACTTCCATATGTCATCAGGTACTGAAAAGAGTCAATACACTAATTATTTCCGGGACAATCTTTACATAAACTCACCTTGAGATTAACATCACTACCATATGCTACAAGGTATTGTATAGAGTCAATACATGGCTGTCCTATAGCTATATGTAGTGGAATCACGCCAGTTTTGTTCTGTACATTTGGTAGAGCTCCCTTCCCCAATAATTCCTGGACACAGTCTGGTTGTTTTCTGTAAAAGGTAAGCAGATGTGATATTGATTTGGACTAAACTAGAAATGTTTTCAAAGGAAAACAATGTCCCCCCACCAAAAATATATCTTAAACCAAAATGTAAGCTGCAAACAAACCATTTTTGGCCAAAAACTGACAGTTTTTCGCGGGAGCCTGTGACCTTTAAATACGGTAAATAAAAACAGTCATTAAGAAGCTCAGAACACCAGAAAAATTTGGTAGACTGTAATTAAATATTGTACCGATTTTAACCAACATTCATGAATTCATAAATGATATAGGTTACAGATAAGCCATTTTTTGGCCCCAAAAGAACAGGTTTCCGGAGACCTTGGCCTTGGAGTGCAGACAAGCCATTTTTGGCCTTGATTAAGGTCAAGGTCACCAAAATCTAATCAAATCTGCGGTATTTTGTAATGGTATACTGTTCCAAGTTTGAATGAAATAAATCAATTTGTTTGTGAGAAATAGTGCAGACAAGCTTTTTTGTCCCAAAATCGTCTATTTTGGGGTGTCTGTGACAAAAGGTCAAGGTCACCAAAATATAATCAAATCTGTGTCATGTTGTAATGATATATTGTACCAAGTTTGACTAAAATCAATCAATTCGTAACTGAGATAGAGTGCAGACAAGCCATTTTTGGCCCTAAATTGACTGTCTTTGGGGCGCTGTGACCTTGAAAAAAATGTCAAGGTCACCAAAATCCAATCAAATCTGCGGTATGTTGTAATGATATATTGGACCAAGTTTGACGAAAATCAATCAATTCATTAATGAGGAAGAGTGCAGACAAGCCATTTTTGGCCCAAAATTGACTGTTTTGGGGGGCCTGTGACCTTGAAAAAGTGGTCACGGTCACCAAAATTTAATCCAATCTGTGGTATGTTGTAATGATTTATTGTACGAAGTTTGACTAAAATTAATCAATTTGTTAATGAGATAGAGTGCAGACAAGCCATTTTTGGCCCAAATATGACTGTTTTTGGGTCGCTGTGACCTTGAAAATGAGGTCCAGGTCACCAAAATCTAATCAAATGTGCAGTTTGTTGTAATGAAATATTGTACCAAGTTTGACTAAAATTAATTCATTTGTTAATGAGATAGAGTGCAGACAAGCCATTTTCGGCCCAAATATGACTGTTTTTGGGTCGCTGTGGCCTTGAAAATGAGGTCAAGGTCACCAAAATCTAATCAAATCTGTGGTATGTTGTAATGATATATATTGTACCAAGTTTGACTAAAATTAATCCATTCGTTTGTGAGATAGAGTGCAGACAAGCCATTTTTGAGCCTAAAATGACTGTTTTCGGTCGCTGTGACCTTGAAATAAGGTCAAGGTCACCAAAATACACCAGAGCTATGCATGGCAAGATTTCTAAGAAAAATTGCTATATTTGTTATTGGTAATGAATAAACAACACCACCTAGTAAACATAACATGCATTGGATCTTTATTCTTTGAGTAATTTTATCTGGAAATGTAGTCACAAATATACACACATCACGACATCAAACAGTTTTGGGAACTCATTTATGGCCACTGAGTGTACATGACAAACAGTGTAGATCCTGATCAGATGGCTTCTTCAGAAGCCATCTGATCTGGATCTACACTGTTTGCGAAGAGAAGGAGTTGTCGTGAACAGCAGAATAAGTGTTAATTTGATTAAAAATTCCTATACAAACCCAAAAGCAGCATAATGTAGCGGGGTGTCTCCCTCATCATCCTGGTCCTTAATGTCCGATCCCTCACTCATCAAGAACTTTATAAGATCTAGGTAACCTTCGTGACATGCCATGTGCAGTATAGTCCGTCCCTCAAGCTTGAAATCAAGCTGTAAAAAAAGATACCACCATTACCATAGTAACTGGACACCTTATCTATTTGCTCTAATTTCTAAATTTTGGAAGTTGATTTAACACAGGACCCGCGTTATAACGACAGTATTTGTTTCCTATTACAGTAGAACTTTGATGGCTCGAACACCGATGGCTCGTTTACCATGGCTGGGTCGAACTCGTTCTTGAGCCCCTAGGGAAATCCTCAAGATAAGAAATGGTGGGGGATGATTAAGGAGATTTTAGTCTTTTATCTTGCAAATGTATGCTGTGTGTACTCATTAGAATCGCCTCGGTGAGGCGATTCTAATGAGTACACACAGCAAATATTTTCATTATATAACATCGAAAGATGTTCAAAAGTATCTCGTTATGCCTCTTGGCCGTCACCTTCAGTGGCTCGAACTACCGCTGTCTCGAATAAATTTCCATGGTCCCAAAGTGGTTCGAACCATCGAAGTTCGACTGTATTGTGCTGTTATAATGAATTTGCCATTATAAAGAATCCCAGTCAGGAGTATGATAGCTTATAAAAGTTCTTTACCACATCATTATTCCAAGAAACAATGTTATAGACATTTGTTAGAATTGCCTCGATTCTAACAAATATCTATAAAAAAATTTTCTTGGAGTATCAAAATTACAAGAATCTTTCATGACTATGGATTTGATTTGAGTATTTCCTACCCAAGGGAAGCCCAAGCTGCTCGGAATCAAGGCTAAACCGTTAGCTAAGAATTCATTCCATTTAAATTGTCGTTATAACGAGTTTTGCCTTTATAATGAATGTGGTTATAACGCTGGTCCTCTGCACTTTACTCCGAAAGTACCACAGATAATTCTAGAGTATATGGGCCCCGTCAAGCGATTTTGGTACTTATCACCTATTTGAGCAGCGAAGGTTCAGGCGAGCCTGCGCATCCGCGCAGTCTCGCCAGAACCTTCGCTGCTCGCTCATACAAGCAGTGAATCAAGATGAACCTTCAGACAGAAAGCCATATCCCTGGCCCCTCTGAATGGCTGGGCATGCGCAGTTCAAATTTGTCATGACGGAATGCTCGAAGACACAAATTCGCTTGGCGGGGCTCATATGACAATCTTATTTATTTGGTATTTTTCAGACAAGTCTTGACATTTCATATGAACCATCTGAGTATTATCTCTATGAAAACAAGAGGGCCTTGATCACTATCATGAGTCAACTTTGATGCAAGGCATCATTAAAACATACAAGTTTTTGAAAGCTTAAAATTGCTGTCAAAATTTATCTTCTTAACTTTGGTACCAGAAATGTTTATCCTTAAAGAGCCAATCCAAACTAGCAAATTATTATGTGACATGTCAAGCTTGGTTTTCTCTGAAAAAAAAAAGAACTTCTTAAAATTACTGGCACTTAAAGGGTTAACTATTAAGGCATCAAGCATGTACCAATTTTTTTTCTTATTAGTCAATGCAAATAAGGCTTGACATTTTGTTTGTTTGATTTGAGGTATAACGTCCCCGTCAACACTGTAAAGGTCATTTTGGAGACGTTGCTTCCAATTTTGTGGGACTTTTACCCAACATTGAGATAAAATGAAATCTCAAGCCCTGCCGCCCAATGAAACCAATAGGGTTTATAAACATGGATAGGCCGACTCGCACCTCTTTGCCTGGGCAGGCTTAGATCCTCTAAGCGGTTTACCAGTACATGTGTGCGGGTCCGTTTCAGCTTTGCCTGGAAGCACCATGCAGCCCATCTATTTCTTTAAGCCCCAATGGGCGGGGGCCAATAATACATGACATTGGAATTGAATCCACATAATATGGGAGTTGCTTGCTGGGCGGATAATTCACAAAAAAATGCGAAGCCATATTTTCTCTGAAAAACAGGGAAAAAATAGATTGCTGTCTGCTCATATTTTTTAAGGAGCTTAAAGAGTTTAGCCAGAAAATTGAGTTTGTTGAGTTATAATAACATATCAACCCTTGTTGGTCATTATGTGTCATCTCCCAGATAAAGGGAAAAAAGAGATAGAAGAGATAGTAGAGGAAATGAAAGAAAAACCCGAAAGAAAAAAAGAAAATGAATAAAAGTGAAGTAACAGATGAAACAAGAGCTCTCAGAGGATCTGGGACCTATGGCCAGTTGTTCAAAGCCTCATTAGCTTAGCGAGCTAGTTAGTGGTCATATTGTTAACTATTCTAGCAAGTTCAACATCTAAAACTTTGGTATTTTTGCTGAAAAAATGAGAGCAGCTTTTGCATTTGCAAAAGCTGCTCACTTTTTTTCAGCAAAATTATTAGCATATTTGCCATAATAAATGATTAAAGTTTTAACGATATGTTAACTAACGACATCATTAGTTTTGAACAACTGACCCCAGCTGTTCAAAACTAACGAGGTCATTAGCTAACATATCATTAAAACTTTGATCATTCAATATGGTAAAAATACTAATATTTTTGCTGAAAAAATGCTCACATTTTTTTCAGCAAAAATACCAAAATTGTACATATTGTATTTGCTACAACAGTTAATTAAATGACCACTAACAAGTTTTTGGTATTTTTGCTGAAAAAATATGAGCAGCTTTTGCAAATGCAAAAGATGCTCATATTTTATCAGCAAAAATATCAAAATTGTAGATATTGTATTTGCTAGAATGGTTAACAAAATGACAACAAATGAGCTCGTTAAGCTATGAATGCTTTGAACAACTGGACCCTGAATTTAGCCCCATTGCAGTGCTATCTGAGGAGAAAGACCCACAGTGTTGAAATATTTTAACTCCCAAGAGTTGTGGGCTCTTGGCCATGACTCTGCTCCACACAATACATCAACCTACTGTCAATGTGTGCATCAGGTTTCAACTTTGTAACCCTTACAGTTCTTGAGGAAAATGTGATGAAAATATTTCATCTATGCCAAATAGTAAAACCTATCAAGAGGTGTAACTCCAAAGAGTTATATGCATTTGGCCCTTATTCTGTAATACATGATATGTAAGTCCTCTGTCCCAGGGCTCGAGAAAATATCGGTTTTCCGGTTCTGGACCGAATTTGCCCTCCATAAACCGATTTTGACTTTAGAAGAAGGTTAAAAAATCGGTCCATAATTCTATAACATTTTTAAAAAATCGGTTCGAAAATTTCGCTAAATCAAATATGTTGACCGTTTGCCACTGGTAATCCAAGCATGTATATAAACAAGAGGACCAAGCTAGCTTGGTCCTGTATCGCTCACCTGAGCTAACAGATTCAAAGTTTAAGGAAGTGCCAACCTTTACTGAAGGCTTTATGGGAGGACATGGTGATGACAGGGTATGCATTTTCTGAAAATCAAGTAGAATTTAACTCTATGATAAACAGGCTGACCTCACCGGTTTTCAAACTCATTCAAGCTTTTATTCCTGACTTGCTAAGAAGATCCTATCTAAACTGAAGTGGCTATGGTGATGACAAGTTCAAAAACAAGAGTTTTCAAACTCCTCCAAGCTTTCTGCCTGACTTCCTTGTTTGTAAGTTTCATGAAGATCCGTTCAAAACTAAAGGGGCAGCAGTGATAATAATGTCGAAAATAGGCATTTTCAGCAATCGAAGGCATTTCCCTCTATGATAAATGTGCCGACTTGGCCGGTATTCGAACTCACCTGAGGTTTTACTCCCAGCCACCTCACATATAAGTTTCAGAAAGATCCGATCAAAACTGAAGGGGCTACAGTGATGACAAGGTCAAAATTTGGCATTTTTAGCAATCAAAGGGATGTTACTCTAAAATAAATGAGCCGACTTGGCCAGTTTTCGAACTCATCCGAGGTTTCATCCCCAGCCACCTTACATATAAGTTTCAAAAAAATCCGATCAAAACTGAAGGGGCTACAGTAATGACAAGGTCAAAAATCAACATTTTCAGCCATCAAAGGGACAGAACTCTACGATAAATGGGCTGACTTGGCCTGTTTTCGAACTCATCCAAGATTTTATCCCCAGCCACCTTACATATAAGTTTTAGAAAGATCCGATCAAAACTGAAGGGGCTATGGTGATGACAAGGTCAAAAATCGGCATTTTCAACAATCAAAGGGACGGTAAATCAATGATAAATGGGCCAACTTGGCCGGTATTCAAACTCATCCTAGGTTTTATCTCCAGTCACCTTACATATAGGTTTCAGAAAGATTTGATCAAAACTGAAGGGGCTACGGTGATGACAAGGTAAAAAATCGACATTTTCAGCCATCAAAGGGACATAACTATATAGTTAATGGGGCAACTTGGCCGGTTTTCGAACTCATCCGAGGTTTTATCCCCAGCCACCTTACATATAAGTTTCAGAAAGATCCGATCAAAACTGAAGGGGCTACAGTGTGGACAAGGTCAAAAATCAACATTTTCAGCAATCAAAGGGACCTAACTCTATGATAAATAGGCCACCTTTGCCGGTATGCGAACTCATCCGAGGCTTTATCCCCAGCCACCTTGCATATAAGTTTCAGAAAGATCCGATCAAACCTGAAAGGGCTACGGTGATGACAAGGTCAAAAATCGGCATTTTCAGAAATCAAAGGGACGTTACTCTGTGATAAATGGACCAACTTGGCTGGTTTTCGAACTCATCCAAGTTTTTATCCCCAGCCACTTTACATATAAGTTTCAGAAAGATTCAATCAAAACTGAAAGGGCTACAGTGATGACAAGGTCAAAAATCAGCATTTTCAGCAATCAAAGGGACGTTACTCTACGATAAAAGGACCGACTTGGTCGGTTTTCGAACTCATCCGAGATTTTAACCACAGCCACCTCACATATAAGTTTCAGAAAGATCCGATCAAAACTGAAGGGGCTACGGTGATGACAAGGTAAAAAATCGGCATTTTCAACAATCAAAGGGACGTAACTCTATGATAAATCGGCAGACTTGGCCGGTTTTCGAACTCATCCGAGGTTTTATCACCAGCCACCTTGCATATAAGTTTCAGAAAGATCCGATCAAACCTGAAAGGGCTACGGTGATGACAAGGTAAAAAATCGGCATTTTCAGAAATCAAAGGGACGTTACTCTGTGATAAATGGACCAACTTGGCTGGTTTTCGAACTCATCCAAGATTTTATCCCCAGCCACTTTACATATAAGTTTCAGAAAGATTCAATCAAAACTGAAAGGGCTACAGTGATGACAAGGTCAAAAATCAGCATTTTCAGCAATCAAAGGGACGTTACTCTACGATAAAAGGACCGACTTGGTCGGTTTTCGAACTCATCCGAGATTTTATCCACAGCCACCTCACATATAAGTTTCAGAAAGATCCGATCAAAACTGAAGGGGCTACGGTGATGACAAGGTAAAAAATCGGCATTTTCAACAATCAAAGGGACGTAACTCTATGATAAATCGGCGGACTTGGCCGGTTTTCGAACTCATCCGAGGTTTTATCCCCAGCCACATTACATATAAGTTTCAGAAAGATCCGATCAAAACTGAAGGGGCTACGGTGATGACAAGGTCGAAAATGGGCATTTTCAGCAATCAAAGGGACGTAACTCTATGATAAATGGGCCAACTTGGCCGGTTTTCGAACTCATCCGAGTTTTTATCCCCAGTCACCTTACATATAAGTTTCAGAAAGATCCGATCAAAACTGAAGGCGCTACGGTGATGACAAGCATTTTCCCATAGTAAGTCTATGGGACCTTGTGGTTGCCATAGGAACCAAAGTTTTAGAGCGATTTCAAAAAAAAGTTTATGTCATCAATGCCCCACCAGAGGCATGCTACAGGTGAGAAATGATTGAGATCAGCCTGCAGGATACAGAGATATAGCTGCTCAAAAGTGTGGACGGACGACGGACGGACGACGGACGACGGACGACGGAGGACCCACTATACTATAAGCTCCCCTGGAGCCTTCGGCCCAGGTGAGCTAAAAACGCCTACAATACAAATTGTTAGACCGGTTCATTATCTAACTAGGTGAAAATTGGACAAGTCCACGTCGGGTTCTTTGATCTTATCGCAGCGAAATTTGACCCGAGTGTCAAAATAATTAAACCGTGAACACTTGCCTCAGGCGTTATCGGCAAGCCGACAAGGTGAGAAAATAAGGTCAGTCAATGCAGGACATACGCTAGTTTGTTTACACAAGTCATTAATTTATGGCTTACTACAGAAACGGTATTTGAATATAAAATTGTGTGTGAGTTTTTTTGTTGTTTTTTTTTATTCACAGGGCGCAATTTTCAATACACACCTGTCATGTCTGAACATTGCCTTCGAGGGAAAATGCCTTATTTCACCCATGTTTTTATTTAAGAAATACGCTCCATTGAAACCAATAACAAACCACGTGTGTGAATGAATTAAAATGAAACCGCATGACAGGATTTTTCCGATCACGTGGCCTCAATATCGGTCGTCATTTGTAGACAAAGCTATTTGTTTCAGGCTTGTGTAATCGTGACATATGTATTTATATTCTTTAGAACTCGGTTCCGCCATGTAAGATTTTCAATGACTCTCGTTCGGTCATGTTTTGGTTCGAGATTAAAGAAATGTTTTTTCGATTTTTAACACGTTCAAAGCGATTGTTTTTAGAAATACGCCCTATTAAAATTATTGACATAAAACATGCGTGTGTGTTATGTCCTTGGCTGCATTAATGTGTATTGTGTAAACAGAAACCGTATGACGTCATTTTCCGACCACGTGGTTGCAAAATCGGTCGCAATTTTTAATCAAACCAATTTGGGCAAAATAAAATGCGTGAAATAAGAGAGATATTTTAAAGGTTTATATAGTGACCATCGAACTGGTCTTTGACTGCCCCACGTCGGTTGTTTCCCTTTAGCGGTCTTCAGGTTGTGAGTGACCCGGATATTGGGAAAATGAAAGTAGGTGAAATCTGGCGTAGAAAATGAAAGTAGATGAAATCGGAATGATGTGAGCAATAATTGCTGTTAATAATCGAGATACTGGTGCTCATTTCCGTTGATAAGTGTAAGAGCAACATTTGTATGTCATTCGTTACGCTAATAACACATTTTGAAATTACAAATCGCCAAGGACGTTTACGGAAATTACCGAAACCGATCGGCAATTTCCGGATTTTTTGGCGAAATCTGGCTGGACCGATTTGGATTCTTCAGTTTCTCGAGCCCTGCTCTGTCCATGTGTGTACGAAGTTTCAACTTTACAACTTTCATAGTTCCTGAGAAATCTGTAACAAGTTTTTGTCATTAATGGTGAATTCCAAAGCATATCAAAGAATATAACTCTTAAGAGTTATGGGCCCTTTGCCCTGATTCCTGTATACATAATACATGAACCCACTGTCCATGTGTGTACCAAACTTCAACTTTGTAACCCTTAATGGCATATCATGGGATAGGCCATATAATGGGATAGGCCTTTGGCCTTGATTCTGGTATACAGGATACATCAGCCAACTGTCCATGTGTGTACTAAGTTTCAAATTTGCAGCTTTCATAATTCTTGAGAAATCTTTAACATTTATTTTTCAATAATGGTAAATTGTGAACCTATCAAGGGATGTAACTCCAAGAGTTATAGGCCCTTGCCCCTGATTCACGTATACATGATTCATCAACCCGCTGCCTAAAGGTATACCACATTTCAAAAAAAAAAAAAAAAAAAATCCTCCCTCTACCCTCAACTACTGCAAAAAGTCCAATTGTAAGCCAATATTAATTGGACCCCTGCTGACATAAAATTCATCACACCTTTGCCTCACCTATCCACCCTACTAAGACTGAAAAAGAATGTCATACTCTCTAGTCTTCAGTGGCACTTTAACCCTTGTCCTGCTGAGCCTGGATATGTCTTATCTTTCAAACAATGCAGATCCAGATCAGGAAGCCATCTGATCAGGATCTTCATTGTTTGTCATTCAGCTCATGATCATCATCATCATGAATTTGTTGCAATAATTTGCATCAAGTAATCTAATTGGTTGATAATCAGTGGTGGGTGTGGCATATTTAATAAATATTCAGCAGGTTAAGGGTTAAGGGTTGCGGAAGGACTTACAAGATCAGGTTTACTCTGTATCAAAGCTTGGACTGTAGGTAGATCAGCCTTAGTAAAGGCATCAAACATTGCATTGCCTTCTTCTTCAGTATCCAGCTTCTTCATATTGTCATAAGCATAACCAAAATTTGACTGGAATTCTGAAAAGCGAAAACAGAAAATAATATTAAATCTTCTTGAACAGTTGTCCACAAGCCTCTTTGTAGCACAGTTAAATCAAGGCTTCAGAGAAGTTGTAGAAATGTGGAAATTAACCCTTATCCTGCTGTTCACAACAACCCCTATTTTTGCAAACATTGTAGATCCAGATCAGATGGCTTCTGATCAGGATCTACACTGTTTGACATTCAGTTTATGAATTTGTAGGGATAAATTACATCAAGTAATCTGATTGGTTCAAAAGACAGAAATGGACGTGGCTTAATTGAATATTCAGCAGAATAAGGGTTAATGTAAAATTTTCCTTATATCTTGTTAGAAACATATGTTGTGGGTACTTGTTAGAATTGCCTCAATGAGGCGATTCTAACAAGTACCTACAACATTGCAATTTTAACAAGTACCTACAACATATTTCTAATCCAGAAATAAGAGAAAATATCCTTTACCCATAAAATGCTGATCACGACTACTGTCGTCTGCTTTGCCGTCTGCCGGTTACCTTAAAAATATTTTTTTTTGCAAACAGTATAGGTCCAGATCAGACTGCTCCTCTAGGAGCAGACTGATCTGAACCTGCACTGTTTGCCTGTAAGCAAAAATATTTTTAAAACGGTTGCAAGAAGATTCAGCAGACGACATAAGCGGACAACATTTTCAGATGTTGGTTTTCTCGGCAGCTTACGGGTTAAATTATTCTCAGTACTCCTTATCTGTGGCTATAATGTTGTTATTGCACATTTAAGGGATTACTGGCTTCAAGCTTGTCCAAACAGTTTTCTCTGTCCATCACCAAAAAGCAAGTGTCACAGGGTATAGGTATATAGCACACTTGCACTGCCTTGCGGTACAAGCCGGCTTTTATAGCGACGCGGTAGAGTGCTGGCCTGTCGATCCGGCGGACCGGGTTCGATCCCCGGCCAGGTAAAGGTAATTAGCATTTTTTTCACCTGTTACATTTGGCGCCCAACGTGAATAACCCATATGTGCATTAAAACTCCTTGAGTATCATTTCACGTGATTCTCGGACTCCCAGAAATTCGAGGACGAATTTCAATGGGGAGGGGGAGAATGTCATAGGGTATAGGTATATAGCACACTTGTACTGCCGGCTTTTATAGCGACCTGGTAGAGTGTTTGCTTACCAATCTGGCGGCCCGGGTTCGATCCCCGGCCGGGTAAAGGTGACAGGATTTTTTTCACCTGTTACACAAGCTTTATCAATAGACTTTCAGCCAGAACAGTAGTTCTGATCATCTCAATAACCTTTCAGTCAAAACAACCTTTCAGTCTAAACAGTTTTCTCTGTTATCCTCAATAAGCATTCAGTCAGACCAGTTTTCTCAATTCACCTCAATGTAACTTTCACTCAGAAGGGTCTTCACTGTCCACCTTAATAAACTTTCAGTCAGAACAGTTTTCCATGTCCACCCCAAGAAGCTTTCAGCAAGTATAGTCTTTTCTGTCCACCTCCAGAAGCTTTCAGTCAGAACAGTTTTCCATGTCCACCCCGAGAAGCTTTCAGTAAAAATATTCTTTTCTGTCCACCTCAATTAGCTTTCATAGTAGAAGCTCCCGTGTGACGAAAGCTCACAAAAATGCATTTTGAGTGGCCACCATGGTACCAAAATTCTCTTTAGTATATTATTTTAGTACTATATCTGGGCAGTATGAAACACAATATTTCCCATTTTTTAAGTCTTGCAAAACATGTTTTATATCATGCCAACATGCGGTACGCAAGTTCACGAATGTGCCAGTTATGTAATAAGACTAACATTAGGACAATGTTGAAATATTAAGGTCTTTTCAGATGTAGTCATTAACAGTGGTGCAATTTACATTTGTTTAACTTGTTTCATGCAGGAAACTCATTAATGAAGTATAAATATGATACACAACATGATTTTAACCAGTAAAATGGTCCAAAATGGGACTATGGTAAGCATATTTGGGGCAAACTTTTCACGAAAAACGTGTTTTAAGTTAACATACGCAACTTGTATATTGCTAAATAGTAAATACATTATAATGTGTTTTTGTAACCAGCATATGCCATGCACACACCCCTTTCTGGATTTTTTAGGAATAAAATAATAGATGGTTTGAGAATTGAGAATACTATTCTCTATTTGGCATAGAATGAGTAAGTATAGCTGCTCCAAAAGTGGTACAATAGTGATGGCTGCTTCATAGAAATATTTTCACACAGGATATTTTCACACAGGATTAGATCAAACTGTGTAGTTTAGCTGCTTAACATTTGCATCAATCTATTCATACACTTTTATCATTTAATATATTATAGACCATAATGAATGAGCCTCATCATGAGAAAACCTGCAAATTTCATGCATGAACGCTAAATATGCAGATAAGCCTGTGTGTACACACAGTGTAATCAGCATCTTTGGCATTAGCACAGTCTTGTCTGGTCCTTCCCTGTTGAACCTCCTGGGATGGAAACCCTCCATGAAATTTCCAAACAAAGGATCAGACCTTTGACCCAGGTGTGCAATTAGTGTCCCAAAACTAAATAATCCAAATCGTTGTTTTTGCTAAATTATATTGCTCATATTGGTGCTATAAATGGTCATGATATTAATATTGTTATTGATGCCCTGGATAGAAACTGATTGTTTAAACATATGGTGTTTATATACTAAATACTCATATTTTAAATATTTGGATTATGGCACCAACAATAAATACTGTAAATCATGATATTGCCATTGATGACAATGATGATGATGATTTCATCAAAAAGTTTAGCTCCATATACACCAGTGAGGCCTTTTCATTTGAATGTGAATTGTATGTTAAACAGTGAACATTTTTAGCTCACCAGAGCCGAAGGCTCCGGGGGAGCTTATAGGATAGGCAGTTGTCCGTCGTCGTCCGTTGTATGACGTATGTCATCTGCGTCAACACTTTCAAACGACATCTCCTCTGAAGCCACTGGGCCGATTGGGCCCAAATTTTATCTGTATTATCCTTGGGCTGGGGGATTGAAATTTTGTGTTTTTTTATCAAAATCGGCTCATTAGTTTGGTTGCTATGGCAACTTGTAGTTTCCATAGAGTTGTAATGGGGAAAATTGAAAAATGGCATTTACTGCCAAGCCTCTGCAGATATTTTGACAAAACTTTCATAGAAATGTTCCAAAGGCAATCTACTATCTGCCGTATGATTTTAGGCCTTCTGCCCATTTTTATTGGTTGCCATGGAAACCAAAATGCAAAAAAAAAATAGACAAAAAATACTTAAAAAATCATCTCCTCAGAAACCATATGCTCTAGGAGGCTGAGACTTTATGAAAAATTCACCATATTTGCCTTTACAGGTTTTGTGTTTTTTTTATGAAATTTGGCCTTTCAGTCTTGTTGCTATGGCAACTTAGAGTTTCCATTGACTTATAATGGGGAAAACTGAAAAAATGGCATTTACTGCCAAGTCATTGCAGATATTTTGACAAAACTTACATATACAAGTTCCTTGAGGAAACTTCTCTCAACCATATGCTTTTATGTCAGCCTGGGGGGTGGGGGGGGGGGGGGGCTAGGTTGTGCCGGGGCCATGCCCCACCCTCTCCACTTCATAAAATGCCTTATATCTCAGAAACCTTACAGATCCCAACCCTCAAACCATATATATTTTTGTTCCTTATGATAAGATGCATTAAGTGACATCAACCTGGGGGTCCCCCGGGATGTGCCGGGGACATGCCCTGGCCCCTCTATTTCATAAAATGCCATTTATCTCAGAAACCATTCAGATTCCAACCCCTAAACTATATATATTCTTGTTCCTTATGCTAAGATGCATTAAGTGATACCAATCTGGGGGTCCCCCGGGATCTGCCGGGGACATGCCCCACCCCCTCCACTTCATAACACGCCATTTATCTCAGAAACCATTGAGATCCCCTAAACCATATATATTCTTGTTCCTTATGATAAGATGGACTCAGTGACACCAACCTGGGGGTCCCCTGGGATGTGCCGGGGCCATGCCCCACCCCTCCACTTCATAAAAGGCCCAATATCCCAACCTTACAGATCCCCACCCCTAAACGTTATATATTCTCGTTCATTATGATAAGACGCATTCAGTGACACCAACCTGGGGGTCCCCAGGGATGTTCTGGGGCCATGCCCCACCCCTTCCATTTCATAATATCACAATATCTTGGAAACCTTACAGATCCCCACCCCTAAACCATATATATTCTTGTTCCTTATGATAAGACACATTCATTGACACCAACCTGGGGGTTTCCCAGGGCCTTGCCCCACCCCTGCACTTCAGAAAAGGCCTTATATCTCAGAAACTGGTCCAAGCCCCACCCCGAAACCATATATATTCATCTTCCTTATGATAAGATGCATTCAGTGACACCAGCTTGTGAGTCCCTGGGGCATGCCCCACCGATTGACTTCATTAAAAGCCATATATCTCAGAAATCGTTCAGCTCCCCACCCCTAAACCATATATATTCTTGTTCCTTATGATAAGACTCGTTCAGTCACACCAACTTGGGGGGGTCTCTTTGTGCTGAGGCAATGTGCCCCGACCTTCCACTTCATAAAAGGCCATATATTTCAGAAACCATTGAAATCCCCACCCCATAATCATATATGTTCTTGTTCCTTATTATTAGCACACCTACTGTAGGGGTGTCCGCAGGGGCCTTTCCACTTCATAAAAGGGCCTCATATCTCGGAAACTGTTCAGATTCCCACCCCTAAACCATATATATATACTTGGTCCTTATGATAAGACACATTTAGGGACAACAATCTTGGGCTTTCCTGGGATCGACAGGGCATGCTCCAACCCCTCCACTGTTTAAGAGGCCTTATATCTCCAGCCATACAGATCCCCACTGCTAAACCATCCTAGTGTGATAAGACACATTTAGTGAAACCAACCAGGGCTCCACTGGGTCCATGCCCCGCCCCTCTACTTCATAAAAGGCCTAATGTTTCATATACTGAATCCACATGGGTGCTCATTTGGATATTGGGGTTCTCTTGGCAGATTAAAATGATACCATGTTAAAATACATGGATGCAATTGGGCAGTGCCAACCTGAGCTCTGGTGAGCATAGTGACCCATGGGCCTCTTGTTTATATTCTGGCAGCAATTCAGGACTATGTGTATTTGATTCATCAAAGAGTTCTTCAGCACATCAGAAATGGCCAAAATTGTTTTTGACTTTGCAAATACTTTGTTTGTAGTGCATATATCATAAATCATAAAATATAAAGACATTTTGCAATGGAGAAATAGCATAGCTTTCCACAGCATTCTGTCACACAGTGATATACAATAAATTAAGGTACTTTTTACCATGTCTCGACTCAGAAAATGCCAGTAGATTTGAAAGCATGGTAAATTTGCCATAACCTTATATTGTGGTGTCAGTTATGGTTAATAAATGCTTTTTTGAGTTGTCAGTGTATCTTAAATTTGGAATCCTGTCATTTAACATGGCCATTCAGCAAATTTCGAATAAGTGCAACAGTACCTAAATGTATCCCATAATTTCAAAGCTTTTGCAAGACGTAAAAGTTGGGAAACATCTGTTTTCTACCTTCCAATATGTTGATCTTAAAAGGGTTATGGCTTAAATTTTTGGTACTTTCAGACCACCTATTGCTCAATCTCAATAGCTTGGAGCTCTTACTATCAGGCAGAACAGTTTTTTCTCTGCACTTCAAGAAACTTTCAATCAGAAGAGTCTTCTCTATTCACCTCAATAAGCTTTGAGTCAGAACAGTTTTCTCCGTGTTTACCTCAACAAGCTCACAGTCAAAACAGTCTTCTCTTTTCACCCCAAGAAGCTTTCAGCAAGAAAAGTCTCCTCTGTCCACCTCATAAGCTTTCAGGCAGAACAGTTTTTTCTGTCCACTTCAAGAAACTTTCAGTCAGAAGAGTCTTCTCTGTTCACCTCAATAAGCTTTCAGTAAAAATATTCTTTTCTGTCCACCTCACATGGATGTGATTTGTCTCCTTCTCCAGGAGTGGAAAAATCTGTAGCAGGCAGAGGAAAACCCCTATACCCCCTTCAGAAAATGATGATTCTGAGCATTTCAGATCAAATTCATAACCTTTAGTTTTGGAACAAGAATTCCGCCAAAGGCTGTGTCGTGCCTGTGGGGGTGCAAAGTCACCTGACCATGTAATCTAGGACAAGGTCAAATATTAATGCTTCCATAAAAGTTGCCATTCCTAGATGCAAGCTTGTGCCAAGTATCATTAATGAAGCTGTAACAGCTGCTGAGAAATGAACTTTTAACATTAGGTTAAACTCTAGGGTTGCTGCGTTAGTTCACTAAGTCAGTGAACCATGAAATTTAGGTCACGGTCAAATATGGATGCTTGCATTAAAATTGCCATCCCTAGATACATGTTTGTACAAAGTATCATTAATAAAGCTCTTATGGTTCTTTTGAAATGAACTTGACCATAAGGGTGAACACTAGGGTGGTCACAATATTTCACAAAGTCAGTGAACCATAAAATGTAGGTCCAGGGCAAATATGGATGCTTGCATTAAAATTGCCATCCCTAGATACAAGTTAAACTTGACCAATAGGGTGAACGCTATGGTGGTGGCAATATTTTACAAAGTCAATGAAAAATGAAATGTAGGTCAAGGTCAAATTTGGAGTCTTGCATTTAAGTAACCATCCCCATATACAAGTTTGTACAAAATATCATTAATGAAGCTCTTACAGTTCTTAAGAAATTAACTTGACCATTAGGGTGAACGCTTGGGTGGTCGCAATATTTTAAAAAGTCAGTGAACCATGAAATGTAGGTCAAAGTCAAATATGGAAGCTTGCATTTAAGTTATCATCCCCAGATACAAGTTTGTACCAAGTATCATTAATGAAGCTCTTATAGTTCTTGAGAAATAAACTTGACCATTAGGGTGAACGCTAGGGTGGTCGCAATATTTTACGAAGTCAGTGAACCATGAAATGTAGGTCAAGGTCAGATAAGGATGCTTGCATTTAAGTTGCCATCCACAGATACAAGTTTGTACCAAGTATCATTAATGAAGCTCTTATAGTTCTTGAGAAATAAACGCTAGGGTAGTCGCAAATGTTGACGCCTTGACAAAGGGACGAACGGCCAAACGAATGAACGGCCAAACAGAAGGAAAACCGGGCGCCTTTATCGCGCCATCCTTATAGCAGGTGCAACAAAAATGGAGTCAAAAACAGGAATTCCTCTGAAAAGTGGAAGAATCACATCCCTGACCTCAATAAGCTTTCAGGCAGAACAGTTTTTTCTGTCCACTTCAAGAAACTTTCAGTCAGAACAGTCTTCTCTATTTACTTCAATAAGCTTTCAGGCAGAACAGTTTTCTCTATTCACAACAATAAGCTTATGGTCAAAACAGTCTTATATTTTTTTCTTTTCATTTTTTTTTTATTTGACTTATTTCGAGCCTATCATTAATCAGAGGTGGGTGAAAACAGGGGTACCTGGAGTAAAACCACCTGAACTTCTGTTGCAGAACTTGGCATGTCACATGTGGCCGGAGCTAGGTACGAACCACAGCAGTGAGAGACCTAATGATTAAGAGTCAGGGTTCTTACCCATAAGGCCACGGAGGCCCATTAAACACCTCAATAAACTTTCAGTCAGAACAGTTTTATATGACCACCTCAATAACCTCACAGTCATCTCTGTCCACCTCAAGATGTTTTTGAGAGCTGTGCATACAAAAGCTAACAAGGACACGGATTAGACTGCACATGTATGCAGGCATGTGGACACATGCATGCACTAAGAATTCAGATCAACATGCACATCTTCACAGATAGCAGGGAATTATATGTCCTGTTCAAAAATTTAACATAGCAACAACAGTTTAGTGTTTAATATATGGGCAGAACAAATTTTTATTCTCACATGAATTGAGAATGATGATTCACATAGAATCTCAATTTCTGCATTGTGCGAATTTATCAATCAACCTAAACTGTTGGAGGACTTAGCCAGAAACTAAATCTTTACAGAAATTTTCAATGGGGCATAATTCTACAAATATTTAGTGGACTGTAACCTTGAAACAACATCATGGTCTAACTATATATCAAGTGTCAGCTTGATCGAATGTTAACTATAGGAGTTAGCCAGATGCAAAATGTTTACAGAAATTTTCAAAGGGGCAGAACTCTATTGGTGAAACTTAACCTGGTAATATTCGGTGAGCCGTAACCTCAAATAATATGCACTGCTCCAAATCATGGTCTACCTTTATATCAAGTTTCAACTTGATTGGATCTTAATTGTAGGAGTTAGCCAGAAATAAGAAGTTTACAGAAATTTTCAAATAGGCATAACTCTATTAATATTTGGTGGACCTTAACCTCAAAATAATATGTGCTGCTCCACATCATGGTCTAACTATATATTAAGTTTCAGCTTGATCGAATGTTAATTGTAGGAGGAGTTAGCCAGAAATGAAATGTTTACAGAAATTTTCAAAAGAACATAACTCTATTAATATTCGGTGGACAGTAACCTCAAAATAATATGTGCTGCTCCACATCATGGTCTAACTTTATATTAAGTTTCAGCTTGATCAAATGTTAATTGTAGGAGGAGTTAGCCAGAAATTAAATGTTTACAGAATTTTTCAAAGGGGACATAACTCTTTTAATATTTAGAAGACTGTAACCTCGAAATATCATGATCTAACTTCAAGTTTCAGAGTTATCTGGAAAAGAAAAGTTTACAGATGGACAGACAGACCAATGGATGGAAGCCGAGGGGCATGACATAATACAACCTTTTTTTCAGAAGGGCGTATAAAAACAGTGATATAATGATCAATGTTATATAGAGGTTTTTGTGTACCTGTTATATCTTCTTTCAATTTTTCTTCTTCTGGGCTTGTAGCTTTTGCGGCATAAATTCTCCCATCATCAATCATGTCCCCTCCCCCTCTGGCTCCTCCACACTCGTCCTCGTCATCATCATCATCATTATCATCATCAGACTCACTTTCTTCATCACTTTCATCATCTGAGTCAGGCTTTGGTGGGGCCTTTCTGATTTCTTCAGGGTCGTTAACAGGATCACAACAAGCAGGGCTAAGAAGAATCACCTTCTTTTTATCATTCTCATCAATCAGAACCTTCATGTCACCATCTTCTCCAACTTTAATAACTCTGCCAAGTTTACCTTTAGCCTGTAATGATGAGGTGGAACAAATATTTGAATGCTGTATTTATATTTTTTGATCATATGACGTCGCATCTGAGAGTGTAATAACGCCATGTAATAAATTTGAGAATCCACTAGTGGATTAAATGCAAATTAGTTAGATACGCCCCATAACGTTACATGTACGCCCTCCAAACTGATGTCTCGTTTACTAATGGTGGAATATTCACATTTTTGTGAAACAATCGTGAATAAAATGCGTTTTAAATGTCATATGATAAATAGAATCTTGCATTCCCGCTCATATATTATTGAATTTATTAAACGAGTTGAGGAAAAGGGATGAAATGCGAGGCTTTCTCATGTATAATAGAATTTATTAAACTCGTTGAGGAAAAAGGATAAAATGCTCTGCACAGCCTCGCATTTTATCCCTTTTCCTCAACTCGTTTAATAAATTCAATAATACATGAACACTCATGTAAGATCCTCCATTTATTCCAGAGTTATACAATTATACAACCAGTCAACACTAATAAGCACATATGAGCCAGACATTTAACCAACTCCAAGGTGTAGTGGTTATGCTACTTGCCTCATAAACCAGGGGTCGTGGGTTCAATCCAAGGCTTCTCCAGACTTCTGATGAGTCTTTAAACTGTGGTCCCATCTCCGTATGACCACAGCTGACGGTGGGACATAAAATCCAACACACACATAACCTAACTACTCATTTTCTGGTCAGACTTTGACCTTACAAGCAGTCATCACAAAAACAAGCCTGCATAACTTTGACCGCTTTGAACCCCATTTCTGTATAGTAAAACTGGGGTTTGCAGGGTAAAACCTTATTTTTCTTATTTCTGCTCTAAAATATAGATTGTGGGTACTCGATCAGGCGGTTCTAACGAGTACACACAATCTATATTTTGAGCAGAAATAAGAACAAGAGGCCCATGGGCCACTATGAAATATTAGGTGTTTTATATAGTAGAGAGGGTGGGGCATGAACCCAATGGAGCCCTGGTTGGTGCCACTAAATGTGTCTTATAAAAAAGAACAGAGACATATATGGTTTAGCGGTGGGATATGTATGGCTCCTGAGATGTAAGGCCTTTTAAGCAGTGGAGGGATTCGGGCATGGTGGATTTCAGAAAAGCCCAAGATTATTGCAACCTAATGCTGAACAGTTTCTGAGATATGAGGCCCTTTTATGAAGTGGATGGGAGAGAAATGGCCCCTGCAGACCCCACAAGATGGGTTGACTGAATGTGTCTAATAACAATGAACAAGCATATATGTGATTATGTGGTGGGGATTTGAATAGTCTCTGAGATATATGGCCTATTATGAAGTGGGGTCTTATCATATGGAACAAGAATATATATGGTTAAGGGGTGGGGATCTGACCGGTTTCTGAGATATATGGCTTTTAATGAAGGGGGAGGGGGAGGAGGGGGGGCATGCTGGTGTCATTGATTGCATCTTATCATAAGGAACAAGAATATATATGGCTTAGGGGTAGGGCTCTGAACAGTTTCTCAGATATATGGTCTTTTGTGAAGTTGAAGAATGGAGCATGGCCCGGACGAGCCCTGGGGGAACCCTATGTTGGTGTCACTGAATGTGTCTTATCACAAGGAACAAGAATATATATGGTTTAGGGGCGGGGATCGGTAAGGTTTCTGGAATATTTGGCCTTTTATGAAGTGGAGGGGGTGGGGCATGACCCCCGCACATCCCGGGGGACGCTCAGCTTGGTGTCGCTGAGTGCGTCTTATCATAAGGAAAAAGAATATATATGGTTTAGGGGTGGAGATCTGAATGGTTTCTGAGATAAATGGCATTTTATGAAGTGGAGGGGGTGGGGCATATCCCCTGCACATCTGGGGGGACCCCCAGGTTGGTGTCACTTAATGCTTCTTATCATAAGGAACAAGAATATATATGGTTTAGGGGTGTGGATTTGTAAGGTTTTGGAATATTTGGCCTTTTATGAAGTTTTGTTTGATTTGAGGTTTAACGTCCCCGTCAACACTGTAAAGGTCATTTTGGGGATGTTGCTTCCAATTTTGTGGGACTTTTACCCGACATTGAGATGAAATGATATCTCAAGCCCTGCCGCCCAATGAAACCAATAGGGTTTATTAGCATGGACGGTCTGCCTCGCACAGGCTTCCTGGACAGGCTTTGATCCTCTAAGCGGTTTACCAGTACTAGTGTGCGGGCCGGATTCAGCTCTGCGTGGAAGCATCATGCAGCCCATATATTTCTTCAAGCCCCTATGGGCGGGGGCCAACCTTTTATGAAGTGGGGGGGGTTGGGAATGTCCCCGGCACATCCCGGGTGTCCCCCAGGTTGGTGTCACTGAATGCAACTTATCATAAGGAACAAAAATATAATTTCATTTAGGGGTTTGGATCTGTTAGGTTTCTGGAATATTGGGCCTGTTGTGAAATGGAGGGTGGGGCATGGCCCAGGCACATCCTGGGGGACCCCCAGGTTGGTGTCACTGAGTGCATCTTATCATAAGAGGCAAGAATATATATGCTTTACGGGTGGGGATCTGAATGGTTTCTGAGATAAATGGCATTTTATGAAGTGGAGGGGGTGGGGCATGTCCCCGGCACATCCTGGGGGATCCCCAGGTTGGTGTCACTTAATGCATCTTATCATAAGGAACAAGAATATATATGGTTTAGGGGTGGGGATCTGTAAGGTTTCTGAGATATAAGGAATTTTATGAAGTACTGGGGCGGGGAATGGTCCCGGCACAACCTACAGGACCCCCAGGTTGACATAAAAACATATTGCTGTGAGAAGTTTACTAAAGGAACATTTCTGTGAAAATTTGGTCAAAATATCTGCAAAGACTTTGTAGCTAATGTCATTTTTCAATTTTCCCATTATAAGTCTATGGAAAATCTAAGTTGCCATAGCAACCAAACTAAAGAGCCGAATTTCATAAAAAACACAAAACCTGTAAAGGCAAATATGATGAATATATTCATAAACTCTCAGCCTCATAGAGCATGCGGTTTCTGAGGAGATGATTTTTTAAGTATTTTTTTTTTTTTTTTCAATTTGGTTTCCATGGCAACCAATACAAATGAGCAGTAGGCCTAAAATCATATGGCAGATAGTAGATTGCCTAAGGAATATTTCTATGAAAGTTTTGTCAAAATATCTGCAGCGGCTTGGCAGCAAATGCCATTTTTCAATTTTCCCCATTATAAGTCTATGGAAAATCTAAGTTGCCATTGCAACCAAACTGAAGCGCCGAATTTCATAAACAAGAGGGCCCAATGGCCCTATATCGCTCACCTGTGTACCAGAAAATCATTATCTAAGCTCAGGCAAAGCGGTGTCTATGCTTATAAACCCTACTGGTTTCATTGGGCGACAGGGCTTGAGATGTAATTTCATCTCAATGTCGGGTAAACATCCCACAAAATTGGAAGAGACATCTCCAAAATGACCAATACAGTGTTGACAGGGATGTAAAACCGCAAATCAAAAAAATATGTGCCTTATGGTTTTGGAGAAGAAGATTTTTTGAAGTTTTTTCCAGTACAAGTCTATAGGAGCTAATGAGCCCTGGGGCTTGGTCAATTTTGACCCAAAGTGCATGGTTGGCAGGATTTATGTAGGCGACCATTTTGTGTTGCTATATACCAAATACCTAAGGTCTGTACTTCATGGTTTCAAAGAAGATGTTTGAAGCTTTTTTCCATTATAAGTTTGTTGGAGTTGAGGGGCCACAGGATTTGGCCAATTTGGACCCCAGGGGCATGATTGGCAGGATTCATGTAGGCGACCACTCGACATTGCTACATGCTAAATACCTAAGCTCTGGGACTTATGGTTTCAGAGAAGAAGATTTTTGAAGATTTTTTTCCCCATTTTAAGTTTTTTTTTTTTTTTTTGAGTGTGTGTGTGTTTTTTTTTTCCATTCTAAGGGCCTTGTGGTTTCAGAGAAGAAGATTTTTGAAGTTTCTCAAATTGTAAGTCTATGGAGTGAGTGTTTGAGTTTTACATCCCACCAACAGCTAAGGTCATACAGAGATGGGACCTCAGTTTAAAGACTCATCCGAAAGTCTGGAGAAGCCCGGGATCGATCCTGCGATCCCTGGTTTACAATGCGAGTAGCATAACCACTACACCACGGAGGCTTCTATGTAAGCTATAGAGCCCTGGGGTGTGGCCAATTTGGATCCCAGGGGCATAACTGGCAGGATTTATGTAGATGGCCACTTGACATTGCTACATACTAAAAATCTAAGCTCTGGGCCTTATGGTTTCATAGAAGAAGATTTTTTAAGCATTTTTCCATTATAAGTCTATTGGTGGTGATGAGCTTGGGCGTGGCCAATTTTGACCCCAGGGGCAGGGTTAGCAGGATTTATGTATCCGGCTATTTTATGTTGCTAGGTACTAAATATCTAAGTTCTGTGCTTCATAGTTTCTGAGAAGAAGATTTTTAAAGCTTTTTTCCATTATGAGTCTATGGGGCTATACCTAAGCTCTGGGCCCTGTGGTTTCAGAGAAGAAGATTTTTGAAGTTTTTTTTTCCATTTTGAGTCTATGGGAGCTAAGGGGGCCCCAGGGTGTGGCCCATTTGGACCCCAGGGGCATGATTGGCAGGATTTATGTAGGTGACCACTTGTCATTGCTACATGCTAAATATCTAAGCTCTGGTCCCTGTGGTTTCAGAGAAGATTATTTTTGAAGCTTTTTTCCATTATGAGTCTATGGGAGCTAAGGGGGTCCCAGGGTGTGGCCCATTTGGACCCCACGGGCACGATTGGCAGGATTTATGTAGGTGACCACTTGCCATTGCTACATGCTAAATATCTAAGCTCTGGGCCCTGTGGTTTTAGAGAAGAAGATTTTTGTAGCTTTTTTTTTTCATTATGAGTCTATAGGAGCTAAGGGGCCCGGGGGCGTGGCCCGTTTGCACCCCAGGGGCATGATTGGCAGGAATAATGTAGGTGAACACTTGCCGTTGCTACTTGCTAAATATCTAAGCTCTGTGGGCTGTGGTTTCAGAGAACAAGATTTTTGAAGCTTTTTTCCATTATGAGTCTATGGGAGCAAAGGGGCCCCATCGCGTGGCCCATTTGGAACCCAGAGGCATGATTGGCAGGAATTATGTAGGTGACCAATTGCTGTTGCTACATGCTAAATATCTAAACTCTGGGCCTTGTGGTTTCAGAGAAGAAGATTTTGGATCTTTTTTTCCATAATGAGTCTTTAGGAGCTAAGGGGCCCCGGGGCGTGGCCCATTTGGACCCTAGGGGCATGATTGGCAGGATTTATTTAGGTGACCACTTGCCGTTGCTACATGCCAAATATCTCATCTCTGGGCCCTGTGGTTTCAAAGAAGAAGATTTTTGAAGGTTTTTTTCCATTATGAGTCTATAGGCGCTAAAGGGCCCAGGGGCGTGGCCCGTTTGGACCCCAGGGGCATGATTGGCAGGAATTATGTAGGTGACCACTTGCAGTTGCTACATGCTACCTATCTAAGCTCTGGGCCCTGTGGTTTCAGAGAAGAAGATTTTTGAAGCTTTTTTTTCCATTATGAGTCTATGGGAGCGAAGGGGCCCCGAGGCATCGACCATTTGGAACCCAGGGGCATGATTGGCAGGAATTATGTAGGTGACCACCTGCCGTTGCTACATGCTAAATATCTAAGCTCTGGGCCCTGTGGTTTCAGAGAAGAAGATTTTTGAAGCTTTTTTTTCCATTATGACTCTATGGGAGCTAAGGGGCTCTGGGGTGTGGCCAATTTGGACCCCAGGGGCATGATTGGCAGGAATTATGTAGGTGACCATATGCAGTTGCTACATGCTAAATACCTAAGCTCTGGGCCCTGTGGTTTCAGAGAAGAAGATTTTTGAAGCTTTTTTCCATTATGAGTCTACGGGAGCGAAGGGGCCCCGGGGTGTGGCTCATTTGGAACCCAGGGGCATGATTGGCAGGAATTATGTAGGTGACCACTTGCCGTTGCTACATGCTAAATATCTAAGCTCTGGGCCCTGTGGTTTCAGAGATGAAGATTTTTGAAGGTTTTTTTCCATTATGAGTCTATAGGCGCTAAAGGGCCCAGGGGCATGGCCCGTTTGGACCCCAGGGGCATGATTGGCAGGAATTATGTAGGTGACCACTTGCAGTTGCTACATGCTACCTATCTAAGCTCTGGGCCCTGTGGTTTCAGAGAAGAAGATTTTTGAAGCTTTTTTTTTTCATTATGAGTCTATAGGAGCTAAGGGGCCCGGGGGCGTGGCCCGTTTGCACCCCAGGGGCATGATTGGCAGGAATAATGTAGGTGAACACTTGCCGTTGCTACTTGCTAAATATCTAAGCTCTGTGGGCTGTGGTTTCAGAGAACAAGATTTTTGAAGCTTTTTTCCATTATGAGTCTACGGGAGCGAAGGGGCCCCGGGGTGTGGCTCATTTGGAACCCAGGGGCATGATTGGCAGGAATTATGTAGGTGACCACTTGCCGTTGCTACATGCTAAATATCTAAGCTCTGGGCCCTGTGGTTTCAGAGATGAAGATTTTTGAAGGTTTTTTTCCATTATGAGTCTATAGGCGCTAAAGGGCCCAGGGGCATGGCCCGTTTGGACCCCAGGGGCATGATTGGCAGGAATTATGTAGGTGACCACTTGCAGTTGCTACATGCTACCTATCTAAGCTCTGGGCCCTGTGGTTTCAGAGAAGAAGATTTTTGAAGCTTTTTTTTCCATTATGAGTCTATGGGAGCGAAGGGGCCCTGGGGCATCGCTCATTTGGAACCCAGGGGCATGATTGGCAGGAATTATGTAGGTGACCACCTGCCGTTGCTACATGCTAAATATCTAAGCTCTGGGCCCTGTGGTTTCAGAGAAGAAGATTTTTGAAGCTTTTTTTCCATTATGACTCTATGGGAGCTAAGGGGCTCTGGGGTGTGGCCAATTTGGACCCCAGGGGCATGATTGGCAGGAATTATGTAGGTGACCATATGCAGTTGCTACATGCTAAATACCTAAGCTCTGGGCCCTGTGGTTTCAGAGAAGAAGATTTTTGAAGCTTTTTTCCATTATGAGTCTACGGGAGCGAAGGGGCCCCGGGGCGTGGCTCATTTGGAACCCAGGGGCATGATTGGCAGGAATTATGTAGGTGACCACTTGCCGTTGCTACATGCTAAATATCTAAGCTCTGGGCCCTGTGGTTTCAGAGAAGAAGATTTTTGAAGCTGGTTTTTTCCATTATGAGTCAATGGGAGCGAAGGGGGCCCCAGGCATCGACCATTTGGACCCCAGGGGCATGATTGGCAGGAACTATGTAGGTGACCACTTGCCGTTGCTTCATGCTAAATATCTAAGCTCTGGGCCCTGTGGTTTCAGAGAAGAAGATTTTTTAAGCTTTTGTTCTTCCATTATGACTCTATGGGAGCTAAGGGGCTCTGGGTTGTGGCCAATTTGGACCCCAGGTGCATGATTGGCAGGAATTATGTAGGTGAGCACTTGCCGTTGCTACATGCTAAATACCTCAGCTCTGGGCCCTGTGGTTTCAGAGAAGAAGATTTTTGAAGCTTTTTTCCACTATGAGTCTATGGGAGCGAAGGGGCCCAGGGGCGTGGCCCATTTGGACACCAGGGGCATGATTGGCAGGAATTATGTAGGTGACAACTTGCCGTTGCTACATGCTAAATATCTAAGCTCTGGGCCCTGTGGTTTCAGAGAAGAAGATTTTTGAAGCTTTTTTTCCATTATGAGTCTATAGGAGTTAAGGGGCCCCGGGGTGTGGCCAATTTTGACCCCAGGGGTATGATTGGCAGGATTTATGTAGGTGACCACTTGACATTGTTACATGCTAAATATCTAAGCTCTGGGCCCAGTGGTTTCAGAAAAGAAGATATTTTCATTTTTTCCTATTGTAAGTCTATGGGAGCTATATGTTGCCATGGCAACCAGAATTCCAATCTGATCAGCCCAAAAACCTTATGCAGCCTTTCCCCCTACCTGATGATGCTTCTCCTGAAATTTGATCAAGATTGACCGTTGGGTATTAGAGATATACTTATTTGAAATTGTTTACGGACGGACGCACTGACGCACGGACGCACGACGGACAAAAAGTGATCACAAAAGCTCACCTTGTCACTACGTGACAGGTGAGCTAAAAACACAAAACCTGTAAAGGCAAATATGGTGAATATTTTCATAAACTCTCAGCCTCATAGAGCATACGGTTTCTGAGGAGATGATTTTTTAAGTATTTTTTTTCTATTTTTTTCAATTTGGTTTCCATGGCAACCAATACAAATGAGCAGTAGGCCTAAAATCATATGGCAGATAGTAGTTTGCCTAAGGAATATTTCTATGAAAGTTTTGTCAAAATATCTGCAATGGCTTGGCAGTAAATGCCATTTTTCAATTTTCCCCATTATAAGTCTATGGAAACTCTAAGTTGCCATAGCAACCAAACTCATGAGCCGAATTTCATAAAAAAACACAAACTTTCAATCCCCCAACCCAAGGATGCTACAGATGAAATTTGGACCCAATCGGCCTAGCGGCTTCAGAGGAGATGTTGTTTAAAAGTGTTGACGTCACCAGACGCAGACGACGGACAACTGCCTATCCTATAAGCTCACCCGGAGCCTTCGGCTCTGGTGAGCTAAAAATTCCACAATTTTTTATCTTAAAATTTTCATTCTTTCTGTGATTAAGGTTACAATGTACAGTCAAACCTGTGAACAAAGGCCATCTGTGGGACAGAACAAATTTGGCCTTTATTCACAGGTGACCTTTATTCGGAGGTTTGACAATTACCATCAGGCCGACAGTGTCCAAAAATTCTTACATTTATTGATGAAATTGCAAGCTGTCACTGGATGAATATTGTTTTCCATTTAATTTATATGTTTATTTGTTGCACAATTAATACAGTACCATAGAAATTTGACTATAAGACGAGGATTTTCCCCTCCAAAATGAGCCCCAAAAAATCACCCCGTCTTATAGCCGAGGTCATGTACTGCAGGCTTCTTTTTCCCACCAATGTCTTGCTAAGACCAGGCATAGGGAAAAAGCTGATCGGTGATTTTTTAATTGGTATTAATTGCCGCCCACAAAACACGCTACCTTTTTCTGCACGCAATCGGTAAATGACGTCATACGACGCCAGCAACCCCACACGTGTTTAAATCTTTCATAAAAAAAAATGTTTGGAACCGGTAAAAAATATTTTCTCGATAGCTAAACGGTTGTGAATAGAGGTGGATAGAAAACAGCGTTGTGCAGCTCCCGAATTATCCCTCCGTGTCAATAACCAACAACAGCGTTCGAATTTTCCCGCCGAGCATCTGCTATTTGGCGCCAAAACCTAACCATTCACGAGATCGTAGAATAGTCCGTTTTTATTATGCAAAAATTTACCGTTAGATGTAGCTAATTGTCTGAGGAGGATTAACTCATTTTCACATTGATTGTGGATTAAATTTTATGACTGGAGGATAAACGCAAATTAGAGACATGACTTGGCCATATTTTCACACCTTATCGACACGCACCTCAGGGTGGCAATTATATGACAGGGATTAACAATAGTGTCATACTAGCACCGTAATAGATACACTGATGGCTTGTCTCTGAATTGACAGTGCCGCAATTATTGTGATTTACTTACTGGGCTAGATTTACCGTCTTAAGGACTGTCTGCCAATTTAAAAAAAAAAATGTTTAGTCAATTTGTCTTCACTTTTCAAATAAACTATCTACAGTTCCTGTGTAAAACAGAATGCAATAAATTTATTCAATTCAACTCACTCACAAACCGTAACATGTTTGACCAGATCGCCAGGATTCAGGACAGCAATACCAATCAAGCAGGCCAATTATGTGCCAATCAATGGTGATAATTACCTCAAAGCTAAAATCATGAGCGAGATGGATTCAATTATAGACCGTTATTCAAGGACAGCAACTCAGTTTGGGACTGAATAACCTGACCGTTGACCGTAGTGCACAGTGGACCACTATTCCCAGTTAATTTATTAGGGAATTTCGATGGGAGGGGTTGAAAATGACCGTTGTAATAAGGGGACTGTTATTCGGAGGTGACCGTAAGCACAGGTTCGACTGTATTAGAATGTATCTATATAGACGTGTTTTCATAATGTATGCAGTACTGTTCATAGCTACAGGTAAGCGGAGTAATGCAGAAAATTTTAGGATTTTTGTTTTATTTCTCCATAATCACATATGTTGAGATAACTTGTTATCCCCACGCTTTTAAAAAAAGCGTTTGGGGATATTGTGAAGCCATCTGACCGTCTGTCCGTCCGTCCGTCACGCTATCTCCTCCTTAACCACTGGTCGGAATGTAACCAAATTTGGTACACAGCTTCCTTACATGATGAGGGCGTGCACTTTCACATTTATTTTTGGCCCCGCCCCAGGAACCTTGGGGTGGGGTCAAAAGGTCAAATATCAATGAAATTCAATTTCAGAGTCAATTTAATAGATTTTGAAACCAAACTTTGCATATGTAATGATTAATGATATATGTAACACTTATTGAACGGGATTTTGGCTGCGACCCCTGGGTCATGCCCAAGGGGTCGGACTTGGGGTGGGGGGGTGTCAGGGGGTCAAAATTCCAATTTTACCGAATATAGTCATATGGAATATCAAATTGAAGGGGGTGGTTAGTAGAATACAATACAAGTAAAATTTTGACCCTGGGGTCAGATTGGGGCCCTGGGGAGGGGTCAAAGGGTCAAAAATTAAGTTTTTTGGAACATAGTCATGTGGCATATCAAATTGAAGGGCATGATTAGTAGAATATAATACAGGTAATAGTTTGACCTTGGGATCAAATTAGGGCCCAGGGTGAGGGGTTTTTTGTACTTGGCCCCTCTGTAGAAAGCATGGGGATTTGAGATGGCGTGCCATCGACAGTATTCTAGTTAAAATTGCCACCACATCTTCAATTTCTTGCAAGAATTAAGGGATACTATAGTTTAACCCACATATAATAGTAGATTCTTCTATGTAAACACTTTGGACTGGTCCTTTTTCAACAATAAGGGGATCAAGGCTTTGTTTTGTTGATGCAAAGTTCAAGAACTTTAAGCAATAGTGCAAGCCCAGATCATGTGCTGCAGGACATAGTGTCTTATCTGGGTGTACACTAATTGCCAATGTCCCCTTTGCGGGAAGCTAGGAATATATGGGTTACCATAACGACACTAAGTATTGGGACAGATAGGCCTAAGCAAACAGTGCAGACCCAGATCAGACTGCTCCTTCAGGAGCAGTCTGATCAGTGTCTAAACTGTTTGCCATTCCATCTGCACCTTTTGACTCCTTGATGGATCGTAAAACAAATTTCTTGAAAAGTTTGGAGAATTACAGCAAATTCGCCAAGTGTCCAAACTTTTAGGATTTTGACGGTAAGTATCCTAATTTATCATATGACGTCGCGTCTGAGAGTATAATAACGGCATGTAATATTTTCGATAATCCACTAGTGGATTAAATATGCAAATTAGCTAGATACGTCCCGTAACATTACATGTACGGCTTCCTTAATGACGTCGCATTTACTAATGGATGAAAATTGACAGTTTTGTAAACAATCTTGAATGAAATGCGTTTTAAATGTCATATGATAAATAGAATCTTGCATTTGTGTTCATGTATTATTGAATTTATTAAACTCGTTGAGGAAAAAGGATAAAATGCTCGGCAAAGCCTCACATTTTATCCCTTTTCCTCAACTCGTTTAATAAATTCAATAATACATGAACACTCATGTAAGATCCTCTATTACTCTTCATATTTGGGAACTATGAATGTGTGCATGTAAATATTTTCACCAATAACTAACTACTTAAGAGTTTGCAGTCTATAGAAACTAAGCTATGTGTGCAACTGAAATAAAACAACCAGGGGCCAGTTGTTCAATACTAACGACATCGTTAGTTAACGTATCGTTAAAACTTTGATCTCTTATTATGGCAGGTATGCTAATATTTTTGCTGAAAAAATGTGAGTAGCTTTTGCAAATGCAAACACTTTTACAGCACAAATACCAAAATTTGAAATATTAAACTTGCTAGAACAATTTAACAATATGACCACTAACGAGCTCGTTAAGCTATCGATGCTTTGAACAACTGGCCCCAAAGCATTATTACAATGTTATTAATCAAGTAATTTCGTATTGGCCCAGGTACAGGTCCGAGGTCTGCTGCATTGGCCCTAGGCCGAAGGCCAAGGGCTAATGCAGCTGACCGAGGACCTGTAACTGGGTCAATGCGAAATAACTTGATCAATGACAATTTTATTAATTGACACAATTTAACAAGAGGGCCCAGAGTGCCCTGAATCGCTCACCTGAGAATTAGCGTCTAGTACATTCTAGGACCAAGGGCTATAATTTGAACAAACTTGGTAATGGTCCACTAGATGAAGCTTCATACCAAATATCAAAGACCTGGACCTTCTGGTTTCAGACAAGAAGATTTTTAACTGTTTTCCCTATATAAGCCTATGAAAAACCAAAAGGTCCCGGGATGGGGGCATTTTTGGCCCCAGGGCTATAATTTGAACAATCTTGAAAGAGGTCCACTAGATGAAGCTTCACACCAAATATCAAAGGTCTGAGCCTTGCGGTTTCAGAGAAGAAGATTTTTAAAGATTTCCCTGTATAAGCCTATGTAAAACCAAAGGCCCCCAGGGCGGGGGCATTTTTGGCCCCAAGGCTATAATTTGAACAATCTTAGTAGAGGTCCACCAGGTAAAGCTTCACACCAAATATTAAAGACCTGGGCCTTGTGGTTTCAGAGAAGAAGATTTTTTAATGAATTTCCCTATGTAAGCCTATGTAAAACCAAAGGCCCCCGGGGCGGGGGCATTTTGGCCCCCAGGGCTATAATTTGAACAATCTTAGTAGTGGTCCACAAGATGAAGCTTCACACCAAATATCAAAGATCTGGGCCTTGCGGTTTCAGAGAAGAAAATTTTTAAAGAGTTTCCCTGTATAAGCCTATGTAAAACCAAAGGCCCCCGGGACGGGGGCATTTTTGGCCCCAAGGCTATAATTTGAACAATCTTAATAGAGGTCCACCAGGTAAAGCTTCGCACCAAATATTAAAGACCTGGGCCTTGTGGTTTCAGAGAAAAAGATTTTTTAATGATTTTCCCTATATAAGCCTATGTAAAACCAAAAGCCCCCGGACGGGGGCATTTTGGCCCCCAGGGCTGTAATTTGAACAATCTTGGTAGAGGTCTACTAGATTAAGCTTCATACCAAATATCGAAGAACTGGGCCTTGCGGTTTCAGAGAAGAAGATTTTTAAAGTTTTCGTTCAAAAAATCTAATTTTAGCTCCTGTGACCTAGATGTGCAATGGACCGGAACCATTTGAACAACTTTGAAAGGGGACCACCTAAGGATCATTCCTGTGAAGTTTGGTCAAAATCCGATCAGTGGTTTAGGAGGAGATGTCATTTGAAGAAAAAGTTTACGCACGAACACACGCACTGACGACGGACGAAAAGTGATCACAAAAGCTCACCTTGTCACTACGTGACAGGTGAGCTAAAAATCATGATGATTGATTTTTTGACGTCTCTTGACCTCAGTTTATATTGGATTGACCTGGTGTTAATACGGATGACCTCCAATCAATACAGGATAGTCAATTAATACAAGAATTCCGCAGAAGACGGCGTCGCACCTGCTGGGGGCAAAAGTCATAGAAGCCACAATCAGAATGTTGTTATTAATTAAGTAAATTTCATAGCAGTTGATAATTGATGTAAAATGTGTCAAAGTCACTGGACCAAAAATATAGGCCATGGTCACCAGGTCAAGGTACGTGCCAAATCAGTACAATGAGGAGAAGTACTATGCAAAGTTTGGTCGCTGTAGGCCATTTATTTTAGGACATATTGAACATTGACGTAAAAGTCGCTGGAGTGCATAATATAGGTTAAGGTCACCAGGTCAAGGTACCCACAGAGTAAGTAAATGTAGGAGAAGCACTATGCAAGGTTTGGTGGTTGAAGGCCTTATAGTTAAGAAGATTTGGAATGTCGACCTAAAATGTGTTAAAGTCAATGGAGTGCAAAAAATAGGTCAAGGTCACCAAGTCAATGTACCTCCATAGTCAGTACATCTAGGAGAACCACTATGCAAGATTTGGTGGTTGAAGGCCTTTTATTTGAGAAGATCTGGAACATTGACGCAAATTGGGTCAAAGTCAATGGAGCGTAAAATATAGGTCAAGGTCACCAGGTCAAGGTACCTGCAGAATCAGTACATCCAGGAGCAGCATTATGCAAGCTTTGATGGTTGTAGGCCTTTTATTTGGAGAGATCTGGAACTTCGACATAAAAATTTGTCAAAGTCGCTGGAGCGTAAAATATAGGTCAAGGTCACCGGGTCAAGGTACCTGCAGAGTCAGTACATCTAGGAGAAGCACTATGCAAGATTAGATGGCTGTGGGCCTTTTATTTGAGGAGATCTGGAACTTCGACGTAAAATATTACAAAGTCAGTGGAGCGTAAAATATAGGTCAAGGTCACCATGTCAAGGTACCTGCAGAGTCAATTCATCTAGGAGAAACGCTATTCAAGATTTTCTTGGTGTAGGCCTTTTATTTGAGAAGATCTGGAACATTGACGTAATTTGTGTCAAACTCACTGAAGCGTAAAATATAGGTCAAGGTCACCGGGTCAAGGTGCTTGCCTAGTCAGGAGCTCAGGGTGATGTTTCATGAAAGGTTTGATGGTTGTTTAGTCTTATAGTTGATTACAATACAAACTTCGACGTAAATGTCGAACTTTGACATAAATGTCGAACTTCGACGTAATGGTCAAAGTCACTGGAGCGCAAAATATAGGTCAAAGTCACCAGGTCAAGGTGCTTACAAATTGAGAAGCTCTATGAGATGTTTCATGTAAGGTTTGATGGTAGCTGAGGTCTGTGAATAAAAACTTTGACGTAAATGTCGAACTTCGACGTAAATGTCGAACTTCGACGTAATGTCCAAAGTCAATGGAGCGCAAATTATAGGTCAAAATCACCAGGTCAAGGTGCTTACAAAGTGAGAAGGTCTATGAGATGTTTCTTGTAAGGTCTGATGGTAGCTGAGGTTTGTAAAATAAAAACTTTGACATAAATGTCGAACTTCGACGTAAATGTGACGGACGGACGCACGGACGGACGGACGAACGGAAAAGTTGACGCCTATGTCGCACCCTGCTACAAGCAGGTGCGACAAAAACAACAACAGTGTCAGTGCTGAAAGTTGATATGAATACCTGTCTACAGAAGGAAACATCTCGATCTTTCATTAGCAAAGTACTATGCAGTTTAATCAAGAAAGACTAGCCAAGACAACTTGTAGATGTAGTATTCTATACCACCATAAATGTCTACATAGAGGATCTTACATGAGTGTTCATGTATTATTGAATTTATTAAACGAGTTGAGGAAAAGGGATAAAATACAAGGCTTAGCCGAGCATTTTATCCCTTTTCCTCAACGAGTTTAAAAGCCTCGCATTTTATCCCTTTTCCTCAACGAATTTAATAAATTCAATAATACATGAGAAAGAATGCAAGATTCTATTTATCATATGACATTTAAAACGTATTTTATTCACGATTGTTTACAAAAATGTCAATATTCCGCCGTTAGTAAACGCGAGGTCGTTAAGGATGGCGTACATCTAACGTTATGGGACCTATCTAGCTAATTTGCATATTTAATCCACTAGTGGATTATCGAAAATATTACATGGCGTTATTACACTCTCAGACGGAACGTGATATGATAAATCTGTATTCAATCTTTTTCTTTCCCATTTTTCCTGTTCATTACCAAGTTAACAGACAAAAAATATTCAGATATAATATTTTTCTGTAACTGTTGTTAACTACCCCCTCAAAAAACGTCTGATCTCCTTTTGTAGATCTTGGCATCTGGCCTATGGCCCAAGAGAAGCTCGAGCCCACAGCGATGAGAGAAATAATGTTTATGAAGCAGCCCTCTTGACTATAATATCATGCCATGTACCTTTTACATGGGGTTTTCATACCTCCAGATAAGGCACTTCTTTCATTGGAAAAGTGCTGATATTTTTCTAATTTCTACATGAAAACTTATGTTGTGGGTACTGATTAGAAGTGCCTTGGTGATGTGCTTCTATTGAGTACCCAAAATATATGTTTTCATGCAGAAATTAGAAAATTAATATGTGGATACTCACCTTATCTGGGGCTATGTTTTTTTACAACCCTTTCAAAAATTATTTCACATATATCAAGCTGATCATTAATTAGAGATGAACAAAAACCAAAGCCCAGTTGTTCAAAGCATTTTTAGCTTAAGGGGAATGGGAACACCTGGCTGATTTTTCCGCCATATTTCAAAGGGAGACAACTTTCAGGACTTCCTGTTCGCCTTTCTACAAGACCTGTCCCACGGAAAAAGAGGTCTACTCTTAAAGGAAAGAATTTGCTCCTCAGGAGCAAATTCTTTCCTTTAAGAGTTGACCCCTATTGACATGGGAGACAAAAATACTTTTGCAGGACTTGCCTCCCCTGAAGGTGTTCCCAATCCCCTTAAAAAGCTCATTAGTGGTCAAAATATTAATTGTTCTACCAAGTACAATATCTATACACAGGTATTTTTGCTGAAAAAATGTAAGCAGCTTTTGAAAATGCAAAATATAACATTTTTAGTATTTTTTAACATACCTTGCCTACGTCAGCATTATAACCCCCATGTCCATCTTGCAAGTCTCTGAGTGCCTGGTCATTATTTATCACCTTGACAACACCTCCAACACTGAAACCACTCAACTGGAAACAAACATATATTTATACTGCAATCAGGCAGTCTAGTTACCTAATAAAGGGGGTCGAATAACTGCATGCTATAATCGGTAGTGACCTATAATACCTTCTACTGACCTATAATATGTCTAGTGACCGTTTATAGACCGGGCCTACTTTTCAGGTCACTAATTTACAAGTGTTAACATCATCATCATCAACGGATTTTTGATTAACGTGCAGGTACAGGGGCAACGTCCACATAAGTGGGCCCCCTTCCAGGTAGCTGGCTTGCTGCACGCATGGCAGATCTTACACCAGATCTCCAGGCTTGTCTATCATGAGGATCGATAGCAGAGAGCTTCCATTCTCTGCAATCTCTTTCTGTTAGCTGCTTCCAGGTCATCTTGGGCCTTCCTGGCCCCCGCTTTCCAAAACAATAACATGCAACCTTTGCAATATTTATTTGAACAGATTTTCAGAAATGTCAGCTAAATTCTTACCTTCTTGACCTTTCCTGGTTTGAATGGCCCATTGGAATAACTGCGCACTGCTACTGCAGTTGAGTCTCAACCTCGAAAATAATTTCTAAAGCTAAAATAAACTACTTATTTGCAGATTTTCATACAGAATGTAAAGCGCTGAGAAACTTTTATTTGAGCGTCCATGTTGTTTCCTACGTCTTTGTGGTGTGGTGACGTCAGAAACTTTGCACTCGTTTACGTCACGTTATACTATGTGTGCGCGCCATGGCACAGAATGTCGTTTAACATGCCACACTGTCTGCTGTCTTTTTTGCTTAAATTTGCTAAATTATTGCAAAACCCCTTGGTTATTTAATTGCCGTATAAACTAAATACATGATTAGTGTCTTTAATAATAAAAAATAATCGATTCGCCGTGACAATTTTATAGGGGCTCGCTAAAGCTCGCCCCTATAAAATTGTCTAAGGCTCACCGATCATATTTTATTATTAAAGACACTAACCGTGTATTTACTATATATATAGCAAAATTATGTTCACCTCTAGAAGTCTGATCAGGGTCCATACTGTTTGCCTATATGCAACAATATTTTTTTGCCATCTTAAGGATTAAATTATTTACAGTAGGGAATCGAAATTTCTTCCTTTCATGTTGAAATTCTTAGACATACCGGTAACTAGATCCTGACTGCATCAAAAAATGTTTTGTCTATTAAATATAAAACAAATCTTAAGTCCAGGAGATATGGAGTGGCATTTATTGAAATTATTTTAACCCATTTAGTACCAGAAACCCAAAAACGGGTACCCTGGCAAACAGCGGAGGCCCAGATCAGACGCCGCAGAATGTGGCATCTGATCAGGGCCTCCACTGTTTGCAAAAAGTTCAGCCATTTTCCAAATAAATTTTGAAGAAAACACAACCTGACACCCCTAAATTTTAAAATGGACTCCTGCTATATATAAGGAGGAAGATTCCATTTGGCACAAAAAGGGTTAATATGCAGCCAGCAAAGGCTGGGGCCAAGCACATGAATAAAGGCTGGTCAGAGCTTTTTCTGTATGCATAATTTTTCTATAGTCCCAATGCTTTGCATAGAAAAACTGTGGATTTTTTTTTTTTTTTTTTTAATTGAGGTTTTACATCCTTGTCAACACTATTCAGGTCATTTTGGAGACATTGCTTCCAATTTTGTGGCACTTTTACCCGACAAGGAGATGAAATGACAGCAAAGATTATCCCCTATCCTGCTGAATATTTGTATTTGCCACACCCATTTCTTGCTATCAGCCAATAAGAGTGCATGAAATAATGTTATCATTCAAATTCACAAACTGAATGACAAACAGTGAAGATCCTGAGCAAAAGCCATCTGATCTGGATCTACACCGTCTGCAAAGGTAAGGGCTGTTGGGAACAGCAGGATAAGGGTCAAGACTATCTTGTATATTAAGCCAGTCTCTTGGCTTAATAACCTTTAATATAAAGAATGACATACTCCAACCCCCCCACTCCCCAACCGCCCCACCCCACCATCTGATGAGGATCTACAGTTTGTCATACAGTTTGCAAATTTGAATGAAAACCTTAATTGATTGGTTGATAGTCAGACTTGGGTGTGGCTGAATGAATTTATTCAGCAGGTTAAGGGTTAAGAGTAGACCCTTATTGACATGGAAGACAAATATGTTTCTGAAAGAGTTATCTCCCTGAATGGGTATCCATTGCCACACGCTCTCGGCAGCTCAGTCAGATGCGCTTCTGACTGGCAAATGGGAGAAAGGGGGTTCGATACCTGCCAGGGTAGGCAACATTCTTTAGTGGAGATTGATCATGAAATCTTTTCTCTGATTATTCTCTCCCTTCCACTGATTCAAGAAAGGCAGTTGTCTGTTTCCGGCAAAAGAATGTGCATTGTACTGGTTAACCACCTATGTATAAGCCTGCCCAGGAAAACCGTGGATAGATAAACTGACCAGCTCAAAAATGACCTAAATAGTGTTGACTGGGCTGTTAAACTCCAATACAAACAAACAAAATTGCCACAGAATGTTTTTTTTATTGTTTAAGGGGAATGGGAAGACCTGGCAGATTTGTCCGCCATTTTTCAAAGGGAGACAACTTTCGGGACTTCCTGTTCACTTTTCTGTAAGCCCTGTCCCAATGAAAAAGGGGTCAACTCTTAAAGGAAAGAATTTGCTCCTCAGGAGCAAATTCTTTCCTTTAAGAGTTGTCCCCTATTGACATGGGAGACAAAAATACTTTTGCAGGAGTTGCCTCCCCTGAAGGTGTTCCCAAGGGGAATGGATACACCTGGCAGATTTCTCTGCCATTTTTCAAAGGGAGACAACTTTTGGGACTTCCTGTTTGCTTTCCTATAAGCTCTGTCCCACTGAAAAAGGAGTCTACCCTTAAAGGAAAGAAGCAAATTCTTTCCTGTAAGAGTTGACCCCTATGGACATGGGAGACAAAAATGCTTTTACAGGAATCACCCCCCCCCCCCACAACCCCACCACACCCCCCAACCCCACCCTGAAGATGTATCTATTCCCCTTAACGGGCTTTTCAAGATAGTTTTCATTTATTTTGGGCCAGCTGTTTATTGAAGGTGGGCAAAAAACGGAGAATCTGAAGAAAATCTGTTGCAGAACTTGGCAAGTCCCATGTGACTGCAGCTAGGCTCGAAAGAAAACCCTTAACCCTTTTTGTACTAAATAGAATCTTCCTCCATATATATGGCAGTTGTCCATCTCAAAATTTAGGCGTGACAGGTTGTGTAATCTTTACAATTTGTCTGGAAAATAGCTGAACTTTTTGCAAACAGTGTAGGCCCTGATCAGACGCCGCATTCTGCGGCGTCTGATCTGGGCCTGCACTGTTTTGCAGGGTACCCGTTTTGGGGTTTCCGATACAAAATGGGTCAAAGAAGGGACAGAAGAAACTTACCCTGTAAAGCGCTTGTCTGACAACGATATGACATGCACAATATGATTGGTACTGTACTCTGTAGTATTTCCCCTTATACAACACCTCCATGATTGTGCCTATCTCTTTGAGACACTGTGAAAGAAATAAGATATAAAAAAACATAAATGAGACATGTATGGAGAAAACTAGAGCTATCACTAAAGGTGATGAATACCCCCACAAAAACTGCCTTGATAGTACAACAGCGCCATTTTGCAATTTTTTCACTTGAAAGGGGCCATAACTATGCCGAAAATTGACGAATTGTAGTGGAAATCGAACTTGACCTGTATTTTATGATGTTACATCAGTGTACCAAAAATTATAAAAATCGGTGAAGCGCTTTTTGAGTTATCGTCTGGAAACCAAGTCAACAGACCGACCGACCGACAAGCTCACTCCTATATACCCCCCCAAATTTCATTTGTGGGGGTATAACTAGAACATTTCAAAAGGGAAAGAATGCTCCAAAAGCCAAAATTTCAAAGTTGTTTGTCTTGAGGTTTTACATCTCCATTAACACTATTTAGGTCATTTTGGAGATTTTGCCTCCAATTTTGTGGGACTTTTACCCCACGCTGAGATGAAATAACAGCTCAAGCCATACTGCCCAAACAAACCGCTAGTGTTAAAGGGACAGTTCCACTTACAACACTTTTCCTGGGCAGGATTGGATGTTCTAAATGGTTTATCATTTTCATCTCTGTGCGGAAGCACCATGCAGCCAAATCTATTTCTCCATGCCCAAACGGGCAGTTAACCCATTTTGTACTGACACCCTAAAATGGGTAATTGGAAAACAAGGCAGGCCCGGATCAATGTCACAGAATACCACATCTGATCAGGACCTACACTGTTTGCATAAAGTTCGGCCATTTTCCAAACAAATCTTGAGGAAAGCACAACCTATCACCCCTAAATTTTGAAATGGACTCCTGCAATAAGGAAGAAGATTCAATTCGGTACAAAATGGATTAATCTGGAGCGTGTGCCTCCTCCACAACTAGTCTGATCAGATTTCTCTTGTCTCTATGCTCATACCCATAATAACTTGTGTTATTACTGTCAATGACCTATCTTAACCCTTTTCCTGCTGAATATTCAGTTTAGCTACACCCATTTCTGACTTTGAACCAATCAGCTTACTTGATGTAATTTATTCCTACATATACACAAACTGAATGTCAAAAAGTGTAGATCCTGATCAGATGGCTTCTTCAGAAACCTCTAAAGGGGTACCTTGGCAAACAGTGCAGACCCAGATAAGATGCCGCAGAATGCAGTGTCTGATCAGGGGCTACACTGTTTGCAAAAAGTTAAGCCATTTTCCAAATCAATTTTGAAGAAACACAACCTGACACCCCTAAATTTTGAAATGGACGCCTGCTATATATAAGGAGGAAGATTCCATTTGGTACAAAAAGGGTTAAGATTGCTGATAACACCAATCATAGCTTTAGACTGCCTGTTTTTGTTTGTTTATATTGGGGTTCGACGGCCAAGTCAACACTATTTTAGGTAATTTTTGAGCCGGTCAGTTAATCTATCCACACTTTTCCTAGGCAGGCTTATACCTAAGCTGTTAAACAGTACAGTGCATATTCTTTCGCCAGAAACTGTAAACTGCCCTTCTTGAATCAGCGGAAGGGAGAGAATGAATGTAGAAATGATTTCATGATCAATCTCCATGAAAGAATGTTGCCGACCACGGCAGGTATCGAACCTGCATCCTCGTGATCACCAGTCAGACGTGCACACGACTGAGCTACCAAGGCTGGCTTAAACTGCCAGTTACAGACAGAGCAAGGGAGGTCTGAGGAAGAACCATGCACGTTTCAAACCATTATCTTGAAAACTGAAGAAGGAACTGTAGAGGCAAATGCAGTACCATAAAGTGTGATGGACAGACATACATGTTTGCATGTATAGAATGAAGTATAGACATGGGTAATATAAGAATCTTATATGGGTCTGAGGGGTGGATTGAAAAATCCGTCCCGAGGGACACTGTCCGGCATCACGAGGCTTGCCGAGTGATGCCGGACAGTGATCCCGAGGGACGGATTTTTCTATCCACTCCTCACACCCATATAAGATTCTTTTTCTTGCATACCTTCCATTTCTACTGCGAATTTTAATGCTGCTGTCACTTTGGTTACCGACGTCCGCCATTTTGTGATGACACAACAGGAATGTTTAGTGACATCACGCATGACGACGCCGCGCATGAGGTTGTAAGCAACCAGTGCATTTATCAAACACGCGATTATATTCGATTTGGGGTCGGAACACCAGGGTCAGAACATATATTTCTATCCCAGGGTAAAATCACGGATTTCCTTGTCTGGTGTGCAAGAAAAATATATGCCCTCCCAACTTAAAGGCAGGGGCATCAAAAACTGTTGCACTAGTTCTAAGTGTTACCACTGCTACTGGTTGGTAGTTGATGTCAAAAGTTTGATTTTTTATTCAGAGTTTAATGGCTCAGTAACACCATTTAGGGCATATCAAGCCAGCCAGGTTACCTAGATACTTGTACAATTTTTCTGAGCAGGCTCATACTTAACCCTACTTGTACAATAGAATCTTCCACCTTATATATGGCAGGAGTTACATGTAATTTAAAAATTTAGGGGTGTCAGGTTGTGTTTTCATCAAAATTTATTTGGAAATGACTGAACTTTTAGCAAACAGAGGAGACCCTGATCAGACGCCGCATTCTGCGACATCTGATCTGGGCTTGCACTGTTTGCCAGGGTACGTACCTGTTTTGGGGTTTCTGGTATTAAATGGGTTAAGCGCTTAACCAATACTGTGCACATTCTTTCACCAGAAACTGACAACTACATGCACCCTTCTTGAATCAGCCAGAGGGAGAATGATCATACAAAATATTTCATTATCAGTTTATCACACAACTGTCATTTTATTATTATTTTACAGCCCTTTCAAGATTAGCGCACTTTATTTGGAGCCAATGCTTGATTAATTAATGGTTATTGTCTAGGTCCATATGGAAGGGTAAGCAAGCAAGCTTTTTTAAAAATTCAGTGGAGGTCTATTTCATTGACAATTTGTATTGCTTCTACTTGGTCTGCTTTCAATGAACTACAGCAACTCTTTATTGCCTAGCAGACAATGACGAGACTTCAAGGGCCAGTTGTCCAAAGCATCGTTAGCTTAACGAGCTCGTTAGTGGTCATATTGTTAACTCTTCTAGCAAGTACAGTATCATAAAGTTTGGTATTTTTGCTGAAAAAATGTGACAACTTTTGCATCCGCAAAAGCTGCTCACATTTTTTCAGCAAAAATTTCAGCATATTTGCCATATTTAATGATCAAAGTTTTAACGATACATTAACTCACGACATCGTTAGTTTTGAACAACTGGCCCCAAGTTGCTAATATTTTGGGAATTATACTAGATAGCAACTTTTCCTACCACATGTCTGACCAGGTAGCAACGGAATTTTCAGGTACAGTCGAACTTCCATGGCTCGTACCCCTTTGGGACCATGGAAATGTATTCGAGACAGGGGTAGTTTGAGCCAATGAGGGTAACTGACAAGAGGCATAACGAGATACTTTTGCACATCTTTTCGATGTTTTATCTTGCAAATGTATGCTGTGTGTACTCATTAGAATCGCCTCACCGAGGCGATTCTAATGAGTACACACAGCATACATTTGCAAGATAAAAGACTAAAATCTCCTAAATTATCCACCACCTTTTCTTATCTTGAGGATTTCCCTAGGGGCTCAAGAGCGAGTTCCACCCAGGCATGGTAAACGAGCCATCGGTGTTCGAGCCATCGAAGTTCTACTGTAACAACTTTTCTTCCGCAATGATCCTAAATATTGGGACACACAGACCTAAGCAAAGTGTAGACCCAGATCAAACTGCTCCTTCGGGAGCAGTCTGAACTGCTCCTGAAGGAGCAGTCTGATCAGGGTCTATATCATTTCCCATTCCATCTGCACTTCTTGGACTCCATCCTGGATTGTGAAACAGATTTGTTAAAATTATAGGAGAATTACAGCAAGTCCTAGAGGTTTTGCTTGTTTGATTTGAGGTTTAACGTCCCCGTCAACACTGTATAGGTCATTTTGGACACATTGCTTCCAATTTTGTGGGACTGAGATGAAATGACATCTCATTCCCTGTCGCCCAATGAAACCAATAGAGTTTATAAGCATGGACGGACCGACTCACACTGCTTTACCTGGGCAGGCTTAGGTCCTCTAAGCGGTTTACCATTACTCGTGTGTGGTCTGTTTCAGCTCTGCGTGGAAGCATCATGCAGCCCATCTATTTCTTCAAGCCGCGATGGGCGGGGGTCGAAGTCTATTTTTGTGCGGAAATAAGAATTGAGGCACTTCTAATGACTTCTAGGACTTAGAGGTAAACAAATTTTTAAGATTTTTATGGCACTTGCTACGATTACTTTTTGAGCCTGATTTGTATCTTTTACCCTAAAATAATAACTGTTTGCTACTTCACAGCCCCAGATAAGAGGGAGGATCCAAATATTATTTTTCTTATTTCTGCACAAAAACATACCTTGTGGGTACTCATTAGAAGTGCCTCGGTTCTTATTTCCGCACAAAAACGTATGTTGTAGGTACTCATTAGAAGTGCCTCACTGAGGCACTTCTAATGAGGACCCACAACATATGTTTTTGTGCGGAAATAAGAAAAATATCATTACTTTTCAGATGAAACAAGATGTGTTTGTGAAACATGAACATGTCTCCGGGCATGGTCATTTTTTATTCAAAGTTGCTCACAGTTCAAGGTCAAGGTCACAGGTCAAGACTTTTGTTTGTGTGGGAAGCCCTTGACACAAGGAACTTACATGCCAAATATGAAAGCTCTATCTAAAATGGTTCAAAAGTTATGAACAAAAATATTTTTTCTTTAAAGTAGGTCAAGGTCACAGGCCAAGAAAATTTGCATGAATGTAAAGCTCTTGTCACAAGGAACCTACATGCCAAATATAAAGGCTCTATCTTAAACGGTTCAAAAGTTATGAACAATTTTATTTTTTCTTTTAAGCAGGTCAAAGGTCAAGGTCCAAACATTTTGCATGAATGTAAAGCTCCTATCACAAGGAACCTACATGCCAAATATGAAGGCTCTATCCCAAACGGTTCGAAAGTTATGACCAAAAATGTTTATTTTTTATGTAGGTCAAAGGTCAAGGTCACAGGTCAAATTTTTGGCATGAATGTAAAGCTCTTGTCACAAGGAACCTACATGCTAAATATGAAGGCTGTATCTCAATCGGTTCAAAAGTTATGACCAACATTAACTTTTTCTTTTATGTAGGTCAAAGGTCAAGGTCATAGGTCCAAATTTTTTGTGTGAATGTAAAGCTCTTGTCACAAGGAACCTACATGCAAAATATGATAGCTCTATCTCAAACGGTATAAAAGTTATGACCAAAACGTTATTTATTTTAAGTAGGTCAAAGGTCAAGGTAAGGTCACAGGTCAAAATGTTTTGCATGAATGTAAAGCATTTGTCACAAGGAACATACATGCCAAATATGAAGGCTGTATCTCAAGTGGTTCATTAGCTATGACCAATGTTATTTTTTTCTTTTAAGTAGGTCAAAGGTCAAGGTCAGAGGTCAGAATTTTCTGTGAGAATGTAAAGCTCTTGTCACAAGGAACCTACATGCAAAATATGAAGGCTCTATCTCAAACGGTTCAAAAGTTATGACCAAAATGTTATTTTTTTTTAAGTAGGTCAAAGGTCAAGGTCACAGGTCAAAATTTTTTGCATGAATGTAAAGCTTTTGTCACAAGGAACATACATGCCAAATATAAAGGCTCTATCTCAACTGGTTCATTAGTTATGACCAAAGTTATGACCAAAATGTTATGTTTTTATTTTAAGTAGGTCAAAAGTCAAGGTCAAGGTCACAGGTCAAAATTTTTTGCATGAATGTAAAGCTTTTGTCACAAGAAACATACATGCCAAATATGAAGGCTGTATCTCAACTGGTTCATTAGTTATGATCAATGTTATTTTTTTCTTTTAAGTAGGTCAAAGGTCAAGGTCACAGGTCAAATTCTTTTGCATGAATGTGAAGGTCTTGTCACAAGGTACCTTCAGGCCAAATATGAATGTTCTATCTCAAACGGTTCAAAAGTTATGGCCAACGTTAAAGTTGTCCACGTACAAACCAACAAACAAACAGACAGGGCAAAAACAATATGTCCCCGATATCGCTACCGGGGACATAAAAAGCGCCTTATCTGGAGCTATGCTACTTGCTATAATTAATTTTTGAACCAGAGGTATATCTTTTACCCTAAAATAAAACATGTACCTGTTTCATTTCATCTTTCCATCCTTCAGGTACATTGCCGTCAGTCTGGGCTTGCTTGAATTCCTTTAGAGTAAGATTTACTTTAACTTTATCACCATTTTTCAGTTTTACAATACCTGTGAAATTTCAAAGCACTGTGTAAAGCATGATACTCCACCTCTGGAAACCAAGATCTTAATGACCTCTATCTGACACAGAACCAATGACATAAAACTTGTTTAACACTTATCCTGTTAAACAAACAATTTTGCCACACCCATTTCTGGCTGTCCACCAATCAAATTGCTTGACATATTCTATTTATTTGAAATCGAAAACTACATGACAAACAGTGGAGATCCTGATCAGATGGCTTCTTCAGAAGCCATCTGATCTGGATCTACACTGTTTGCAAAAGGTAGGGGTTGTCATGTTCAGCAGGCTAAGGGTTAATTTTCCATCAACAATCATTGACTCATGTACAGATAATTCATTATCAAGTTCATGCGCATTATACAATAAGCTTTTTCATGTAAACATGAAGTTAATTTGTCACTTTCAATATCAAATCTTCACCCCCCCCCCCCCCCCCCCCAAATCGAGGCTTGAAGAAATAGATGGGCTGCATGATGGTTCCATGCTGAAACAAACCATACAGTGTCAAATGAGTACTGGTAAACCGTTTAGAGGATCTAAGCCTGCCCTGGCAAAGCGGTGTGAGTCGAACCGGACCGTCCATGCTTATAAACCCTATTGGTTACATTTGGCGAAAGTGCTTGAGATGTCATTTCATCTCAATGTTGGGTAAAAGTCCCACAAAATTGGAAGCAACGTCTCAAAAATGACCTATACAGTGTTGACTGGGATGTTAAACCTCAAATCAATCAATCAATATCAAATCAAAGCACTGACAGGACTGGTAGGTTGATTGTGAATGGTGGCTGGGGTAAAAGGCTGTAGACTTAGACTGGTTCATCTAACTGCAGTAGAACTTCAGTGTCTTGAACTCCGACGGCTCTTTTACCATGGATGAGTCGAACCCATTATTGAGTCAGCAGGGAATTCCTCCAAATACAAAATAGGGATAATTTAGAAAGATTTTCTTAGTTTACGCTAATTTATTTTAGTTCAATTGCGATGAAAGCTTCAAGCTTATTTGAATCGCTCTCGAATACTCATTCCGGATGTTACCACGCATGAGAGAGAGAGGCAGTGACTTTTAAACCACTGCTACCCATTTACACCTGGGTTGAGTAGGGCAGTGGCATTACGTCAGTCTGGTGCCCGCATTCGAACCCAAAACCTCTCGATCATAAGTCGAATGCTGTAACCACTGAGCTACTGAGGCTGCCAAATGAAAATGAAAAATATTTTCTTCTTTCATCTTGCACATGTATGCTGTATATACACATTAGAATCGCCTCATTGAGGTGATTCTAACAAGTACGTATATGTATGCTGTGTATACACATTAGAATCGCCTCAATTAGGAGATTCTAATGCGGCGTTTCTAGTAAGTACTAGGGATGGGCATTGTCAGAATTTACGTATCACGATATATTGCGATACGGATACTGCTTATCACGATACGTATCACGATATATTATGTAGCAATCTGAAACACACTGGCACTTGGAAAACCCAACTATATATGGGAAAAAGAATGGAGTTTTCATGGGTATATATTATCTATCCTATTCCTGCTCATGCACTTATAAAACCAAGCCCAAGGTTCTTTCTAGAATTGTCCCAATGTTATGAGGTGAAATAAAGATAATATCTGAAAATGCCATAAAATGTTGTAATAGATTGATGGCCTCAGTCACTTTATTTGTGACTGTCATCTTTTGCAACCTGAAATGTTGCTTGACATTGGCTTTTCTGTTTGATTTTAAACAAGTTGGTAGTTGGCCATGGTAAAGTTTGTTATGGTTTCTCTCCATTACGATAAATTGTAAATGCTGGGCGGCTTACACTAAAATGGCATATACAACAACAACAGGTGCGCGATTCACCGAAATCTTAGCTCAGCCTACGCTATGACCGGCTTATACATAAAGGGTGGGAATCGATTAAATTACTTACTTTTGCCGTGGGAATGATTCTGTTTTCATGGAGCTGTATTTACCGATCAGTTACGAAAGAAAATTGCCCCCACCCATAGGGGCTTTAAGAAATATATGGGCTGCATGATGCTTCCACGCAGAGCTGAATCCGGCCCGCACACTAGTACTGGTAAACCGCTTAGAGGATCTAAGCCTGTCCAGGAACCGGGGTGCGAGACGGACCGTCCATGCTAATAAACCCTATTGGTTTCATTGGGCGACAGGGCTTGAGATGTCATTTCATCTCAATGTCGGGTAAAAGTCCCACAAAATTGGAAGCAACGTCTCCAAAATGACCTTTACAGTGTTGACGGGGACGTTAAACCTCAAATCATACAAACAAACGAAAGAAAATAGGAAAAATTGATGAAAACAGAAAATATTGAAAATATCGGTATTGGCGGACCGTATTGTGATATGATTTTCTTCTGAACTGTATCACGATATACCGATAATACCACACATCACTAGTAAGTACACACATGTATGCTGTGTATACACATAAGAATTGCCTCAATGAGGTGATTCTAATGAGTACACACAGCATGCTTTTATAATAAAGAAAACCGAATATATCCCAAAACTATCCCCATCATGTAACCCACTGTGGCTCTAACTATCACTGTCTGGAACAAACTTTCATGGCCCCAAAGGGGTTCGAGCCATCGAAGTTCAACTGTAGTCCAATACTGAAACACACTTTCCCATATCAACAGATAAGGTTGGTATTTTGTGATAACTCAAGGATAGTTTTTGTCAATTCTCCATAAAAACCTATGTTGTGGGTATTCATTAGAACCGCCTCGACGAGGCGGTTCTAATGAATACCCACAACATAGGTTTATATGGCGAAATAAGAAAAACTATCCTTCAATTATCACAAAATACGCACCTTATCTGTTGCTATGCTTTCCGCTGCTTTGTTTCAATTGAGCAGCTTATTATTAACTCATATATGCTAAGTAAAAACAGTGAAGACCATGATTAGGTGCCACAAAATGTGGCATCTAATCAGGATCTTCCCTGTTTATGAATTTTGGCAGAAAAATTTCGAATATACAATGTATTTGACTAGGTAAGTTTCGCTAATGGAAAGTCACTTTAATACATTACAGCTGCAAAGTTATTATCTAGAATTTGATGTAATGTTTCCAAGGAATAAAAATAAACCTGATACCCCACAAATTGAGATTTTTTGTAAGGAGCGCTCTGATTGGCTCAAAGCGAAAATGTTTTAGGTTGATCAACATACTATTCAAAATCATTGCCTGACTGGCCTGTAATGGTATACTCCCAAACATGTTTATACAGTAAAATTCCTATATTAAGACCACCTTTGGAACTGTTTAAAAGTGGTCTTTAAGACCACTTTTGAACAGTCCCAAAGGTGGTCCCTGACCAGGGGACACTGTGTCACAGTGTGCAGAAAACACAAAGAAAGAATAACTGCACCCCTCTAAATAAGTTTTTTAAAGCAGAATTAGTCTTTATTTTAGGCGGTCGTAATAGCAGAACTTGACAGTATTTGTGATTAAAGGTTTGGCAGTATGCCATTACAGGCCAGTCAGGCAATGATTTTGAATGGTAAGCTGATCAATCTTGTAAGTTTTCACTTCGAGCCAATCAAAGTTCTTGTTACATTCGTGGAACTCTCAATCTATGGTGTGTCAGGTTTATTTAGCTGGGGCATTATATTTATCAGTTACCCCCTGTATATATTGCATTGTAACACATTGACCTGATAAAGATATGCTATCTCAGGACAAGTGAGCTTTATCACGTCAACGTGACATTGCAATTTTATAAATGAACCAGAGTACTGCAAAATGACAAAAAATGTTATCGTAACTGGGAAAAATGGCAATATTACTTGAAAAAAAAAATATCATAGGAAAAACAGGGTCAGCTGATACTAAATATATCGCCAACCAGAATGCTTGGACGCACTGAGGACCATTAATAACTGACCGTAAATTGCTAATTTAAGAGTGTACAAGGGGATAAACTGATAAATAGAATACCAGATTCGTGTCATTTGATACCAAGTTTATCAGGCAAGGCTACGAGAACGCTTGTAGAATCGCGAGCTTGCCTGATAAACTTGGTATCAAAAGACACCAACCTGGTATTCTCTATATTTTTATTCAATTGATTTGTTGTCAAGGCAGACGTATTGTAAACCTGCATGTTCATTAACAAGTGTGTCGAATTTATAGTGCTGGTGTATGGAGGGTAAAACCAAGCCTTCGGTGCTAGCCTTGACCCTACTTCTTTTGGTATTCTTGGATAGGCCAGATAATGGTCTTTAATTTGGTAGTGAACTGAAGGACATTTGAATGTTCTAGAAGTCCTGCTAAGTAATCTTATATATAAACCAATTTATAGGTCTCTGCCCATACTGTACAATGCTACTGAATGCAAGATTCTGTTGTGAAGCATCGCCCCCACCCATAGGGGCTCAAAGAAATATATGGGCTGCATGATGCTTCCACGCAGAGCTGAATCCGGCCCGCACACTAGTACTGGTAAACCGCTTAGAGGATCTAAGCCTGTCCAGGAACCGCGGTGCGAGGCGGACCGTCCATGCTAATAAACCCTATTGGTTTCATTGGGTGACAGGGCTTGAGATGTCATTTCATCTCAATGTCGGGTAAAAGTCCCACAAAATTGGAAGCAACGTCTCCAAAATGACCTTTACAGTGTTGACGGGGACATTAAACCTCAAATCAAACAAACAAACTGTTGTGAAGCATTTTTAGCTAAACCCATTTTGTACCGAAAACCAAAAAAAAAAAAAATGTGTAATTGGCAAAAAGTGCAAGCCCTGATCAGAACAACACCCCTAAATTTTGAAATGGACATGCGATATATAAGGAGGAAGATTCCATTTGGTACAAAAAGGGTTACATTGTGTGGAGTCGATCAATGATGATCACAGAGTGTGGTGCTAAAAATAGAGTCAATCAATAGCCCTTACTTGGAATTTCTATAGAAGCTATATGGCAGTTTACTGGTCAGTGGCAGTCAAGTGAACATCAGGGGCCAGTTGCTCAAAACTAACGATGTTGTTAGCTAACGTATCGTTAAAACTTTGATCATTAAATATGGCAAATATGCTGAAATTTTTGCTGAAAAAATGTGAGCAGCTTTTGCGGACGCAAAAGCTGCTCACATTTTTTCAGCAAAAATACCAAAATTTACAATATTGTACTTGCTAGAAGAGTTAACAATATGACCACTTACGAGCTCGTTAAGCTAACGATGCTTTGAACAACTGGCCCCAGAAGTTTAAAAACCTATGTGCTGTTAACCCTTTTGGTACAAAATGGAATCTACCTCCTTATATAAAACATGGAGTCCATTCCAAAATTAAGGGGTGTCAGGTTGTGTTTTCGTCAAAATTTACTTGGAAAACGGCCTAACTTTTCGCAATCAATATTATCAGTATAGGCCGTGATCAGACACCGCATTCTACAGCATCTGATCTGGGCCGGTATTGTTTGCCAATTACCCATTTGGGGGTTTCTGGTACAAAATGGGTTAATTTTGTTTGTTTGTTTGATTTGAGGTTTAACGTCCCCGTCAACACTGTAAAGGTCATTTTGGAGACGTTGCTTCCAATTTTGTGGGACTTTTACCCGACAATGAGATGAAATGACATCTCAAGCCCTGTCGCCCAATGAAACCAATAATAAAATGGGTTAATATGTGTGCATTTCTTTTTCCTGGTTTTTTCATTCAATCCACAAGTAATAAAAATTTAAGACAGTAAAAGGTGAATTAACCCTTATCTTGCTGTTCACGACAACCCCTATCTTTGCAAACAGTGTAGATCCAGATCAGATGGCTTCTGAAGAAGCCATCTGATCAGGATCTACACTGTTTAGCATTCAGTTTATGAATTTGTAGAAATAAATTACATCAAGTAATTTGATTGGTTGATAGACAGAAATGGGTGTGGCTTAAATGAATATTCAGCAAGATAAGGGTTAACAACTTAAATAAACAATGATTATGTCTAAGTACCTATCTTTACTATTTTAGACAGATTAATCTTAAATTCATGGTTTGACACATGTTCTAGCAAAACCACTTCCCATTTCAATGAGTTTAGCATTGAAAAAAAAAAAAAAAAAAAAAGCTAGTTTCATAGCACTCACTGAGCAAATGCATGTGCACAATGTAAGATGTTGGCAATAAAGAGACATCACCTAAATACTCACCTACAACAGGAAGATGATCGGCGTAAACAGTCCCACCTTGCACCATTTTGGATGCAACCACCTCTACTGCCCCCTCAGCTCCCATCCTGTACTCGCCGACATTGTTTGAAATGTCCCACTTGACTCTCAACCAACCATTGGATACATTGTTCTTTAAGGCTATAAAACTCATCACAGTTCCCTTGTTGTTATCACCACCTGAAACACAATCAAAGTACAGTAAACAGGGATTTTCCTACTGCAAATTTGGGTCTGGTAATTGGCCCCTATTTTTCTAATTTAGAGACAGATATTCCCAAATTTTACAACAAATTTCCCAATTTCTGATTTTGTGCTACATTTTGATGAAAATTTCATGAAAGTTGAACCAAAATTGACAAAGTTACAGCTGATTTAAATTCCCAACTTTAAATATTAGTGAGCTATTTTTCCCCTGGACCCTGATCATAAAATGTAGGAAAATCCCTGGTAAATACCTGAAAATATGTCAAAATTAAGGTGTGACAGGTTGTGTTTTCTTCAAAATTCATTTGGAAAATGGCTTAACTTTTCACAAACAGTGTAGGCCCTGATCAGACGCCGCATTCTGCAGTCTCTGATCTGGGCCTGCACTGTTTGCCAGGGTATCCGTTTTGGGGGTCTCCGGTACAAAATGGGTTAAAGCCTCATTAGCTTAATTCACTTCCAGCTCTAGATTTGTATAGCTTGTTTGTTTGATTTGAGGTTTAACGTCCCCGTCAACACTGTAAAGGTCATTTTGGAGACATTGCTTCCAATTTTGTGGGACATTGAGATGAAATGACATCTCAAGCCCTGTCGCCCAATGAAACCAATAGGGTTTATTAGCATGGACGGTCCGCCTCGCACCACGGTTCCTGGACAGGCTTAGATCCTCTAAGCGGTTTACCAGTACTAGTACGGGGGCCAGATTCAGCTCTGCGTGGAAGCATCATGCAGACCATATATTTCTTCAAGCCCCTATGGGCGGGGGCTTCTAGATTTGTATAGCTTTTTTTATAGCTACATAAGACAGCTAACCCTCTTTATACCGACATTTGTTGTAATGTCAAAGCTCGTTATAACGGCAATTTGAATAGAATGACTACATGTCCTTAGCTAAAGGCTTAGCCTTGGTTCCGCGTTGCCTCGGGTTGGAAATAGACAAATCCAGTCCATAGTCATGAAAGGGCCTTGTAATCTAATACTCCAAGAAATAAATGTTTTTTTTTTTTTTTTTTTTTTTTTGGTTTGGGTTTTACGGCCCTTTCAAGATTATTTCACTCATATCGAGCCGAAAGTTAATCAGAGGTGGGCGAAAACCGGAGTACCCGGAGAAAAACCACCTGACCTTCCGTTGCAGAACTTGGCGTCTCACACGTGACCCGAGTGAGGCTCCAACCTACGGCGGTGAGAGACCTAATGACTAAGAGTCAGCGCTCTTATCCACTAGGCCACGGAGGCCCGTTAAGAAATAAATGTTATAGATATTTGTTAGAATCGCCTCACCGAGGCAATTCTAATAAATGTCTGTAACATTTTTTTCTTGGAGTACTAATGGGGTAAAGGCCTTTTATAACCTAACATACTCCTAACTGGGATTCTTTATAATGGCAAATTCTTTATAACGGCACAAATAGGGAACAAAAACTGTTGTTATAACGAGCATCCTCTATATATGCAAATATTGCTTTATCCTGCAGTTCATGACAACCCCTATCTTTGGAAACAGTGTAGATCCAGATCAGATGGCTTCTGAAGAAGCCATCTGATCAGGATCTACACTGTTTGACATTCACTTTATGAATTTGTAGGAACAAATAACTTCAAGTAATCTGATTGGTTCAAAATCAGAAATGGGTGTGGCTTAATTGAATATTCAGCAAGAGCAGGGTTAGCCAGAGTATAGCAATAACTCCTCCTGCGATTGTGTTTACTGTTGTGTTGAGGTTTAAGGACAATGCGTGTCATTTCGAGTTCTTTCTATGATTGTAGAGTCAAGTTAAGGGGAATGGCTACAACTTCAGTGGGAGGTAACTCCTGCAAAAGTTTTTTTGTCTCTCATGTCAATCGGGGTCAACTCTTAAAGGAAAGAATTTGCTCCTAAGGAGCAAATTCTTTCCTTTAAGAGTAGACCCCTTTTCAGAAGGACAGAGCTTATAGAAAAACAAACAGGAAGTCCCAAATGTTGTCTCCCTTTGAAATATTGCCGAAAAACCTGCCAGGTGTTCCCATTCTCCTTAAAACCAAAGCGAGGATAACAAGTAGGTATTTTTCTTTTCTTGTTTGAAACATATTTTGTGTTTTTTTTGTTTGCCTTGAGGTTTAAAGTCCCCATCAACACTTTTTAGGTCATTATCAAGAGGCTGCTTCCTATTTTGTGGGACTTTCACCTGACATTGAGATGAAATGACATCTCAAGCTAGGGTTTAACCCTTGTTCTGCTGAGCCCGGATATGACTTTTCTTTGAAACAATGTAGATCCAGATCAGATGGCTTCTGAAGAAGCCATCTGATCAGGATCTACATTGTTTGTCATTCAGATTGTGAATTTGTTGTAATAATTTGCTACAGTGAATCTGATTGGTTGATAATTGGTGGTGGGTGTGGCTTATATGAATATTCAGCAGGACAAGGGTTAATGAGTGGTCAGACTGGCACCACTTTTCTGGGCAGACTTAGACATTCTAAGCGGTTTCCAGTACTCAAGTTCGGTCTGTTTCAGTATGCAATCCAATCTATTTCTCCAAGCCCCAATGAGCAGGGTGCACCATACGGTGTGGTTACTTGTTAGAATTGCCTCGGTGAGGCAATTCAAAGAAGAACCCACAGCATATGCTATGCTTTTTATCATATGACGTTGAATCTGAGAGTGAAATAACGCCATGTAATAAATTCAGTAATCCACTAGTGGATTAAATATGCAAATTACAAATGTAGTTAGATACTCCCCCGTAACGTTACACATACAACATAATTCACGACCTCACGTTTACTAAAGCTGGAATAGTGACATTTTTGTAAACAAAGCATTTAAAAATGCATTTTTAATGTCATCTGATAAATAGAATCTTGCATTTGGTCTCATGTATTTATGAATTTATTAGACTCGTTGAGGAAAAGGGACAGAATGCTCGGCATTGCCTCGCATTTCGTCCCTTTCCCTTGAATTGTTTAATAAATTCAATAATACTCATGTAAGAGCCTCTGTTTGACAAATAAGAAAAAAATATCTCATAATTATCGCTGTCACTGGTCCTTCAGGGGACTGGGAACACCTTCAGGGGAGGCAACTCCTGCAAAAGTATTTTTGTCTCCCATGTCAATAGAGGTCAACTTTTAAAGGAAAGAATTTGCTCCTGAGGAGCAAATTCTTTCCTTTAAGAGTATACCCCTTTTCAGTGGGACAGGACTTACTGGAAAGTGAACAGAAAGTCCCGAAAGTTGTCTCCCTTTGAAAAATGGTGGAAAAGTCTGCCAGGTGTTCCCATTCCCCTTAAATGGAGCTAAGCAAACATCATCTTACCATCAGTGCCGGTGTAATGCCAGTGTGGTCCTCTGATTACCACGGAGTCTTTGAACACACCAAACAGCTTACAAGACTCAGATGATTGCCTTGATGGCAATGGTACCCTTGAAAAATAAAATCGAATTCCTATGAGTATCAGAATACACATGTTTGTTTGATTTGAGATTTAACGTCCCCGTCAACACTGAAAAGGTCATTTTGGAGACGTTGCTTCCAATTTTGTGGGACTTTTACCCGACATTGAGATGAAATGACATCTCAAGCCCTGTGGCCCAATGAAACCAAAAGGGTTTATTAGCATGGACGGTCCGCCTCGCACCGCGGTTCCTGGACAGGCTTAGATCCTCTAAGCAGTTTACCAGTACTAGTGTGCGGGCCGGATTCAGCTCTGTGTAGAAGCATCATGCAGCCCATATATTTCTTCAAGCCCCTATGGGCGGGGGCCGAGAATGCACATGTAAAGATCAACAAAGGGTGTAAACCCATTTTGTACCCCAAAACCCGAAAAGTGGTACCTTGGCAAACAGAGCATGCCCAGATGAGACGCCGCAGAACGCGGCGTCTCATCAGGGCCTACAATTTTTGCAGGAAGTTCAGCCATTTTCCAAATCAATTTTGAAGATACCACAACATGTCATTCCTTTAATTTAGAAATAGACTCCGGCTTTTTATAAGGAGGAAGATTCCATTTGGTACAAAAAAGGTTCTTTGCAGTGAATTAATTCCTATAACGCTGGTTTGATGAGAAGAAATGTTGTGAAGGAACTCGTTTGTGTGTTTTGCAGGGACAACAAGGATTCTTATCTTAACCCTTAACCTTTGACCTGCTGAATATTTAAATACGCCACACATCACTGATTATGAACCAATCAGATTACTTGATGCAAATTATTGCAACAAATTGATAAACTGAATGGCAAACAATGTAGATCCAGATCAGATGGCTTCCCGCTTCTCCAGAAGCCATCTGACCTGGATCTATATTGTTTGAAAGATAAGACATATCCGGGCTCAGCAGGACGAGGGTTAACCCTTAAAACACCAAGAAAAACCCAGCTGAAAATGTCATCTGTTTATGTCGTCTGCAGCCTCTTTTTGTGAATTATTCAAACATATTTTTGCATGCAGGCAAACAGGGTGGGTCGGGATCTGATCTGGATCCACACTGTTTGCTACAACCATCTAATTTTAAAGTAACCAGCAGACGACAAAGCAGACAGCAATTATTCTGATTGGCATATTCAGGTTAAGGTACATATAAATTCTTCAAGAATCCTCATTATCTTCCTACACAGCTGACATATATTCTCTGCCATTTTTGCAAGGAATATAAGAATCTTACATGAGTGTGAGAGGTGGATGGAAAAGTCTGTCTCTGTCCAGTGTCACAAGGCTTACCAAGTGATGCCAGAGAGTGATTCCGATTGAAGGGATTTTTTGTCCACCCCTCACACCCATGCAGGATTCTTTTTCTTGCATACTTTTCATTTGTGAGTGTGGATTTTTGATAATACAGTCACCTGTTGCCAACGTCTGCCATATTGTCATGACCATGTTGTGATGTTTAGTGACATCACGTAATGCGCTGTGTCGTCAACCTTAATGACGGTGCATATGAGGTCGTAATCAACCAGTGCATTTATCAAACCCGTGAGAATATTCAATTTGGGGTAAGAACACCTGAGTCAGAACAGAATTTCTATCCCAAGCTAAAATTATGGATTTCCTTATCTGGTATGTAAGAAAGATTCATTCACCTTATTCTTCCATAACAAGTCTGTTTTCTGATGTAAATGATAAAACAAAATCTAACATCCCAGGGGCCAGGTGTTCAAAACTAACGACGTCGTTAGTTAATGTATCGTTAAAACTTTTATCATTAAGTATGGCAAATATGCTGAAATTTTTGCTGAAAAAATGTGAGCAGCTTGCGGATGCAAAAGCTGCTCACATTTTTTCAGCAAAAATACCAAATTTTATGATACTGTACTTGCTAGAACAGTTAACAATATGACCACTAACGAGCTTGTTAAGCTAACGATGCTTTGAACAATTGGCCCCTGGCTTTGATACACACTGAAAAATCTAAATCCAAAGTCAACAGATTTTGTCAAAATCCACGGATCAGAAAGTATGGACTTCTAAGTCTTCGTTCCACTATAAATATGCTAAAAATTTTCTTATTATCATTTTATTCATCATTTATTCTGATGGTGTTCTTTTTTCTACAGATACTTTCTGAAGACTTTCTTCCCATCAAGTGAACAAGCCCTTGAAATGAGCACTCCCCTAAACCCCGCTTAGAGAAAACTGGGGTTTACGGGGTATATATCATTTTTCTTCTTTCTACGCCAAAACGTAGGTTGTGGGTACTCGTAAGAGCCACCCCAATGAGGTGGATCTAATGAGCACCCACAACCTATGCTTGCAGTATAAATAAGAACAAGAAACATGGAAATTCCACAAAAACCAGGTTTTCCAAATATTTTACGGTTGTGGAGTTATGCTCAGGAAACAAAAATGAACTGAAGAAATAATTGAAAAATGGACAAGCAGAGTTGTCATTCTTGCATGCTACACTCTGCTCTGATCAGTTCTATAATCCTACCAAGTATCATTAAAATATTTCAAATGGCTGCAAAGTTATGCTCCTGCAACCTAAATGAAGTAAAAATATGGATTAAGGGACATAATTCAAAAATGAAGATAAGCAGGATTGTCACTTTTGCATGAAACACTCCACACTGACTGGTTCTATAATCCTACCAAGTATCATTAAAATATTTCAAATGGTTGCAGAGTTATGATTCGGAAACAAAAATTAAGTAAAATATGGATCAGAAGACATAATTTGAAAGCGCACACATGCAGGGTTGTCATTCTTGCATGTGACACTCTGCACTGACTGGTTCTATAATCCTACCAAGTATCATTTAAATATTTCAAACAATTGCAGAGTTATGCTCCGTAAACAAAAATGAAGCAAAAATAAAGATCAGGGGACATAATTCTAAAAGGAAGACAAAAAGAGTTGTCATTCTTGCATGGAACACTTCGCACTGACCTGTTCTATAATTCTACCAAGTATTATTGTATTATTAAAATATTTCAAACAGTTGTGGGGTTATGCTCCAAAAACAAAACAATAAGTAAAAATATGGATCAGGGAATATAATTCAAAAAGGAAGACTAGCGGAGTTGTCAGTCTTGCACGCAACACTGCAAACTGACATGTTCTATAATCCTACCAAGTATCATTAAAAATTATTAAACGGTTGTGGATTTATGCTTGGGAAACAAAATGTTGATGCCCTGCCGCCTGACAATCGCTCGTCCCCTGACCTACATTATTCTAATAACCAGAGTTTGCTGCTGGAAAACCTGGTTAAAAAAAGCACGGATTTTCATCAGAAAATAATGTCATTTTGGAGCTGTGAAAAAATGCACAAAGAATGCACTATGTCACAGAGGTGTGTTTTTGTAATGCAATGTTCTGATTTTTTTTTGTGTGTAGGCATGTTACATCACTTGCCAACAGGGATTTTCTGACACCATGTTTAAGCTACTCCACACAATGTGCTACTGGTACACAGAATTTGCTAACAATACTTTGACAGAGCAGGAAAGAAAAGGTTCTAACACATACTGATATGCATAAACATCTTTATAACATATATTATAGCATGGCTTTGGAAATAAACATGTTTTAAAGGTGGATGACAAAAAATGTTTAGATTTATATAACAAGAGCTCCGCAAGCGGGACATTATAAGCCCGAGGCAATTAGTAAGATGGAGCATATATATACTGACTGTTGAACAAGTTTGGGTTTGTGGAATGTAACCAAGGAACAATATGTGCTCCATATATTCTTACCTGGCACTATTAATAACCCTCAATGGCTCAACCTCCTGTCTCTAACAAATTGTCATGGTCGGTAATATTTGGTGGACCATAACCTCAAAATAGTACATGTATATAACTCTGGCAATAAGTGGTGGACTGTAACCTTGAACTAATATGCACTGCTCCACATCATAGTCCAACTATGTGTAAAGTTTCAGCTTCATCAGATGTAAAATGTGGAGCATTATCCGGAAACAAAACAGGTTTAGAAAAATATGTGAAAGGGGAATAACTCTGGTAATATTTGGCGGACCGTAACCTCAAAATAATATGCACTGTTCCACATCCTGGTCTTACTATATGTAAAGTTTCAGCTTCATCAGATGTAAAATGTAAGAGGAGTTATCCAGAAACAGAATGTTTAGAAAAATCTGTGAAAGGGATATAACTCTGGCAATATTTGGCAGACCCTAACCTCAAAATAATTGCACTGTTCCATATCATGATCTTACTGTATGTAAAGTTTCAACATCATCGGATCTAAAATGTAGGAGTTCTCTGAAAACAAAATGTTTACAGAATTTTTCAAAGGGGCATAACTCTATTATCATTTGGTGGACCATAACCTCGAAACAATATGGGCTGCCAAACATCATGGTTTAATTATATATGAAGATTCAGCTAAATCGGATGTAAAATGGAGGAGTCATCCGGAAATGAAAAGTTTACAAAAAATTTCAAAAGGGCATTACTCTATTATTATTTGGTGGACCAAACCATTGAAACAATATGCGCTGCCTCACATCATGGTATAACTATGGATGAAGCTTCAGCCTGATCGGATGTAAACTGTAGGAGGAGTTATCTCGAAACAAAAAGTTTACAAAAAATTTCAAAGGGGCATAACTCTATTAATATTTGGTGGACTGTAACCTGGAAACAATATGCACTGTCCCACATCATGGTCTAACTATGTATAAAGTTTCAGCTTGATGGGATGTAAACTGTAGGAGGAGTTATCTGAAAACGAACAGTTTACAAAAAATTTCGAAGAGGCATAACTCTATTATTATTTGGTGGACTGTAACCTCTAAACAATATGCACTGCCCAACATCATGGTCTAACTATGTATGAAGTTTCAGCTTGATCGGATGTATATTGTAGGAGGAGTTATCCGGAAACGAAAAGTTCACAAAAAATTTCAAAGGGGCATAGCTCTATTAATATTTGGTGGACCGTAACCTCCAAACAATATGCGCTGCCCCACATCATGGTCTAACTTGGTATGAAGTTTCAGCTTGATCGGATGTAAACTGTAGGAGGAGTTATCCGATAAATGAAAAGTTAACAGATGGACGGACAGACGGATGCCCAGACAGACTGACGGACAGACGGACGCCGGGGTATAACATAATACGACCCTTTTTCAAACAGGCATATAAAAATGACTTTGTTTAGGTTATATAGGAAAATGGCCATAAATGTCCATTCTTCTGTCGAACTCAATGTTGAGTTCGACTGGGACCCAGACCACCTGTCTGATGAACCACCAGTGGAAGGGCAACCCATCCCATTCACTATTGATATGGTTAAGAAGGCTATCTCTCAGATGAAGACTGGCAAAGCACCGGGCCCCTCTGGCATAGTGGTGGAGATGATAAGAGCTGCAGGTGATGCGGGTGCCTCGCTGATCCGTGACCTTGCAGCTGCAATCATCCGTGATGGGAAGGTACCCCCTGACTGGGAACAGAATTTCATTGTCTGTCTCTACAAGGGCAAGGGCGATGCATTGGAACGGGGCAACTACCGTGGTCTCAAGCTGACAGAACAGGTCATGAAATTCCTGGAGAGAATTGTGGATGGCCTCATTAGGCAGTTGGCGTCCATCGACGATTCCCAGTTTGGCTTCGTCCCAGGAAGAGGCACAACAGACGCAATTTTTGTTGTACGGCAGCTGCAAGAGAAGTATCTGGCGGCCAACAGGAGACTCTACATGGCTTTTGTAGACCTGGAGAAGGCATTTGACCGAGTGCCTCGGAAAGTCATCTGGTGGGCACTGAGAAATTTTGGAGTGGACAAGTGGATTGTGAAACTGGTCCAAGGGATGTATGCTAATGCTCGGAACCCTGTCCACGTTGGTGATGGTTACAGTGAAGAATTCGAGGTGAAGGTGGGTGTTCATCAAGGCTCTGTTCTCAGCCCACTGCTTTTCATCATTGTGCTTTAAGCCTTGTCATGCGAGTTCCGCTCTGGAGTCCCCTGGGAGGACCGGTATGCTGACGACCTTGTCATCATAACTGAATCCCTTGAGGAATGTGTCAGGAGGCTCTTAACTTGGAAAGACGCAATGGAGGCAAAAGGGCTGAGAGTGAATGCAGGAAAGACAACGATCCTGAACTGTGGTACAGGTCTGGACCTCTTGCAGAGTACAGGCCAGTTCCAATGTGCTGTATGTCGCACTGGAGTGGGCAGCAACAGTTCTTGTGTAATGGCTGCAAGATCTGGGTGCACAAGAAATGCAGTGGGCTCAAACGCCTGATAGAGGACCCTGATTACAGGTGTACACGGTGCCAAGGAACTGCACGCCCCTTAAATGGCAGACCACAGAGGGAAGTCCACGTCGGATCCGACAAGCTGGAGGTTGTAGCTTCCTTTTGCTACCTTAGTGATATGCTCTCTGCAGCGGGTGGTTGCGACCTTTCAACTACAACACGTGTGAAAACAGCCTGGAAGAAATTCAAGGAGTTGCTACCATTTCTCTCTTCCTGCAACCTCTCGTTCAAGACACGTGGCCGTGTGTATAGCTCTTGTATGCGGAGCGCAATGCTCCATGCCAGTGAGACATGGCCATTGACAAAGCCAAACCTCCAACGTCTACAGCGAAATGACAGGGCAATGATCAGACAGATCTGCAATGTCAAGCCACAGGACACTGTCATCATCAGGTCCAGTGACTTACTTGAGCGTCTTGGCATTGAGGACCTGGACCTCATCCTGAAAGAGAGAAGGCTTCGTTGGTATGGACATGTGGAACGCTCCAACAGTGCAGTCAAGACTGCCTGTGACATACAGGTAGGTGGAAAGCGGGGGCCAGGAAGGCCAAGATGATCTGGAACCAGCTAACAGAAAGAAATTGCAGAGAATGGAAGTTCTCTGCTATCGATCCTCATGATAGACAAGCCTGGAGATCTGGTGTAAGATCTGCCATGCATGCAGCAAGCAAGCTACCTGCAGGGGGCCCACTTATGTGGACGTTGCCGCTGTACCTGCATGTTAATAAAAAATCTGTTGATGATGATCTTCTGTATAATTTGAACATTTTTGTTTGGATATAACATGACTCTTAAACTAGCATGATTTTTGCTTTGATCCCAAAAAACAGAGTAAGACTAGAATTGTTTTCTAAGAAAACAGATGTCCCCCACCACACTCATTATTTCAAATTCTGCTTTTACCCTTTACTTTTACTTTTTCAGCCCTGTGACCTTGAAAATTAGGTCAAAGGTCACCAAAATCTAATCAGTTCTTAAGATCTGCCCACTGATATAATGTACCTAGTTTGAACCAAATCCATCCACTGGTTCAGGAGATAGAGTGCAGACAAGGCAATTTTCAACAGTCTAAGTCCCGTGGTGACCTTGAAAATTAGGTCAAGGTCACCAACATCTAATCAGTTCTTAAGACTAGCCCACTGATATAATGTACCAAGTTTGATCAAAATTCATCCACTGGTTCAGGAGAAAGAGTGAAGACAAGCCAATTTTTTTTAAAAGTCTAACTCCCGTTGTGACCTTGAAAATTAGGTCAAGGTCACCAAAAGCTAATCAGTTCTTAAGACCATCCCACTGATATAATGTATCAAGTATGAACCAAATCCTTCCATTGGTTCAGGAGTTAGAGTGCAGTCAAGCTTTTTGGTCTAAAATTTGACAATGGTTTCCACCCTGTGACCTTGAAAATTAGGTCAAGGTCACCAAAATCTAATCAGTACTTTTCCCCCTCCCAATGGTGTATCTGTGTAAGTTTAATCAAAATCCATCCATCCATTCAGGAGATAGAGTGCAGACAAGAGGCAACGCCGACGCCGACAGGATCCGCACCAAAACCAATATGTCCCCCTCCCTTTCGGGTGGGGGGACATAACAAGAGGGCCCAGAGGGCCCTGGTTCGCTCACCTGATCCAAAGCATAACAAGTGGGCCCCGGGCAGGGTCAATTTTGGCCCCAGGGCTAAAATTTGAACAATCTTGGTAGAGGTCCACAAGATGAAGCTTCATATCGAATATGAAAGACCTGGGCTTTCTGGTTTCAGAGAAAAAGATTTTAAAGGCTTACCCTGCATATAGAAGTCTATGTAAAACAAGATTTTCCCTATATAAGTCTATGTTAAACGAAAGGGCCCCGGAGTGGGGGCATTTTTGGCCCCAGTGCTATAATTTGAACAATCTTGGTAGAGGTCCACTAGCTGAAGCTTCATAACAAATATCAAAGACCTAAGCCTTGTGTTTCAGAGAAGATGATTTTTAAAGATTTTCCCTCTAATAAGTCTATGTAAAACCAAAGGGCCACATGGCGGGGGCATTTTTGGTCTCAGGGCTATAATTTGAACAATCTTTATAGAGGTCCACAAGCAGAAGCATCATAACAAATATCGAAGACCTAAGCCTTGTGGTTTCAGAGAAGAAGATTTTTCAAGATTTTCCCTATATAAGCCTTTGTAAAACAAAAGGACCCTGGTGCGGGGGCATTTTTGGCCCCAGCACTATAATTTGAACAATCTTGGTAGGGGTCTACTAGATGAAGCTTCATACCAAATATCAAAGACCTGGGCCTTGAGGTTTCAGAGAAAAAGATTTTTCAAGATTTTCCCTATATAAGCCCATGTAAAACCAAAGGGCCCCCGTGCGGGGGGCATTTTTAGCTCCATCACTATAATTTGAACAATCTTGGTAGGGGTCCACTAGATGAAGCTTCATTCCAAATATCAAAGACCTGGGCCTTGCAGTTTCAGAGAAGAAGATTTTTAAAGATTTTCCCTATATAAGCCTATGTAAAACAAAAGGGCCCTGGTGCGGGGGCATTTTTAGCCCCAGCACTATAATTTGAACAATCTTGGTAGGGGTCCACTTGATGAAGCTTCATACCAAATATCAAAGACCTGGGCCTAGCGGTTTCAGAGAAGAAGATTTTTCAAGATTTTCCCTATATAAGCCCTTGTAAAACCAAAGGGCCCCCGTGCGGGGGCATTTTTAGCTTCAGCACTATAATTTGAACAATCTTGGTAGGGGTCCACTAGATAAAGCTTAATACCTAATATCAAAGACCTGGGCCTTGCGGTTTCAGAGAAGAGAAGATTTTTAAAGATTTTCCCTATATAAGTAAGTCTATGTAATACCAAAGGGCCCCCGTGCGGGGGCATTTTTGGCCCCAGCACTATAATTTGAACAATTTTGGTAGGGGTCCACTAGATGAACCTTCATACCAAATATCAAAGACCTGGGCCTTGCGGTTTCAGAGAAGAAGATTTTTCAAGATTTTCCCTATATAAGCCCATGTAAAACCAAAGGGCCCCCGTGTGGGGGCATTTTTAGCTCCAGCACTATAATTTGAACAATCTTGGTAGGGGTCCACTAGATGAAGTTTCATACCAAATATCAAAGATCTGGGCCTTGCAGTTTCAGAGAAGAAGATTTTTAAAGATTTTCCCTATATAAGCCAATGTAAAACCAAAGGGCCCCTGTGCGGGGGCATTTTTGGCCCCAGCACTATAATTTGAACAATCTTGGTAGGGGTCCACTAGATGAAGCGTCATACCAAATATCAAAGACCTTGGCCTTGCGGTTTCAGAGAAGAAGATTTTTTAAGTTTTCGGTGAAAAAAATCTATTTTTGGCTACTGTGACCTATATGTGCAACGGACCGGAACTATTTGAACAACTTTGAAAGGGGACCACCTAAGGATCATTCCTGTGAAGTTTGGTCAAAATCCTATCAGTGGTTTAGGAGGAGATGTCGTTTGAAGAAAAGTTTACGGACGCACGCACGGACGCACGCACGCACGGACGCACGACGGACGACGGACAAAAAGTGATCCCAAAAGCTCACCTTGTCACTACGTGACAGGTGAGCTAAAAAGGATTATATCGTACTTACGATGATGATTTCTCTGTATCAAATCTTGCAAATGTGTGTGATCTGTCATGTTTATCCGCCATGTAGCACTTTGTACAAAGATCGATGTCCCCTGGGCAGGTTGTACAATGGTATCGTATACCACAAATAGGCTTCCGCTTGCACCCAGCACATGCTTTGTTCTTGTGTTCTACACCTTAATAATAAACAAACTGTTTAAGGGGAATGGGAACACTTGGCAGATTTTTTTGCCATTTTTTCAAAGGCAGACAACTTTTCGGGCTTCCTGTTTGCTTTTCTATAGGAGCTGTCCAACCAAAAAAGGGGTCTACTCCTAAAGGAAAGAATTTGCTCCTCAGGAGCAGTTAAAAGCTTTAAGAGTTGACCCCTCTTGACATGGGAGACAAAAATACTTTTGCTGGAGTTGCCTCCCCTGAAGGAGTTCCCATTCCCCTTAATTACATTAACTAATTTGTGTAATGACCCCACTTTTTATGGAGAAAAGTGTAATTGACAAAAGTACCATATAAATATGGTAAAATTCCGCTACTAAGACCAGCTACAATTGAGACCAATTCTGGTTTTAACCCTTATCTTGCTGTTCACGACAACCGCTACCATTGCAAACAGTGTAGATCCAGATCAGATGGCTTCTGAAGAAGCCATCTGATCAGGATCTACACTGTTTGGCATTCAGTTTATGAATTTGTAGCAATAAATAACATCAAGTAATTTGATTGGTTGATAGACAGAAATGGGTGTGGCTCAAATGAATATTCAGCAAGATAAGGGTTAAAAGTCAGAGCTGTTCTTTCATTGTGTTTTCTACACCACCATCCTTTGGTGTTAAAGACCACTTTTGAACAGTCCCAAAGGTGGTCTCAATATAGGAATTTTACTGTACATACATTCTTTCATGAAGAATGATCATGGAATCTTTCCTAAAGGCATTCTCTCCTTTTCGCTTATTCAAGAAGGGAAGTTGTCTTTGTGTGTTTGATTTGAGGTTTAACATCCATGTCAACACTACTAGTATTTAAGTCATTTAAGAGATGTTGCTTCCAATTTTGTGGGACTGTTACCCAACACTGAGCTGAACCGACATCTCAAGCCCTGCCGCCCAATGAAACCAATAGGGTTTTATGCATGGGCTGTCCGACTCGCACCACTTTGCCTTGGCAGGCTTTGTCCTTTAAAGCGGTTTACCTTTACTCATGTGTGGTCAATTTCTGCTCTTCATTCTATTTATCATATGATGTTTAAAGCACATTTCATTCACGATTGTTTACAATAATGTCTACATTCCGCCATTAGTAAACGCGACGTCGTTAAGGACGTCGTACAGACGTCGTTAAGGACGTCGTACATGTAACGTTACGGGACACATCTAGCTAATTTGCATAATTAATCCACTAGTGGATTATCGAAAATATTACATGGCGTTATTACACTCTCAGACGCGACGTCATAAGATAAAAAGTATTTTGCATTACTTTTCAGCAAAAATAAGGCTTGACATCACATGTGAATTTTCTGCTAGGCAAACAATTCACATGAAATTTTTCTTTGAAAAATAATGAAAAGAAATTAAAATGTCATTTGCTCTAGAATTTTCTCCATTTCTAGAAGGGTTAGCATGCATTTAAAAAATTTAAACGGTTTCGCAGACATTCAGTACATCAAGTTGATCATGCTCAGGGCATAAAACCAATTCATCCAGTGTACATTGTCATTACGCAAACACGCCTATACAAATACATTGCCACCTTTATCGCCGAAAAAATGAAAATTTTATATTGAAAAATTGTGATATTTTTCCTAGAGCAGAAATAAGAAAAATAAGGTATACCCCTATACCATTTATGGTCATTTTTCTATATAATCTATACATTTTTGGGATCCATCTTGAAACCGTGTTATATCCAAAACAGTGTTATAATGAACCGTGTTAACGAGGTTGTGGTGTATATCTAAACTAGACCAAAAAGGAAACAGCCAAAAGCACAAAATGGTCAATTGTCTATCCAAAACCAAAAATATGTGATACACACACTCAAAGACAAACCATAACAAAATTAAACTGCGACAGAAGAACTGCCTTGGAATGAATTCCACTGGGGGGCTTAAATAGATTTTACGCGGCCACAATCCCCACCCTTACTTCTGCCCCATTTTAGACAAATAACTCATCAGTGCAACATCTCTGAGAACACAAAAATCAAACAACCACAGAGATGAACAAGATGTGTTTGTGAAACACTAACATGTCCCCGGGCATGGTCACAGTTCAAAGTCAAGGTAACAGGTCAAAATTTGAGTGGGAAGCCCTTGGCACAAGGAACTTACATGTCAAATATGAAGACTCTATCTTAAACTGTTCGAAAATTATGAACAATAATATGATAAAGTAGGTCTTAGGTCAAGGTCACAGGTCAAAAATTTTTGCATGAATGTAAAGCTCTTGTCACAAGGAACCTACATGCCAAATATGAAGGCTCTATCTTAACCGATTCAGATGTTATGAACAATTTTATTTGTTCTTTTAAGTAGGTCAAAGGTCAAGGCCATGGTCAAAATATTTTGCATGAATGTAAAGCTCTTATCACAAGGAACGTACATGCCAAATATGAAGGCTCTATCCTAAACGGTTCAAAAGTTATGACCAAAATGTTAATTTTTTTCTTTTAATTAGGTCAAAGGTCAAGGTCACAGATCAATTTTTTTTTTTGCATGAATGTAAAAGCTCTTGTTACAAGGAATGTACATGCAAAATATGCAGGCTGTATCTCAAACGGTTCAAAAGATATGACCAATGTTAACTTTTTTCTTTTATGTAGGTCAAAGGTCAAGGTCACAGATCAAATTTTTTTTGCATGAATGTAAAAGCTCTTGTTACAAGGAACCTACATGCGAAATATGAAGGCTGTATCTCAAACGGTTCAAAAGATATGACCAATGTTAACTTTTTTTTTATGTAGGTCAAAGGTCAAGGTTACAGATCAAAATTTTTTTGTGTGAATGTAAAGATTTTTGTCACAAGGAACCTACATGCGAAGTATGAAGGCTGTATCTTAAATGGTTCAAAAGTTATGACCAAAATGTTATATCTTTATTTTAAATACGTCAAAGGTCACGGTGAAGGTCACAGTTCAAAATTTTTTGTTATGAATGTAAAGCTTTTGTCACAAGGAACATACAAGCCAAATATGAAGGCTGTATCTCAATAGTAAGTCAAAGATCAAGGTCAAGGTCACAGGTCAAATTTTTTTGCATGAATGTGAAGCTCTTGTCACAAGGTACCTTCATGCCAAATATGAATACTCTACCTCCAACTGTTCAAACGTTATGACCAACGTTAAAGTTGTCCACATACAAACCAACCAACAAACAAACAAACAAACAGACAGGGCAAAACCAATATGTCTCTGCTATGGCTACCGGTGACAAAAAAATGGTGAGGACTCGACAGCAAGAAACCGCTGAAGTGCTGGGACAAAAGAAAAACAACAGCTAGACTCTGATGGGCCCAACAAGATAAGCCTATTTTCCGTTCTAATAGGCTATTTTTGATGGAAAATTCTGTTAGAAAACAGTGCAAGCCCTGATCAGATGCCACATTCTGCGGCATCTGATCTGGGGCTGCACTGTTTGCCAAGGTCCCCCTATAGGGGTTTCCCACATGCAATGGGTTAGCAACATTTTTGCTACAGATTGTTGTACCAGGTATCTTACTGAATTTTCAGGTAGCAAATTTTGTCACTGCTAATTTTGAACCCTCTACAAAAATGTTCTTACATGTATATCATAGGCTCTTAAATCATAATGTCAATTTTGAACCATGTACAAAAATGTTCTTACCAACTTGTTGTATATCATAGGCTCTTAAATCATAATGTCAATTTTGAACCCTGTCCAAAATGTTCTTACCGACTTGTTGTATATCATAGACTCAAATCATAATGTCAATTTTGAACCCTGTACAAAAATTTTCTTACCAACTTGTATATCATAGGCTCTTAAGCCTTGTCCTGCTGAGCCTGGATGTCTTATCTTTCAAACAATGTAGATCCAGATAAGATGGCTTCTGAAGAAGCCATCTCCATCTGATCAGGATCATCATTGTTTGTCATTCAGTTTATGAATCTGCTGCAATGATTTGCATCAAGAAATCTGATTAGTTGATAATCAGTAGTGGGTCTGGCATATTTAAATATTTAGCAGCACAAGGGTTAAATTATGTCTATTTTGAACCCTGTACAAAAATGTTCTTACCCACTTGCTGTATATAATGCTCTTAACCCTTGTTCTGCTGAGCCCGGATATGCCTTTTCTTTGAAACAATGTAGATCCAGATCAGATGGCTTCTGAAGAAGCCATCTGATCAGGATCTACATTGTTTGCCATTCAGATTGTGAATTTGTTGCAATAATTTGCTACAGGTAATCTGATTGGTTGATAATCGGTAGTGGGTGTGGCATATATGAATATTCAGCAGGACAAGGGTTAAATCATAATGACAATTTTGGACCCTGTGTAACAAAAATGTTCTTACCCACTTGCTGTATATCATAGGCTCTTAAATCATAATGTCCGGTGTACCCAGATCTGTAGCTTCTCTCTAGCCCATTATCCCAAACAACATTTACTTTGTTATCTCCTGCCTGTTTCGGTACATAACTCAGTGTGCCAAGTTCTAGGCGACTAAGGTCTCGAATGGTGGCATTATAGTCGGGGCCTCGAACCACCCGGACTCCTGGACGCATCCATTCAGGCCACTGGGCCATGCTGGAATTCTGCCAAAAATAAAAGGAAATGAACTATGAAAATAGGTCTGGTCTGTAGGTTATAAAACTTTCTTTGACGCTCAACTCACGATTGCATGAAATTTGTCCTGCTCATAAATTTTTAATTCCAACAATAGTTGGTGCTGGAAAAACAATGTACTTGCTGATTTGAGCAGGAAAATTGTCGTATTTGTTAGCATTTTGATACTCATGAGCACCACTTTTCATGCCCAGTTGAGGTGGACATGGCAGCTTCCTTTCTCATGTGGTCTGGATCACTTGAAGAAGTTTTCTCTCATTCCACCATTGCCAGGAGGCTCCATAAGACATGTAATTGGAATTTGTTTTGTTTGTTTGTTTGTTTGTTTGATTAGAGGTTTGACATCCCCATCAACACTGTAAAGGTCATTTTGGAGACGTTGCTTCCATTTTTGTAGGACTTTTATCCGACATTGAGATGAAATGATATCTCAAGCCCAGCCGCCCAATGAAACCAATAGGGTTTATAAGCATGGACGGTCCGACTCGCACTGCTTTGCCTGGGCAGGCTTAGATCCTCTAAGCGGTTTACCAAAACCCAAATGCGGTGGGTTTCAGCTCTGCGTGGAAGCATCATGCAGCCCATCTATTTCTTCAAGCCCTAAAGGGCGGGGGCCGTAATTACAATTTGCCCACCAGATAATGAGATTCAGAGTTGTTTGAAACTAGAGGAACTATCTGGCACATCTCTCCTCCTGGTGTGCAATTATGGCAAGTATCAATCATCATGATAGACAAGCCTGGAGATCTGGGCCCAGTTGTTCAAAGCATCGTTAGCTTAACGAGCTCGTTAGTGGTCATATTCTTAACTGTTCTAGCAAGTTTAATATTTAAATTTTTGGTATTTTTGCTGAAAAAATGTGAGCAGCTTTTGCGAATGCAAAAGCTGCTCACATTTTTTCAGCAAAAATATTAGCATATTTGCCATAATAACTGATAAAACTTTTAACGATACGTTAACTAATGACGTCGTTAGTTTTGAACAACTGGCCCCTGGTGTAAGATCTGCCATGCGTGGACAAGCCAGCTACCTGGAAGGGGGCCCACTTATGTGGATGCTGCCCCTGTACCTGCACGTTAATCAAAATTCCGTTGATGATGATGATGATGATCAACTGAATCTGACTGATAGTGAAGGAGTTCAGCAGACAAGGTTTTTAGCACATTTTTAAGCAAATCAAGGGCCATAACTCTGTAATTATGGGACAAACTTAAGTGAAATTTGTGTCTTGCACATCTACCCCTCCTGGTGAACAATTATGGCAAGTATCAACTGAATCCGACTGATAGTGAAGGAGGAGTTGAGCGGACAAGGTTTTTTAGCACATTTTTTAGCAAATCAAGGGCCATAACTCCGTAATTATGGGACAAACTTTAGTGAAATTTAAGTCTTGCACATCTACTCCTCCTGGTGAAAAACTATGGCAAGTATCATTTGAATCCGACTCATAGTGAAGGAGGAGTTGAGTGGACAATATTTTTGCAGACAGACTGCACGACAAAATTTTGCAGACAGACCCCCTGACCGAAAACAAACCAACCAACAGGCTGATTCCAGTATACCCCCTTCAAACTACGTTTGCGGGGTTATAAATAGTGGCTGGATGGATGGAACATCAGATGGCATAGCCTGATCACAACATAAGTCCTCTTTGATTCTTTGGCTGAGAGGAGCTATAAATTGGGGCTCTGAAACCTGCAACTCTTACAGCCTTCAGGCCAAGCAAAACATTTACCATATACAAAATACTTTGTATTGGAAAAGAAGCTTCACCCTTTAAATAAGACGACGAGAAAAACTACATGTACACCTGAAAATGTTTTGTGCTTATGTCCTCTGCTGAATTTTTTAAACTTTTAAAAAAAATTTTGCATACAGGCAAACAGTGTGGGCCAGAGATGGTGATCTGGTTCCACACTGTTTGCAAAAATTTACTTTATGGCAAAGCAGAAGACAAATCTTGTAATTGGCATTTTATGGGTTAAAATCATGAAGAACAGGTGTTTTTATGGTTAAAACCAATGTATTAACTGTGATTATTTTTGTGCTTTTTTCAATGAGAATCTCTCCCCAGTTGATTACATAACCCTACATCAACACAGCCCCAAATAAAACTGCAAGCCATGCAACATGCCCCGCCACTGCACTTATATCAAAAGCAAGTGACATATGTGTATCAAATATGAAATCCAAGGGCAGCTGCATCATGGTCTTGTTTTAAACATTATAATATTGACGCATATACATGTAATAATGTTTAAGGTTCAATCCATTTAATCATACAATTTAAACCATAGAAAAATTTCTGATGCAAAGTTAGGCTAATAACTATTAAATATAAAGAAATTAAATGTAAGAAATAGGAGAAATCTTATGACAAAAAAGGATTGGCAGAGATGCGCACACATCTGTATACATTTTTGTAGTATTTGGGCTTAAAAAAAGTAGAAGTTAAAAATGCAAAAAGGTGATAAATTAGAATTTCATGTTTCTGGAAATAACAATATGCATATCTTCAGACCATTCTACAAAGGCCTGAGAAGTTTCAGAAGGATTCTGAAGGAGGAGTTGCGCATGCACCTGTATACATTTCTGTAGTATTAGGGCTCGAAAAAAGTCTAAGTTAAAAGTGCAAAAATGTAATAAAAATAATTTCAGGACTCTGAAAAAACAATATGCATATCTTCAGACCATGCTAAAAGCATTTGTAGAGTTTCAAAAGGATTCCAAAAAACTGTAGGAGTTGCGCACAGCAGGCATTTTCTGTAATCGAGGGGACATAACTCCCTGAAATACAGGCTGACCTCACCAATTTTTTAACTCAGCCGAGGTTTTATCAGTTACTTACTCACATGTAAGATTCAAGATGATCCGATGAAAACTGAAGGGGGCTTTGGTGATGACAAGTTCAAAAATAGGCATTTTAAGCAGTAAAAGGGACACAATTCTATGTTAAATAAGCCAACCTCGTCAGTTTTTGAACACATCTGAGCTTTTATCCCTGACTTACTTGTTTGTAAGTTTCAAGAAGATCCAATCAAAAATGAAGGGGCTAAGGTGATGACAAGGTCAAAACTAAGCATATTCAGCAAAGTAGGGGACATAACTCCATGAGTAATCGACCTACATCCCTAATTTTCAAACTCATCCAAGCTTTTAACCCCAACTTCTTTGTATATAAGTTTCAGGAAGATCTGATCAAAACTGAAGGGGCTATGGTGATGACAAGGTCAAAAATAGGCATTTTCTATAATCAACTATAATCAAGGGGGACATAACTCTCCGAAAAAAAGGCCGACCTCACCATTTTTTTTAACTCAGCCAAGGTTTTATCCCTTACTTTCTAACATGTAAGTTACAAAAAGATCCGATAAAAACTGAAGGGGCTATGGTGATGACAACGTCAAAGATAGGCATTTTCAGCAGTAAAGTGGATGTAACTCTACAATAGATGAGCCAACCTCATCAGTTTTTTAAATCATCCAAGCTTTTATCCCTTACCGGTACTTACTTGTAAGTTTCAAGAAGATCCGATCAAAACTGAAGGGGCTACGGTCATGACAAGGTCAAAAATAAGCATTTTCAGCAAAAGAGGCGACATTACTCTGTCAGTAATCGCCCCCACATCGCTATTTTGCAAACTCATCCAAACTTTTAACCTGAACTTACTTGTACTTAGGTTTCAGGAAGTTCCACTCAAAACTGAAGGGGCTACGTAGATGACAATGTCAAAAATCGGCATTTTCAGCAATCAAAGGGATGTAATTCTATGATAAATGGGCCAACTTGGCTGGTTTTCGAACTCATCCAAGTTTTTATTCCAAGCCACCTTACTTATAAATTGCAGAAAGATCCGATCAAAACTGAAGGGGCTACGGTAATGACCAGGTCAAAAATCGGCATTTTCAGCAATCAAAGGGATGTAGCTCTATAATAAATGGGCCGACTTGGCCAGTTTTCAAACTCATCCAAGCTTTTATCTCCAGCCACCATACATATAGATAAGAAAGATCTGATCAAAACTGAAGGGGCTACGGTGATGACAAGGTCACAAATCGGCATTTTTAGCAATCAAAGGGATGTAACTCTATGATAAATGGGCCGACTTGGCCGGTTTTCGAGCTCATCCCTAGTTTTATTCCCAGCCACCTTACATACAAGTTTCAGAAAGATCCAATCAAAACTGAAGAGGCTATGGTGTTGACAAGGTCAAAAATCGGCATTTTCAGCAATCAAAGGGACATAACTCTATGATAAATGGGCCAACTTGGCCCTTATTCACACTCCTCTGAGTTTTTATCCCCAGCTACCTTACATATAAGTTTCAGACAGATCCGATCAAAACTGAAGGGGCTACAGTGATGACAAGGTCAAAAATCAGTATTTTCAGCAATCAAAGGGACGTTAACTCTAAAATAAATGGGCCGACTTGGCGGGTTTTCAACTCATCCAAGTTTTTATCCCCAGCCACCTTACATATAAGTTTCAGATAGATCTGATCAAAACTGAAGGGGCTACAGTGATGACAAGGTCAAAAATCGGCATTTTCAGCAATCAAAGGGATGTTACTCTTTGATAAATGGACCGACTTGGGCGGTTTTCAAACTCGTCTGAGTTTTTATCCCAAGCTCCCTTTCATATAAGTTTCAGATAGATCCAATCAAAACTGAAGGGGCTACAGTGATGACAAGGTCCAAAATCAGCATTTTCAGCAATCAAAGGGATGTAACTCTATGGTAAATGGGCTGACTAGGCTGGTTTTCGAACTCATCCGAGGTTTTATCCTCAGCCACCTAACATATAAGTTTCAGAAAGATCCTATCAAAACTGAAGGGGGCTACAGTGATGACAAGGTCAAATATCTGCATTTTCAGCAATCAAAGTGATGTAACTCTATGATTATTGATAAATGGGCCGACTTAGCCGGTTTTTGTACTCATCTGAGTTTTTATCCCCAGCCATCTTAAATAAATGTATAAGTTTCAGAAAGATCCGATCAAAACTGAAGGGGCTACGGTGATGACAAGGTCAAAAATCGGCATTTTTAGCAATCAAAGGGATGTTACTCTATGATAAATGGGCCAACTTGGCCAGTTTTCGAACTCATCCAAGTTTTTATCCCCAGCCACCTTACATATAATTTCCGAAAGATCAGAATGACTGATGAGCAGTTATACTATAAGCTCCCCTGGAGTCTTCGGCCCAGGTGAGCTAACAAAGAAATAAAGAGATAACACTGCAAAATGACAGTCCTAAGTAATTGCCAACATGCTTGGCAAGGGCATGGCAATGGCATATTTAAGTGGTGATGCCCATGCATGCGAATTGTGCGCTTCCCTGTTTCACGGACATATTTTTGGATTTTTTGGAATTATTAGGAATATCCTGGATGTGTGTTTAGTTATTAACTTAATATGAATGGTCTTGAGGCTTCTATTTCAGTTTTAGCTTTTGAATTGGTAATTTGTAAATTGCGTACGCCTGTCAATTTTGTATAGGTATTTTATCTACCTTGCACCGATTTCACTGGAATTTTAATTTAGTTCCGGTTCGCAGATTGGAGAAATCAGTAAACAATAACAACAAAATAGATTAGCCCTTTTTGTACCAAATGGAATCTTCCCCCTCATATATACCAGGAGTCCATTCCAAAATTAAGGGGTATCAGGTTGTTTTTTCTTCATAATTTATTTGGAAAATGGCCAAACTTTTTGCAAACAGTGTAGGCCCTGATCAGACGCCACGTTCTGGGGCATCCAATCTGGGTCTACACTGTTTGCCAGGGTATCTGTTTTGGGGTTTCTGGTACTAAATAGGTTAAAAAGTAATTCATCAGAGGAGACTTTCCAAGACACTCATTGGCCCCCGCCCAATCGGGCTTGAAGAAATAGCTAGGCTGCACGATGCTTCCACGCAGAGCTGAAACAGACCGGCACACAAGTACTGGTAAACCGCTTAGAGGATCTAAGCCTGTCCAGGCAAAGCGGTGCGAGTCGGACCGTCCATGCTTATAAACACTATATGTTTCATTGGGCGGCAGGGATTGAGATATCATTTCATCTCAATGTCGGGTAAAAGTCCCACAAAATTGGAAGCAAGATCTCCAAAATGAACTTTACAGTGCTGACGGGGATGTTAAACCTCAAATCAAACAAACAAACAAAACCAAAACACTCACAGTACTATATGCCCTTCTTATCCCAGGAAGTCACTACTCAAACCATCCATGATGAGTCACTTTGCATCGGACATCCTGATTGGTGTATGTTGCTTGCTGTTAGCAACACATTTTGCTTCACTTTTTAATCTTTTTTGTACCAAATGGAATCTTCCTCCTAATATACAGCACTACAGCAGGAGTCCATTGCAAAATTTAGGGGTGTCAGGTTGTGTTTTCTTCAAAATGTAATAGGAAACGGCTGAATTTTTTGCAAATAGTGTAGGCCCTGATCAGACGCCGCAGAAACTGTTTAGGTTTAAGGAATTTCCTGGCACCAAGAAACTTTGTTATTTATATATATTCACAATGATGATAGAAAATGCTTGGGATGTTGAAACAAATCCTGGTCTGAATTCCTAGAATAACAGTACACATTTCCAATGTGGCAAGGTTGGCAAAAAGCCGGTCAATATGAGTATTGACCGGGCCGGTGGTTAAAACAGGTTTTATCCGGTCATTACTGGTCGATTGGTGGTCGATTTAATCACTGGAGTATATACCTCTGTCCTGCTGCTAAACTGGTCTTAAAAGCTTTCCCCCTACATCCTGTACATGATGTTAGACTATATTTTCATCACTGAACAAGACAAAATAGTTTTTATTAATAACAGTATTTATTTGAGGTATCTTTTATTTCATCAGAAGTCAAAAGACATTATTGCTGGTTGATTGACTCACTGAACTGTAGACAGGCCTGTTCTTTTCAATCAAACAATCTTTATAATTAATCTTGTTTTCCTTTATAGGTTAGATTGATTGTTCATAATTTGATCATACAGGAATATGAATTAAAGCTGAATGTATCATGGATTTTGAAGGATTTATGAAAGGTCCTTTATTTATTAACCAAACAATGTTTGAAGATTCACTGATATCTTTGAATATTTAAAAGTATCTGCAACACCTGTAAATTGCTGTCAAAACAGACTAACCCATGCCACTGCAGTGGGTGTACCAAAGATCAAATTGCTAAATGGACCAATTACATGTCCCTAATAGAGGTATTATAATCTGACACCAGGCTTTATTCCTAATGTGTGAAATTTTGATTTATATGCAATATAGACAGTATCTCAAGTGAATCTCGCGAGATGTGACGTTGTTTGTCATTCGATTCGCATTCACCGGCCGAGAAGGACGTGTTTTCGCTAGTTGGTCAGCTAGCGGTTTTTCGCCACGTGGTCAACAGATGTTCACAGTTTGTAAGTTTTTATGAAATTTTGAATATTTTTGGGCGTTTAGCCTTATTTTGTTGTGCAGTCAGGAGGTTTGGCCGGAGGCTGCCACTTTTGGTTTCGGGTTTGGTACTCGAACTTTCTTAATTTTGGTGTTCGATAGGTCGGACATGTTTCTTAGATTTATTTGGTGCTGTTTGTTTTAATTTTGTTTCTAGGTGAAACAAAGGTTTAGAACAGCTGATTTCTCGCCATAGCTTTTCGGTTTGGGAAAGCCGCTTTAATATATATTGGTTTCTTTACACGGCTATTTTAAGTTCACGTGGCGAGACTTTTTGCGGTGTGTGTTGGGTTGGAAATATTGACGTGGTCAGATGTATTTTGGATTAGAATGAGTATAATCCGACCAGAAATAGGAACAGCAGTTTTGTTGGTTGTGGTCGCTTATAGTGTAAGTTGCAGGTGAAGTGAGGTACTTGTATTTTTTTCGCAATTTACCTAAGCATGGTGAAGGGTCAAATTTCTGGTTGGAAATCATGGCAGCTGTTTTGCTAGCCATAATCAGACAACGTCACAGTATCGATGAATTTTAAAGCATGTTGGCCTTACACTGCCTATTTTATTTATATATTAGGTTGTTCAGTGGTAAGTGCACTTGCCTCTGATGCTAGAGGTCCCGGGTTCGATTCCCGGCAGCGGCGATAAATTGCGGTGTCCGAACACGTTTCATGGGCATCAATTGCAGGGATGAATGTCAAATTTTAAAGTGCACCGTCCTCGGATCGGGACCTTAACTGGAGGACCCTTGTGCATGGAGAACCATCCCCGGTGCAGGTTAAAGATCCCTACTGTATACATGATTACTGTGTAGGCTTTCATCCTGCAAACCTGGAGTGTATATAATGTACACATGCGGAAATAGCCATTGTGACCCAACGCAGTATCAGTAGAAAGAAAGGAAGAAATATAGGGTTTGGTATGCCTTTGCATTTATTTTGTTTAAATGTGGTATTGAACTAGCCAATTTTGCTGTTAGAATTTATTCGTTCTTCACTGGGCACTGAAAACTGATTTGGCTGACTTTTTTGATATATGGAAACCGCAGTAGCCCAGTGGGTTAAGTGCTCGCCTCCTAGCTGGTGTCCTGGGTTCGATTCCCCCTAGGGGTGAAAAAAAAAAAAAAATAATAATAATAATGCATATGCGCAACGTTTTTTAAGTCTTAGTAAGTACATATGAGAATTTCATACTTGCATTTGTTGCTGGTTTCAGCCTGCACGAAGCTGGTTCTTCCGCCCTCTCCCCCTACTTGGAGGATAAGGTTGGATTGCCTGTCTTTCTGGTGCTGTGTTTGGGTTAGGTGAGCCGGCGGATAGTTAGAATGACTATATTACTGACTCTCTGGCTCAGTGATTGACATTAGCTTTCATACCCGCAACACGACAGTTGGCGGGGTATTTGTTATACAGAACCTGATACTAACCGCGCGTTAGTACTGGTAATAAGCTTAGACGGTCTAAGCCTGCCCAGGAAAACTGCGAGTCGGCCCATCCATGCATATAAATTTTGGTTTCATTGTGCCGCAGAGATCGAGATGTCATTTCATCTCAATATTGGGCAAGAGTCCCACATAATTGGAAGCAGCGTCTCCATAATGACCTAAATTGTGTTGACTGGGACGTTTAGCCTCTAACCATACAAACAAAACCTAACCTGGTATGAATTAAGAGTGTTGGGTTGGATTTTTAGAGAGTTATTGATTATTTCTGTCCTGAATAAAATGTTGACAGGAAGGTATTTGTATATTTTCAGTGGCTTATATCCTTACAACTAGCTGCCATGGCACTTACAGTTACCCTGAAGCCTAGACACACTCTTATTGGTAAAAGTCTTATCCCGGTGGTAGCAAAGGTCAAGGCTGTGGACATGGGGGAAGAGGTCGTTTTAGCTAGGCTGAAGAAGGAATATGCCCTGGAAGATTATTCCCTCTCGGAGCTACGCTCGGAGTTCGAGAAACTAACAGGTAGTTTAATTTATAAAATTCTAGCAAAATCTCATATGCTTTTGGAAAAAAAAAAAAAAAAGTGTGTTTGGTGGTTTTTCTCCAGGTACTCCGGTTTCATCCACCTTGCAGATCAGGTCGTCTCAAAATAAGTAATATAATCTTAAAAGGACTTATAATAGGACGCAATTTAAAACATGTATTGGATGTTAAGCTACAACACAATATAAAGCATTGACAGTTGGTTTTGAGCAAGGAAACGTTGGGCGGATTGCCTTTACCTAGGTATTTGTTTTCCTCACTTTGATTAGAGATTTGTCACAGCAGTGTGGCAGAACAAGTAAGCATATTTATGAAGGTGTTATGGGAATATTTTAAGTTTGATCTATCTAAGATTATTAGTTTACGGGTCTCCATGGCCTGGTGGATGGGAGCGCTCACTCGTAGCCATTGAGTCTCTCACCTCTGTCTGTAGGTTTGAGCCTGGCTCGGGTCGCATGTGGGACGGCAGGTTCTGCAGCGGAGGGTCGGGTGTTTTTTCTCCGGGTACTCCGGTTTTTGTCTGCCCATGTTTGCCGATTGGATCAATGTGAATTGGAAAAAAAAAAAAAAAAAAAAAAAAAAAATGCATAACAATTGGCATTATTGTGTACTCGTACAGTGAAACGGACTAACATGTGTGGAAGCTGCATCTGAATAACAGTATTGACTCATTTAGCTTACATATTTAGTTGTGGTTCATGTATTTGTTTAGGTGAATCGGTGAAAGATGTGATGCCTCTGACGGGCAAAGAAGATAACATAGAGGGTGTTAGGATGTTGTTGCATCATACAATCCTGCATGCTAATGTGGCTGGGACACCGAAGGGACAGGCTTTGACCACGGCATCTCAAGGTATACTGTAGTAGTTTTGTTTGTTTTTATGCCCCCGCCATTCGAAGAATGGTGGAAAGGGCATATAGCGTTGCCCCTGTCTGTCCGTCCGTGCGTCCGAAGCTTAAACGCAGTCAATAACTTCCTTATTTCTTGATGGATTTTAAAATTACTCGGCATAAATGTTAACCATCATGAGACGATGTGTCACGTGCAAAACCCAGGTCTGTACCTCCAAGGTCAAGGTCATACTTAGAGGTCAAAGGTCAAAAAAAAAAAAAAAAAAATTGTCCGAAACTAAAACGCAGTCAATAACTTATCTCTGGATGGATTTTGAAATTACTTTGCAGAAATGATGGCCATCATAAGGCAATCTGCCTCACACAAAACCAAGGTCCTTACCTCCAAGGTCAAGGTCATACTTAGAGGACAAATGTGAAAAAAGGGTCCAAAACTTGAACACGGTCAATAACTTTCTATGGATGAAAACAAATATAGAGATGTTTTCAGGCGGAAGCATCCGTGTCCTATGGACGCATTTCTAGTTATTATCTGTGCCTTAAGTTTAATGGTCACCTACAATGGTTTGTAATGGTTAGAAATAGGTTATTTATTCAGGAACGCCATAACTATACTGGTATACTGAGACATTAAATATAATTAGATAGTACAACAACAATGGACTTGTTAGCAGGAATAATCCTGTAAGGGCTATGCACTGGACTGGACAAACCTAGCCAAGATTGGGTAACTTGAATACTTACTTTTTAAGTTTTCATTAGCTCAATTTTTGCTTTGCTGAAAGTTCTTTTTGGTGGGTTTATAGTATAGTAAGATTTTGTTGTCGGCTGCTGTTTGTTAAAGCGGGTTCCTGGTCACATGACAGTAATGACCACCACACCCACTTTGGAAATACCATAAAACATCTTCTCCAGGACCAGCATGTATGTTTGTTGCATGCGAATAATGATCCGGTGCCCTCCTGGTACTTCTATAATGAGGTCAGATTTTGGACTTCTACATAAAATTGAAGACGTACAGGCCTCCGTGGCCTAGTGGATAATGGTTAGTGCTGACTCTTAACCATTAGGTCTCTCATAACTGTAGGTTCGAGCCTCGCTCGGGTCACATGGGAGACGCCAACTTCTGCAACGGAAGGTCAAGTGGTTTTTCACCGGGTAATCCGGTTTTTCGTCAACTTTTGACTAACGATCGACTCGATAGGAGTGAAATAATCTTGAAATGGCTAAAAAAAAAAAAAAAAAAAAAAAAAAAAAAGAGGCGTATTTGGAAAATGGCAGATAGTTAATAAAATGAGTAGGGAAAGCCCCAAAAGTATTTAACATGCACGGTTATTTTATTTTTGAGAAGCCTCCGCGGTGCAGTGGTTACGCTACTCGCCTTGTAAACCAGGGATCGCAGGATCGATCCCGGGCTTCTCCAGACTTTCGGATGAGTCTTTAAACCGAGGTCCCGTCTCCGTATGACCTTAGCTGTTGGTGGGACGTAAAACTAACTCACTCACTATTTTATTTTTGAGTTGGACTTTAGGTAACTGAATCTTTCAATGGGTTGGCGGATGAGCGATTCATGATCAGAGGTCATTTTGGTTGTAGGTTAATTCTATGGTGCACATTTTTCAGATACTTTAAATGTGGAAAAGGTGCCTGGTGAATCCTCAGTTGACACGCAGTTAAAAACAATGAGACAGGACTTGGATGCTCTGAAGAACCAAAAGGATGGGGTACAGGTGGATGAAGCGTTAGCCACTGTAAGAACTTTAGCAAGTCGTCCGAAGTTAACATCTCCAAATGTTCTCATGGCAGCTGTAGAACATTTGGTGGAGATAGCGAATAAAACCAGTTACAAAGACGCTACACTGTTTTCTAAGTCATTGAGCATTTGTAAAAAATACGAAGAAAATGATGATTTTTGTGATTTAGTGTTAAAATTATTTGGCTCACAGGAGGACAAGAAGATTTCCTCTGTTATTGCGGATTGGGCTAAAGCCAAAAAATATGAAACTGATAAGGAAAAACAAAAAGCAAAAGAAAATGCTCCCCCCTCTTTTCCCCACCCATATGCTTTGCCTGGGGGTGTGGGTTTTCCACAGTCATTTCAATACCCTTTTGGTTATCCACCAGTGAACATGTACCCAGGTCCACAGTTTCAGGTACCTGCTGGTAATTTTGGCCCTAGAATGCCAATGAGGGGGAGAGGTAGGAGGACTAAGTCAAATTTGTCTTGCTTTTTCTGCAAGGAGTCTGGCCACTTTGTTTCTAGTTGCCCAAAGATTAAGAAGGAGTAATTGTAGCATTTTCTGAGATCAGGATCGGCTTTGTTTATTTTGACATAAGTTATTTTTTCTCGGTTTTTATACCCTTGTCCTTACCCAGGAGTTTCTAATCTCCTAGTGAAATACTTCACGCGGGTGGGGGCTGGGTGTTTCTCTGTGTTTTCAAGTTAATTTGGTCATTTTCAGGATGGTAAAAGTGCTAAGAAGATGAGATTTTGTCCAGATATCCCTTCTTGGGAAGTTGGTTTAGAATTTGACCCAAGTTCTGTGTCGGATGTACAAGGAGAACATTGGGTTAATTTACACGGAGAGACAGCCCAGCCTCCAACTCGCGTGGTAACAGCGGAGGATGTTTCAAAGGGCGAAGATTTTTGTCTTGATGATTTGGCATTTAGAGATCCCAATGCTTTTGTGGCAGGTCATTTACACTCCTGTGTAGAGGAATGGAAACGGCTTGACCCGCCTGATTTTATTTTGAATTGGATAAATAATGGAGTTGATATCTTCCCTATGTTTAAACATTTTAAGGGAAATTTTAAGGGTAAAAGCTATGATTGTAACATCCCTCCATCTGCATATTTCTCTAATGCCAGTATTTGTAAAGATTATACTGGTTTTATTGCAGAGACTTTATTGGAAAGAATTAGAAATGGTTCAGTCTCGGTAAAAGGGAAAGTAGGAAGTTGTGACCCCCCATACTTAGTCCTGCCTTTGACTATTGAACCGTCGAAGCCTAGATTATGTCATGATGAGAGATATCTTAATTTATGGATTCAAGATAATCCGTTTTTGCTTGATACACTTAAAGAAGTGCCTCGCATTGTGCGGAAGGATGCATTTCTAGCTTCGTTAGATGATAAATCTGGCTATGATCACATTTTCTTGAACCCGGCTTCTAGGAAATTTTTTGGTATACAATTTGCAGGCTGGTATTTCGTTTTCAATACAATCCCGTTTGGCTTTAAGGCGAGTGCATATGTTTATCATTCAACAGGATTGGTACCAGTTAGTTATTGCCGGAAACTAGGCGTGCCATGTCTTTTGTATATAGATGATCGAATGTTGGGTGAATGGCGAGCAAAATTTGGCGACAAAAACTGCATGGGCATTTTGGCATGTCTAAAAAGTTTATATATTGTGTGCCAAATTTTGATCAGACTAGGGTATTTTTTGAATCTGAGCAAATGTGTATTTGAGCCCTCTCGGTGTCTTAAGTTCTTGGGAATGTTTTGCGATTCTGAGAAACTTGCCTTTTTGTTGCCGAACGAGAAAAAGCTGTCTTTCATTCAGCTAAGGGACAACATTTTGTCTAGTGAAAAAGTGTCCTTAAAGACATTGCAACGGTTCGCTGGGAAATGTATTTCATTGCTTCTTGCTATTCCAGCTGCTAGACTTTTCTCCAGAGAGGTAAATAGAGCTATTAGCATTGCATCTAAGAATAGCAGGGAAATAGTTGTGTATGAGGAGCTCAGGAATGAATTATTGTTTTGGAAATTCATAGATGAATGGAAGGGTTTCTCAACTTGGCGAGAGGAAAAACATTTTCAGTGTGTGTTGGCAACTGACTCTTCTTCTTACAAGTGGGGGGCTTTCCTGTTACATCCACATGGGCAGCAGGAATTCGGGGATTATTGGAAGTCCAGAGATTCTCGCCCTATTCATATTAAGGAAGCTCAAGCTGTCGTAAGTTCTTTCTGCGCTTAAAGAGACTATCTCTGATCACAGGGTGGATGTATTTTGTGATAACTTGGCAGTAGTCGAAGCTTGGTCAAACCAGGGAGCTCGCGACCCAGCATTGAATGCGGTTTTGAAAGACCTGTTCATTCTAACGTTTGATAGGAATGTCAATTTACATTTACAGTATATTCAGTCTGGAAACAATCCGGCAGATAAGGAGTCTAGGCGTTTGTCTGGGAAAGATGCAACTTTAGTGAAAGAGAAATGGGTTGTAGTTGAAGATGCTTTTGGACCTCACTCGGTTGATTTGATGGCGGTTGAGTCTAATGCAATGCTTGATAGTAATCAGAATAGGTTAAAGTATTACTCTCCTTTTCCTATGGCGTCAGCTGCAGGGGTAAATGTTTTTTCTCAGGACATTTCTCGAGAAGACAATGCGTATGTATTTCCCCCTTTCCGTCTTGTCTTTTCAGTGTTAAAATTTCTGCAACAATCAGGAATAAGGGAGTGCACCATAGTGGTACCAGCCCTTTATCCGGCACCTATGTGGTGGCCCCTTTTGTGGTCTTTGGTGGTTAAATGGGTGGTCTTGGCAAAGAGGGGGGACAAAGAGGCATTGTTGTACCCTTCAAAGCATGGTTATAAACCAGATTCTAAGGGTTTAGAATGTGATTTAATTGTAGCTAGGTTGAGATTTTAATTCATTGCCAATTTCTCTTTTGATAGAATGCAGTTCCGAGAATTTGGAGACCAGCAGAGTTGTGTCCTGTCTGTACTTATGCAAATGATACAGGGTTCAAGTTTTGTCAGTCTTGTGGTAACCAGAATCTGCAGGAAAATGAAGAAAGAAATGATAATTATTTAATAGAAAGACGATTAAACTTTTTGGATTCTTTAATAAATAATTCGGCTTATTCTAAAAAGAAAACTGCTCTGCAGAGGGAATTTGAAACTTTTTTGCGGACAGTGGGTAAAAAGAGTCTGTTCACCGCCACCCCAAATGACATAAGATGTTTTCTGGTTGGGAAAGATGAGAAGGGGAGAACTCAGGTCCATGTTATAGGCTGTGAGCATTTGGGAAAGTTAGGAATTTTTCCTTGTTCTTGTCCCTGTAGGTTATCAGCTGGAACAGTACAGTCAGTCATTGGGCAGTTGAATTCTATCTTCCAGAATCAGGGAAAAGGTTGTAGTTGGCATGAAGAAACTAGGAGTGGAAATCCAGCCGCTAGTTGGGAAGTGCAAAAGTACTTAAAAGCTATAAAATTAGAGCAATCTAAATCTCATGTTTCTTCAAAGCAAGCTAAGCCTTTGTTTCTAGAGAAGCTTAGGAAACTTAGTGGTTATTTAGACCTTAAGTTGAAATCGGAGTTGTCTGTATCAGAAAGGTTTGTTCATTTACGGGATCAGGCATTTTTTAAGACACAGTTTTTCTCTGGAGATAGGGCCAATGACCTGGGCCTTACTCTGACCCAGGAAATTAAGAAAATACCTGATGGGAAAGGGTTCATTTTTTGCCATACGGTAGGCAAGACCCTTAGTAATGGGAAAATTAATGAATTTTCAATCTTGAGACTTGAAGATCTTTCTATTTGCCCTATACATGCTATTGAAACTTACGTTCAGGGTGCAAAAGACCTTGGTGTATCGCTGAATACTGGATATTTGTTTCGTACACTGGACATTTCAAGGAAAATGGTCACAGACAATCCGGTTACATCGGGTTCAATGGGAGAACGTTTAAAGATGTATTTGCAGAAACTTCAGATCTTTGAGGGAGAGACAATACATAGTTTTAGGGCGGCATGTGCAATAACTTTAGCCCTCTCTGGATCTTTGCAAGAAGAAGTTATGAGTCATGTAGGTTGGTCATCCAATTCTTCTTTCGAAAGGTATTCTAGATATTCCAAGATGGTTGGTAGGCATTCAGTTGGGCAAGTAATGGCTAATGTGGTAAGGGAAGACCCTAACTCGGCAAAGCATATCTTTGAGGGATTGGGTGATGTAAAGAAGCTCGACAAAGCGTTTTGAAACTAAAGACCGGGGTATTAAAACCTTATTTTGCAGCAGTTGGGAAGTTAAGGGAAATTGAATTTGAAACAATAGTTTCCATTCTTCTGCTTTTGCTTGTATTTAGAAAAAAAAATCAAAAAAAAATCAGTGTTTTTTATTTTTGAAAAGAAAGTGTTTGCAATTTTTGGTTTGAGGTGCAGATCTCCAAAATATACACTCCCATCAATCTAACTAGTTTGGTCTGCGTGTTCAAGTTAGTTGGCGGATGATGGTTAAATAGCTAAGATAAGTTTTGGGTTTTGGATATAGGTTACTGCATCCTCAGGCTAATAAGTGCAAACACGACTACACGTTAACATGTCATTCTAGAAAACGAAGCAAGTTTTCACGACTGTTTCAATCAGTGGTTTGATTAAACATAGAAATTTGTTTGCATTCATTCGTTTTCAATTAGCAGTCACACAAAAATATTTATTTTTTATTAAATACATAAGTTTATTTGCATGAATTTGTGGATAGTTTGAATGAATGCTAACAAAATACTATGCATGATTAATAGGAGTCCAGTTTTACCAATTATGCGCACCAGTTAGCTTTAAGGCTTTCTGTTCCCGTTACACATTCGGCAACCATCTGGAATCATTAGGTCTAGACAGAATAGGCAATGATCAGGAATTGATACGACTGCCAAGGTGTATTGGCAATTTTAGGCATATACGTAAGATGGTGAGAGCTAAGCTAACTACGTTCTAAAGAGCCTGTGTACACTATTTTGCCGAGCTTACTTATACTTAAGGTTTAGCAAAGCTTATGGATTCATTTTGCCATTTTACCAGGCCTTTCAAATGGAGTTTTCGCTGGTACATTGGCTGGGAAACTACATAGAGAACTTTTATCCATTTCATGATGGAATGCATTTTTAAATGAGTGATTGGTGAGTGTTGGGTTTTGGGTAGAACAATGAATATTTGGCAGTTGGAGAAGTTGTTCACTCTCTTTCCCCAGCACTTAAATAAACTTGAATCACATTGAGTGCAGAATTACTTGAGATACTATTATATCTCAAGTGAATCTCGCGAGATGTGACGTTGTTTGTCATTCGAGTCGCATTCACCGAGGCACAAGACTGGAAGTATTTTCGAATAGGCCCTGTGTTTGTGATATCTTGCGGCATTATCAGAGGGTGTATTTTGCTAGTCAATCCTGGTAGTATTTTGAAAAAAAAAAAGATAATTTTGCATTCTACGATTCAAGTTTTTCACTCTCTTTCCCCAGCACTTAAATAAACTTGAATCACATTGAGTGCAGAATTACTTGAGATACTATTATATCTTATCATCAAGCTATTACTGAAGGTGTCAAAAATGAATGAAACCTAAAGACCCAATTTTGAACTTCTTCACTATTTTGGAAGATAACAACAACAACAACAACAAAAAAAAACAGTGCAAGGTATTGAAGTTAGTGCTAAGGTCTTAAGACTAATGAGTCATAGACAAAAATGCCTAGGGCTAAAAAGACCAGAAAGTATTGCTAAGAGGCCACTTGAAGAAATAACATCTGAACCTGAAACTCTATCAAATGATCAGCCTCCAGCAAAGAGAGCAAAACTTCAAAATAGTTTCAGTAGCTTTGCTTTTTTAACACTAAAAGTATTCAATTGACCACTTAATATTTCAATCGACCGGTATTGACCACTTTGGGAGTATTGACCAGGACGGTTTTAACCGGTTAAAACCACCGGTTAAAACCGCCCCTGGTTTTGACCGCCCAACCTTGCAATGTGGGCTCTGTACTGAAAGCATTGGTTGGGAGGCCCAAGGAATTTGTTGTGATACTTGTAATGTCTGGTATCATATAGGCTGTCAAGGTATGACTTCAACTATGTATAGCATTTATAATAGTCCATTGAGTAAAAGCATGGCATGGGATTGCATGAAATGTGGAATGCCTAACTTTTCCACATCGCTATTTGGTGATTCAGGAGCTTTAGACACTCACAACAGATTTGATCCACTTTCATCCCTGTCAGAGCCTGATAGTCCGATACCAGACATTTGGCCCACCCACTGCAGCTTCTTCACCCATTGTGCAGCAACAGGGACACAGACTAAGCATTTTGCTTTAGGCGTCCAGACTGCCATAAATCCAAATTTTACATTAAGTTAATAGGCATTTTTATTCAAAACTTTGGTGCCCACGCAAAAATTTAGGCGCCTTGGGCAACTGGGCTCCTTTTGGTCTGTATTCCTGAGCAACCAAGAGGAACAAAACTGAGGACCAAAACAAGTATTATGAATTGTCAGTCAATTAAGAATAAAAGGGCTGAACTTCATACTATTATCAACTCGGCTAAACCTGACATCATTTTGAGCGATTTTGTTTGTATTGGATCACTAATCCGATGCGCTACCACTGCACCAAAGCGCTCCACATTCTTTTGCCAGAAACTGACAACTGCCCTTCTTGAATCAGCGGAGGGGAGAGAATGACCCCAGATAAGATTTCATGATCAATCTCCACGAAAGAATGTTGCCTACCCAGATATCGAACCTGCAACCTCCCGATCACCAGTCAGGTGCGCATCCGACTGAGCTACTGAGGCCGGCAGTCATTTTGGGGAATGAATCTTGGTTAACCCCAGATATCAAAAACTCTAAGATTTTCCCAGATTCATTTGAGGCCATCCAGAAAGACAGAGTTGGGGATGCCCAGGGTGGTGTCTTCGTGGGAATCAAGAGACCTTCTCTCTACAGAGTTGGACACCGACTGCGAAATAGTTTGGTGTAAGTTGGATATTATTGAATGTAGGACTCTCTTTTTTCCATCCACTAGATCAGATTGACCCAGATTATCTCGAGGCTTTTAATATATCCTTGGCTAGGATGATGTCAAATGGAAATGCCCACATATTGGTAGCAGGGGTGGCACCACATGGGAATTCAATATCTTATATTATACATTTTTGGTCTTATTTTGAACAGATGGACACAGAAGCCATTTCACAAACCCCTCAAGACAGAGCTCGGCCAATGGCTACAGGGCAAGGGGATGCCCGTTGGCTCGGAGATACCTGAGACGTGAGACGACAAACACGGACGGATGGGGCTGGAGTCGAGCGATGGTCTCCCTGTTCACCGGCAACTGGGAATAGGGGTACCACCGAACGGCTACGATGTAGTGCCAGCATGGATTCTTTCCCTGGGACCCCACCAGCTAACGACCCGCGACACTGGGAAACTAGAAAACAACAATAGACACAGAAGTGTCAAAACAATACAGTTTGTGACTTACATCGGATGACAACATTAAACAGTGATTTTCCCGTTATTTAACAGAATTTCATGTTTTCATGGTTGGGACTCATGACCTTACATGAAAACAGCTTAGGCTAATGTATGCAAGGTCATGAGTTCAGGACTGGAAGATAGATAGATGAGAAAGCAGACTGGCATCTCTGGCAGAGAGGTCTATGGAAAACGAAAGCGACGCTAAAAAGCAGATGCTGGTTATTTGACATCACTTTCATTGACAGCAACATTTTATTTTTTTACATTAAATTCGTTTCAATACTGTCAAAAGACTTTGATAATTTCAAATAAGCTGAAAAATGTTGTAAAGTTTACTTCTTGTTTCCACCTGGATAATTTGGTCTCACCGAAATTCTACCAACCCACCGGTTAAATTGTGTTGCATGAGATAAACCAACTCGTTATTTTTACATTCGCAAGCAATGCTTTTCAAAAAAGTTTTTTTTTTTTTACGATTTTTCCAATCTTTACACTACACTTCCTCATAATCTTATAAAAGAAAAGCTTAATGATTTAATTGAATGGATTTTTCACAGAGAATATTCTCTCTATCTTGCATGTAATGTCAGAAATGCATTTTTCAGGGTCTGCCTTAAAACAGTAATGATGCGTAATGTAGCGTAATGATGCGTAATGTAGCGTAATGATGCTTAATACAGCGTAAAGATGAAAAATTTATTCCTGAAAATGACCATCTATCTTTGTTGACCCCACCGAACCCCGTTTTTTGTATAGTAAAACTGGGGTTTACAGGGGTAAACTTTATCTTTTCTTATTTCTGTTCTAAAATATAGATTGTAGGTACTTGTTCGAACCGCCTCGATGAGGCAGTTCTAACGAGTACCCACAATCTATATTTTCAGCAGAAGTAAGATAAATATCAAATCATTTTTTTTTTCAGTGGTAAAGTTTACAATGCATTTGCATAGGCGAGTTTTCGTAATGAGTAGCCAGTTTTCATCCATTTAAACCCCACCCTCAACGAGGCGATTCTAACGAGCGCCCACGATTTATTTTTGCAGTATGAATAAGAAAACTATCATGGATTTTTATCAGAGAGAAAATGGGTTTATTGGGGGGGGGGGTATATATCGCAGGGGTATGTTAATTGTATCAATTCCTGATCTTTGTTTTACTTCTACTTATGTTATCATAAGCATCTTTACGCTACAATGTGCACCATTACGCCACATTAAATCAAAGCACTGAGAGTATGGTGGATCTATTGTCTCTGAGTGTAGGTTGGGAAAATGATCCTGAACGATAACTTAGACAGCTAACGTTTCCTTTAACTCTGTACTGTAAGCAAATAGTGCAGACACTGTCAGGGGTTTACACTGTTTGCCAAGCCCAACCCATGATTCCAGCCCTAGGTCTGTAGAAAAATATATTACGTAAGGCGTTGACCTCACTACGATAAAAATAACGTTGCTTTTTTCTGACTGGTGATCAGGATTGTGTGAATTTTAATGACTTTACGATTCGGCATGTGTCTCTAATTATAAGTTGGTATGATGGCTTGTCTGCTTTAATTGATATGCCGTTCATCCATAATGGCATTTTGTTAAACAATGGGTACCCGCCCATCTCACTTCAGGTGTGAAAATCTTCAGTTAATATAGATCAACACGAACACTTATCGCGCGCCCAATTAAAGAAGGTGAGAAAATCATTTGATAGAGAAAGAAAGAAAGAAAGAAGAAAGAAGAAAGAAAAATAAAATTTACCAGCCCTAGGTCTGTAGAAAAATTAAGGCGTAAGGCGTTGACCTCACTACGATAAAAAATAACCTTGCTATTTTCTGACTGGTGATCAGGATTGTGTGAATTTTAATGACTTTACAATTCGGCATGTGTCTCTAATGATAAGTGTGTATGATGTCTTGTCTGCTTTAATTGATTTGCCGTTAATCCATAATGGCATTTTGTTAAACAATGGATACCCGCCCATCTCACTTCAGGTGTGAAAATCTTCAGTTAATATAAATCAACACGAACACTTAGCGCGCGCCCATTTAAAGAAGGTGAGAAAATCATTTAATAGAGAAAGGAAGAAAGAAATATAAAATTTACCAAAAGCAACTCTAGAAGATGACCGGCTCTCTACTTGAAGATAGAAGATAAATTTTCATAATAAATTGGCTCTTAACGCAGTTAAAGAATCCCACACACTGTTTGTTTATCTCCAACATGGATCGCGAAAACCTCACTGGGAGTTTAGTTGGCCGGGATACTGACCGTGGGGTATCAGGATGCGGGTAAAAAGCTTTATCTGTTCTGGGGTAAATATAAATTCAAAAAATAGGCTGCATTACGCTACATTACGCCACATTACGCACCATTACGCCACATTACGCATCATTACTGTATTTAGGTACATCGCATTTTTCACTTCTTACTGAGGTAATGGCCAAATATGACCGACTCTTTCTTTTTCTTTCTCTTTCTCTATATACTGCCATACGCCCTCGCGGACATTCTAGGCAGGTGTATATTACATACACGCCAGTTTTGCAGGATGAAAGCCTACACAGTAATCATGTAATTATGGTAGGGTTCTTTAACCTGCACAGGGGTGGTTCTCCCTGCACAGGGAGCCTCCAGTTAACGTCCCGATCCGAAGGTCGGTGCACTTTATGACATTCATCCCTGCAAATGATGCCAATGGAGCGTGTTCGGACACCGAAATTTTATCGCCGCTGCCGGGGATCGAACCCGGGACCTCTAGCATCAGAGGCAAGTGCACTAACCACTGAGCTATCACGCTCCACTAAGTATGAGAAGATAGATAGATAGATAGATAGATAGATAGATAGATAGACAGATAGATAGATAGATAGATAGATAGATAGATAGATAGATAGATAGATAGATAGATAGATAGATAGATAGATAGATAGATAGATAGATAGATAGATAGATAGATAGATAGAAAAGAGCATAAGAATTATACACTTTGGTCATGTCAGAAAGTGTGTGATGCCCTCACCTTTGTACTTGACAATATTTATATTAGATTCGGTACTAAGTTATTTAGACAAATTGTGGGTACTCGGATGGGTACGAATTGCGCACCTCTTGTGGCTGATCTGTTCTTGTATTGTTATGAAAGAGACTTCATGTTGTTGCTTTCCATTGATAACCAATCTGAAATTATTGAAGCTTTTAGCTCTACTTCTAGATATTTAGATGATTTATTAAATATTGACAATACTTACTTTGATGGTATGATCAGTCAGATTTATCCCCTAGAACTTCAGTTAAACAAGGCAAATTCCTCTGATACCGAGGCCCCGTTTTTGGATTTACATTTATCTATTGTAAATGGATTTGTTTCTTGCAAAATTTATGATAAACGTGATGATTTTGATTTCGAGATTGTAAATTTTCCTTTTTTGGGACGGTGATATGTTCCTCGTGCGACATCGTACGGGGTTTATATTTCGCAGTTAATTCGATTCGCCAGAGTGTCTAGTCATGTATCCGACTTCAACACTCGTAATAAATTATTAACCGCTAAACTTCTTTATCAGGGGTATCGGTATCATAAACTACGTAAAGCCTTTTCTAAGTTTTATAGACGTCATTATGATTTGGTTTCAAAATTCAATGTTGGACTTAAAACACTTCTGCAACAAGGCCTATCGGAACCCGAATTCTATGGTGACTTAGTATATAAATTTAGAAAAATACATGCCTGTAATTAGTTTAGTACCCAATTTCGTAAAATCGTTCGTCGATATATAAAGATTGGGTACAACATAAATGTTATAAAACAGACTGCATGCATGGTGGTTAACCCAATCACGGTTGGCAACTTTGCTCCCCTCTTTGATTGCACACCGGTGGGTCGGGCCTAAGATTATATGACGGTTCCAGCGTAAAAACATAAATGGAATTTTATTTTAGCATTCTTTATGTTGTTGGCGTCTGATGCTCCGTCCTTGGTCGGGCCCCTCGGAGTCTAACTATGGGTTTTCTTTTGCTCCAGCAATTCTGTTGTTGTATGCTGTCGAGTCCTCAACCTTGTTTCATCTCTGTAGTTTTTTATTTGTATGTTCTCGGAGATGTTACACTAATGAGCTAGGAAGCCTTCATGCGGACTAAACAAAATTAGTGTATACCGCGACAGAGGTAAGGGCGAGGATTATGGCCATGTAAAATCGATTTAAGCCCCCCCCCCCCCTCCCAGTGGAATTCTTTCCACTGACCGTTCCAAGGCGGTTCTTCTGTGGCGGTTTATTTATGTAGTTGTTTGTTACTTACTGTGTGTATCACTTGTGTCTTTTTATTTTGGATGTCCATTTGGCCATTTTGTGGGAAAGCAACTGTCCTTATGGCCTTCCTTTGTTTAGGTTTCCATTATGGTCTGGTCGCTTCATGTTTGTGTTTCTTTCCCTTTGGTGTCTTTGATGGGTGGAGTAAGTTAATTGTATCGATTCCTGATCTTTGTTTTACTTCTACTTTTCTTAATGCAGTTACTCTATTTTTAGGTTTGACTATAATCATGCTGCAATTCCAGCTTATTTCTATCGATCTATTTTCTCATACTGAGTCGGTCATACTTGGCCATTACCTCAGTTGTGTGGGTGGCTAAATTTAACATAGAAAAAAAGGTCATCACTGGATGAGCCCTTAAAACTGTTTACAATCCGATCACAGAGGTATCCTAAAACGCATACCTCTGAGTCTCAATCTTATAATGTGCGGGCTCTGAACTCCTCTGCGGTATTGGCATTTACCGCAGAAGATGAAAGAATATGCCACTGAGGAATATTTATAGGGAAGAAAGAGTTTTTCAGGGCATCACTATAGGACTGATACCTACGATACTGTGAGTTACGAGGACTGTTCAAATATGAATGCAACTAAGCACATAAAAATGATTCCGTGATAGATTTCGATGAAAAATTTATTTTGTCCCTTCAAAGTATTCCCCTTTAACAGATATACAAACTTTCAGTCTTCTGATCCAATCATTGAATGCATTTTGGTAGTCTTTTCGAGGTATACTATGAAGGCACTGGAATATTGCAGAACCGAGGTGTTTGCGCTGTACAAATTTTCGACCAGTAAGGTATTTTTCAGCCGCGGGAACAAAAAAAAAAGTCACACGGGGCAAGGTCAGGGGAATACGGGGGTGAGGGAGTTCAACAACCTTTTCCTGCTTCAGGTAGTCTTGCACAATGAACGCCTTGTGCGATGACGCATTGTCATGTAGCAATCTGACATTGGCCAAACCAGTTGCGGGTCTTCGTTCTTTGAAATATTTCTTCAATTTTCGAAGAACTTTATTCTTGTAAAACTTCGCATTTATAGATTTGCCTTTGGGCACAGCAACCTGAATAGCAGGGCCCTGATTTGAAAAGAATATGGCATACATTACCTTTTTGGCGCTCATGGTCCGCTTTGCAATGCATGGTCTTTTGCAATACTTTGCTGCCCATATTTTTTCTGAATCTTTCGTTTTGGCTCCAAAAAGTAAACCCATGTCTCGTCACCTGTGACGACATTAGCGAAAGACCGTGCAATGTAATTTGGATTTTTTTAAGCAACTTCTTGGCGCACTGAACGCGTGTCTTTTTCTGCTCATCTGTCAACAGATGGGGAATCTATCTAGCACAGATCTTTCTCATTTTCAAATCCCGTTTCAGAATTGTATGAGCTGCTCCTAATGAGATGCCAACCATACTAGCTATTTGCCTAGTGGTGTATCGTGCATCGGTAGCAACTATTTCTTTCACTCTAGCAACCATCTTGGCAGATGTTACTCTTTTCGGCCGACGATCATGTGGTGCATCTTCTGTTGAGCCTAGCCCACAGCTGAATTTCTTACACCAACGAAAACCTGTCGGAAAGGACATTTCATTGTGCCCATAAACCGAACATATTTCATCAAAAATGTCTTTGCACCATATACCAAGAATACAACGATTCTTAATATAGGACCGTATTGCAACGGCGTACTCTGACCTTCTTCCAACCATGTTTTGTATTAGTATACAAGAGTAGACAGTGTTTATCGAACGATATACATGGCTAAAGTGCACGGATTTTAACAAGTTTGGTATCAATGTATAGGTAAAATGTTTTTCTACGCTGTGATATTTATTTCCAGGTGATTTTCGCATTAGTGCATGAGAAAACGTTCTACTTGCATTCATATTTGAACAGTCCTCGTATTTGCACTTGATGCCCTTGCCGGGTTGAAACTGTTGCAGGGGTCAAGTACCTATCCTTGTTAATTGATACTGCACCAGAATGTATCTTGTAGAAAAAGGTTAAGGAGGACTCCTCACGACGGGTCTCCAATGATGGCCACTCCGGCTCATCGAGCATGTCACCGACGCTACTTCTATTTCGCCATCATCTGCAGGTCCATCGAACAGCTGTCTTCTGCACCTTTTCCACCTGCTGAATCTGAGTTTTAACATAGGGGCGCCAAATTGGTGATGCATATTCAAGTTGAGGGCGAACCAATGTTTTATATGCAACATCCTTTGTCTGTCCAGGTGCAAAAGCCAAATTACGTCTAAGGAATCCTAAGGTCCTAGTTGTTTTAGATATTATTTCCGAGATGTGTTGACCCCAATCGAGATCGTCCGTGATGGTGATACCAAGGTATTTGGCGGAATGAACCTGCTCCAAAGTTTGCTGGTGAAGTGTATAGTCATATTTAATTTGCTTGTCCGGAAGCTGTCCTCATCGAATGGCATTTGGCTACATTGAACTTCATCTGCAAATCTGCTTCCCATTGTGCAAGTCGATTCAGGTCATCTTGTAAAGTAGAAGAAAAGCAAAGATCAGGAATCGATACAATTAACTTACACCATCAATCAAAGACACCAAAGGGAAAGAAACACAAACATGAAGCGACCAGACCATAATGGAAACCTAAACAAAGGAAGGCCATAAGGACAGTTACTTTCCCACAAAATGGCCAAATGGCCATCCAAAATAAAAAGACACAAGTGATACTCACAGTAAGTAACAAACAACAACATAAATAAAGTAGAAGTAAAACAAAGATCAGGAATCGATACAATTAACTCACTCCACCCATCAAAGACACCAAAGGGAAAGAAACACAAACATTAAGCGACCAGACCATAATGGAAACCTAAACAAAGGAAGGCCATAAGGACAGTTACTTTCCCACAAAATGGCCATATGGCCATACAAAATAAAAAGACACAAGTGATACACACAGTAAGTAACAAACAACACCATAAATAAACCGCCACAGAAGAACCGCCTTGGAACGGTCAGTGGAATGATTTCCACTGGGGGGGGGGGGGGGGGGGGCTTAATTCGATTTTACGTGGCCACAATCCTCGCCCTTACTTCCGTCGCGATTTAGACAAATTACTTGTTCAGTCCGCATGAAGGCCTCCTAACTCATCAGTGCAACATCTCCGTGAACACAAAAATCAAAGAACCACAGAGGTGAGACAACGGTGAGGACTCGACAGCAAGAAACCACTGAAATGCTGGAGCAAAAGAAAACCAACAGTTAGACCGCAACAGAAGAACCGCATTGGAACGGTCAGTGGAAAGAATTCCACTGGGGGGCTTAAATCGATTTTACATGGCCATAATCCTCGCCCTTACCTCTGTCGCGGTATACACTAATTTTGTTTAGTCATCATGAAGGCTTCCTTCACACATATCCTCATAATCTTATAAAAGAAAAGCTTAATGATTTAATTGAATGGGCTTTTCACAGAAAATATTCTCTCTATCTTGCATTTAATGTCAGAAATGCATTTTTCACTTCTAAAGAGCATAAGAATTATACACTTTGGTCATGTCAGAAAGTGTGTGATGCCCTCACCTTTCTACTTGACAATATTTATATTAGATTCGGTACTAAGTTATTTAGACAAATTGTGGGTATTCCGATTGGTACGAATTGCGCACCTCTTGTGGCTGATCTGTTCTTGTATTGTTATAAAAGAGTCTTCATGTTGTCGCTTTCCATTGATAACCAATCAAAAATTATTGAAGCTTTTAGCTCCACTTCTAGATATTTAGATGATTTATTAAATATTGATAATACCTATTTCGATGGTTTGATCAGTCAGATTTACCCCCCTCCCCACCCGCCCCCCCCCCCCCCACCCCCCCCCCCCCCCCCCAGAACTTCGGTTAAATAAAGCAAATTCTTCTGATACCGAGGCCCCGTTTTTTGATTTACATCTATATATTGTAGATGGGTTTGTTTCGTGCCAAATTTATGATAAACGTGATGACTTTGATTTTGAGATTTAAACTTTTCCTTTTTTGGATGGTAATGTTCCTCGTGCGCCATCCTATGGCGTTTATATTTCGCAATTAATTCGATTTGCTAGAGTGTGTAGTCATGTAAGTGATTTCAACACTCGTAATAAATTATTAACGGCTAAACTTCTTAATCAGGGTTATTGGTACCATAAACTACGCAAAGCCTTTTCAAAATTTTATAGACGCCATTCTGATTAAGTTTCAAAATTCAATATTGGACTTAAATCTCTTCTGCAACAAGGTCTATCGGAACCCGAATTTTATGGTGACTTAGTATATAAATTCAGAAAAATATATAACCGCAATGACTTCAGCACCCAATTTCGTAAAATCATTCTTCGATATAAAAAGATTGGGTACAACATGGATGTTATACGACAGACTGCATGCATGGTAGTTAACCCAATCACGGTTGGCAACTTTGCTTCCCTCTTTAATTGCACGCGGGTGGGTCAGGCCTCAGATACTATGACGGTTCCAACGTAAAGGCTTATTGAGAATTAAAGAGATCTAATTCAAGGTAATGTTGGCGGACTGAACAAATTATTTGTCTAAATCGCGACGGAAGTAAGGGCGAGGATTGTGGCCACGTAAAATCAATTTAAGCCCCCCCCCCCCCTCCAGTGGAAATCTTTCCACTGAGCGTTCAAAGGCGGTTCTTCCGTGGCGGTTTATGTTGTTGTTTCTTACTTACTGTGTGTATCACTTGTGTCTTTTTATTTTGGATGGCCATATGGCCATTTTTTGTGGGAAAGTAACTGTACTTATGGCCTTCCTTTGTTTAGGTTTTCATTATGGTCTGGTCGCTTAATGTTTGTGTTTCTTTCCCTTTGGTGTCTTTGATGGGGGAGTAAGTTAATTGTATCGATTCCTGATCTTTGTTTTACTTCTAGTTTTCCAAATCATCAGTGTAACATCTCCGAGAACATACAAGTCAAAAACTACAGAGATGAAACAAGGTTGAGGACTCGACAGCATACAACAACCGAATTGCTGGAGCAAAAGAAAACCAACAGTTAGACTCCGAGGGGCCCGACCAAAGACGGAGCATCAGGCGCCAACAAACATAAAGAATGCTAAAATAAAATTCCATTTATGTTTTACGCTGGAACCGTCATATAATCTTAGGCCCGACCCACCGGTGTGCAATCAGAGAGGGAAGCAAAGTTGCCAACCGTGATTGGGTTAACCACCATGCATGCAGTCTGTTTTATAACATTTATGTTGTACCCAATCTTTATATATCGACGAACGATTTTACGAAATTGGGTACTAAACTAATTACAGGCATGTATTTTTCTTTTATATACTAAGTCACCATAGAATTCGGGTTCCGACAGGCCTTGTTGCAGAAGTGTTTTAAGTCCAACATTGAATTTTGAAACCAAATCATAATGACGTCTATAAAACTTAGAAAAGGCTTTACGTAGTTTATGATACCGATACCCCTGATTAAGAAGTTTAGCGGTTAATAATTTATTACGAGTGTTGACGTCGGATACATGACTAGACACTCTAGCGAATCGAATTAACTGCGAAATATAAACCCCGTACGATGTCGCAAGAGGAACATATCACCGTCCAAAAAAGGAAAATTTACAATCGCGAAATCAAAATCATCACGTTTATCATAAATTTTGCAAGAAACAAATCCATCTACAATAGATAAATGTAAATCCAAAAAGGGGCCTCGGTATCAGAGGAATTTGCCTTGTTTAACTGAAGTTCTAGGGGATAAATCTGACTGATCAAACCATCAAAGTAAGTATTGTCAATATTTAACAAATCATCTAAATATCTAGAAGTAGAACTAAAAACTTCAATATTTTCAATAACGACAGTCAGAAGGAGAATATGTGTCCCTTAACAGGACACAATCATCAGCAAACAAACGGACAGATGACCTGATATTATCAGGGAGATCATTGATGAATACCAAAAATGGGACCCGTCCACGGACCGAACCTTGTGGTGAGTACAAAAGCTACTCACATTTTTTCAGCAGAAATACTAGCCTATTTGCAATATTTAATGGTCTAGGTTTCAACGATTCGTTAACTTACGACATCGTTGGTTTTGAACAACTGGCCCCTGCTCAATAGTCCGTGACCAGTGGAGTCTTGAAAGACTTACCTCGCATCTGTTTGTTGGTATTCGTCTGTGTTGAATTTTCCTGTTTAACGTCACAAGGCCCTCTCACCACTGAAAGGCCTCGAGTCAATGCATCTTGGCCATTACATTAATACAACGACAACGAGTGCACAATCCGACGTCAGTACACGTTCCCCACCCCCAGCCTAAAACAAAAGGACAGCCGGTGCTTGCCAGAAAAGGGGTCATGTAATGTGTGTGTGGAACGCATATCAAAAAAGGTCATTTTCAAACTGCTTAACTATACAATTGGATATCAAAAAGGTGGTCTCTTATAAGGCGACAATGGGTCTGTAAAACACAAAGAAAGATAACTGAACCCTTCTCAATAAGCTTTTAAAAAGCAGATTTAGTCTTAATTTTATGTGGTCTTAACAGCGAGATTTTACTGTATTCAGGATAATATAGGGATTTGTTTGTTTGATTTGAGGTTTAACGTCCCTCTCAACACTGTTTAGGTCATTTTGGAGACGTTGCTTCCAATTTTGTGGGACTTTTACCCGACATTGAGATGACATCTCAAGCCCTGTCGCCCAATGAAACCAACAGGGTTTATAAGCATGGACGGTCCGACTCGCGCCGCTTTGCCTGTGTAAGCTTAGACCCTCTAAACGGTTTACCAGTGCTCGTGTGCGGTCGGTTTCAGCTCTTTGTGGAAGCATCATGCAGCACAACTACTTCTTTAAGCCTCAATGGGCGGGGCGATAGAGGGTCTCATCACGTTAACGAGTCCGTGAAATGAACACCACTTAAACCCCATATTATAAAGAGAAAACTACTTTTTTCTTGTTTCTGTTCCAAGGCATAGGTTGTTGGTACTCGTGAGAAACGCCTCAATTAGGCGGTCCTTGCGAGCGCCAACAACCCATGTTTTGGGTAAAAAGTAAGAAAATATCACAAATTTTCATCTGAAAAATAACTGTTTTGGTGATATGAAAGAAGACCGTATATGTCACACGGCTGTGTTATCGTAATGGAGTAATCAAGTCCAGGTAAAGTGGTGCGAGTCGAACCGCCCATGTACATAATAGAAGTAGAGGCAATGATCAGGAATCGATACAATCAACCCATAGCTCCCATCAGAGACACCAAAGGGAAAGAAACACAAACTTGCAACAACAGACCTAATGGAAACACCAACAGCGGAAAGCCAAAAGGACAGTTACTTTCCCACAAATTGGCCAACAGGCTATCCAAAATAAAATAACATAAGTGACACAAACACCTGAAGACAAGTCATAACAAAAATAAATCGCGACAGAAGAACTGCCTTGGAACGGTCAGCGGCAACGAATTCCACTAGGGGGCTTAAATCGATTTTACGTGGCCACAATCCTCGCCCTTATTTCCATCGCGATTTAGACAAATAATTTGTTCGGTCCGCATGAAGGCTTCCTAACTCATCAGTGCAACATCTCCGTGAACATAAACCCTTTTGGTTTCAATGGGCGGCAAGGCTTGAGATATCATTTCATCTCAATGTCGGGTAAAAGTCCCACAAAATTGGAAGAAACGCCTCCAAAATGACCTCCATAGGCCTAGTGTTGACTGGGACATTAAACCTCAAATTAAACAAACCCCATTTGAACAGGAACGGTATTTACTTAGCTTCAGGATAATTCTCAGAAATACTCTGACACATTGCGATAACACACCCGTGCGAAATAGTGTATTTTTTCACATTTCCAAAATGGCTACTTTTCTGGTGAAAATCCATGATATTTTTCTTATTTATATACTGCAAACATAGGTGGTAGGTACGCCCCCGCCGATAGGGGCTTGAAGAAATATATGGGCTGCATGGTGCTTCCACGCAGAGCTGAATCCGGCCCGCACACTAGTACTGGTAAACCGCTTAGAGGATCTAAGCCTGTCCAGGAACCGCGGTGCGAGGCGGACCGTCCATGCTAATAAACCCTATTGGTTTCATTGGGCGACAGGGCTTCAGATGTCATTTCATCTCAATGTCGGGTAAAAGTCCCACAAAATTGGAAGCAACGTCTCCAAAATGACCTTTACAGTGTTGACGGGGACGTTAAACCTCAAATCAACCAACCAACTAGGTGGTAGGTGCTCATTAGAACCGCCTCATTGAGGCGGTTCTAACGAGTACCCACAACCTATGTCTTGGAGCAGAAATTAGAAAAATAATATATACCCCCGTAAAACCCAGTTTTCTCCATATAAATTGGGGTTTAGGGAGGGGATGTTCATTTCACGGGCTTGTTCACGTGATGAGTCAATATGCTTGAATCATCGGAAGGGAACGGAAGGGAATGGCAGTAGGAAAATATTTCAACAACCAGCAGTTAAAATGTTTAAAATCCAGATGCAATGAAACAATTTTTGCCCATCCGCAACTATTATTGACATTTCGGCATTTGGCGCAAAGGATTAATCCTTTTACTGTGCGCTGACCTTCTCGGCTTACCTGTACAGAATCTCTTGTTGGAAATAGCAGGCGCTTTAATGGAAAACACTTTTTAAACAAATATAACTTTTTTATTTTTCAATTTGACAAACATGTTCCGCGTTAATCTAATTGTCCGTTTAAATTCCTTTAAAACGATATCAAATAAGTGGAACTTTTATTTAATTAGCTGCCGGCATTTTTACTTTCAAACTAATAACCCTTAATCCTTACTTGAATCATACAAAACTGTGGAAAAACAACGACAGTACCCTACTTTAACGGCTAAATTCTGCACTTTCTGTAATATTGTAAAAAAGCGCCCGTATCAGACGCATTGTGTTTACAATATTGTGCATTTTGATAGCAATTATAATATTTCAAGATAATATTTAATAACGGCATTTTGCGATTAAATTTGGAGCTTATTCAGAAAAAGCTTTATCGTCTACACACGCGTGTAATCCCAAAGCGGGTCATTTTCAATCGACTGTAAAATCAACACATCTTCGCGTGGGCATCTCCTTGGAATGTAAATCAACCTAAGAATGCGGTGTCTGATCTGCATCTTATTTATTTATTTATTTATTTACTCACGTGTTTTTTTTTTCCATGACCTCAGAATTTATTGAAAAATTTCAGAATTTATTGAAAAATCTCAGGTTTACCTGATTAGACTTTTGCACATTCTTTATACTTACTACGCAAATTTGAATAAACATTGCTAGTAATAAGATTTATGATTACATTTGTCTGTTTTGTATATTTGTATGATTACGACTGAAAGAAAGAAAATGAAGAAAGAAAGAAGCCCATGTGAATTCGTCAATAAATTTCTAAAAAGTTAAAAATTAACTTTGTTATAATTTATATCTCATTCCCATTACTCAGATACGGGCTAATCTGACATTTCGTTGTTCGCACATTGTTTTGCTGGAATACCAGAAGAATGTTTGTTTTTTATTACTTTTTTTTCTTTTTGTAACACTGTTTGATTATTTAAATGCTATTGTGAATTCAGTCTGGTAAATAAAAAAAAAACACAAAAAAAACACACAAAAAAAACAAACAAAAAAAAAAACACGTAAAGATGCCATCAATGCCTATGTTAATTGTTTTGTATTCATTATTATCATCTTGGTTGTAATGAATACCTCATTAAACTGCTTTATATGGAGAAAACTGGGGTATACTGTTGCATTCATTTTTTTTTTCATTTCTTCTCCAAAACATAGGTTGTGGGTACTCGTTGGAGCCACCTCAATGAGGCGGTTCTAACTATGTTTTAAGTATTGATGAGTTTACTTTGACGAATTGACTGTTTTTGAGATATCAAAAATGCACTGTGCCGCACGGATGTATTATCGTAATGTGATTATTATTATTATTATTATTATTATTATTATTATTGTATTCATTTATGTATAATCTAATGATTATAAGCAAATTTTCTTATGCATTTATTTATTCATTTATTTATTTATTTATTTCAACTGTTAAATTATTTCGGCCCCCGCCCATAGGGGCTTGAAGAAATATATGGGCTGCATGATGCTTCCATGCAGAGCTGACTCCGGCCCGCACACTAGTACTGGTAAACCGCTTAGAGGATCTAAGCCTGTCCAGGAACCACGGTGCGAGGCGGACCGTCCATGCTAATAAACTCTATTGGTTTCATTGGGTGACAGGGCTTGAGATGTCATTTCATCTCAATATCGGGTAAAAGTCCCACAAAATTGGAAGCAACGTCTCCAAAATGACCTTTAAAGTGTTGACTGGGACGTTAAACCTCAAATCAACCAACTGTTAAATTATTTAAGATAAGGTGTGTACCCTTTTTCTGGTGTTCTTTCCATGATGCTGTGAAAAAGAATATGCATGTAAACCAAACTTTATATAAAACAGTCGGGTTATCAGGAATCAGTATGATTTTACACAATAAACATAGGTAGAAAGTACTTGTAAGAACCATATCAATTTGGCGGTTCTGTGCCCATATATTTTTTCAGCTCACTCAGGGGTATTTAAGCTGAAGACAATTATCGCGTTTTATGACACACGTAATGTGTATTGTATACCGGCTACTGATCGTCAGGAAGCCTGGCGATTAATGGACACGCTCGCAATGTATACTGTATTACCGTCTTTCCGGAGAGATTAAAATTTTTCGCTTGGCTTTATTCATATGCATTAAGATCTAAGCAGAATAGGTACTATTTAGATAATGAGTATCTATTATTATTATTATTATTATTATTATTATTATTATTATTATTATTATATCTTGGATCCAATAAACATGTTCGTTTTGTTTGTTTGATTTGAGGTTTAACGACCCCGTCAACACTGTATAGGTCATTTTGGAGACATTGCTTCCAATTTTGTGGGACTTTTACCCGAAAATGAGATGAAATAACATCTCAAACCCTGTTTCCCAATGAAACCAATAGGGTTTATAAGCATGGACGGTCCGACTCACACCGCTTTGACTGGGCAGGCTTAGACTCTCTAAGCGGTTTACCAGTACTGGTGTGCGGTCGGTTTCAGCTCTGCGTGGAAGCATCATGCAGCCAATCTATTTCTTCAAGCCCCGATGGGTGGGGGGCGTGAAATACACATGTATACTGGTTCCAAGTTACGAGAATACAGCCGTTTGACATAGTACCTTCTTATAGGTTGTGGGTTATTGCTAGAACCGTTGCTTTAAAATTTATTTTAATTGCCTCAACAGACAAATACATATCATCCAAGATTTGCTAGAGGCGTTCTTTAGAGTATCCACAACCTATGTCTTGTACAGAAGAACAGGTTTCAAAATTCAATATTGGACTTAAATCTCTTCTGCAGAAAGGTCTATCGGAACCCGAATTTTATGGTGACTTAGTATATAATTTCAGAAAAATATATAACCGCAATGACTTCAGCACCCAATTTCGTAAAATCATTCTTCGATATAAAAAGATTGGATACAACATGGATATTATACGACAGACTGCATGCATGGTAGTTAACCCAATCACGGTTGGCAACTTTGCTTCCCTCTTTAATTGCACGCCGGTGGGTCAGGCCTCAGATTCTATGACGGCTCCAACGTAAAAGCTTATTGAGAATTAGAGAGATCTAATTCAAGGTAATGTTGGTTGGTGCCTGATGCTCTGTCTCTGGTCGGGCCCATCGGAGTCTAACTGTTGGTTTTATTTTGCTCCAGCATTTCAGTGGTTTCTTGCTGTCGAGTCCTCACCGTTGTCTCACCTCTGTGGTTCTTTGATTTTTGTGTTCACGGAGATGTTGCACTGATGAGTTAGGAGGCCTTCATGCGGACTGAACAAATTATTTGTCTAAATCGCGACGGAAGTAAGGGCGAGGATTGTGGCCACGTAAAATCGATTTAAGCCCCCCAGTGGAAATCTTCCACTGACCGTTCCAAGGCGGCTCTTCTGTGGCGATTTATTTATGTTGTTGTTTGTTACTTACTGTGTGTATCACTTGTGTCTTTTAATTTTGGATGGCCACATGGCCATATTGTGGGAAAGTAACTGTCCTTATGGCCTTCCTTTGTTTAGGTTTCCATTATGGTCTGGTCGCTTAATGTTTGTATTTCTTTCCCTTTGGTGTCTTTTATGGGTGGAGTAAGTTAATTGTATCAATTCCTGATCTTTGTTTTACTTCTACTTTGGGATGATTGCTGGACACGCTTCATTGACAACATAGGTCTTTATTTTGTCCCCATCAACACTGTATAGGTCATTTTGGAGCCGTTGCTTCCAATTTTGTGGACTTTTACCCGACATTGAGATGAAATGACTTCTCAAGCCCTGCCACCTGATAGATAGATAGATAGATAGATAGATAGATAGATAGATAGATAGATAGATAGATAGATAGATAGATAGATAGATAGATAGATAGATAGATAGATAGATAGATAGATAGATAGATAGATAGATAGATAGAGTCTTAATTGTTCATTTTATCTGAATTATTTTTATTTGCCGTCACTAGGTTTATGATATTACTTTCTAAATACCACTACAGGTCAAGTTCGGCCCCCGCCCGTAGGGGCTTGAAGAAATATATTGGCTGCATGATGCTTCCACACAGAGCTGAATCCGGCCCGCACACTAGTACTGGTAAACCGCTTAGAGGATCTAAGCCTGTCCAGGAACCGCGCTAATAAACCCTATTGCTTTCATTGGGCGACAGGGCTTGAGATGTCATTTCATCTCAATGTCGGGTAAAAGTCCCCCAAAAATGGAAGCAACGTCTCCAAAATGACCTTTACAGTGTTGTCGGGGTCGTTAAACCTCAAATCAAACAAAACAGGTCAAGTTGCCATTTATTGGTCTAGTGACTACTGTGTTAACGGCGCGTGTCACGATACTTGTGATAATTCGATTATCGACAGGTAGTCGGAAGTGTGCTTACTCAATGTATTGATCGATTAACAAGCTATCATGAACGATTATATAGACGAGCGTCATCTACCTGATGAAGTTATCTTCAAAGATGTATCGTCAGTTAAGAAAACAAAGAAAGATTTACTCGTTCTGCACGAAAAAAATAAGGAGGAGAAACATATAAACTAGCTAACAGACATTTGCGGCACAGGCCACAATTACCTCTTCACGGGGAAAGGGAATAATATAGTATTCTTATTTCTTGATGCTTATTTAAAATATAGACTGTTGGACCTCATTAGAATGGCCTCGATGAGGCGTTCTTACGAGTGCTCAAACTCTGTGTTTTCAGCATAAATGAGAATATAACAATATTTCATTTGTATATTTCAAATAAATAAAGAAAGAAAGAAAGATGAATATTATTTGTGAACAACTAAAAACCTAGAATTGTATAAAGCAAGTTGTTTATCAATGATGGCATGAAAAGGCTTACTGAGTCATTAAATAGACAGATAGATAATCGGCCATTATTGTGTCAAGACAGATATATCCGCATTAAAATCAGTAAGAGTATCTCCTTTGCATTTCTATGCTTACAACTCAGACTCAAGGTTCTCGTCTTAACGGATACATTACGAAAACTCGCCTATACAAATACATTGTAAATATAACCACCAAGTAATGAAAATTTTCAGATGAAAAATTGTGGTATTTTTCATCATATGTCTGCTCAAAACATAGATTGTGGGTGCTCGTTTGAACCGCCTCGGCGAGGCGGTTCTGTTGAGTGCCCAAAATCTATGTTTTGAGCAGAAATAATAAAAATAATTTATACCCCTCCAAACCCCAGTTTTACTATATGAAAGTGGGGTTTAAGGGGTAAAATTTATATCGCCATGCTTTCGTGATGTAGCTCGATATAACAGTTATTTCACCGGCCGGTATGTAAACCTTGCAGACAACAATAGAAAATATATACTTCTATATTACTGCTTTAAAATATGCGACCAGTAAAATAGCTAGAAAACCTTTTACTTTCTAAACCTTTTACTTTCTAATTTTGGAAAACTTTTAATTCGAAATCTTCAGCAAAGCACTGTCTGTATTTTTGGCATACAACCCGATGCTCGATGTTACAACAATATTAATGTCTGTGGCGTAAAATAAATTTAATAATTATTAAATGTTATAAATATACTATCAATATACACGGCCAGTATTGTGGCCCAAAACAACAAAATAAAGTAACATTCAGCAGATCAGCGTTTTAGGTTTTAGTCACTTTCTGCTGATCCGCAGCCTGCTGAATTCAGCAGGTTTTTCAGCGTTTTAGACAGGCCCCATTAAGATAGCATATCCGCGTGACATAGTGTTTTTTTTTTTTTTTTTTTTTCGTATCTCCAAAATGGCAATTCATATCTCAAAAACGGTTATCTACTATGTATTGGTGCAGATATTAGAAATTGTAATAGCTTGTGAAGTGGAGTGTTCATAACACAGACTTTTTAACATGTTGCGTTTCTATACAAATTAATAATATATAACAAATCAATGTGTGGCAATTTTCTTTTACTTATACTCCAATCATAGGTCGTGGTGCTCGTTAGAACCGCCTCATTAACGAGTTCTCACAACCTAGGTCTTGGAGCAGAAAATAGAAAATGTAAATCCCTTTAAACCCCGGTTTTCTCTATGTAAAGTAGGGTTTAAAGGGGTTTTCGTTACATGGACTTGTGAATATGTGGCATTTCTAAACAATGTCAATTAAAATAAATCAACTGACACCCACCATAAACTATTTTTTTCCTTCTTCTTTTATTCTAATATATAAAGTAGAATATTTCATTCCAGCACACAAAAAATAGGGTTTTTGATTACCAATAATATTTTGTGTTAAGCACAAAAAAGGCTCACTTTTAACAGAGTAATTTTCTCGCTTTAAGACTTTAGTAACGACAGAACAGAGCTTTATTTGGAGATAAACTCGGGCCACACCAAAACAGCCAGTCCGATATTAATAGATATCAATTGACATGAACGATTCTCGTTCATTATCCCCCGGGGTCATAAAAGCGAAACTGATTTCACACACAGCCGGCTTATATAACACAGTTGAGATTACACAACAGGTGCATATTATAGGCCTCAGTCAAAGGGAGACAATCCAATATTGACTAGTAGTGTGACTATCAGGGAACAGGTGAATAGATTAAATGTCAGATAAAGTTGGCCATGGGAAGAAGGTGGGGGTGGGTATGCTTCAACATGCACCGCGGGAGGGGAGTACTGTTATACATGTAGCTTTGATGCCAGTGTCAACATCATAATGCCATTCATGACGTCATATCGCTGTGTGTTGATAACTGACGCGCTGACGTCAATTTCGACGTCATACGTCAATCTTGACGTCATATCTCAATCTTGATGATGAACGCTGTTTTAAGTTATCAGCGGCGACAAAGTCTGCTGTGCTCCGTTATTTTACTTACAATCTTTTCTATAAGCAATGTGGAAGTGGAGGCCAGAAAAATATTTGGCAGAGATGAGGTTCATATTCCAGAAGACGTGTCCACGTGGGTTAGAAAAACACTGACTGAGATGAATGCAAAATTTGATAAAGATCCTTTACAGACTGTGGAATTTCAGTGCAAAAATCGTGCAACACAAAAGCTCCTCTCGATGTTTCCTGATGCTGTTATAAGGTGGATGCACAACGGAGAAAATATCAAGGTAGGGCTGCTTAGTTTGAAGAGATATGCTCTTAAGCCCTGTCCCACAGAGCTTGCGACCGCGATGCGATCCACGACTAAAAAAAATGGCAATCGCGGAGCGGTTGCAGAAGTCGCAGAGAGGTTTTATAAAGGTTGCAGCAAGGTCGCGGGTAGGTCGCCGATCAAATTTAGTCGCCGATCCTCTTTTGTGCATGCACAAAAGACTGGCTGCGACTGATTTTGATCGCAGACTAGTTGCAATGATTTTCTAGACGTCGCAGGCCAATTTCCGATCGATCGCCGAACAGTCACCGATCGATCCCCGACCGAATTTATGCAATTTGGCTGTAAATTCTAGCAACCTTATTGCAACTTATCGGAGACTGGTCGCACACCGATCGCCGACTAATCGCCGACTGATCCGCGATTGATCCACGACCTATCGGCGATCGGTCTGCAACTGTTCGGCGATGGGTCGGCGATCGATCGTAGATTGATCACTGATAAGTCGGCGATTGATCTGCGATTGATCTGCAACTGGTCGCCGACAAGCTGTAAAAAGGTGTTAAAACCACCGAACGATTATAGCGCCAACTACAATAAAAAACTTAACATCCTAGTACCATTTCGACGACAGCTTTCAAAGAGGCAACATGGTTCGGAGAGGCGGGCAAAAGAAAACGGCGGCGCAGCCGAAAAAAAACGGCAAGCAAGGCTCGGACACCAATTTCGTAGGACGAGGACTTGCAGCAGCCCAGAGAAGACCCTCGGAAGTCGAAAATTTAGTTTATTTTTGTCTGTGTCAAAAAAAAAAAAAACGCAAAACAGTCTCCGACAAGTCGCCGATCGCTTTTAACCAGTCTCTGAAGAGTCGCCGATTGATCGCCGACTAGTTCCCGATCATGTTTAACTTGTTGCAAGTCAGTCGCCGATCATCCGGCGATTCTTCGGCGACAAGTCGCTGATTAATCGCCGACTTCGGGCAACATTAATCGCCGATTGTTCGGCGACCGGTCGGCGACGGGTCGGCGATCACATTTACGGAGAAAATTTAGTTGCAATAGTTGCAAAGGTCGCGGGCCAGTTGCAACGAAATCAGTTGCAGAGAGGTCGCATCGCAGTCGCAAGGTCTGAGGGACCGGGGCTTTACCATCTAGCCTACTCTGTATGAGCACTGTGCAGTCCAGCCACCACTCCGTGTGGTGTAGATTTCCTTATTTTTCTGTTCTTTTTCATGTCAATTATGCAAATATCAGTGAGTGTCTGGAGAGTCTGAAGAGCAATTGGAGGGCCGGGGATACTTGGGCGACATTGCATGCTCAAGGGGAATGGATCCAATACACCAGACGTGTATTTCCACGATTTTGCACGATAGACAACCTTTACTTTCCGATACAATGAGGACCTCTAAAAGGGGCCTACAAATCTTTAAGAGGAATAGGTGCACGTTCAGGGATATCTACTCGGATTTCCTTTAAGGATAGACCCCTTATTCGGAGGAGGTCAGTTTGCAGGCAATCAAAAAGGAGTTTCCGAAAGTTAATTTCCTTGAGAGAAAATGAGCATGTCAGGTGAATCCATTCCACTTTGGCTAATTTGAAACCCTGCATGGTCTGTAGATGTGCAGTTGCTTCGCTGATTCTTAAAAAAAAAAAAAAAAAAAAAAAAAAAAAAACAAGCTAGCTCATGACAAAAGGGAATTTATCACATGAGCGACCAGACAAGATTTAGCCCAGTCTACAGAGGCAACTGATAGGGCTAGGCGTGAACATCCGTTAACCCATTTTGTACAGGAAACCCCAAAACGGGTAGTTGACAAACAGTGCAGGCCCAGATTAGACGCCACAGAACGCGGCGTCTGATCAGGGCCTGCACTGTGTGCAAAATGTTCAGCCTGTTTCCAAATAGATTTTGACGAAAAAACGTCCTGAAACTCCTAAATCCTGCTATATATAAGGAGGAAGATTCCATACAAAAATGTATAGGTCTGTGAGCAGCATAGATTCTGGCGAGACTACGCCTATGCACAAGCTCGCCTGGGTCTTTGCTGGTTGACTATGAGATAATGACCTTTTTTTCTCATGAGCTGGATCAAATTGACCATAAAGTAGACATTTTAGAGCAATTGGAGATTTATGAAAAACTCCGGTTTACAACTATCCTACAGTTCAGCGGCCCATGGGCTCAGTCGGTGATCGAACCCCACAAAAATCGACATTATTTCGTGGAGATTGATCATAAAAGACTTTTCTACCGTCATTCTCTCCCTTCTGCTGACTGTAGAACTGTTAAAATATTATGCGGCGCCGTTTTACTATGTCTTCCCTATTTATATACAGAGCCATAATTATTTATGGATGTCCACAATTTGAATTAGTAATATCCACATAATTCGAATTAGTGATATCCATAACTATTTAGGGATATCAAAACTCAATTATGGATATCCATAATTCGAATTAATGATATCCATAATTCGATCTAAATTAATAATATCTATCAAATGAATTATGGAAATCCACAATTCGATTCATGGATATCTATAATTCGAATTAAGAATATCCATTGTTCTGCTGATTTATGGATTTCCATTATTCTGCTGATTTATGGATATCATTAACTTGAATTTTGGATATCCATTAATCGAAAAAGTGATATCCATAATTTGAATAAGAGATACCCATTAATCATTCAGATTATTGGATATATATAGTTCAAATTATAGATATCGCTAATTCGAATTATGGATATCTCTAATTCGAATTATGAAATTCGTCTTTGCAAATAAAAACAAACCAAGGCTTTTGATATCCATAATTCAAATTATAATCGAAATATGGATATCTATGGGGCGCCGCTTTACTAATTATTCCCTATTTATATTTAACCATAATTATTTATGGAAAGCCATAATTCGAACTATGATAATATACGATATGACATCACGCCTTTGCATGCTTCTTAACTTGGAACGCTAGACCAGCGAAACTCCAGAACAACCTGCATCTTCGTATATATACAATCTGATCAGACATGGCAAGTTACAATCCAGCCAGCAAAGAATTTTAGACCAACGTCAGGCTGACAGCGATATGACGTGGCAACGTCGTATGGCTGTCGGCCCGATGGTGGCCCGCTTGTGTGTACTAAGCAAAACCCAGCTACTGATGAGACTTCCACGATGATGGATGTGCGGACTGATTTCTATGTTCGCTGGTTGCACACTCATGCCAAATATAGAGTGGGTAGCACGTGAGAATGTGTGTGCAACTCTTCTATATGGCTCTTGATTGGATTCTTTGAATTCCGATTGGCTTTTTGTACACTTCCACTGTCATGGGCCTGTCCGCTCTAATATGTGCAGACGGTGAAGATTTGCATCAGTCTGTACACCCACTCAGCCACACCTGCAGCTTTATTTTATTTGTTTGATTGAGGTTTAACGTCCCCATCAACACTATTTAGGTCAGTTTGGAGATGTTGCTTCCAATTTTGTAGGCCTTCTGGTTTTAGAAAAGAATATTTATAAGGTTTACCTATATAAGTCTGTGTAAAACAAGTGGGTACCAGGTCGAGGCCATTTTTCGTCCCAGAGCTACAATTAGTAGAAGTCCGCTAGATGAAGCTATGTACCAAATATCAAAGGCCATGGCGCTTCTGGTCTTAGACATTACGCAAACAAGCCTATACAAATACATTGCCACCTTCATCGCCGAAAAAAAAGAAAATTTTAAGATGAAAAACTGTGAGATTTTTCTTATTTCTGCTTAAAATATAGATTGTGGGGACACGTTAGAACCGCCTCATCGAGGCGGTTCTGACGAGTATCCACAATCTATAATTTAGAGCAGAAATAAGAAAAATAAGGTTTACCCCTGTAAACCCCAGTTTTACAATATTAAAAATTGGGGTTCAAGGGTGTCAGAATTAAATAGGTGAGTTTTCGTGATGGACAAGAAAGTTTCTTCTAAGTTTTTCCCTATATTAGTACATGTATAACAAAATTAATGGACATTTTTGGACCAGCGCTGTAATTTGAACAATCTTGGTTCATGTCTACTGGACAAAATTGTGTACCAAATATCAAAGGCCTGGACCATCTAGTGTCAGACAAGAAGATTTTTTAAGGCTTTCCCTGTATAAGTCTATGTAAAACCTGACTGCATGGCCCCAGGGTATGGCTAAATTTGGCTCCAGGGCTTCAATTTGAACTATCTCGCAAAAGTACTACTAGATTAAGCTGTGCACCAAATTTCAAAGGCCTTGACCATCTGGTTTCAGATGAAGTTTTTGAAGGTTTCCCATATAGTGGTCTGTGTAAATCATGCGGGCCCCTGGGCACGGCCATTTTTGGCCCCAGGGCTATAATTTGAACAATCTTTGCAGAATCCACTAGATGAATATGTGTACCAAAAATCAAATGTCTGGAACGTCTGGCTTCAGACAAGACTTTTTTTACCCCATATAATTCTAAGTGAAACCTGTGGGTCCCTGGACAGGACCAATTTTGGTCCCAATGCTTTAATTTGAACAATCTCTATAGAGGTCTTCTAGACAAACCTGTGTAGCAAATTTCAAAAGTATAAGGCTTCCTGTTTCAGACAAGAAAATTTAAATAGGTTTTCGCTATGTAAGTCTATGGAAAACATGTGGGCCCGTAGTGGGGGAAGGTGGGGGAGGCGGCGGGGAATGGGGGTGCATTTTTGGGCCCATGGCTATAATTTGAACAGATCTATCTGAGATCTACTAGTCAAGCCTTCTGGTTTCTGACAAGAAGATTTTAAAACATTTTCCCATATATAAGTTTATGTAAAACACGTTTGCCCCTGGGCACAGCCATTTTGGCCCAAGGGCTATAAATTTATTAATCTTGGTTGAGGACCGCTAGATGATGCTGTGTGCTAAATATCAAAGGCCGCCTTGGCCATTTAGTATCAGTCAAGAATATTCTTTTAAAATTTTCTTTATGGTGTGGACACAAACACAGCTTGTTCTAAAGTGTTGCCTCTCCTGTAGTTAAAAACATCCCCTTTTTGTACGTTTTTTTTTTAAAAATCCGTCCTTTGAAATAGCGATGTCCGGGCGGGCGGGCAGGCGTCTGGCGGGCGTCGTCCGAGGTTTACCTTTTGGTAAACATTTTTTCCAAGTAATATATTACCTTTATTTTTCAGTGGATTGCTTTCATATTAGTACTGTTGCTTCATTTATTGTACCCCTTTCATATGCAATCCATTAATGGCACCAGGGACCACAGTTTTGTTGAAAATTACCATTTTTCGATCGAACTTAAGTTTACATAAGAAGTTTGCTCTGTATTACCTCCCTTACTTCACTTGCAAGCTTGATAGTGTAGTTGATCGAGTGCTGGACTCTGAACACATGCATGCACACATACACTCATGCATGCATGCATGCATGCACTCACACATGCATGTACGCATACATGCACACATATATGCATGCAGAAGTGACTTATGCTTGTATGCATGCATACAAACATGCACTCATGCATGCATGCATGATACATGCTCATACACACACATGCATGCACATACACACTTGCATGCACACAAGCATGCATGCACACACATACATGCACTCACTCATGCATGCATGCACATACACACTTGCATGCATGCACTCATGCATGCACACACATATGTGCATTCATGCATACATACACTCATGCATACATGTATGCATGCACGCATGCTTACATGCTCATACTCATGCATGCATGCACATACACACTTGCATGTGCACATGCATGCATGTACACACATACATGCACTCATGCATGCATGCACACACATACATGCATGCACACGCATGTGCATGCACCCCTGCATGCATGCACACACATGCATTAATGCACACTCACACATGCATGCAAGCACATATGCATGCACACATAACTCATGCATGTATGCACACTCACATGTATGCATGCACATGCAGGCATGCAAGCACACACTCATGCATGCATGCACTCACACATGCATGCATGTTCTCACACCTGCATTCATACATGCATGCGTGCACATGCACACTCATGCATGCATGAACATATGCTTGCTGTCTATTGTTAGAAAACCTTTGTCAGCGCTGTAGTGCTTCACACAAATGTTGGGTATGTATTGCTGCAGTCTGTTGAGCTCTTATACAAAACAAAATGTCATTTTTGGGGAAAAAACCTGCATAATTGAAATTTTATTTTGGATAACCTGTTCAACTTAGGCCCCTATAGGCGAGCTATGTTGCCTTCTGCCAACTCTTGCAGGCTACAGCTTTGCTGACGTCAAAACGGTACTGAAAAACCCGTCCATAATGCCATTAGGCATTTTTCTTGTTTTATTGGTACTTCAAGAAAACTATGATGTGGTCATTCAATAGAACCGCCTCACCGAGGCTGTTCTAATAAATACCCACATAATAGGCTTGTATAATAAATACCCACATCATAGGTTTTTATGGAGAATTGACAAAAGAGCCAGCGCATGACAAAACCTACAATAAGACATGTGCGCCCAACGAAGACTCAGATCAGGCTGCGCATCCGCGCAGTCTGATCAGAGTCTTCGTTGTGCGCTCTAAGGATAGCTAAGGGCCCAGTGCTCCTTCATTCAGCAAGAGAAGTCTCTAGTTTGACTATATTGATGGGCAGGCTGATCTTATTCTTTGCTGGGCACACATGATATAAAGTGTAGGAAATGCTGTGCCCTGGCTCAAAAATTATCATTCTCTTATCACCAAACACTATGTCATTACAGATAAGGCCAGCGTCAATGATGATGTCTATGGACAGTTTGATAATACAAAATCTCCTCCCAAAGGACAGTGGTGTGTACCACTGTGTTGTCATGGTTACTCCTAAACAACCGATTGTCACAGCTATTTACTCCTTGGTGGTGGGTGAAAACTGGATCCATGTATTACCAACAAGCAAACTGAAACTGTCTTGTAACTGCAAAGAGCTTGGTTCCCTGTTCAGGGACACTGTCAGGACATGGGTCCATCTTCTAGGAAAGGAAACTGCCCCCGCCTTAAAAGATGAAGTAGTTTTCTACAACATTGATGCCAGGTACAATGGGACATGGACCTGTATTGTCACTGACAGACAAACCAAAAGAACCTGGGTGACGGCAAGATATAAGGTCATTGTTGATCCACCACCACCCTTACTGGTCAGACTCAAAATCCGTGTGATGGACAATAAAATAGAAGCATTCAGCCTTGTCTTTGGAGTTCTGTTCTTTTGTATGGTAATTTATGAGGGACTTGTTGAGAGATTCAGGAAAAAGAACAAGGGCTACAAGAAAGAGATGGACTACTTTAAGACCGCACTTCATTTAGAGGTACCTATCACAGAGAGGACGGATGATCAAGAAAACCAACCTCTTCTACAATCTGAACAAGAACATGATACAGATTAGGACAATCATCATGAAAACACGCCTATATAACCCTTCTCTAGCTGAATATTCAGTTTAGCCACCCCCATTTCTGACTTTGAACCAATTAGATTACTTGATGTAATTTATTCCTACAAATTCATAAATTGAATGTCAAACAGTGTAGATCCTGATCAGATGGCATCCGATCTGGATCTACACTGTTTCCAAAGATAGGGGCTGTCGTGAACAAAAGGTTAAGAGATAAATTTGACCCCCTTAAAGGGACTGTATACACCTTCAGGGGAGGCAACTCCTGCAAAAAAATTCTTGTTTCGCATGTCAATAGGGGTCAACTGTTAACGGAAAGAATTTGCTCCTAAGGAGCAAATTCTTTCCTTTAAAAGTAGACCACTTTTTGTTATGACAGGGCTTATAGAAAAGCGAAAAGTTATCTCCCTTTGAAAAATGGCAGAAAAATCTGCCAGGTATTCCCATTCCCCTTAAACCCTGCTTTTACATTGGAAAACCGGGGTTTACAGGGGTACACATTATTTTTCTTATTTCTGCTAAAACAAAACAAAGATTGTGGGTACTCGTTAGAGCAACGCCTTGCCGAGGTAGTTCTAACGAGTACCCACAATCTATGTGTGCAGAAATGTTAAAAATATCATAATTTTTTATCTGAAAATTTTCATTTTTTTTTTCGGTGGTAAATGGTCATCTTATTTGAATAGGCGTGTTTTCGTAGTGAAACTATCATAATCATAAACTCTGCACACTGAGGAATTTTTCATGTTTTTTTTTTTTTATTATTATTATTTATTTGTTTTCAGTGGATTTTTTGTTTGAATTATTATTATTATTATTTTTTTTTTTTTTTTAAAAATCTTTCAGGAATACCATCATAATGTCAAATAGTTTGGATACACTGGTACAAACTATTTGCAAAGGCTAACATCAGGCTTCAGATGGCACCTTTTTGTACCAAATGGAATCTTCCTCCTTATATATAGCATGAGTTCATTTCAAAATTTAGGGATGTCAGGTTGTGTTTTCATCAAAATCTATTTGGAAAATGACTGATTTTTTAGCAAACAGTGGAGGCCCTGATCAGACGCCGCCTTCCGCGGCGTCTGATCTGGGCCTGCACTGTTTGCCAGGGTTTCCGGTAATGGGTTATGCCGTTACACTAGCATTGGGTATTTTACTTATTTTTTCACAGATTTTTTTTTCTTTTTTTTGGCACAGATTATTCACATGTAATGACAAGTATTATTGTCTCTGAAACATTACGATAACACATACATCCTTGAGACATAGCTAAAACTTTCATATCTCCAAGATTAAAATTTGTGACATTTTTCTTATTTTTACTCCAAACATAGGTTGAGTGTGCTCGTTAGAACCACCTCATTGAGGCAGTTCTAACTAGTACCCACAACATATGTATTGGAACAGAAATAAGAAAAATAATGTATACCCAAGTAAACCCCAGTCTTCTCTATATAAAGAAGGGTGTAGAGGGGTGTTCATTACACGGACCTATTAACGTGATGAATGAAACAAGAGGGCCCAGAGGGCCCTGGTTCGCTCACCTGATCCAATGTATAACAAGTGGGCCCCTGGCAGGGTCAATTTTGGCCCCAGGGCTATAATTTGAACAATCTTGGTAGAGGTCCACAAGATGAAGCTTCATATCGAATATGAAAGACCTGGGCTTTCTGGTTTCAGAGAAGAAGATTTTAAAGGTTTACCCTGCATATAGAAGTCTATGTAAAACAAGATTTTCCCTATATAAGTCTATGTTAAACCAAAGGGCCCCGGAGCAGGGGCATTTTTGGCCCCAGGGCTATAATTTGAACAATCTTGATAAAGGTCATCAAGACAAAGCTTCATAACAAATATCAAAGACCTAAGCCTTGTGTTTCAGAGAAGATGATTTTTAAAGATTTTCCCTATATAAGTCTATGTAAAACCAAAGGGTCACATGGCGGAGGCATTTTTGGTCTCAGGGCTATAATTTGAACAATCTTTATAGAGGTCCACTAGCTGAAGCTTCATAACAAATATCGAAGACCTAAGCCTTGTGGTTTCAAAGAAGAAGATTTTTCAAGATTTTCCCTATATACGTCTATGTAAAACCAAAGGGCCCCAGAGCGGGGGCATTTTTGGCCCCAGGGCTATAATTTGAACAATCTTGGTAAAGGTAAAGATGAAGCTTCATACCAAATATCAAAGACCTGGGCCTTGCAGTTTCAGAGAAGAAGATTTTTCAAGATTTTCGCTATATAAGCCTATGTAAAACAAAAGGGCCCTGGTGCGGGGGCATTTTTGGCCCCAGCACTATAATTTGAATAATCTTGGTAGGGGTCCACTAGATGAAGCTTCATACCAAATATCAAAGACCTGGGCCTTGCGGTTTCAGAGAAGAAGATTTTTAAAGATTTTCCCTATATAAGCCTATGTAAAACAAAAGGGCCCCCGTGCGGAGGCATTTTTGGCCCCAGCACTATAATTTGAACAATCTTGGTAGGGGTCCACTAGATGAAGCTTCATACCAAATATCAAAGACCTGGGCCTTGCGGTTTCAGAGAAGAAGATTTTTCAAGATTTTCCCTATATAAGCCCATGTAAAACCAAAGGGCCCCCGTGCGGGGGCATTTTTAGATCCAGCACTATAATTTGAACAATCTTGGTAGGGGTTCACTAGATAAAGCTTCATACCAAATATCAAAGACCTGGGCCTTGCGGTTTCAGAGAAGAAGATTTTTAAAGATTTTCCCTATATAAGCCCATGTAAAACCAAAGGGCCCCCGTGCGGGGGCATTTTTGGCCCCAGCACTATAATTTGAACAATCTTGGTAGGGGTCCACTAGATGAAGCTTTGTACCAAATATCAAAGACCTGGGCCTTGCGGTTTCAGAGAAGAAGATTTTTCAAGATTTTCCCTATATAAGCCTGTGTAAAACCAAAGGGCCCCCGTGCGGGGGCATTTTTAGCTCCAGCACTATAATTTGAACAATCTTGGTAGGGGTCCACTAGATGAAGCTTCATACCAAATATCAAAGACCTGGGCCTTGCGGTTACAGAGAAGAAGATTTTTAAAGATTTTCCCTATATAAGCCCATGTAAAACCAAAGGGCCCCCATGCTGGGGCATTTTTGGCCCCAGCACTATAATTTGAACAATCTTGGTAGGGGTCCACTAGATGAAGCTTTGTACCAAATATCAAAGACCTGGGCCTTGTGGTTTCAGAGAAGAAGATTTTTCAAGATTTTCCCTATATAAGCCTGTGTAAAACCAAAGGGCCCCCGTGCGGGGGCATTTTTAGCTCCAGCACTATAATTTGAACAATCTTGGTAGGGGTCCACTAGATGAAGCTTCATACCAAATATCAAAGACCTGGGCCTTGCGGTTACAGAGAAGAAGATTTTTAAAGATTTTCCCTATATAAGCCCATGTAAAACCAAAGGGCCCCCGTGCGGGGGCATTTTTGGCCCCAGCACTATAATTTGAACAATCTTGGTAGGGGTCCACTAGATGAAGCTTCATACCAAATATCAAAGACCTGGGCCTTGCGGTTTCAGAGAAGAAGATTTTTTAAGTTTGCGGTGAAAAAAATCTATTTTTGGCTACTGTGACCTATATGTGCAACGGACCGGAACCATTTGAACAACTTTGAAAGGGGACCACCTAAGGATCATTCCTGTGAAGTTTGGTCAAAATACGATCAGTGGTTTAGGAGGAGATGTCGTTTGAAGAAAAGTTTACGGACGCACGCACGGACGCACGACGGACAAAAAGTGATCCCAAAAGCTCACCTTGTCACTACGTGACAGGTGAGCTAAAAAAAAGATTGGCATCTGCTCCAGAATTTTCCATGGCACTCTAAGGGTTAGTATGATAAAGACATTATTTATTTTCCACACAAGATCATTGCATTCACTAACAAGTTTATTTACCCTTTTAGTACCAACTGGAATCTTCCTCATTATATATAGCAGGAGTCCATTTCAAAATTTAGGGATGTGCGGTTGTGTTTTCATCAAAAATTATTTGGAATATGACTGAACTTTTAGCAAACAGTGGAGGCCCTGATCAGACGCCGCATTCTGCGGCGTATGATCTGGGCCTGCACTGTTTTCCAAATACCCATTTTGGGGTTTCTTGTCTGAAATGGGCTAAGCCAACTACCATTAGAGTGAGCCTAGTATTGGCACAGATAGGCCTAAGTAATCAGTGCAGAACCAGATCAGACTGCTCCTGAACTACACTGTTTGCCATTCTCTCTGCACCTTTTGGACTCCTTGCTGGATCGTGAAACAAATTTGTTAAAACTATGAAATTTTACAGTTCTCACTTTTAGGATTTTTACGGTATAAGCTTTGAACAACTGGGCCTATCTCAGTGCCTTAAGCATCCAGTTTGTTTCATTTTCAATACCTCTTGCTTCTTGCAGGCATCAGGCTTTGGCCCCTTGTAAGTATCACAGACTAGAGACATTAGATCCTTCATTGCTTTAGCATTTATTTTCTCAGTGTGCACACCATTCAGTGTAACCCAGGGGACATAAGTATGTGGGGGATCAAGCTGTCCAGTTACCACAGCCATCAAATGTTCAAGCTCCAATCCCTGATTACCATTTGCACATGTCATCAATGCATCATAGTCAATATTGAACTTAGGGGCACACTTTTTCGCAGCTTTTGGGTACATACCGATTCCCTCCATACAGTGAATAAACTGAAATGAAACTGATTTATTTTTCTCCATATTCATTGCACATGTCTCAATAATGTTCCCAACACATTCCTCCTGTCCGTGCTGACATTCAAATTTCCAGTGACTTAATATTGTCTTTTTCTCCTTCGCATTGCCATATGGCACAAGTGTTATGTTCAGCACACTGTCGCCCAGGGCCATGTACGCAGGGTATAACTGATTCTTGATCAAATCTCTACAGCCCTCGCACAGTGACTCATAGTACAGTGTAAAATTGACAGGTTCAGCGGCACTATCTGTTGCCCAGCTCCTCCTACACTGTTCCAACACCCCACAGGTTGTAGCTACTTCCTGATCAGCACACCATAGGCGAGGAGGAAAGCTACATTTATTTGCCGAGACAAAGGTGACAGCAGCTATAAAGATGAAACAATTCCATAGCAAGGCCATCTTGATGTGTCTAAAAATAATATAAATCTGCTTTTTATAACCCTTTGATTGCTAATCATGACTAGCAGATGGCAGTATGGGGAATCGGAACACCTTCAGGGGAGGCTACTCCTGCAAAAGAATTTTGGTCTCCCATATCAATAGGGGTCAACTCTTAAAGGAAAGAATTTGCTCCTGAGGAGCAAATTCTTTCCTTTAAGAGCAGACCCCTTTTTCAGTGGGACAGGGCTTATAGAAAAGCGAACAGGAAGTCCCGAAAGTTGTCTCCCTTTGAAAAATGGCAGAAAAATCTGACAGGTGTTCCCATTCCAATTAAATGTTTTTTCTTATTTTTGGTGAAAATAAGGCTTGACATTACATGTGATTTGTCTGCCCATCAGAAGATTCACATGTAATGTCAAGCCTTATTTTACTGTAGCAAGTACATGTATTTCAAAAAATCAGATTGTCATCTGCTTAAGGATTTTATGTGGCAGTTGAAGGGTTAAGTGCTGCTCTAAAATGGTTAACCCATATATGACATTGGAATCTTCTACCTGTTAACAATTATTGGGATGTCAGATTCGTTTGTGATAAATTTTTCAAAAATGAATGTTCTTGAAGCAAACAGTGTAGATCAGGATCTACACTCAGCTTGCCATGCAGTTTGTGAATTGAACAATACACAATATGAAGTAATTTGATTGGTCGATAGCCAGAAATGGAAGAGGCTAAATTAATTTATTCAGTGGGTTAATACAACCAAAAGAAATGTGGTACACCTCAATTAACTGCTTTATAACACTGTTGTAGAAACTGTGTTAGTTTAAACAACCACATTATATAAATGGTCATTTTTCTATATAATCTATACATTTTTGGGATCCATATTTAAACCATGTTATATAAAAAAAGTGTTATTAAAAAGAGGTTTTGTTGTATAATTCTTAACTCATATCTCTAATATTGCTAAAACTGGTAAATATTTCTGCAAAATCTTAAGAGAGAGAGAGAGAGAGACAGACAGACAGACAGACAGAGAGAGAGAGAAAGAGAGAGAGAGAGAAAACATTACCTGTGTATTTATACTGCTATCCCTTTAAGATAACAATGTGAAATCACAACACACTGTAAATTGTTTTGTTTGTTTTTGATTTGAGATATGTTACTGTATCTTTGAAAATTATTCACTTACAAATACATGTATATTGTTGGTTGGTTGGTTGGACTTTGAATGCCCTCTCAACACTATAGGTCATATTAAGCCATTCAGATTACCATACCCCACTTTTCCTTGGCAGGCTTATAATATTTAAGGAATTGACCAGTTCAGTGCACCATCTTTTAATGGTTATCTGAATGGTAGGTTAAAATGGATTTTCTGGAAAAAAAGAGAGTGAAACTTGACTGTCTGATGTGTATCTAAATCTATACTTTAACAACCATAGCATAGTACCAAATGATCAATAGTCACCACACTTAATAAACTGAACAAAACACAATTATTTAGGGAAATGGATACCTTCAGGGAAGGTAACTCTTTCAAAAATACTCTTACCTTCCTTATCAATATATACATGTATACGGGTCTACTCTTAAAGGAAGGAATTTACAGTCTAGGATACTATACCTCTTTGTCAAAGAATCAAAGCCAAACATGCAACCTTCAATGATCCATGTTATGATAAAATCTGTTGGTTTGTTTTTTAATTGTAAACAATAAGGTGCAGATAAGCATGTGCATCCAGCCATCCACGCAGTCTGCATGATCAGCATCTTTATGTTTGCTGCATAGTAGGAGGATAGAAATCTTTAAAGAAAAATGCAGTTGAGCATCCTGGCCGGGGATTAAAACCACTAGCTAGGCCAAAAGGTCCGGACAAGTCCGACAGGTCAGTTATGCACTCTATATACATATTTTACGGGCCTCCGTGGCCTAATGGATAAGAGCGCTGACTCTTAGTCATTAGGTCTCTCACCGCCGTGGGTTCGAGCCCCGCTCGGGTCACGTGTGAGACGCCAAGTTCTGCAACGGAAGGTCAGGTGTTTTTTCTCCGGGTACTCCGGTTTTCGCCCACCTATGATTAACGATCGGCTCCATATGAGTGAAATAATCTTGAAAGGGCCGTAAAACCCAAACCAAAAAAAAAAAAATATACATATTTTATTGTGGCCACACTACTACATTTCTCAGTCCTACAAAGAAACATTTGTATCAGGTGTTTAGGAATTATTCATATTATAGTCATATCACAATTAGTTTTGGTGGTGGTGGTGGTGTGGTGTGTGTGTGTGTGTATGGGGGGGGGGGAGACTTATTTCTGTGACTTGTGATTGGGCTATTTTAAAATCTGTGATTTGTGAAAAGGTTGAAAATAAGAAGCATTTGACTTGTGACCCATTTCAATTCTTTGTGATTTGTGACTGAAAGATTTAAAGTCTGTGACTTGTGATTTTAATGATTCTCTGTGATCTGTGGTTCACAAAAAAAGCTTTGACTCCTGGGGGTGGGTGCTTTGCCCCCAGACCCTTTTGTGGTACTTTCTATATACCAGTTTCAAAATCAGTATTGCTGCATGTGTGTGTGTCAATATAAAGTCAATGAGCCGAATAAAAAATGACATTTCAGGATGGCTTGCAAAAATGTACAAATCTATTGAACTAGATAGTAATCCCTATGCTAACTTTATCTTTTTACGGATTTCCCACCTCCACAACCCACAATTTAGTCACACCAGAACAAAAATGCTGTCCTGTAGCTGTTGCGGTGGCTATGGACTTATGATGGAAGAGGGTGTTGGGTAATGCCATCCAGACCCCCATGCAGTTTACACGTACAATTAATTTACTGCCAGTGTCCTTTTAAGTTTGTCAGACCTGACATAGTACCTTCATCTTTGAACAGCTTAGCCCCCACCCATCGGGCTTGAAGAAATATATGGGCTGCATGATGCTTCCATGCAGAGCTGAAACCAACCCGCACACGAGTACTGGTAAACCGCTTAGAGGATCTAAGCCTGTCCAGGCAATGCACATCGGCCTGTCCATGCTTATAAACCCTATTGGTTTTATTGGGCGGCAGGGCTTGAGTTGTCATTTCATCTTAATGTTGGGTAAAAGTCCCACAAAATTGGAAGCAACATCTCTAACTTGACCTTTACAGTGTTGACGGGGATGTTAAACTTAAAATCAAACAAACAAACAAACATCCTTGAACAGCTTCTTCTGTTTACTTGATTACATCAATCCTGAACCTTTGAGGCCACTCTGAAAATTGACAATTGGCTCTGGCTTCTGGGGGCAAAGTCCCCCCCACCCCTTTATCACAGGTAATTCATTTCTATATTAAACCTTCCATCTACTCGTACTTGACAATGAGCTAGATATATTTTTAGGTCAAACATCAGGTCACATGGAACATATATTCAAAGTATGACATTTTCTACAGGAAATAGGGTCAAAGTTATTTAAAGGCAAATTCATTGAACCTCAAAAATCGGTCACACTGACCTAAATATATTTTTAAGTTGATCATCTGGTCACATGGAACTTATAATCCAGGTATGAAGCTTCTCCATGAAATAATATTCAAACATATGGCACAATCACTGAACCATGAAATATAGGTCATACTGACCTAGATATATTTATATGTCATTCATCGTGTCACATAGAAATTGATAATCCAGGAATGAAGTTTCTCCATTAAATAGTATACAAGATATAACGCAAAATCACTGAACAATGAAATATAGGTCACACTGACCTAGATTTATTTTGAGGTCAATCATCTGGTTGCATGGAAGTAATATCCCAGGCATGACATTTCTCCATCAAATAGTCTTTGAGTTATAAGGCAATATCATTGAACCATGGAATATAGGTCACACTGACCTAGCTATATTTTATTCCAATCATCAGGTCACATGGAATTTATATTCCAGGTATGACAATTCTCCATCAAATAGTATTCAATATATAAGGCAAAATCACTGAACCATGAAATATAGGTCACACTGACCTAGATATATTTTGAGGTCAATCATCAGGTCACATGGAACTAATAATCCAGGAATGGCATTTCTCCATCAAATAGTATTCAAGATATGAGGCAAAATCACTGAACCATGAAATATAGGTCACACTGACGTTGAAGCCGGCCTCGGTAGCTCAGTCGGATGCGCGTCTGACTTGTGATCAGGAGGACGCGGGTTCAATACCTGCCGGAGTCGGCAACATTCTTTCGTGGAGATTGATCATGAAATCTTTTCTATGGCCATTCTCTCCCTTCTCTGATTCAAGAAGGGCAGTTGTCAGTTTCTGGTGAAAGAATGTGCACTGTACTGGTTATCCGCTTACGTATAAGCCTGCACAGGAAAAGTGTGGATAGGTAAACTGACCGGCTCAGAAACTAGAGCTGCCGCCTAACGGGCGCCAATTATACCCCCGCATGCGTTGTCAGATAGTAACTCCAAGTAAGAGTCACAGAGATATAAGTTTTTTGATAGTCTGAGCCACACAATGACATAATAATAGTTTCTGATAACACAAATGATTTAACATATAGCGGCAAGGTGTGTGGTGTGTGAATATTAAAGAAATTGGTCAAAGAATGAGGAAGTTATGTGCAATGTTAAAGTTTTTTTGTACCCACAAATTTTTACAAGTATTTGACCTTGAGGAAGGTCAACGTGAAGGTCAAGGTCAGGTTTGTGTATATCAATCTTAAGTACTAGTAGCAAGGTGTGTGGTGTGTGAATATTAAAGAAATCGGTCAAAGAATGAGGAAGTTATGTGCAATGTTAAAGTTTTTTTGTACCGACAAATTTTTACAAGTATTTGACCTTGAGGAAGGTCAACGTAAAGGTCAAGGTCAGGTTTGTGTATATCAATCTTAAGTACTAGTAGCAAGGTGTGTGGTGTGTGAATATTAAAGAAATCAGTCAAAGAATAAGGAAGTTATGAGCAATGTTAAAGTTTTTTGTAACGGACCGACGACGACAACAGACGACAAGCTGACTCCTATATACCCCCTTCAAACTTCGTTTGCGGGGTAGTCTGAGCCACACAATGACATAATAATAGTTTCTGATAACACAAATGATTTAACATATAGTGGCAAGGTGTGTGGTGTGTGAATATAAAAGAAATCGGTCAAAGAATAAGGAAGTTATGTGCAATGTTAAAGTTTTTTTGTACCCACAAATTTTTACAAGTATTTGACCTTGAGGAAGGTCAACGTGAAGGTCAAGGTCAGGTTTGTGTATATCAATCTTAAGTACTAGTAGCAAGGTGTGTGGTGTGTGAATATTAAAGAAATCGGTCAAAGAATGAGGAAGTTATGTGCAATGTTAAAGTTTTTTTGTACCCACAAATTTTTACAAGTATTTGACCTTGAGGAAGGTCAACGTGAAGGTCAAGGTCAGGTTTGTGTATATTAATCTTAAGTACTAGTAGCAAGGTGTGTGGTGTGTGAATATTAAAGAAATCGGTCAAAGAATGAGGAAGTTATGTTAAAGTTTTTTGTAACGACAGACGACGACGACAGACGACAAGCTGACTCCTATATACCCCCTTCAAACTTCGTTTGCAGGGGTATAATGACCTGAATAGTGTTGACTGGACCATTAAACTCCAGTACAAACAAACAAACACTGACATAAATATATATTGGGGTCAATCATCAGGTCACATGGAACTAATATCCCAGGTATGACATTTCTCCAACAAATACTCTTCAAGATATAAGGAACGGGCCTCCGTGGCCTAGTGGTTAAGAGCGCTGACTCTTGATCATTAGGTCTCTCACCGCTGTGGTTCGAGCCTCGCTCGGGTCACATGTGAGACGCCAAGTTCTGCAACGGATGGTCAGGTGGTTTTTCTCCGGGTACTCCGGTTTTCGCCCACCTCTGATTTACGATCGGCTCGATATGAGTGAAATAATCTTGAAAGGGCCGTAAAACCAAAACCAAAAAAAAAAAAAAAAAAAAAGGATATAAGGTAAAATCTCTGGACTGTGAAATGTAGGTCACAATGACCTTCACTCTTTTACACTTGAACCAATGTCAATAGTTGGCTGATGTATAAACCAGTGTGTCTATAACTTACTAACATAATGGAAACACATATAACAAATTACAAAGGTGTCCTAGATTTTGAGCCCTAGCCCCATCCCCAGGTGTGAACCCAGGGGGCATGTTCCTTTGGAATCTCAAAAGACCCTCCCAGGTACCCAAGTTGTAAATATCAATGGTCTTTGATGAGTGATTGTCAAGATACAAGCATTGGAAAAACTTTAAGTTAACACAGCATTACCAAGATTTTGACCCCTAGCCCCACCCGGGACCCCAGGGCATGAACACAGGGGTATATTCTAGACCCTCCCAGGTGCCTAAGTTTCATACATGACTGCTCAGATATAAGCATTTGAAATACTTTAACGCAGTGTGACAGTTACAGTAACGGTAACGCAAATGCGGACAACCGGGGTGACAACAAAGCTCTCCTTGAACTTTGTACAGGCCAGCTAAAAATCACAAAGGCATGCAAGTCTACCGGTAGTTACACCACAACCTCATTACAACACTATTAATGGGGTCCAAAGCAGAGACCGTGTTAGTTAAACAACCGTGTTATATCCAAACAAAAATGTATAGATTATATAGAAAAATGACCATTTATGGTCATTTTTCTATATAATCTATACATTTTTGGGATCCACCTTGAAACCGTGTTATATCCAAATCCGTGTTATAATGAATCGTGTTATAACGAGGTTGTGGTGTACTTTCCATAATCATTGTCATGCCTGATTTAAGCATGGCGTGATTTCGTGATTTAGGAGTGAAAATTACAGAAAATCTGTGTTTTTTGCACAACCTAGAGTTATAGCATTTTCAAAATGTATAGACTTTATAGAACAATGACCATTCAATATGGCCATTTTTGTCGCGCCTGCTTTAACCTTTAACCTGCTGAATATTCAATTAAGCCACACCCATTTCTGACTTTGAACCATTCAGATTACTTGATGCAGTTTATTTCTACATATTTATAAACTGAATGTCAAAGTGTAGATCCTGATCAGATGGCTTCTTCAGAAGCCATCTGATCTGGGTCTACACTGTTTGCAAAGATAGGGGTTGTCGTGAACAGCAGGATAAGAGTTAAGCATGGCGTGATTTCGTGATTTAGGAGTGAAAATTAGAGAAAATCTGTGTTCTGTGCACAACCTAGAGTTAAAGCATATTCAAAATGTATAGATTTTATAAAACAATTACCATTCAATATGGCCATTTTTGTCGCGCCTGCTTTAACCCATATATGACAATGGAATCTTCCACCTAGTTAGTTTGGAGTGGTCCATTTCCAATTATAGGGGTGTCATGTTTGGTTTTCTTTGTGGCAAATTTTACAAAAACGAATGTTCCTTAAGCAAACAGTGTAGATCCAGATCAGACGCCGCGTTCTGCGGCGTCTGATCTGGATCTACACTGTTTGCCAATGTCCCAGAAAAGGGCCACTAGGCATATATGGGTTAAGCACGGCTCTATATAGGAGTCCTGTTTCCATCCGTTCGTCAAGTCATCAACATTTGCGACCATCCTAACTTTCCCCCTAATGAAAGAGTCCATTTCTAGAGAACTATGAGAGCTTCATTAATGATACTTGGTACACGCTTGCATCTCTGACTAGCAACTTCAATTCAAGCATCCATATCTGGCCTTGACCTACACTTCATGGTTCAATGACTTTGTGAATTAGTGGGACCACCCTAATGTAAGAGTCCATTTTTCCAGAACTATAAGTGCTTCATTGGTGATACTTGGTACAATCTTGCATCTAGGAGTGACAACATTTATGCAAGTATCCATGTTTGACCTTGACCTTGATTTCATGGTTCAGTGACTGAACCCCCCAGGCGCGACATAGACTTTGGCGGAATTTGTTTTACATTCTATTTCAATTACTGCAAACAGTTTTGGGAATCTTATGGTAGCCAATATCTTTTCAGTCCAAAGTGCATGTTTATCTGACATAGCTATGTACATAATTTACTGTATAAGCTGTGTGAAGCAAAACTGAGTTATCAGACATGTACAGCAAAGTAGACGTAAAACAAAGATCAGGAATTGATACAATTAACTTACTCCACCCATAAAAGACACTAAAGACTTGGATCAACCTGCATATTATCCCTGAGGTGCTTGCTTAACACAGGTTGGACTGTACATGTAATTTAAAGAGTTTACACTTTTCGTGTATAAATGATACAAGAGGCCCATGAGCCACTGCGCTCACCAGAGCTCAGGGGAGGCACTGCCTCAATCTTCAATTTTTGATATATATGCCAACCATACAAGAATCTTATATGAGTGAGGGATGGATGGAAAAATCCGTCCTGAGGGTCACTGTCCGGCATCAATATAGGATTTTTTTCTTCCATATCTTACACTTCTTGCGCTGATTTTTAATGCTGCAGTCACTTCGATTACCGACATCTGCCATATTGTGATGACACTACAGGAATGTTTAGTGACATCAACTAACGTGCTGTGACGTCAATCTTAACGACAGCGCATATGAGGTCGTATACAACCAGTGCATTTATGAAACACGCAAGGATATTCGATTTTGGTAAAAACACCAGAGTCAGAACAGAATTTCTATCCCAGCCTAAAACTATGGATTTCCTTATCTGGTGTGCAAGAATGAAGGTTCTGATGAGGTTGCACATATGCACAGGACTGGCGACTTAAAACTTGACTGACAATCAAAAAGAACTGGGCTTTTCTCATATACTGACTGTACTAATTTAGATCTGTGAAACATGTCACAAGACTGGATTTCACACTACTAACAGGATACGTTAGGACCGCTTCAACTTTTTAGCTCATCTGTCACGTAGTGACAAGGTGAGCTTTTGGGATCACTTTTTGTATCACTTTTTGTCCGCCGTGCGTGCGTGCGTGCGTAAACTTTTTCTTCAAACAACATCTCCTAAACCACTGATCGGACTTGGACGAAACTTCACAGGAATGATCCTTAGGTGGTCCCCTTTCAAAGATGTTCAAATGGTTCCTGTCTGTTGCACATCTAGGTCACAGGAGCTAAAAATAGATTTTTTAAATGAAAACTTTAAAAATCTTCTTCTCTGAAACTGCAAGGCCCAGGTCTTCGATATTTGGATTTTATAGAACAATGACCATTCAATATGGCCATTTTTGTCACACCTGCTTTAAGCACGGCTCTATATAGGAGTCCGGTTTCCATCCGTTCGTCAAGTCGTCAACATTTGCGACCATCCAAACTTCCCCCTAATGTAAGAGTCCATTTCTTGAGAACTATGAGAGCCTCATTAATGATACTTGGTACACCCTTGCATCTAGGAATAGCAACTTCAATGCAAGCATCCATCTGGCCTTGACCTACACTTCATGGTTCAATGACTTTGTGAATTATTGCGACAACCCTAATGTAAGAGTCCATTTCTCCAGAATTAGAAGTGCTTCATTGGTGATACTTGGTACAATCTTGCATCTATGAGTGACAACATTTATGCAGGCATCCATGTTTGACCTTGACCTTGATTTCATGGTTCAGTGACTTTGAACCCCACAGACGCAACATAGACTTTGGCGGAATTTGTTTTACATTCTACACCTGTGGACACAAAAGCGTTCAAACTTTGATGAGCTTCATTTCATTCTGACTTGAAACATCATTCAATAAATCCTAACATCCTGTCAGTCAACTTTTAGACAGAAATAAATTCAAAACACAAGGTGGTGTACATTTCATTGTTGACTCCTGCACTGTCCAATCAAAATACATCTCAAATGCCAATCAGAAAGTGTTTTCCAAACTAAGACCGATTAATTGCTTGATCTAGTTTTAGAATTCTTTCATGAATGACATTTGCTTGTCGAACTAACTTGATGCAAAGAGATTCATTGAAAGTTATTTCGTAGGAGTTTGGACGCTTTTGTGTCCACAGGTGTAATTCAATTACTGCAAACAGTTTTGGGAATCTTATGGTAGCCAATATCTTTTCAGTCCAAAGTGCATGTTTATCTGACATAGCTATGTACATAATATAATGTTATTAATCAAGTAATTTCGTATTGGCCCAGGTACAGGTCCAAGGTCTGCTGTATTGGCACGAGGCCGAAGGCCGAGGCCAATACAGCTGACCGAGGACCTGTAACTGGGCCAATACGAAATTACTTGATTAATGACAATTTTATTAATTGATGCAATTAAAAACATGATTTATGATTTTTGAATATTGGTTGACCTTGTGTAATATAGGATAATCAATTAATAATTTACTGTTTAAGCTGTGTGAAGCAAAACTGAGTTATCAGACATGTACACCAAAGACTTGGAGCAACCTGCATATTATCCCTGCGGAGCTTGCTTAACACAGGTTGGACTGTACATGTAATTTAAAGAGTTTACGCTTTTCGTGTATAAATGATACAAGAGGCCCATGGGCCACTGCGCTCACCAGAGCTCAGGGGAGACACTTCTTCAATTTTTGATGTATGTGCCAACCATATTAGGATCTTATATGGGTGTGAGGGGTGGATGGAAAAATCCGTCCTGAGGCTCACTGTCCGGCATCAATATAGGATTCTTTTTCTTGCATACCTTCCACTTCTTGCGCTGATTTTTAATGCTGCAGTCACTTCGATTACCGACGTCTGCCATACTGTGATGATACTACAGGAATGTTTTGTGACATCACGTAACGTGCTGTGACGTCAACCTTAACGACCGCGCATATGAGGTTGTATACAACCAGTGCATTTATGAAACACACAAGGATATTCGATTTTAGTAAGAACACCAGGGTCAGAACAGAATTTCTATCCCAGCCTTAAACTATGGATTTCCTTATCTGGTGTGCAAGAATGAAGGTTCTGGTGAGGTTGCACATAATATTATGCACAGGACTGGCGACTTAAAACTTGACTGACAATCAAAAAGAACTGGGCTTTCCTCATATACTGGCTCTACTAATTTAGATGTGTGAAACAAATGTCACAAGACTGGATTTCACACTACTAACAGGATACGTCAGGACCGCTTCAACTTTTTAGCTCACCTGTCACGTAGTGACAAGGTGAGCTTTTGGGATCACTTTTTGTCCGTCGTCCGTCGTGCGTGCGCGCGTAAACTTTTTCTTCAAACAACATCTCCTAAACCACTGATCGGACTTTGACGAAACTTCACAGGAATGATCCTTAGGTGGTCCCCTTTCAATGTTGTTCAAATGGTTCCACATTTTTATTTTATTTATATTTGGCACATCTAGGTCACAGGAGCTAAAAATAGATTTTTTAAATGAAAACTTTAAAAATCTTCTTCTCCAAAACTGCAAGGCCCAGGTCTTCGATATTTGGTATGAAGCTTCATCTAGTGGAACTCTACAAAGATTGTTCAAATTATAGCCCTCGGGCCAAAAATGCCCCCGCGCCGGGGCCCACCAGTTTTACATAGACTTATATAGGGAAACCCTTTAAAAATCTTCTTCTCTGAAACCAGAAGGCGCAGGTGTTTGATATTTGGTGTGAAGCTTCATCTAGTTGACCTCTATCAAGATTGTTAAAATTATATCCATGGGGCCAAAAATGCCCCTGCCCCGGGGCCCTTTGGTTTTACAAATACTTATATAGGGAAAATCTTTAACAAGCGGCCCAAGAGGGCCTGTCGCTCCACCGGCTAACTTCAGACAATTGTCATATTTATTATATTAACCAATTGTATACTAGTGGACTCTTCTATTGCTATATGTTGGACCAGTCCATTTGTCATATAAGGGGTGTCAGGCCTATTTTTTTCTATTTTTGATGGAAAATTCTGTTAGCAAATAGTGCAGGCCCTGATCAGACATGGTGTTCTGTGGGGTCTGATCTGGGCCAGCACTGTTTGCCAAGGTACCCATTTAGGGTTTTCCCGCATGCAATGGGTAAAAAAGAAACAAGTGATCCACCCAAGGAATGTCCATTCTATATTTTTTGGACCCCAGAGCCATGGTTGGCAGGATTTATGTGAGTGACCATTTGGCATTGCTCCGTTCTAAATATCTAAAGCTCTGGGCCTTATGGTTTCAGAGAAGAAGACTTTTTTAAAGTTTTTCCTATTATAATTCTATGGGAACTAATATGCCTCTGGGCGTGACCAATTTTTTACCCCAGGGGCATTGTTGGCAGGATTTATTTGAGCGACCACTTGACGTTGCTGCATACTTAATATCTAAGCTCTGGGCACTGATGGTTTCAGAGAAGATTTTTGTCAGTTTTTCCCAGTATAGGGGCATAGTTGGCAGGATTTATGCAGTTGAATACTTCAAGTTGCTACATACTAAGCTCTTGGCCTTATGGTTTCAGAGGAGAAAAGTTTCAAGATTTTGTCATTATTAGTCTATGGGAGCTACTAAGCACCGGGGCGTTGCCAATTTGGACTCAAGAGTCATAGTTCGCAGGACTTAGTAGGTGACCAAATAACTTTGCTACATACTACATGTAAATGTCTTAGCTTTAGGCTTTATGGTTTCAGAGAAGAAGTTTTTCCGTTTATTGGTCTATGGAAGCTAATGAGCCAAAGGTGGTGGCCATGGTGGCCATGTTTTTTGTCTGATCAAAATTTCTTCAATGAATCTGACAATGGTAGACACACGGAACATTCATGAAAATTACAAACGAAATCCATTTAGTGGTTTTGGAGGAGAAGATTAAAAAAAAAAAGATCCCTTTATGAGTCTATGGAAGCTAATTAGCCAATTGGCGTGTCCATGGCGGCCATGTTTTTTGTCTGATCAAAATTGCTTCAAGGAATCTGACAGAGGTCCACCCAAGGAACATTCATGCAAAGTAAGAATGAAATCCATTAAGTTGAGAGGTTTTGGAGGAGAAGGTTTTTAAAACTTTTCCCCATATAAGTCTTTGAAAGCTAATGAGCCAATGGGCATGGCCATGGCAGTCATGTGGGGCATGGCCATGGTGGCCATGTTTTTTGTCTGATCCGAATTTCTTCAAGGAATCTGACAGAGGTCCACCCAAGGAACATTCATGCAAAATAAGAATACAAGAGGCTCAATGAGCCTAAACCGCTCACCTGAGGAACTTAAGTTTTAACAATTCACAGACTTGACTACTAAATCTGCTAATAGAATCCAGCCCATTGACCCTTACAGGATATAAGTCATCATTATTGCATTGCATTCCAAGTTTGAGACTTCTAGCTTCTATAGTTCCTGAGAAATCTTTGACGAAAATTTAACATTGGTCAAAATGGAGAGAAAGAAGAATGAAAGAACAGATGAACAAATAAGCTGAGAAAGCCCAATGTCTCTTACACAAAATAAGTCATCATTATTCTATTGAATACCAAATTTCATGCTTCTAGTATTTATAGTTCCTGAGAAATCTTTGATTAAAAATTTAACATTGGTCTATTATCTCTATATGGAGAGAAAGAAGAATGAAGGAACAAATTAACTAGACTAGCTCCAAAACCTAATGCAGCCTTTCCCCTTGCCCAATGGTGCTACACATAAAATTTAAACAAGATTGGTCGACTGCCTTCTGAGATATGCTTCATTGAAAGTATGGACGACGGATGGACGGACGACAGCCTTGGTATACTATCAGCTCACTGGAGCCTTTGGCTCAGGTGAGCTAAAAATTCAAGTCGCTATTTCTGTCACAACATTTTCCCTACGTTAAGTCTATGGGCAAATTTTTTGTCTCTCAAGGTCACGTAACTCCGAGGTCAATATTCCGATTCGGCCCAAAATCGAACTTAACCGAGATTTTATGCCTGTCCTCGTTACCTGCAAGTTTGAAGCTGATATGAATAAAAATAAAGTTGCTATCGTGGTCACAACGTATTTTTTTATGCTCAAGGGCAGGTAACTCCAAGGCAAATATTCCGATTCGGCCCAAAATCGAACTTAACCGAGATTTTATGTCGAAGCTGATCTGAAAAAAATTCAAGTCGCTATCGTAGTCGCAACATTTTCCCTAATTAAGTCTAATTAAGTCTATGGGCAAATTTTTTGTCGCTCAAGGTCACGTAACTCCGAGGTCAATATTCCGATTCGGCCCAAAATTGAAATTCAAGTCGCTATCGTAGTCGCAACATTTTCCCTAATTAAGTCTAATTAAGTCTATGGGCAAATTTTTTGTCGCTCAAGGTCACGTAACTCCGAGGTCAATATTCCGATTCGGCCCAAAATTGAACTTAACCGAGATTTTATGCCTGTCCTCGTTACCTGCAAGTTTGAAGCTGATATGAATAAAAATAAAGTTGCTATCGTGGTCACAACGTATTTTTTTATGCTCAAGGGCAGGTAACTCCAAGGCAAATAATCCGATTCGGCCCAAAATCGAACTTAACCGAGATTTTATGTCTGTCCTCGTTACCTGCAAGTTTGAAGCTGATCTGAAAAAAATTCAAGTCGCTATCGTAGTCACAACATTTTCCCTATGTAAAGTCTATGGGCAAATTTTTTGTCGCTCAAGGTCATGTAACTCCGAGGTCAATATTCCGATTCGAACTTAACTGAGATTTTATGCCTGTCCACGTTACCTGCAAGTTTGAAGCTGATCTGAATAAAAATAAAGTTGCTAGCGTGGTCACAACGAATTTTTTTATGCTCAAGGGCAGGTAACTCCAAGGCAAATAATCCGATTCGGCCCAAAATCGAACTTGACCGAGATTTTATGCCTGTACTGGTTATCTGCAAGAATGAAGTCGATCAGAAAAAAACTGACGGAGCTAGAGTGATGACAAGCTTTTTCCTATGTGAAGTCTATGGGAGCTAGATGTTGCCATGGCAACCAGAGTTCCACTCAGATCTGCCTGAAAACCTAATGAAGCCTTTCCACTTGCCCAATAATGCGACACATGAAATTTGATCAAAGTTGGCCAAGCAGTCTTTAAGATATACATTTTTGAAATTCCCATTAACCCTAATGCAAAAACACACAAGGGCAGGTAACTCCTAAGTGAATGATCCGATTCTGCCAGTTATCGAACTTGACCGAGATTTCATGGCTGTGCTGGTTATCTGCAAGAATAAAGCCAATCTGAAAATAATTGAAGCAGCTACGGTGATGACAACATTCTCCCCATGTTAAGTCAATAGGCAATTTTTTCAACGCTCAAGGGCACGTAACTCCTGAGTGAATAATCCGGCCCAAAATCGAACTTCATCGAGATTTCATGCCTGTTCTCGTTATCTGCAAGAATGAAGTCGATCAGAAAAAAATTGACGGAGCTAGAGTGATGACAACTAAGCTTTTTCCTATGTTAAGAACGCTCAAGGGCACGTTACTCCTGAGTGAATAATCCGATTCAGCCCAAAATCGAACTTGATCGAGATTTCATGCCTGTTCTCGTTATCTGCAAGAATGAAGTCGATCAGAAAAAAATTGACGGAGCTAGAGTGATGACAAGCTTTTTCCTATGTTAAGTCTATGGGAGCTATTTGTTGCCATGGCAACCAGAGTTCCAATCCGATCTGCCCGAAAACAGTATGCAGCCTTTCCCCCTACCTGATAATGCTTCACATGAAATTTGATCAAGATTGGCCCACTGGTTCCGGAGATATACTTCTTTGAAAGTGTGGACGACGACGGACGACGGACGCCGGCTCGTGGTATACTAATACCTCACATGAGCCTTCGGCTCAGGTGAGCTAAAAATCCATTGAGCGGTTTTGGAGGAGAAGATTTTTAAATTTTTTTTTTTTGGTTTCGATGCCATTTTGTTCTGCATGTTACAAAATTCTTTGAAGGAATTCAGAAGAGGACTATGTGAGAAACATTCCTGTGAAGTTTGGTTACAATCGACCAAGTAGTTAAGGAGGAAATGTTTAAAGAAAAAAGTTAACGCACGGATGCACAACCGCACAGACGCACAACAGACACAGGGCCATAACATATAACATAAGACCCGCCGGTCTTTGGCCAGTGGAGCTGAAAATGAACAGATTTATGTTTTTATTTCTTTATTTATTTATTTTTTCCTTTCCTCCATCGGATTCGGTATGCCTCCCTTTTCAACTAAGCCATTTTAACCCTCAGGGATCTGGAGAACTGTTGACACTGTAGTATAATTAGGTCTAATAAATCAATCTCCCTCAGTATTTTGAATTTATTTTGAAACATCAAGTCGTATAAATAGAGTTTGTGTTGAAAACATCAGTTCTATCACCAGTGTGATGGGCAAGTGAAATTTCTGATGTTTTGAATTTTAGAATGACAATTTGTAGGTGGACCTCTATAGATATGTGATAGTCAGCAAAATTGGAGGAGATTAATTCAGATACAGGAAGGTACTTTTAAATAAATAAATAAACAAGAACTTTTGAAGAAGAGAAGACTTTTTTAACATTACACTACATGTTATATAGTGAAAATAAACCCCGCCCACTGCAGCCATGTTTTTTGTCGGATCAAAATTTCTTCAAGGAATCTGACAGAGGTCCACCCAAGGAACATGCATGCCAAATAACTATGAAATAAAACAAGAACTTTTGCAGAAAATATTTTCAGCATTACACTATATGTTATATAGTGAAAATAAGCCTCGCCCATGGCGGCCATGTTTTTTTGTAAAATCAAATTTTTTTTCAAGGAATCTGTCAACAGTCCACCCAAGGACAATTCATGCAAATTACAATGAAATCCCACAAGCACTTTTGCAGAAGAAGATTTTTTAGCATTACATTATATGTTAAATAGTGAAAATAAGCCCCGCTAATGGTGGCCATGTTTTTTGTCGGATCAAAATTTCTTCAAGGAATCTAAAAGAGGTCCACCCAAGGTACATTCATGCAAAATAAAAACAAGGCATCGCATGAGATACAAATCCCCTCGCACTAGACAACTTCGTGTGTGGAAAACACTGAAATGGCAAAAGTCCAACTTGCTGGAGATATTATCATATGCAACATTTGTGTAAAGTTTGTTTAAAATCCTCCAATAAATGTACATTCTAGAGTGATGGCGTTTCTCTAAAAATAGCCATAGTGACCTTGACTTGAGGCCATGACCACGAAAGTAGATCTTGCTCAAGATATTATCATAAGCATCTTTAGTGTGAAGTAATATTAAAATCTGTTAATAAATGTAGGCGGTAGAGCGATGACAAAGTTTTTCTAAAGATAGCCACAGTGACCTTGACTTTGAGGTCATGACCTTGACAGTCGAAGTTAGTCGAGATATTATCATAAGAAACATTTGTGTTAAGTTCTATTACAATCCATCATTAAATGTAGGCGCTAGAGCGATGACAAAGTTTTTCTAAAAATAGCCACAGTGACCTTGACCTTGAAAGTCTAAATAGCTCGAGATATTGTCATAAGGAACATTTGTGTGAAGTTATATTGAAATTGGTGAAAAAATGTAAGCACTAGAGCAATGACAAAGTTTTTCTAAAAATAGCCACAGTGACCTTGACCTTGAAAGTCAAACTCGCTCGAGGTATTGTCATAAGGAACATTTGTGTGAAGTTATATTGAAATGGGTGAAGAAATGTAAGCGCTAAAGCCATGACAAAGTTTTTCTAAAAATAGCCACAGTGACCTTGACCTTGAAAGCGGAACTCACTAGAGATATTGTTATAAGGAACATTTGTGTGAAGTAATATTGAAATTGGTGAAAAAAATGTAAGTGCTAGAGCAATGACAAAGTTTTTCTAAAAATAGCCATAGTGACCTTGACCTTGAAAGTCGAAATGGCGAGATATTGTCATAAGGAACATTTGTGTGAAGTTATATTGAAATCGATGAAGAAATGTAAGCGCTAGAGGGATGACGAAGTTTTTCTAAAAATAGACACAGTGACCTTGACCTTGAAAGTGGAACTCGCTAGAGATATTGTCATAAGGAACATTTGTATGAAGTTATATTGAAATTGGTGAAGAAATGTAAGCGCTAGAGCGATGACAAAGTTTTTCTAAAAAATAGCCACAGTGACCTTGACCTTGAGGCCTTGACCTTGATAGTCGAACCCGCTTGAGATATTGTCATAAGGAACATTTGTGTGAAGTTATTTTGAAATCAGTGAAGAAATATAGGCGATAGAGCGATGACAAAGTTTTTTCTAATAATAGCCACAGTGACCTTGACCTTAACCATGAGTTGGAAAGTCAAACTCGCTGGAGATATTTTTATAAGGAACATTTGTGTAAAGTTATATTGAAATTGGTGAAGATATGTAGGCGCTAGAGCGATGAAAAAGTTTTTCTAAAAATAGCCACAGTGACCTTGACCATGAGGTCATGACCTTGAAAGTCCAACTTGCTCAAGATATTGTCATAAGGAACATTTGTGTGAAGTTATATTGAAATCAGTGAGGAAATGTAGGAGCTAGAGCGATGACAAAGTTTTTCTAAAAATAGCCACTGTGACCTTGACCTTGAAGCCATGACCTTGAAAGTGGAACTCGCTCAAGATATTTTTATAAGGATCATTTGTGTGAAGTTATATTGAAATTGGCAAGGAAATGTAAGCGCTAGAGCGATGACAATGTTTTTCTAAAAATAGCCACAGTGACCTTGAGGTCATGACCTTGAAAGTCAAATTCGCTCGAGATATTTTTATAAGGATCATTTGTTTGAAGATATATTGAAATTGGGGGAGAAATGTAGGCGCTAGAGCCATGACAAAGTTTTTCAAGAAATAGCCAGAGTGACCTTGACCTTGAGGTCATGACCTTGAAAGTCGATCTTGCTCCAGATATTGTCGTAAGGAACGTTCGTGTGAAGTTATATTAAAATCGGTCAAGAAATGTAGGCGCTAGAGCGATGACAAAAGTAAGTACGTACGTACGTGGCGCTAGAGCGATGACAAAAGTACGTACGTATGTGGCGCTAGAGTGATGACAAAAGTACGTACGTATGTACGGGACAAATGCTATATCCCCCCTCACAACTATGTTGTGCGAGGGGATAATGAAATCCAACAGGTGGGTTTGGAGGAGAAGATTTTTAAAGATTTTTAATTTTTTTGTGTGGTTTTGTTGCCATGGCAACCAGAGTTCTGGGTGTAACAAAATTCTTTGAAGGAATTTAGAAGAGGACTAAGTAAGGAACATTCCTGTGAAGTTTGGTTACAATTGGCCCAGTAGTTTAGGGGGAGAAGATGATTTAGCATTACACTATATGTTAAATAGGGAAAATAAGCCCCACCCATGGCGGCCATGTTTTTGTCGGATCAAAATTTCTTCAAGGAATCTGAAAGAGGTCCACCCAAGGACATTCATGCAAAATAAAAATGAAATCCAACAGGTGGTTTTGGAGGAGAAGATTTTTTAAAGATTTTTAATTTTTTGTGTTGTTTTGTTGCCATGGCAACCAGAGTTCTGGGTGTACCAAAATTCTTTGAAGGAATTTAGAAGAGGACTAAGTAAGGAACATTCCTGTGAAGTTTGGTTACAATTGGCCCAATAGTTTAGGAGGAGAAGATGTTTTAGCATTACACTATATGTTAAATAGGGAAAATAAGCCCCACCCATGGCGGCCATGTTTTTTGTCGGATCAAAATTTCTTCAAGGAATTTGAAAGAGGTCAACCCAAGGAACAGTCATGCAAAATAAAAATGAAATCCAACAGGTGGTTTTGGAGGAGAAGATTTTTAAAGATTTTTAATTTTTTGTGGTTTTGTTGCCATGGCAACCAGAGTTCTGGGTGTAACAAAATTCTTTGAAGGAATTTAGAAGAGGACTATGTAAGGAACATTCCTGTGAAGTTTGGTTACAATTGGCCCAGTAGTTTAGGAGGAGAAGATGTTTAAAGAAAAAGTTAACGCACAGACGCACGACGGACACAGGGCCATGACAATAGACCCGCTGGCCTTCGGCCAGTGGAGCTAAAAATCATCTTCTCTGAAACGGCAAGGCCCAGGACTTTGATATTTGGTATGAAGCTTCATCTAGTGGACCTCTACCAAGATTGTTCATATTATAGCCCCATGGCCAAAAATGCCCCGCCATGGGGTCCTTTGGTTTTACATAGACTTATATAGGGAAAATCTTAATAACTCTTCTTCTCTGAAACAACAAGGCCCAGGTCTTTGATATTTGGTACGAAGCTTCATCTAGTGGACCTCTATCAAGATTGTTCAAATTATAGCCCTAGGGCCAAATGGTGCCCTTTGGTTTAACATAGGCTTATGTAGGGAATATCTTTAACAAGAGGCCCATGGGCCACTATGCTCACCAGAGCTCAGGTGGGCACTGCCCAATGGCAGCCATGTATTTTAACATGATATCATTTTAATCTACCAAATGAACCCCCATGTCCAAATGAGCACCCATGTGGACTCAGTATCTGAAACATTAGGCCTTTCATGAAGTAGAGGGGGTGGGGCATGGACCCAATGGAGCCCTGGTTGGTATAACTAAATGTGTCTTATCATAAGGAACAAGAATATATATGGTTTAGCAGTGGGGATCTGTAAGGCCTCTTAAGTGGTTGAGGGTTGGGGCATGCCCTGTTGATCCCAGGAAAGCCCAAGATTGTTGTCCCTAAATGTGTCTTATCATAAGGACCAAGTATATATATGGTTTAGGGGTAGGAATCTGAACTGTTTCTGAGATTTGAGGCCCTTTTATGAAGTGGAAAGAATGGCCCCTGCGGACCCCACTACAGTAGGTGTGCTAATAATAAGGAATAAGAACGTATATGATTATGGGGTGGGGATTTGAATGGTTTCTGAAATATAAAGCCTTTTATGAAGTGTAAGGGCCGGGCACGTTGCCTCAGCACAAAGAGACCCCCAGGTTGGTGTGATTGAACGAGTCTTATCATAAGGAACAAGTATATGTTTTAGGGGTGGGGATCTGAACTATTTCTGAGATATATGGCTTTTAATGAAGTAAAGCGATGAGGCATGGCCTGGGTATGCCCCACGGACTCCCAAGCTGGAGTCACTGAATGCGTCTTATCATAAGGAAGATGAATATATATGGTTTAGGGTGGGGCTAAGAACAGTTTCTGAGATATAAGGCCTTTTGTGAAGTGGAGGGGTGGGGCAAGGCCCCGGGAGACTCCCAGGTTGGTGTCAATGAATGTGTCTTAACATAAGGAACAAGAATATATATGGTTTAGGGGTAGCCATCTGTAGGGTTTCCGAGATATTGTGAAATTATGAAATGGAGGGGGTGGGGCATGGCCCCAGCACATCCCTGGGGACCCCCAGGTTGGTGTCACTGAATGCGTCTTATCATAATGAACAAGAATATATATGGTTTAGGGGTGAGGATCTGAACAGTTTCTGAGATATATGGCCTTTTGTGAAGTGAATGGGTGGGGCAAGGCCACGGCGCATCCCTGAGGACCCCCAGGTTGGTGTCAATGAATGTGTCTTATCATAAGGATCAAGAATATATATGGTTTAGGGGCGGGAATCTGTAAGGTTTCCGAGATATTGGGCCTTTTATGAAATGGAGGGGGTGGGGCATGGCCCCGGCACATCCCAGGGACTCCCAGGTTGATGTTACTGAATGGGTCTTATCATAATGAACAAGTATATGGTTATGGGGTGGAGATCTGAATGGTTTCCAAGATATTGGGCCTTTTATTAAGTGGAGGGGGGTGGGGCATGGCCCCGGCGCATCCCTGAGGACCCCCAGGTTGGTGTCAGTGAAGGCGTCTTATCAATAGGAACAAGAATATATATGGTTTAGGGGGTCGGGATCTGAATGGTTTCTGTGATATATGGCCTTTTATGAAGTGGAGGGGGTGGGGCATGGCCCCGGCACAACCTGGGAGACCCTCAGGTTGGCATAAAAGCATATGGCTGAGAGAAGTTTACTCAAGAAACATTTCTATAAAAGTTTTGTCAAAATATCTGCAATGACTTGGCAGTAAATGCCATTTTTCAATTTTCCCCATTATAAGTCTATGGAAACTCTAAGTTGCCATAGCAACCAAACTGATGAGCCAATTTTCATAAAAAACACAACTTTTCAATCCCTCAGCCCAAGGATGCTACAGATAAAATTTGGGCCCAATCGGCCCAGTGGCTTCAGAGGAGAAGATGTTTAAAAGTGTTGATGCAGACGACGACAACGACTGACAACTGCCTATCCTATAAGCTCCCCCGGAGCCTTCTGCTCTGGTGAGCTAAAAATCTTCTTCTCTGAAACCGCAAGGCCCCGATCTTTGATATTTGGTGTGTAGCTTCATCTAGTGTACCTTTGCCAAGATTGTTCAAATTATAGCCCTTGGGCCAAAACTGCACCCACCCCGGGGCCCTTTGTTTTTACATTGACTTATATATGGAAAATCTTTAAAAATCTTCATGTCTGAAACCAGAAGGTTCAGGTCTTTGATATTTGGTATGAAGCTTTGTCGGGTGGACCTCTATCAAGATAATTCAAATTATAGCCCTGTGGCCAAAAATGCTCCCTTCCCCAAGGCCCACTGGTTTTACTTTGACTTATATAGGGAAACTCTATATAAATCTTCTTGTCTGAAACCAGAAGGCTCAGTTTTTTTAATATTTGGTATGAAACTTTATCTAGTGGACCTTGACAAAGATCAACTTATAGCCCTGGGGCCAAAAATGGCTCTGCCCCGGGGCCCACTGATTTTACATAGACTTATATAGGGAAAACATTTAAAAATCTTCTTGTCTGAATCCAAATGGCTCTGGTCTTTGATATTTGGTATGAAGCTTTGTCTAGTGGACCTCTACCAAGATTGTTCCAATTATAGCCCTGAGCCCAAAAATGGGCCCACCCCGGTGCCCACTTGTTTTACATAGACTTATATTGGGAAAACCTTTGAAAGTCTTCTTGTCTGAAATCAGAAGGCCAAGGTCTCTGATATTTTGTATGAAGTTTTGTCTTGTGGATTTCTACCAAGATTGTTCAAATTATAGCCCTGGGGCCAAAAATGGCCATGGCCGCAGGTTTTATATAGACTTTTATGAGGAAAACCTTTAAAAATCTTCTTGTCTGAAACTAGAAGGCATTTTTCTTTGACATTTGGTATGAAGCCTTAACTTTTAGACCACTACCAAGATTATGCAAATTATAGCCATGGGGTCAATAGTGGCTCTCCCCGGGGCCCACTTGTTACCCTATGGATCAGGTGAGCGACCCAGGGCCATCATGGCCCTCTTGTCGATTGTTTCTTGTGGAGTTTCTTTTGGAGTTTTAATGGCCCAGACAACACTATTAAGGTCATGTCAAACAGGTCAGCAACAACCTTAGCAGACTTTTCCTAGGCAGCCTTGGTTCTTCTGACTGATAATTTGCCATCTGAACTTCTTGAATTAGGAAAAGAATGACTGCAAGGCTCGAGAAAATGTCGGTTTTGCCGGTTCCGGACCGGTTTTGGGTGCCCTGAACCGATTTTGACTTCAGAAGGTGATTCATTATGACTGTATAAAACATTTCATGATTAGGCTCTACAAAACACGGTTGCTGCACACTGGAGATCAAACCGGTGATCACCAGTTGGACATGTATCCAACTGAGCCACCAGGGAAGACCAAATTATTATAATAGTCCTACAATATATGGGGAATGGATACACTTTCAGGGGAGGCAAATCTTTCAAAAAAAAATTTATCTCCTGTGTCTGCTCTTAACCCTTGACCTGCTGAATATTTATGTATACCACACCCACTACTGATTATCAACCAATCAGATTACTTGATGCAAATTAATGCAACAAATTCCTGAGCTGAATGACAAACAATGAAGATCCTGATCAGATGGCTTCTGATCTGGATCTTCATTGTTTGAAAGATAAGACATATCCAGGCTCAGCAGGACAAGGGTTAAAGGAAAGAATGTGATCTCCAGGATTAAATTCTTTCCAACAAGTGTAGACCCATTTTCAGAGGGGATGAACTGATATGGCATTGAACAGGAAGTCCCAAAAGTTGTCTCCCATGTAAACTAGAACTGTCAGAGGATCTGTCAGAAAAGAAAAATACAAGAAACCTCAACTCACCATGCTTTACATTTGCTTTACAGTTGCGTGAAAATATCTCAAAAAGTTTCAGAGTTATGGAACGGACACAAATTATTACTGTACTGACTTTATTCCAAGTGCCATTTTTCAATGTTCAAAGGGCAATAACTCCAAAAGTAGGCAATCCAGAGTTATGGTTCATGCGCTCTGCACATCATCTTATAGTGCTTTACATTTGTGTGAAGTTTCATGAAAATACCTCAAACAGTTTTTGAGGTATGGAGTGGACAAGGTCAAAATTGCCATTTTTCAAAGTTCAAAGGACAATAACTCCAAACGTAGGCAATCCAGAGTTATGGTTCATGCACTCTGCACATCGTCTCATAGTGCTTTACATTTGTGTGAAGTTTTATGAAAATACCTCAAACAGTTTTTGAGTTATCATGAATAACAGAATTGCAGAATTACAGAATCACAGAAGGACAAGGCAAATCCAATATAGCCCCCACTTTTTCAAAGTGGGGCTATAAAAACAAGGATTCCACAAATGGTTTTGTTGTGCTGTGATTGTAGATCTTGAGAAATGGGCTTGACATTTGGGCTTATGCTTGGGTTGAAGTAAATGTTGATGAATAGATAACTGGACAGATGGACAGAGGAAAGAACGGATGTGAAATCTGACTCCTGTATCATGCCATACTTAAGGGGAATGGATTCACCTTCAGAGGAGGCAACTCCTGCAAAAGTATTTTTGTCTCCCATGTCAATAGGGGTCAACTCTTAAAGGAAAGAATTTGCTCCTAAGGAGCAAATTCTTTCCTTCAAGAGTTGACCCCTTTTTTCAGTGGGACAGGTCTTATAGAAAAGCGATAATTCCCATTAGCTGTCTTCCTTTGAAAAATGGCAGAAAAATCTACCAGGTGTTCCCATTCCCCTTAACCCTTTCCCACTCAGATACGTGTTTTTACGTGTCTGCACCCCCCCCCCCCCCATTTTAAGCCCCAGAAGCACCTAAAATCTGCATTTCTACCCCTGGATAGTTATGTTTGCTTTAGGATTTGTTGGGCAAAAAAGTGACCTGTTTTTTCGCACGCCTCCCCACTAAAATTATTCTAGGGGGGTTTGAAGGGGGGCAACGCCCCCCTCACGTCCCGAAAAATTTTGGGTGTATGGCCCAACCAGCCGCTAAAATTTATATCTGAGGGTGTCTGGGGTCAAAAATGCCTGAAAATTGATGCTGATAAAACATGCTGCAAACAGTGAAAATGTCCAGTGCCAAACACCTTAATTGTTGCCTTGACAGCTGTGTGAATGTTAAAATGTGGTCAAAAATTCATGTGAAAACACACTTTTTGCCAACTTTGAGATGCCCCCTCTTTACCATGACAACTATGATCAAGTCATGAAAGGTTGCATTTGAAAGGCTACTGCCCAATGAACATTCATACCGAGTTTGGTGTAAAACAGACCATCCATTATGAAACAATGGCTAGTTGAAGTTGCTGTCAGGTGCAACACTGTGAAAATCAGCGAAATTCACAAAATCCCTGAGTGGTAAAGGGTTAAAGCAGGCACAACAAAACTGGAAGAAACTAGAGCTGTCAGTGAAACTGACTAGGGCCCCGGCAGCGCTATCAGAGGAGTAGGAAAATTTGTGGATGGACAGACAGACAGACAGACAGACAGACAGACGGACAGTGATTACTATAGGGCACCCACACTTTCAGTGCGGGGCCCCTTTCAGTGCGGGGCCCTAATAACAAAGTTATTAATTGGACACAAGAAAGACCCTTTTTTGACCTTTAACCTCTAAGTATGACCTTGACCTTTGAGGTACGGATCTGAGTCTTGCGCGCAACACCCCATCACATTATGGTTAACATTTCTGCCAAGTAATATTTAAATCCATCCAGGAATAAGAAAGTTATGGAGGATAAAAAAATTTGTGGACGGACAGACAGACGGACAGACAGACAGACAGAGTGATTACTATAGGGCACCCACACTTTCAGTGCGGGGCCCTAAATATGTCCGGTGTAAGTAAAATGGTTTTATTGCCCCACTGCTTTAATATAGGCTGTCTGATCTGGGCCAACTGTTATTCACACACTTTCCTCCCTGATACATTTGCTATCAATGGAGCCAGTGTGTGACAAAACCTACAAGAACTGTCCAACCCACAAAGACTCGGATCAACCAGCATATCCACCCATTATGGCAAAGATCTAGCTTAACCCATTTTGTACTGGAAACCCCAAAATGGGTACCCGCATTTTGTACTGGAAAGCCCAAAATGGGTACCCAGGCAAACAGTGCAGGCCCAGATCAGATGCCTTGTTGTGCGGCATCTGATCAGGGCCTCCACTGTTTGCTAAAAGTTCAGTCATTTTCCAAATAAATTTTGAAGAAAATACAACCCGCCACCCCTAAATTTTGAAATGGACTCCTGCAAAATATAAGGAGGAAGTTTCCATTTGGTACAAAATGGGGTAATATCTCTCTTTGGGTAGTCCAGGGGCAGTAGAAGGTTCATGCAACAAGCAAAGACTCTGACCACACTGCATTGATGCACAGGCTGATCTGTGTTTTTGCTGGCCACACAAGCCTTTTTGTAAGTTTTGTTGTGTGCTAGCTCAGTTGCTATTGCCCTAATTTATCTTATATGGCTTTAACCCTTTTTGTACCAAATGAAATCTTCCTCGTATATAAACCAGGAGTCCATTCCAAAATTCAGGGGTGTCAGGTTGTGCGTTCTTCATAATTTACTTGGAAAATGGCTTAACTTTTTGCAAACAGTGTAGGCCCTGATCAGATGCCGCGTTCTGCGGCATCAGATCTGGGCCTGCACTGTTTGCCAATTACCCATTTTGGGGTTTCCGGTACAAAAAGGGTTAACAGCTGACAAAACAAACAACAGCTATAACTGAATTGTTAACAATGTTATCTAAGATAAGACTGACTTGTTAATTTCGAGTTTTTAGGTCCAGTCAACACAATTAAGGTCATTTCAAGCCAGTCAGTTTACCTGTCCACATTTTTCCTGGAAAGGCTTAAACCTCTATGGTTTAACCAGTACAGCGCACATTCTTTCACAACCGCTTTTCTTGCATGAGCATAAGGAAAAAGCAATCACATGTAAACTGAGCAATCTCAGAAATATTGTTGGACCCAGCAGGTCTTCTTTCCCTGCTCAACTTGATTATACACTGCAGTGATTTTGTCAGAAATGGATATGCCTGCCATATTTTCCACCATTCTTACAAGGATGATTTTTTTTGGGGGGTGGGGGGGGGGGGGGGGGGGGGGGCTAATCTTAAAGGAAAGGGGGGGGGGGCTAATCTTAAAGGAAAGAATTTGCTCTGGAGGAGCAAATTCTTTCCTGTAAGAGTAGGTCCCTATGGAGCAAATTCTTTCCTGTAAGAGTAGGTCTCTCCAGAGCAAATTCTTTCCTGTAAGAGTAGGTCCCTCCAGAGCAAATTCTTTCCTGTAGGAGTAGGTCCCTCCGGAGTAAATTCTTTCCTGTAGGAGTAGGTCCCTCCAGAGTAAATTCTTTCCTGTAGGAGTAGGTCCCTCAAGAGCAAATTCTTTCCTGTAAGAGTAGGTCCCTCCAGCGTAAATTCTTTCATGTAGGAGTAGGTCCCTCAGGAGCAAATTCTTTCCTGTAAGAGTAGGTCCCTCCAGAGCAAATTCTTTCCTGTAGGAGTAGGTCCCTCCGGAGCAAATTCTTTCCTGTAGGAGTAGGTCCCTCCAGAGTAAACTCTTTCCTGTAGGAGTAGGTCCCTCAGGAGCAAATTCTTTCCTGTAAGAGTAGGTCCCTCCGGAGCAAATTCTTTCCTGTAAGAGTAGATCCCTCCGGAGCAAATTCTTTCCTGTAAGAGTAGGTCCCTCCAGAGTAAATTCTTTCTTGTAGGAGTAGGTCCCTCTGAAGCAAATTCTTTCCTGTAAGAGTAGGTCCCTCCAGAGCAAATTCTTTCCTAAGCATTCTGGTAAAGTTTTGTAAAGATGGATTAAATGTAGTAGTCTCTAGAGAGTGCATAAGGTAAATCATAACAAGGGCTGTCACTATAAGTGAGCAATGCCCCTGTGGGAGCAAATTTGAGGAAAGGGCCGTAACTCCTCCGAAAATGATAGGACCAATGTGAAAATTGTGTTAGGCATCCCTTCACCTCACAAGAAATGCATGTGCAAAGTTTCAGCTCAATCGTTGAAGAAATGTGGAAGAAGTTTGCATCACAAAAAAAGTGCGGCTTACAAACACACAAACGGACAGTGCAAAAACTATATGCCCCCCTACAGGGCCATAAAAATGATGACACCAGACAGATGATCAACAAAGGGTGATCACATCAGGTCACTTGAGCACTCTGCTCAGCAGAGCTAAAAACACTGTTTGCTAGTGTCGTGATAGGCTCTTCAAGGTTTAAGCATACAATATGTGTTGAAAGAAAACGAAACAAGCAAATAAGAAAAATGATTCTATTTCTGGACTCAAGAGACATCATTTTTTATGTGATTTTCTTTCCATCTTTCTTTTGTCTAGAACACGTCTGTCTCTGTTTTTCTGGAACACTGATTTTTTACTTGTTGGATCTACGACTGGTAGCAGATTCTGCTTGACTTTCTCCTCCAATCGTTTACGTTTCCTTCCTATCTCGGCTTCCCACTGTTTGCGATACATTGTGTACAACCTCATTGCAGCTTGGGCATCTTGTACCTAATAAACACAGCAATAATGGTCATGGGCCAGTTGTTCAAAACTAATGACGTCCTTAGTTAACAAATCATTAAAACTGAGGCTTAACTCTGATCATTTAATATGGCAAACATACTAATATTTTTGCAGAAGAAATGTGAGCAGCTTTTGCATATGCAAAAGCTGCTCACATTTTTTCAGCAAAAATAACAAAATTTCAGGTATTAAACGTGTTAGAATAGTTAACAATTTGACCACTAATGAGCTCGTTAAGCTAATGAGGCTTTGAACAACTGGGCCCATATCTTATTAACCATTTGTCCTGCTGAATAAATTAATTTTGTCACACCCATTTCTGACTACCAACCAATCAAATAACTTGAAATGATGTATACTTATTAAAATTTGCAAACTGAATGACAAACAGTGTAGATCCAGATCAAATGGCTTCTCCCATAGCCATCTGATCTGGATCAGCACTGTTTGCAAAGGGAGGGATTATTGTGGTCCAGCATGGCAAGGGTTATCTGTTCAAGCATTATGGAAAATTCAAGAGCAGATAACGATCTTTTCTTTCTAATTTTTCAGAGAAAAAAGGCTTGAGATTTCATATTAGTCATCTGCTATCTGAAAAATAAGGAAAAAGTACTTTAAAAATGCCTTTCATCACAAAGACACACCTATATAATTTTGACACCCTTGAACCCCACTTTTATATAGTAAAACTGGGGTTTGCAGGGGTATACCTTATTTTTCTTATTTCTGCTCTAAAATATAGATTGTGGATATTTGTTAGAACCGCCTCACTGAGGTGAATCTCAATCTAGTGAGTATCCACAATCTATGTTTTGAGCAGAAATAAGAAAAATATCACAAGTTTTCATCTGAAAATTTCATTTTTCAGGGGTAAAATTTGCAATGTATATGTATAGGCATGTTTTTGTAATGTGCAGGCATGTTTTTGTAATGTGCTAGTTGTGGTTAGTGCTTGAAGGTTTAACAACTCTGTATAATGCCTGTCCCCCCCCCCCCATAAACCCCACTTTATAGGGGAAAATGGGGTTTACAAGAGTTCACCTTGTTTTTTCTTATTTCTGGTCTAAAACGGAGATGGTGTGTATTTGTCAGAACTGCCTCAGTGAGGTGGCTCAAAAGTGCTAGTGAAAAACAAAATCACAAATTTCAATTTACAAATGAGCCACTGCAAACACTAGACATGTTTTCTCATGCCAGGGTTTAACCCTTAAGCTGCCAATCATAACAATTGTTGTCTGCTTTGTCATCTACTGGTTAATTTAAAATTTAATGTAGTAGAAACAGGGAACAATATCTAGGCAACGGCACGTGGCCGCTTCAAAGAATTGTAAACAATGCCGTCTGAGTGATTCAGATCACACAGGACAGTGTCTATTAAAATAAAATGTCTGAATGCTGCATTTGGTAATAAAACAGTTATTTGATTGATGTTTGGACAATTATCAAAACTATTACCGGTACCTCTCGGTGTTGTGGACAACCTTATAGTTTTGACTATTGTCCAAACAGCCATCAAATAGCTGTATAATATAGAAACTATAGACTGCATGAATGTACAGGCTCATCTGCACCTTTGTTGCCCACAAATGGCAAGAACAGGTTTTCTCTTGGTCTGGCTCTTATTGTAATGACATATGGCTATCTTTTAACCCTTATCCTGCTGAATAATTTAAATGGCCACACCCATTTGTGTCTATCAGCCAATCAGATTGCATGATATAATGCTTTCATTCAAATTCACAAACTGAATGACAAACAGTGTAGGTCCTGATCAGATGGCTTCTGAAGAAGCCATCTGATCTGGATCTACACTGGTTGCAAAGACAAGGGTTGTCGTGTGCAGCAAGAGTTAAAGAACAATGGCTGCAGCTAACATTTTTGCACCATATTTTGCTTCGGAGAAAACTTCTATATCTACATGTTTGCCCTCCTGTAAACTCTGTAAAAGGGATTCTACTGTAAGAGAAAGAATTTTCTTGCACACCAGATAAGAAAATTCATAGTTTTAGCATGGGATAGAAATTCTGTTCCAACCCTGGTGTTCTTACCCAGGGACTGGGTAAAATTCGAATATTCTTGCGTGTTTGATAATTGCACTGGTTGAATATGACCTCATATGCGCCATCATTAAGGTTGATGTCACAGCACATAACTAGACATCACTCAACCTCAGTGAAGGGTCATCACAATATGGCGGACGTCTGCAACCGAAGTGAAAGCAGTATTAAAAATCCATGCTCAGAAATGGAAGGTATGCAAGATAAAGAATCCTACAGGAGTGTGAGGGGTGGACAGAAAAACCCATCCCCTGGGATCACTGTCCAGCATCACTTGGCAAGCCTCGTGATGCTGGACAGTGACCCTCCGAACAGTTTTTTCCACTCCTCACACTGGTCTACAACTTTGTTGTTTCCAAATATAAAACACAGGTTTTCTATGACAATGCTAAAATATAAAATAATAACCAGCTATCCAAAACCATGCTTATTTCAGATCCTTGAGGTTTTTAATATTTGTTTTGTTTTTGTTTGTTTGAATTTAGGTTTAACATCACCGTCAACACTGTAAAGGTCATTTTGGAGACGTTGCTTCCAATTTTGTGGGACTTTTATCCAACGCTGAGATGAAATGACATCTCAAGCCCTGTCGCCCAATGAAACCAATAGGGTTTATAAGCATGGATGGTCCAACTCGCACCACACTGCCTGGGCAGGCTTAGATCCTCTAAGCGGGTTACCAGTCCTCATGTGCCGGTCGGATTTAGCTCTGCGTGGAAGCATCACGCAGCCCATATATTTCTTCAAGCCCCGATGGGCGGGGGCCATTTTAATATTTGTATAATATGTTATAGCAGATTATAGATTTGGCTGTTTAAAAACTTATCACCATAAATTCATTCTTGTCAGTCAGGGCTTGAGATGTCATTTCATCTCAATGTCGGGTAAGAGTCCCACAAAACTGGAAGCAGCATCTCTAAAATTACCTCAATAGTGTTGACGGGGATGCAAAACCTCAATTTAGACAAACAAACACACATATGCAATGGCAAAGACACACTTTAAATTTCCAGCTTTGTCAGTATACAAATAACTAATCTCAATTAAGGGGAATGGGTAAACCTTCAGGGGAGGCAACTCCTGCAAAAGTGTTCTTGTCTCCCATGTCACTAGGGGTCTACTCTTAAAGGAAAAAATTTGCTTCTCAGGGTCAACTCTTAAAGTAAAGAATTTGCTCCTAAGGAGCAAAGTCTTTCCTTTAAGAGTAGACCCCTTTTTCGGTGGAATGGACCAATAGAAAAGTTAACAGGAAGTCCTGAAACTTTTCTCCCTTTGAAAAATGGCGGACAAATGTGCTAGGTGTTCCCATTCCCCTTAAAGTGAAATATATCAAACTAGAAATGCGTCCATAGCACACGGATGCCCCCGCCTAAAAATATGTCTATGTTCGTATTCATCCATAGAAAGTTATTGACCGTGTTTAAGTTTTGGACCCTTTTTCGCATTTGACCTCTAAGTATGACCTTGACCTTGATGGTAAGGACCTTGTTTTTGTGTGAGGCAGATTGTCTCATGATTGCCAACATTTCTGCCAAATAATTTCAAAATCCATCCAGAGATAAGAAAGTTATTGACTGCGTTTAAGTTTTGGACCCTTTTTTTGACATTTGACATCTAAGTATGACCTTGACCTTGGAGGTACGGATCTGGGATTGCACGAGACACATCGTCTCATGATGGTTAACATTTATTCAAAGTAATTTCAAAATCCATCCAGAAATAAGTAAGTTATTGACTGCGTTTAAGTTTCAGACCCTTTTTTGACATTTGACCTCTAAGTATGACCTTGACCTTGGAGGTACGGACCTGGGTTTCGGACGTGACAAATCGTCTCATGATGGTTAACATTTCTACAAAGTAATTTCAAAATCCATCCAGAAATAAGAAAGTTATTGACTGCGTTTAAAGAAGTTTCGGACCCTGTTTTTGACCTTTAACCTCTAAGTATGACCTTGACCTTGGAGGTACGGACCTGGGTTTTGCATGTGACACGTCGTCTCATGATGGTTAAGATTTCTGCCGAGTAATTTTAAAATCCATCAAGAAATAAGGAAGTTATTGACTGCGTTTAAGTTTCGGACGCATGGACGGACGCACAGATGCACGGACGGACGGACGGACGGATAGGGGCAACGCTATATGCCCTTTCCAACATTCTTTGAATGGCGGGGGCATAAAAAGAGACAAACTAAAAACTTTGTTATTCAAATGCATGTAACAGAAGTGCATCACTTACAGAGTTATGTTCCCCTTCCTGCACTTTAACATTGAGAACTTGTGCTGTCAACTTCTTCAAGGAGGGCGTACGTCCTTGGAACAACTGCCGAAAAGGTTTATATCTTGACGTATCCCGGATTCTCTTCTTTGGATGACTTAAGAACAACACCTGTAAAACACGAAAAAAGTTATTTTCAGAACAGTAAAAATGGAAACGGTAACAGCCAATGATGACTATTGCAGATGTCACTTTCAAAGGTTTTTTTTTTTTTTTTTCATATTTTTTTCAGAAAAAATTAGACTTGAAATTTTATGTGAATTATCTGCCAAGCAAATGATTCACATGAAATGTCAAGACTGGTTTGAGTGAGATTTAGTTTTACGTCCCACCAACAGCTTAGGTCATACGGAGACGGGACCTCGGTTTAAAGACTCATCCGAAAGTCTGGAGAAGCCCGGGATCGATCCTGCGATCCATGGTTTACAAGGCGAGTAGCGTAACCACTGCACCACGGAGGCTTCTAAAAGACTGGTTTGAACGTCAAGACTGTTTTGAACTGATCAATTAGGATAAAGTTTTTTTTTTATAAAAAAGAGGTTCTGTTACTTGTTAGCTAGAGTCATCCTGTTGGTTTTGTTTGTGTTTAGATTTTACATCACCAGCAACATTATTAACGTAATTTTGGAGATGTTGCTTCCCAGTTTGTGGTTTTTTACCCAACAGTAAGTTAAAATGACATCTCAAACCCTACTACCAAAGAAACCGATACAGTTTAAAGGACAGTCTGACTTGCACTACTTTGCGTTGGGAGGCTTAGACCTTCTAAGCTTTTGACCAGCACCAGTACATTTGGTCGATTTCAGCTCTGTGGAGAAGCACCATGCAGTCACATCTATTTCTCCTAGCCCTGGTGGGCAGGGTTGCCATCCTGTTGTAAAGCTACCTTTCGTATGTCAACTGAGCTGGTGATATGCTGTTATTTGAACTTTCTATATGATTAGAAATATTAAATTTAACTCTTATCATGCTGTTCATGACAACCCCTATCTTTGGAAACAGTGAAGATCCAGATCAGATGGCTTCTGAAGAAGCCATCTGATCAGGATCTACACTGTTTGACATACAGTTTATGGATTTGTAAGGATAACTTACATCAAGTAATCTGATTGGTTCTAAGTCAGAAATGGGTGTGGCTTAATTGAATATTCAGCAGGAGAAGGGTTAAGACTTACCTTTGCATAAATTACTACTACTCACATGTTCTGACATAGTGTCATTACAGAATTCAAAGTGTTCAATTGAGTTTTCTCTAGTTCTAGACTGCTGTGCAGTGAAAATATAACTATAAAGAATTTCTGTTTAACCCTTAACTTGCTGAATATTTAAATAAGCCACACCCATTCCTGACTATCAGCCAATCAGATTACAGGAAATAATAATTTCGCTGAAATTCACAAACTGAATGACAGTGTAGATCCTGCTCAGATCTGGATCTACACTGTTTGCAAAGGTAGGGGTTGTTGTGAACAGCAGGATAAGGGTTAACAGTTAGATGTTGAAGGATACTGGACTGCTGGCAAGGGCCTTGTGATAATACTAGTGTACAGCATGCACTTTGCAAGGAAAAACTCATACATCAAAATTATGTACACATATCATTTTGCATATACAGTGAAATTTCGCTATTAAGACCAGCTAAAATTAAGACTAATTGTACTTTTAAAACACTATTCAGATGGTTTCAGCTGTTTTTTTCTTTTCATTTTCAGAGTCATCTGGTATGAGACCACATTTGGAACTGTTCAAAGTGGTCTTAAAGACCACTTCTGAACAATCCCAAAGGTGGTCTTAATATACGAATTTTATTGAATATATATTTTAGATCCCTGATAATACCAGTTCCTTCTATTCTGCAGAATATTACAGCAAGAATTCTGCAAAATGCTTAGGGGTTACCATGTCTGTTTGTTTGATTTGAGGTTTAACGTCCCCGTCAACACTGTAAAGGTCATTTTGGAGACGTTGCTTCCAATTTTGTGGGACTTTTACTCGACCTTGAGATGAAATGACATCTAAAACCAATAGGGTTTAATAGCATGGACGGGCCGACACCCACCGCTTTGCCTGGAGAGGCTTAGATACACTAAGTGGTTTACCAGTACTGGTGTGCGGGTCGGTTTCAGCTCTGCGTGGAAGCATCATGCAGCCCATCTATTTCTTCAAGCCCAGATTGGCGGGGGCCCAGGTTACCATGCCTGTATGGATTTGAACATTAAGGTGGAAGTTAGGGTTGTCGCAGATGTTAATGGCTTGATGAAAGAATGAACGGGCAGAAAAACGGACTCCTATAATGTACAATGCTTAAAGAAGGCGGAACAAAAAGGTTTTTTTATATTACCTTTAAATCGTTCATGAGAGCATGACCGACCAAGAGTCTCCCCTTCAGAATCTCGGCAACTTCCTTCTGAACTTGAGAAAACTCTTCACCTGCAAGAAACAACAATAAGAGAGAATGTACACTTTAACCCTTGTCCTGCTGAATATTTTAATTTGTCACACCCACTACTGATTATTAACCAATCAGATTACTTGATGCAAATTATTGCAGCAAATTAACAATCTGAATGACAAACAATGTAGATCCTGATCAGATGGCTTCGTCAGAAGCCATCTGATCTGGTTCTTCATTGTTTGGAAAATAAGGCATATCCGGGCTCAGCAGGACAAGGGTTAAGCAAAGGCAAACAGTGTGGACCCAGATCAGACTGCTCTTTTAAAGTAACTGGCAGACAACAAAGCAGATGACAACTGTCGTGATTGACATCTTATGGGTTAACCCTTTTCCTGCTGAGCCCGGATAAGCCTTACCTTTCAAACTATGTAGATCCAGATCAGATGGCTTCTGAAGAAGCCATCTGATCATGATCTATATTGTTTGTCATTCAGAATGTGCATTTGTTGCAATAATTTGCATCAAGTAATCTGACTGGTTGATAATCAGTAGTGGGTGTGGCATATTTAAGTATTCAGCAGGACAAATGTAGCAGGACAAATGTTAAAGGAAAGAATTTGCTCCACAAACAGACCAATTCTGTTTGAAAGAAACCGACAAGTCACATGTTGTCTCCTGTGGCCCTTGAATCTAAAATACACCGCCCATGAGAAAAGTAGATATGGCCAGTGGAGCGTGGTAGCTCAGTGGTTAGTGCATTTGCCTATGATGCTAGAGGCCCCCGGTTCTATTCCTGGCAGCGGTTATAAAATTGTGGTGTCCGAACACGCTCCACTGGCATCATTTGCAGGGATGAATGCCACTAAGTGCACCGTCCTTCGGATCAGGATATAAACTGGAGGCCCCCTGTGCAGGGAGAACCATACCCTATGTAAGTTAAAGATCTTTCATCCTGCAAACCTAGAGTGTATGTAATGTACACCTGTGAGTAATGGTCAAATATGACCAATCACAGCCTCAAAAGAAAGAAAGACATATAATGTCAAATATTCTCTTGTAAAGTTTTTTTTTTTTTTTTAGTCCTGGCCTATATCCTTAGAATGAATAAGGACCCTACTACTGAAGGACAGTCGTGTTGAAGGAAATGGATGAACAAAATATCTGGGTGTATCTTTACCACTCTCTAGGCTAATTCAGCATATGACAAATTGTTGAATTTTTTTCTTATTTTTCCCAGTAAACAAGAGTTGACATCTCATGCAAATTGTCTCCATAGGAGACAATTTGCATGAGATGTCAAGTCTTGTTTATAGGAGACAATATGCATGAGATGTCAAGCATGTTTACAATCGTCTCCATAGGAGACAATTTGCATGAGATGTCAAGTCTTGTTTACAATTGTCTCCATAGGAGACAATTTGCATGAGATGTCAAGTCTTGTTTACAACTGTCTCCATAGGAGACAATTTGCATGAGATGTCAAGCATGTTTACAATCGTCTCCATAGGAGACAATTTGCATGAGATGTCAAGTCTTGTTTACAATTGTCTCCATAGGAGACAATTAGCATGAGATGTCAAGCATGTTTACAATCGTCTCCATAGGAGACAATTTGCATGAGATGTCAAGTCTGGTTTACTGGGAAAAATAGTTATATCAAATGTATTCTTATCAACAAGCATGACATTGAGGTCTAGCTGTGCATCATTCACTTCTAGCTCATGAGGGTTTTGTTTTTTTTAAATTACAATGGAAAAAATATCTGGGCTCCACCTATCAGGGCTAGAAGAAATAGACTGGGCTGGTGCTTCCATGCAGAGCTGAAACCGAATGCACTTGAGTACTTATAAACTGCTTAGTAGTTCTAAGCCTGCCCAGGCAAGGTGATGGGAGTTGGACCGGCCATACATATAAACCTATTGGTTTCATTGGGCAGCAGGGCTTGATATATCATTTCATCTCAGTATCAAGTAAAAGTCCCACAAAATTGTAAGTAACATCTCCAAATGACATAAACAGTGTTGACGGGGACGTAAAACCTAAATTCAAACAAACACAATAATATCTGGGGATCTTCAGAGGTATGATCTTTTCCATATCTAACAGTGAGCTATATTTTATGATTCATTTCACTTATAAATGCTGGGAGCACTAAAATGGTTAGTTGCTGTAGAGTTGAAACTATTGCATGCGGGGAACCCCTAAAGGGGTACCTTGGCAAACAGTGCAGGTCCAGATCAAACGCCGCGAAACGCGGCATCTGATAAGGACCTACATTATTTGCTAACAGAATTTTCGGTCAAAAATGGAATAAGAATGTAACAAGAGGGCCATGATGGCCCTGGATCGCTCACCTGATCCAGAGTAATAAGTGGGCCCCGGGGAGGGCCATTATTGACCCCAAGGTTATAATGTGCATAATGTTGAGGGAGGTCTAAAAAGGTGAAGCTTCATACCAAATATCAACAAAGGCTATAACTGTCCACTAGATGAAGCTCCATACCAAATATCAAAGACATTGGCCTTGCAGTTTCAGAGAAGAAGATTTTTAAAGATTTCCCTATATAAGTCTTTGTAAAACGAAGTGGTCTCGGAGCGGGGGCATTTTTGGCCCCAGGGCTATAATTTGAACAATCTTGATAGAGGTCCACTAGATGAAATTTCAAACCAAATATTTTTAAAGATTTTCCCCATATAAGTCTATGTAAAACCAAAGGGCCCCGAGGCGGGGGCATTTTTGGCCTCAGGGCTATGATTTGAACAATCTTGGTAGAGGTCCACTAGCTGAAGCTTCATACCAAATATCAAAGACCTAGGCCTTGTGGTTTCAGAGAAGAAGATTTTTCAAGATTTTCCCTATATAAGTCCCTATATGTAAAACCAAAGGGCCCCGGAAGAGGGGCATTTTTGGCCCCAGGGCTGTCATTTGAACAATCTTGGTTGGGGTCCACTAGATGAAGCTTTTTTGAAGCAATTTGAACAAGACTTTTAAAGATTTTCCCTACATAAGCCTATGTAAAACCAAAGAGCCTGGGGCCGGGGCATTTTTGGCCCCAGCACTATAATTTGAACAATCTTGGTTGGGATCCACTAGATGAAGCTTCATACCAATTATCAAAGACCTGGGCCTTGTGGTTTCAGAGAAGAAGATTTTTAAAGATTTTCCCTATATAAGCCCATGTAAAACCAAAGGACCCCGGGAGGGGGCATTTTTGGCCCCAGCACTATAATTTGAACAATCTTGGTAGGGGTCCACTAGATGAAGCTTCATTCCAAAAATCCAAGACCTGGGCCTTGTGGTTTCAGAGAAGAAGATTTTTGAAGATTTTCCCTATATAAGCCCATGTAAAACCAAAGGGCCCAAGGGCGGGGGCGTTTTTGGCCCCAGCACTATAATTTGAACAATCTTGGTAGGGGTCCACTAGATGAAGCTTCATACCAAATATCAAAGACCTGGGCCTTGCGGTTTCAGAGAAGAACATTTTTTAAGTTTTCGGTGCAAAAATCTATTTTTGGCTCCTGTGACCTATATGTGCAATGGACCGGAACCATTTGAACAACTTTGAAAGGGGACCACCTAAGGATCATTCCTGTGAAGTCTGGCCAAAATCCGATCAGTGGTTTAGGGGGAGATGTCGTTTGAAGAAATTGTTTACGCACGGATGACAGACAAAAAGTGATCCTAATATAAAACACAAGAGGGCCATGATGGCCCTGGATCGCTCACCTGATCCATAGAGTAACAGGTATTGACCCCAAGGTTATAATGTGCATAATGTTGAGGGGGGTCTAAAAAGGTGAAGCTTCATACCAAATATCAACAAAGGCTATAATTGTCCACTAGATGAAGCTCCATACCAAATATCAAAGACATGGGCCTTGCAGTTTCAGAGAAGAAGATTTTTAAAGATTTCCCTATATAAGTCAATGTAAAACCAAAGGGTCTCGGGGCAGGGGCATTTTTGGCCCCAGGGCTATAATTTGAACAATCTTGATAGAGGTCCACTAGATGAAATTTCACACCAAATATCAAAGACCTAGGCCTTGTGGTTTCACAGAAGAAATTTTTTAAAGATAATCCCTATATAGGTCAATGTAAAACCAAAGGGCCCCGAGGCGGGGCCATTTTTGGCCTCAGGGCTATAATTTGAACAATCTAGGTAGAGGTCCACTAGCTCAAGCTATATACCAAATAGCAAAGACCTAGGCCTTGTGGTTTCAGAGAAGAAGATTTTTCAAGATCTTCCCTATATAAGTCTATGTAAAACCAAAGGGGGGGGGGGGGGCATTTTTGCCCCCAGGCTATAATTTGAACAATCTTGGTAAAGAAGATAATTTTGAGGAAGAAGATTTTTAAAGATTTTCCCTACATAAGTTCTATAAAAGGGTTATCCTTTGGAAGCAAGGACTACACCACAGAACTACAAAATATGGAGTGTACATGTTTTCTGGGCCAGACTAGCTAGTTTTGGCCAATTAGGCCTCATCAGTGACCCTCAGATATTTACAAAATTCCACAATGGAATCAATGATCCCAAAGGACAAGAAAATATAATCTACACTATGATGTAGGGCAGGGAGACGTTTTACCGCCGCCACACATTCCCACACACCAGCTGTAGTGAAGTTAAATATGTTCTATAAAAGGGTTATCCTTTGGAAGCAAGGACTACACCACAGAACTACAAAATATGGAGTGTACATGTTTTCTGGGCCAGACTAGCTAGTTTCGGCCAATTAGGCCTCATCAGTGACCCTCAGATATTTACAAAATTCCACAATGGAATCAATGATCCCAAAGGACAAGAAAATATAATCTACACTATGATGTAGGGCAGGGAGACGTTTTACCTAAGCCTATGTAAAACCAAAGGGCCCCGAGGTGGGGGCATTTTTGGCCCCAGCACTATAATTTGAACAATCTTAGTAGGGGACCACTAGATGAAGCTTCATACCAAATAGCAAAGACCTGGGCGCTGCAGTTTCGGAGAAGAAGATTTTTAAAGATTTTCCCTATATAAGCCCCTGTAAAACCAAAGGGCCCTGGGGCGGGGGCATTTTTGGCCCTAGCACTATAATTTGAACAATCTTGGTAGGGGTCCAGAAGATGAAGCTTCATATCAAATATCAAAGACCTGGGCCTTGCGGTTTCAGAGAAGAAGATTTTTACAGATTTTCCCTATATAAGCCCATGTAAAACCAAAGGGCACCGGGCGGGGGCATTTTTGGCCCCAGCACTATAATTTGAACAATCTTGGTAGGGGTCCACTAGATGAAGCTTCATACCAAAAATTAAAGACCTGGGCCTTGTGGTTTCAGAGAAGAAGATTTTTGAAGATTTTCCTTATATAAGCCCCTGTAAAACCAAAGGGCCCTGGGGCGGTGGCATTTTTGGCCCCAGCACTATAAGTTTAACAGTCTTGGTATTGGTCCACTAGATGAAGCTTCATATCAAATATCAAAGACCTGGGCCTTGCGGTTTCAGAGAAGAAGATTTTTACAGATTTTCCCTATAAAAGCCCATGTAAAACCGAAGGGCCCTGGGGCGGGGGCATTTTTGACTCCAGCACTATAATTTGAACAATCTTGGTAGGGGTCCACTAGATGAAGCTTCATACCAAATATCAAAGACCTGGGCCTTTCGGTTTCAGAGAAGAAGATTTTTTAAGTTTTTGGCTCCTGTGACCTATATGTGCAATGGACCTGAACCATTTGAACAACTTTGAAAGGGGACCACCTTAGGATCATTCCTGTGAAGTTTGGACAAAATTTGATCAGTGGTTTAGGAGGAGATGTCGTTTGAAAAAATTGTTTACGCACAGATGACGGACAAAAAAAATGATCCTAATATAAAACACAAGAGGGCCATGATGGCCCTGGATCGCTCACCTGATCCATAGTGTAACAAGTGGGTCCCAGAGAGGGCCATTATTGGCCCAAGGGCTTTAATGTGCATAATGTTGAGGAAGGTCTTAAAGGTGAAGCTTCATACCAAACATCAACAAAGGCTATACTTTGAACAATCTTGGCAAAGGTCCACTAGATGAAGCTACACATCAAATATCAAAGACCTGGGCCTTGCGGTTTGAGAGAAGAAGATTTTTTTTAAAGATATTCCCTACATAAACCTATGCAAAACCAAATGGCCCCGGGGCTATATGAATCTATGTAAAACCAAAGGGCCCCGGGGTGGGGGCATTTGTGGCCCCAGGGCTACAATTTGAACAATCTTGGTAGAGGTCCATTAGATGAAGCTTCATACCAAATTTCAAAGTCCTGGGCCTTGTGGTTTCAGAGAAGAAGATTTTTGAAGATTAACCCTATATAAGCCTATGTAAAACCAAAGGGCCCCAGGGCGGGGGCATTTTTCGCCCAAGCACTATAATTTGAACAATCTTGGTAGGGGTCAACTAGATGAAGCTTCATACCAAATATCAAAGACCTGGGCCTTGTGGTTTCAGAGAAGAAGATTTTTAAAGATTTTCCCTATATAAGCCAATGTAAAACTAAAGGGCCCCGTGGCGGGGGCATTTTTCGCCCCAGCACTATAATTTGAACAATCTTGGTAGGGGCCACTAGATGAAGCTTCATACCAAATATCAAAGACCTGGGCCTTGTGGTTTCAGAGAAGAAGATTTTTAAAGATTTTCCATATATTAGCCAATGTAAAACCAAAGGGCCCCGTGGCGGGGGCATATTTTGTCCCAGCACTATAATTTGAACAATCTTGGTAAGGGTCCACTAGATGAAGCTTCATACCAAATATCAAAGTCCTGGGCCTTGTGGTTTCAGAGAAGAAGATATTTAAAGATTTTCCCTATATAAGCCTATGTAAAACCAAAGGGCCCCGGGGCAGGGGCATTTTTTGCCCCAGCACTATAATTTGAACAATCTTGGTAGGGGTCCACTAGATGAAGCTTCATACCAAATATCAAAGACCTGGGCCTTGTGGTTTCAGAGAAGAAGATTTTTAAAGATTTTCCCTATATAAGCCAATGTAAAACCAAAGGGCCCAGTGGCGGGGGCATTTTTTGTCCCAGCACTATAATTTGAACAATCTTGGTAGGGGTCCACTAGATGAAGCTTCATACCAAATATCAAAGTCCTGGGCCTTGTGGTTCCAGAGAAGAAGATTTTTAAAGATTTTCCCTATATAAGCCTATGTAAAACCAAAGGGCCCCGGGGCGGGGGCATTTTTCGCCCCAGCACTATAATTTGAACAATCTTGGTAGGGGTCCACTAGATGAAGCTTCATACCAAATATCAAAGACCTGGGCCTTGTGGTTTCAGAGAAGAAGATTTTTAAAGATTTTCCCTATATAAGCCAATGTAAAACCAAAGGGCCCCGTGGCGGGGGCATTTTTCGCCCCAGCACTATAATTTGAACAATCTTGGTAGGGGCCACTAGATGAAGCTTCATACCAAATATCAAAGTCCTGGGCCTTGTGGTTTCAGACAAGAAGATTTTTAAAGATTTTCCCTATATAAGCCAATGTAAAACCAAAGGGCCCCGTGGCAGGGGCATTTTTTGTCCCAGCACTATAATTTGAACAATCTTGGTAGGGGTCCACTAGATGAAGCTTCATACCAAATATCAAAGCCCTGGGCCTTGTGGTTTCAGACAAGAAGATTTTAAAGATTTTCCCTATATAAACCTATGTAAAACCAAAGGGCCCCTGGGCGGGGGCATTTTTCGCCCCAGCACTATAATTTGAACAATCTTGTTAGGGGTCCACTAGATGAAGCTTCATACCAAATATCAAAGATCTGGGCCTTGTGGTTTCAGAGAAGAAGATTTTCAAAGATTTTCCCTATATAAGCCAATGTAAAACCAAAGGGCCCCGTGGCGGGGGCATTTTTTTGTCCCAGCACTATAATTTGAACAATCTTGGTAGGGGTCCACTAGATGAAGCTTCATACCAAATATCAAAGTCCTGGGCCTTGTGGTTTCAGAGAAGAAGATTTTTAAAGATTTTCCCTATATAAGCCTATGTAAAACCAAAGGGCCCCGGGGCGGGGGCATTTTTCGCCCCAGCACTATAATTTGAACAATCTTGGTAGGGGTCCACTAGATGAAGCTTCATACCAAATATCAAAGACCTGGGGCATGTGGTTTCAGAGAAGAAGATTTTTAAAGATTTTCTCTATATAAGCCAATGTAAAACCAAAGGGCCCCATGGCGGGGGCATTTTTTGTCCCAGCACTATAATTTGAACAATCTTGGTAGGGGTCCACTAGATGAAGCTTCATACCAAATATCAAAGACCTGGGCCTTGTGGTTTCAGAGAAGAAGATTTTTAAAGATTTTCCATATATTAGCCAATGTAAAACCAAAGGGCCCCGTGGCGGGGGCATATTTTGTCCCAGCACTATAATTTGAACAATCTTGGTAGGGGTCCACTAGATGAAGCTTCATACCAAATATCAAAGACCTGGGCCTTGTGGATTCAGAGAAGAAGATTTTTTAAGTTTTTGGTGAAAAAAATCTATTTTTGGCTCCTGTGACCTAGATGTGCAACGGACCGGAACCATTTGAACAACTTTGAAAGGGGACCACCTAAGGATCATTCCTGTGAAGTTTGGTCAAAATCCGATCAGTGGTTTAGGAGGAGATGTCGTTTAAAGAAATTGTTTACGCACGGACGGACGCACGCACGGACGCACGACGGACGACGGACAAAAAGTGATCCCAAAAGCTCACCTCGTCACTACGTGACGGTGAGCTAACAAGAGGGCCATGATGGCCCTGGATCGCTCACCTGATCCACAGAGTAACAAGTGGGCCCCGGGGAGGGCCATTATTGACCCAAAGGTTAAAATGTGCATAATGTTGAGGGAAGTCTAAAAAGGTGAAGCTTCATACCAAATATCAACAAAGGCTATAATTGTCCACTAGATGAAGCTCCATACCAAATATCAAAGACATGGGCCTCGCAGTTTCAGAGAAGAAGATATTTAAAGATTTCCCTATATAAGTCTATGTAAAACCAAAGGGTCTCGGGGCGGGAGCATTTTTGGCCCCAGGGCTATAATTTGGACAATCTTGATAGAGGTCCACTAGATGAAATTTAACAACAAATATCAAAGACCTAGGCCTTGTGGTTTCACAGAAGAAGCGTTTTAAAGATTTTCCCCGTATAAGTCTATGTAAAACCAAAGGGCCACGAGGCGGGGGCATTTTTGGCCTCAGGGCTATAATTTGAACAATCTTGGTAGAGGTCCACTAGCTGAAGCTTCATACCATATATCAAAGACCTAGGCCTTGTGTTTCAGAGAAGAAGATTTTTAAAGATTTTCCCTACATAAGCCTATGTAAAACCAAAGGACCCCGGGGCGGGGGCATTTTTGGCCCCAGCACTATAATTTGAACAATCTTGGTAGGGGTCCACTAGATGAAGCTTCATACCAAATATCAAAGTCCTGGGCCTTGTGGTTTCAGAGAAGAAGATTTTTAAAGATTTTCCCTATATAAGCCTATGTAAAACCAAAGGGCCCCGGGGCGGGGGCATTTTTCGCCCCAGCACTATAATTTGAACAATCTTGGTAGGGGTCCACTAGATGAAGCTTCATACCAAATATCAAAGACCTGGGGCATGTGGTTTCAGAGAAGAAGATTTTTAAAGATTTTCTCTATATAAGCCAATGTAAAACCAAAGGGCCCCATGGCGGGGGCATTTTTTGTCCCAGCACTATAATTTGAACAATCTTGGTAGGGGTCCACTAGATGAAGCTTCATACCAAATATCAAAGACCTGGGCCTTGTGGTTTCAGAGAAGAAGATTTTTAAAGATTTTCCATATATTAGCCAATGTAAAACCAAAGGGCCCCGTGGCGGGGGCATATTTTGTCCCAGCACTATAATTTGAACAATCTTGGTAGGGGTCCACTAGATGAAGCTTCATACCAAATATCAAAGACCTGGGCCTTGTGGATTCAGAGAAGAAGATTTTTTAAGTTTTTGGTGAAAAAAATCTATTTTTGGCTCCTGTGACCTAGATGTGCAACGGACCGGAACCATTTGAACAACTTTGAAAGGGGACCACCTAAGGATCATTCCTGTGAAGTTTGGTCAAAATCCGATCAGTGGTTTAGGAGGAGATGTCGTTTAAAGAAATTGTTTACGCACGGACGGACGCACGCACGGACGCACGACGGACGACGGACAAAAAGTGATCCCAAAAGCTCACCTCGTCACTACGTGACGGTGAGCTAACAAGAGGGCCATGATGGCCCTGGATCGCTCACCTGATCCACAGAGTAACAAGTGGGCCCCGGGGAGGGCCATTATTGACCCAAAGGTTAAAATGTGCATAATGTTGAGGGAAGTCTAAAAAGGTGAAGCTTCATACCAAATATCAACAAAGGCTATAATTGTCCACTAGATGAAGCTCCATACCAAATATCAAAGACATGGGCCTCGCAGTTTCAGAGAAGAAGATATTTAAAGATTTCCCTATATAAGTCTATGTAAAACCAAAGGGTCTCGGGGCGGGAGCATTTTTGGCCCCAGGGCTATAATTTGGACAATCTTGATAGAGGTCCACTAGATGAAATTTAACAACAAATATCAAAGACCTAGGCCTTGTGGTTTCACAGAAGAAGCGTTTTAAAGATTTTCCCCGTATAAGTCTATGTAAAACCAAAGGGCCACGAGGCGGGGGCATTTTTGGCCTCAGGGCTATAATTTGAACAATCTTGGTAGAGGTCCACTAGCTGAAGCTTCATACCATATATCAAAGACCTAGGCCTTGTGTTTCAGAGAAGAAGATTTTTAAAGATTTTCCCTACATAAGCCTATGTAAAACCAAAGGACCCCGGGGCGGGGGCATTTTTGGCCCCAGCACTATAATTTGAACAATCTTGGTAGGGGTCCACTAGATGAAGCTTCATACCAAATATCAAAGACATGGGCCTTACGGTTTCAGAGAAGAAAATTTTTAAAGATTTTCCCTATATAAGCCCATGTAAAACCAAAGGGCCCCGGAGCGGGGGCATATTTGACCCCACCACTATAATTTGAACAATCTTGGTAGGGGTCCCCTAGATGAAGCTCAATACCAAATATCAAAGACCTGGGCCTTACGGTTTCAGAGAAGAAGATTTTTAAAGCTCTTCCCTATATAAGCCCATGTAAAACCAAAGGGCCCTGGAGCGGGGGCATTTTTTGCCCCAGCACTATAATTTGAACAATCTTGGTAGGGGTCCACTAGATGAAGCTTCATACCAAATATCAAAGACCTGGGCCTTGCGGTTTCAGAGAAGAAGATTTTTAAAGATTTACCCTATATAAGCCCATGTAAAACCAAAGGGCCCCGGAGCGGGGGCATTTTTGGCCCCAGCACTATAATTTGAACAATCCTGGTAGGGGTCCACTAGATGAAGCTTCAAACCAAATATCAAAGACCTGGGCCTTACGGTTTCAGAGAAGAAGATTTTTAAAGATTTTCCCTATATAAGCCCATGTAAAACCAAAGGGCCCTGGAGCGGGGGCATTTTTGGCCCCAGCACTATAATTTGAACAATCTTGGTAGGGGTCCACCAGATGAAGCTTCATACCAAATATCAAAGACCTGGGCCTTGTGGTTTCAGAGAAGAAGATTTTTTAAGTTTTTGGTGAAAAAAATCTCTATTCGGCTCCTATGACCTAGATGTGCAACGGACCGGAACCATTTGAACAACTTTGAAAGGGGACCACCTAAGGATCATTCCTGTGAAGTTTGGTCAAAATCCGATCAGTGGTTTAGGAGGAGATGTCGTTTAAAGAATTGTTTACGGACGCACGGACGGACGCACGGACGCACGCACGACGGACGACGGACGAAAAGTGATCCCAAAAGCTCACCTCGTCACTACGTGACGGTGAGCTAAAAATAGGTCTGAAACCCCTGTATATGACAAATTGACTTGTCCAACATATAGCATTGGAAGAGTCCACCAGTATACAATGGGTTAATTGCCTAGTTAACCTACAAGAAGCCCAAGTGCTTCAGAAATCGCTCACCTGGATTGAGACTGATCATGATGTATTACACTGTACCTCAGTGGCCATCTTGTCTATCAGATCACATTGCCTTCGCAATTCTGAACCTGCAAGTTGCCTTGATGCCTCTGTTTCTGAACAGCTCAATCTGATTCAGGAAGAGTCAGGGTTGCATAGTTGGCAGGGTGAAGCTATCTTTTGCAACTGCCTTTGGAATACTCTATTAACCCTTTTGAACCAAATGGAATCTTCCTCCTTATATATAGCAGGAGTCCATTTCAAAATTTAGGGGGATCAGGTTGTGTTATCTTCAAAAATGATTAGGAAAATGGCTAAACTGTTATCAAACAGTGGAGGCCCTGATCAGAAGCCGTGTTTTGCGGCGTCTGATCTGGGTCTGCACTGTTTGCCAAGGTACCCGTTTTGGGGTTTCTGGTACTAAATGGGTAAACAATAAGTTAAACCAAGTTACCCGATCATGTGAATTCAACTGCAACACAAAAATAGCTATGGTGTATATGGCTGCTTGCAAAATGCCAAATGCACTCTTTAATCTTCTTGTGGACTCAGCATATTTGACATAAATTGACAACTCCTGAGGTGCCCCGCGAAGCCAATCTTATATACAATATCTATAAATGTAGACTGAAGAATTTCAAGATGGCCACCATCTTCGATATTGGAATGCAACAATTTTGCTGATTCTGAATCTCCATGTCATCCAAATGCTTCCCATCAAATTTCAGCTCAATGCAACTGACCATACGGGGGCAGATGTGGTTTGAAGATTTTCAAGATGGCCACCATGGCAGTCTTCTGGGATGTAAGAACAGAATGGTTGTAACAAGTCTGAATCACTAAGTCAGTCCAATACCTCCCATCAAGTTTTTGCTCAATTCAACTTTGAAGATTTTCAGAATGGCCACCAGGGCAGCCATATTGGATAACAGATCAGAATAATTTTAGCAATTCTGAACCTCCATGTCATCCCAATGCCTCCCATCAAGTTTCAGCTCCATCAGACTTTTGGTTCAGGAGAAGATGTTGTTTGAAGAATTTCAAGATGGCCACCACAGCAGCCATCTTGGATAACATAATGGAATTAATTTAGTTAATTCTGAATCACCATGTTGCCCTGATGGCTCTCAAGTTCAGCTCAGTTGGACTTTCCATATGCAAGTTGGCCACCATGGTGGCTATCTTAGATATCCGAACGGGATAGTTTTAGAAATTCAGAATCTCCATGTCGCCCCAATGCCTCCCATCAGGTTTCAGCTGAATCAGATATTTGGTTCAGGAGGAGATGTTGTTGGAAGAATTCCAAGATGGTTGCCATCTTGGATATCAGAACGGAACAAGTTTAGCAAATCTGAATCACCATGTGACTTTCGGTTCAGGAGGTGATGTCGTTTAAAGAAATTCAAGATGGCCACCATGGTTGGAGATTTTAGCAAATCCGACTCCCCCATCAAGTTTCAGCTGGATCCAACATTTGGTTCAGGAGGAGATTTGTTTGAAGAATTTCAAGATGGCTGCTGAATCTCCATGTCATCCTGATGCCTCCCAACGAGTTTCAGCTGGATCAGACCTTTGGTTGACAGGAGACTGATGTCCTTTGAAGAATTTCAAAATGGCTATCTTGGATATCGAAACGGAATGATTTTATCATTTATGAATCTCCATGACACCCCTATGCCTCCTATCAAGTTTCGGCTCAACCCGACTTTTTGTTGGGGAGGAGATGTCCTTTGAAGAACTTCTCAGGTGACCATCTTGGATATCTGAATCTTCATGTTGCCTAAATTGCATTGAGCGCCTTAAAACAACAATCAGCCAGCCTGAGGTTCTGGTGATGTCAAAAATATGAAAAGTTGATGATGGATGGACGGACAACTGATGGACAATGCTGACCTGTAGCTCAGCTCCAGTGAGCTAATAAAGGACATGGCCAGTTTGTCAGTTTAACTAACCATACTTTTTCTTAGCACTGTTATAGGTTAACCAGAAGATTCTTTCACAAGAAACTTATAACTGCCCTTCTTGAATCAGCATAATGGAGACATATTCCATGATCAATTTCCAAAAAAAATAATGTTGATGGATCAGAGGGGGATTGAACCTGCAACCTACTGATCACCAGTTGAGCATCAGACTGAGATGCCAAGGCCAGTTCATAACCAGTACAATGTGCATTCTTTCATAAGAAACTGTCAGCTGCCATTCTTGAATCAGTGGAAGAGAGTCACCCTAGAAAATCTTTCATTATAAATATCCACAAAAGAGTCTGCCGGCCAAGTGGTAGATTGAAACTGCGACCCACTGTGTGGGGGATCAAAATTGTGACAGATCTCCTGATCACCAACCGCATTTATGATTGAGCCACCAAGGCTAGTTCATCAGAATAGAAACAATATAAAAGTTCAACCCTTATCCTGCTGCATAAATTGATCAAGCCACGCCCATTGCTGACTATCAACCAATCAAATTGCTTGATGCTATATATTTGCTTAATTGACTATCTGCATGACAAACAGTGTAGATCCTGATCAAATGGCTTCTTCAGAAGCCATCTGATCTGGATCTACACTGTTTGCTAAGGTAGGGGCTGTCATGTTCTGACAGCAAGAAAATGGTTAACTCACCTTTCTCAATATCTTCTTTCCTAACCCCGCTGACATGCGTCCTGTAATCAACTACATCCTCCATAGGTTTTACAAATGTGTCATAAACCATCTCCCCATGTTGGTTGACTATGGAAACCCTTGCTAGCATGCTCTCTTGACCGTCCCCTACCCCCACCATCTCACAATCCATACTGATAGCTTTAGTCAGCCTGAAATCACAAAAGTAAAACAACAATACCTAAGTATAGGGAAATTCCGCTATTAAGACTGCCTAATATTAAGAGTAATTCTGATTTAAAAAGCTTATTCAGTGGTTGCAGTTATTCTTTCTTTGTGTTTTCTGTATACAGTTTCTCCCTTCCGCTGATTCAAGAAGGGCAGTTGTCAGTTTCTGGTGAAAGAATGTGCACTGTATTGGTTAACCATTTACATATAAGCTTGCCAAGGAAAAGTGTGGATAAATAAGCTGACCGGCTCAAAAATGACCTAAATAGTGTTGACTGGGCTTTCAAACTCCAATACAATCAAAATCTGCATACAGTGTCTCCTCTTAAAGACCACTTTTGAACAGTCCCAAAGGCAGCCTTGATATAGGAAGTTTACTGTATTCTGACAGCTCATCTCTTTGCCATATTTGTTCGAAAATTTGAACAAGTACAGTTTGTTATCGGATACAGCTAGATGAGTTGCCAACAACTTGACCCTGATGGGACACCACATTCTGCACTGTCTTATCCGGGTCTACAGTGTTTGCTCAGGCCTGTCTGTCTGAACACATACACTAAATAATGTATGAATCAATTTAAACCATTTTGTCTGGAATAGAATAAAGTAGGAGATAAGGGATGTCAAGTTGGTTTGTTTTTAGGAATTTATTTAGATCATGGCTTAAATTTTTAGCGGCCAGGGGCCTGTATTGTTCAAAACTAATGATGTTGTTAATCATTGAATATGGCAAGTATGCTAATATTTTTGCTGAAAAAAGTGAGCCGCTTTTGCAAATGCAAAAGCTGCTCACATTTTTTTTCAGCAAAAATACCACTGTATCACATATTGTACTTAATAGAACACTTAACAACTTGACCACTAACAAGCTTCTTAAGCTAATGACACTTTGAACAACTGGGTCCAGCGAGACACTGATCAGACTGTGTTCCGGGGCCTGCAATATTTACCAGTGTCCCTTTTGGGGGTTTCCAGTCTAAAATGGGTGACTTTTTTATTTGGCCAGCTTGTCATCACCAGCGTGTTTGCCAGAATTTGTGGAATGTTTTCTCACTTGATTTTTATATTGGAGTATGTTTATGCAGTAAAATCCTATATTAAGACCATATCTTTATCAGGTCAGTGTGTTACAATGCAATATATAGGGGGTAACTGATAACAGGATTTCTTAGACTCATGACCAGACTCGTTTAGTATGAGAGTACAGCCCCTTACTAACCCTTAAGGTTGCTCATCATAGCCCCAGTTAAGGAGTTTTCAGAATAACTAGGTGATATTTTTTTCTTCTCCTTAAATTGTTTGTTTGTGTGTTTGTTAGTTTGATTTGAGGTTTAATGTCCCCGTCAACACTGTAAAAGTCATTTTGGAGACGCTTCTTCCAATTTTGTGGGACTTTTACCCGACATTGAGATGAAATGACATCTCAAGCCCTGTCGCCCAATGAAATCAATAGGGTTTATAAGCATGGACGTTCCGACCCACACTGGTTTGCCTGGACAGGCTTAGATCCTCTAAGCGGTTAACCAGTACTCGTGTGTGGTCGGTTTCAGTTCTGTGGAAGCATCATGCAGCCCATCTATTTCTTCAAGCCTCGATGGGCAGGGCCAGGTCTTCTCCTTAAAAAGGTATGTTGTGTGTACTCCTGTTACTGGAAAGGATCAACTCCCTGAGACAATTCAAAGGAGTACCCACAATGTATGTTAATAATAAATTATCACATATTCTGGGATACTTTTCCCTCCTTCTCCAGTGAAACATGTTGTGGGTTTCGTTATCACTTATTTGGGGAAACTTTCCCCTCTTTCTCCAGTAAAACCTGTTATGGTTTTTTGTTTAAAATATTCTCGCTGAGGTGATTCTAACAGCCACCAACAATGTACAGTAAGAAGGATAAATCAAGGATTTGGAAACATTTTTTCTCCATGAAAATATATTATGTGAGGCCATTGAGGCCATTCTACTAAGTACCCACAACATATGTTTCTAAAAGAAAATGCAGAAAATTATCCCCTAATCATCCCAATTATTTTTCATCTGGAGCTCTGGGTTTACCTGTCAATGAGGTCATCAACAGCTTTTGTTTAACCCTTTTAGTACCAAATGGAATCTTCCACCTTATATATGGCAGGAGTCCATTTCAAAATTTAGGGGTGTCAGGTTGTGTTTTCTTCAAAATTTATTGGGAAATGGCTTAACTTTTTGCAAACAGTGTAGGCCCTGATCAGACGCCGCATTCTGCGGCGTCTGATCTGGGCTTGCGCTGTTTGCCAACTACCCGTTTTGGGGTTTCTGGTACTAAATGGGTTAAGAAATAGATCAGCTCTAGCTGTGATTTGTTGAGTAATAAATCAGTTTGGAGGTCAGTTGCAAATGGTTCAAATCATGAGTGTGTAGAGCGAACTGATTTATTACGCAACAAATCACATACAAGAGCTGATCTTTTTCGAATATAACACACTGAAAACTGACAATAATGTTGTTGTTTCCTTCAATACTCTGAACCTTTTGGCATTGTTAGAAGAAATCCCGCTGAAAATACTGACTGCAACACATGCCTTTAAACCCTTTTCCAGTGTTTTTGATGCAAGAAAATGATTTTAAACAGTCTAACGTCAAAGAATCTAGGAGTACTGACAAAAACGAAGTCTATTCGCGTCACACTCTTCTTCCCTGTGATTTTTTTTGCAGAATAATTCACAGTTCCTTTCCATTTTCCTTGTAGGTGTGCTGTGTTTTTTTTGTGTGTTTTTTTTTTTGGTCGGGGTTTGGTTTTACGGCCCTTTCAAGATTATTTCACTAATATCAGGCCAATCCTTAATCAGATTTGGGCGAAAACCGGAGTTCCCAGAGAAAAACCACCTGAACTTTGAGTCTCACATGTGACCCAAGCCAGGCTCAAACCACAGCAGTCAGAGACCTAATGATTAAGTCAGTGATCTTATCCACTAGAACAAGGAGGCCAATTGGCATGCTGTTAGAATCCCAAACATTTTGGAGTTAAATAGGATTCTCTGTTATAAAGATTGTTCATTTATAACAAAACAGCCATTCCACTGAAATCAAAAGAATAATATAAAGCATTTTGCTGCTAATGAATGTCATTAAACAGCGATTTTATCATTTCTTTCGGAAACCACATGTGCCTGTGGAATAAATCCCAACTAGAAATGCGTCCATAGGACACGGATGCCCCCGCCTGAAAATATGTCTATGCTCGTATTCATCCATAGAAAGTTATTGACTGTGTTTAAGTTTTGGACCCTTTTTTTCACATTTGACCTCTAAGTATGACCTTGACCTTGGAGGTAAGGACATTGGTTTTGTGTGAGGCAGATTTGTCTCATCCTGGCCAACATTTCTGCCAAGTAATTTCAAAATCCATCCAGAGATAAGAAAGTTATTGACTGCGTTTAAGTTTCGGACCATTTTTTTTACCTTTGACCTCTGGGTATGACCTTGACCTTGGAGGTACGGACAAGGGTTTTGCAGGTGACACATCGTCTCATGATGGTTAACATTTCTTCAAAGTAATTTCAAAATCCATCCAGAAATAAGTAAGTTATTGACTGCGTTTAAGTTTTGGACCCTTTTTTTCCTTTGACCCCTAAGTATGACTTTGACCTTGGAGGTATGGACCTGGGTTTTGCACTTGACACATCGTCTCATGATGGTTAACATTTCTACAAAGTAATTTCAAAATCCATCCAGAAATAAGAAAGTTATTGACTGCGTTTAAGTTCCGGACCCTTTTTTGGGGGCCTTTGACCTCTAAGTATGACCTTGACTATGGAGGTACGGACCTGATTTTTGCATGTGACACGTCGTCTCATGATGGTTAACATTTCTGCCGAGTAATTTTAAAATCCATCAAGAAATAAGGAAGTTATTGACCGCGTTTAAAGTTCGGACGCACGGACGGACATGGGCAACGCAATATGCCCTTGCCATCATTCTTCGAATGGCGGGATGATAATAAATTCACATGATTGGGATAAATCTCTCTAAATTGAGAAAACACAGTTCGGTTAATGCAGCCTGTATTCGGTTGTAATTTAAACCTGATAGAATCACTATTATAAAGAGAGTTCACTGTATTAATAAGGCCCAAATACCCTTTATAAGCGTCTGGCTTGACCAGTGGATTCTTCATTGTAGAAGACTTCTCCTTGCTACTGTCTGCTGGTTCCTGGCTGGTTTCCTGTTCCAAGGGAACGGAAAGTTTAGATCTAGCAGCTGGTTCCAGATAAATCTCGTCTACATCATCAAACCAAATATCTGGTGCCCTGGAAAAATAAATACTGAATGAATACTCAATGACTGAAACACATTAAGGGACCTTTAAAATTTGTTTGAGACAGTGCTAGCGTGAACCACAGCATTAGAATGAGAATCACCTTGGCAATGAATAGGTGTCACAAACAAGATATGAGATATAAGTGTACATGTATGTTTTGTGTACTCATTAGAATTGCCTCATTGAGGTAATTCTAATGAGTACAAAAACATACCTTTTCAAGATAATACAGTGTAATCTCCATTAAACAGTTCCAAAACTGGTTGTTTAAGGGAGGTGGCTGTTCAATAGAGGGAAATGTCTGGGATGATGTATGGATTGTTATCAACAGACATAGAATGGTGATAACTGAAAACAGCTCAACATGGATGTACTAAAATAAAAATAAATGATGGAGACCTGTCATATGAAACCTCTCCATCATTTATGTTTCTTTACACTTGCTAACAATGGTAATTTTGGGAAAAATAAATGTTGAGTTAAATAAATACACCGGAAGAGAAATTCCTATTTTTATATCTGATTTTTGCTATTGAGTTAACTCTGGCTGTTTAATAGAGGGAATTTAGATTTGGTAGGGTGGCTGCTGGCTGGAGGAGAGGTGGCTGCTGAGCAGAGGTATAATATGTAGAAAAATGCTATGGAAGGAGTTATTGTGGCTGCTGAAGAAAGGTGGCTGCTTAACAGAGGTGACCATTAGTGGAGGTTTTACTGTATAAGCAAAAATGCCATTAATTTATCCCTGAATAATCCAATTCTCCACATTATGTACATTTCAAGCGATTTGATTGGTTGAAATACTTCGATAAATTCCATGAGCAAGAATCTCAGAACTAGTTTAGTAATATAACGTGACTTCAAAGAGCGTGATTAAAACCCGTGTGTTACATCACTGTAAAATGTTAGAAGACAAATACATGGAATTTTAACCCTTATCTTGCTGTTCACGACAACCCCTATCTTTGCAAACAGTGTAGATCCAGATCAGATGGCTTCTGACGAAGCCATCTGATCAGGATCTACACTGTTTGGCATTCAGTTTAGGAATTTGTAGCAATCAATTAAATCAAGTAATTTGATTGGATGATAGAGAGAAATGGGTGTGGCTTAAATGAATATTCAGCAAGATAAGGGTTAAGAACACATTATTTTTGCTTGGGTTCTTTCAAAGATGGCAGCTTCTAATTGAATAATCATTCTACCGTGGCGGTTGGTAAGATCATTCTTACCCTTTCAAAAGATTTCCAAAAATTTATCATTTTGGTGGCATTTTTAACATTTCACTGACAAAGTTAGAATTATAAGGAATGAATTATCATTTTTTGTGGATTTTATCAATGTGTAAACTCTGGCGAATTACACCCAGATTTAGCATGAAGTCATATTGAGCCAGTCAGCTTACCAATCCACACTTTTCTTGTGCAGACTTATACTCCCACCCCGCACCCCCACCCCACCCCCCAACCCCGGCCCTGCCCAAAAAATGTCAATTTTTGGCTTCTCTGCACCCTATCTGATGAATGAATTGATGAAATATGGTCAAACTTTGCACTATATAGATTGCAATCTACCAAAGATTTGATTAGATTTTGGGGACCTTGACCTAATTTTCAAGGGCACAGCCCCCCCAAAAACTCTCAATTTTGGCTTGTCTGCATTGTACCCTATCTCATTAACAAATTGATGAATTTTAGTCAAACTTGGAATAATATTGCATTATTGCAACCTACCAAAGATTTGATTAGATTTTAGCGACCTTGACCTTATTTTCAAGGTCACAAGCTCCCGAAAACTGTAAATTTTGGGCAAATAATGGTTCTTTTGCACCCTGTCTCATTTAAGAATTGATGAATATTGTTCATACATAAGTTGGTATAGATTTTGGTTATCTTGACCGTTCAAAGGTCACAGGCTCCCAAAAACTCTGTTTTTGACCAAAACTGGCTCGTATTCACCTTAGATTTTGGTAACCTAAGCCTAGTTTTCAAGGTCAAATGGGTGTTTAACCCTTCAAATTCCAATCACAAAAAATTGTTGTCGGTTGTGTTGTCTGCTGGTTATTTTAAAAGTCACTATTGCAAACAGTATGGGCCCAGATTAGACTGCTCCTCTACTGCTCCTCTAAAAGCAGTCTGATCAGGGTCCACCGTGTTTGCCTGTATGCCAAAAAAATATGTTTGAAAAGTTAGCAAGACTCACAGCAGAAGACATAAACAGACAACATTTTCAGATTTAGTTTTTTGTGGCATCTATTAGATTAAGTTATATTTATTGTGGTGGTGTGGGTTGGGGAGGGCATTATTTTCCTCTGGAAACCTTTCTAGATTTTTTTTTTCTATCTGATACATGTAGTTCAACCTGTATTCAACTAGCACCTATAGGATTGCTTAAGACAGGTGCTTGCTCAATACAGGTGAACTTTAAAGTACTTTTCTTTTTGTGGGAATCAAATGCATGCTTGTTAAGACAGGCTGCTTACTTAATATAGGTGGTCATTATGACAGGTTTTATTGCATATGTATTTTGTTTGTTTGATTTGGGGGTTAACGTCCCCGTCAACACTATTTGCATATGTATTATACATGTATATGCAAGTTGATATGTTAGAATTTTGGAAAGTAAGTTTCATTATTTTAAGGAGTAATTCTGATACACCACAACCTCGTCATAACACTGTTCATTAGAACAAGGTTTTGGATATAACACAGTTTAAAGAATTAAGATGGATCCCAAAATGTATGGATTATATAGAAAAATCACCATAAATGGATACAGGAACTAGCGGTTTATATTAATGTTCATTACAACACAGTTTTGGAATGGCATGGTTTAAAGATGGATCCCAAAAATGTATAGATTATATAGAAGACATATACAAGAATTGCCATAAATGGCCATTTTCTATATAATCTATACTTTTTGTTTGGATACAAGATACACCATGCTTTTAAACAAACATGGACCTTAACAGCAGTAAAGAGGTTGTCATAGCGACAGATAGATTTGGTATTTTGTGATAGCTGAAGGAGAGTTTCTGCCAATTCTCCATAAAAACCTATGTTGTGGGTATTCAATAGAACTGCCTTGTTGAGGCAGTTCTAATGAATACCCACAACATAGGTTTATATGGAGAAATAAGAAAAACTATCCTTCAATTATCACAAAATACGCACCTTATCTGTTGCTATGATTGTGGTTTATTCTAAAAGCACCACATACCTCTTCTTGGTCGTGTGTGGTTCTTTATGCGGTTCTTTATTTCCTCCTTTCACCTCTCTATTGTTATCTGTCTTTGGAGTGCGTCTGAGTGGATGGGGTTTAGGTTTGGATCCCTTTCCTTGCTTCTCCGGCTTCTTGGCTTCTAAGGTCTAAAATAAAATGAGCTAAGAAGCAGATGCCATTCTAAGGTTTGTTGAAACTTCTCAGAGAAAATAAGGCTTGACATTTCATGTGAGCTATCTGCCTTGAAAACTTACATGAAATGTCTGTTCTTGGCTTCTACAGTCTAAAATAAAATGAGCTAAGTAGCAAATGCCATTCTAAGGTTTTGTGTAACTTTTCAGAGAAAATAAGGCTTGCCATTTCATGTGAGCTATCTGCCTTTAAACTCACATGAAATGCCAAGCCTTACTGTCTCTGACAAATAGTAATAAAATACACCACAACCTCTTTAAAACAGTATCGTTGGGGTCCAAAGCAAAAACTGTGTTAGTTAAACAACTGTGTTATAGCCAAACAAAAATGTGAAGATTATATAGAAAAATGACCATAAATGGTCATTTTTCTATATAATCTTCACATTTTTGGGGTCCATCTTGAAACCCTGTTATATTCCAGACCGTCTTATAATGAACTGTGTTATAATGAGGTTGTTGTGAAATAAGTAAAAATATCCGAAAAATGTCTGTTGGTTGTGATTGATGCTTTAGGTGGTAACATGTTTTACACATGAATAAATTATTTGAGTCTTCCAGCCATTGTTGCTAAAAGTGTTCTATGACAAAGTGAAAGATCAAAACTAAATTCAAATGTACTTGCTATTATTGTTTGTTTGTATTGGAGTTGTTAATGGCCCAGTCAACACTATTTTAGGTCATTTTTGAGCCGGTCAGTTTACCTATCCACACTTTTCCTAGGCAGGCTTATACATAAGCGGTTAACCAGTACAATGCACTTTCTTTCGCCAGAAACTGACAACTGCCCTTCTTGAATCAGTCGGAGGGAGAGAATGACAGTACAAAAGATTTCATGATCAATCTCCAAGAAAGAATGTTGCCGACCCCGGCAGGTATCGAACCCGCTTCCTCCTAATCACCAATCATAAGCACATCAGACTGGGTTACCGAGGCCGGCTTACTTGCTATTATGTCTTATTAGATAACATAAACTAGAAATGTGTCCATAGAACAGATGCCCCCACTGATAATAGTTTCCATCTTCTGACCTTGACCTTGGAGCTAACATTTCTGCCAAGTAATTTCTAAATCCATCACGGAGTATCAACGTTATGGACTGCAAACAAAAAATTGACCCTCTTTTTGACTGTTGACCTTTAAGTGTGACCTTGACCTTGAAGCTACAGACCTGATTTTTAACTCAATACATCATCTCATGATGGTGAACATTTCTGCCAAGTAATTTTTAAATCCATCAAGGAATGAAAAAAGTACCTATTTTTAACCTTTGACCTTTAAGTGTGACCTTGATCTTTGATGGTAACATTTCTACAAAGTAATTTTCTAAATCTATCATGGAATGGCAAATTTATGGACCAGACACAAAAACAGACACTTTTTTGAACCCTTGACCTTTAAGCATACAGGTATCTGCTGCTACAGACCTGTGTCTTGCACAAGACACATTGACTCATGATGGTTAATATTTCTGCATTTAGTATTTTCCAAATCCCTCAAGGAATGCAGAAGTTATTGATTGGACACAAAAAAGTCCTTATTTTTTACCTTTGACCTCTAAGTGTGACCTTGATTTTGGAGCTATAGACATGAGTTTTAAATGCAACAAATCATCTCATGATGACTAACATTTCTGCCAAGTTATTTCAAAATCCATCAACTTTTCTTTTTTTGACATTTGACCTCTAAGTTTGACCTTGACCTTAGACAAGTAATTTCAAAACCCATTAAGGAATAACAAAGTTATAGACCAAATAAGATAAATCCTATTTTTGACCCTATATGACCTTGAACTTGGAGCTACAGCCCTGGGTCTTGTGCGCAACACACTAATTCTGGGCATATGACTCATATGAATGGCAGTTCTTGCTTTCTCTGCGAACAATCAATATACCAGAAATGTTTTCAGAGGAAAACAATGTCCCTCACCATATACATAACTTAAAAACCCATTTGACCTTAGTAACTTGGTTAAAATCACCAAAATCTAAGGTGCATAAAATCCATTTATGGCCAAAATCTGACAGTTTTCAGGAGTCTGTAACCCTAAACAAGAGCTGTCACATGACAGCATAGCTTGGCTGTGTGCGCCTTCAAGATATAAGGTAAAATCACTGAACCTTGGAATAAAGGTTACACTACCTAAATATATTTTGAGGTCACACAGGATTTATATTCCAGGTATGACATTTCTCCATTAAATATTCTTTGAATTATAAAGCAAAACCATGAAATATAGGTCGCAATGGCCTTTATATATTTTATGTCAATCATCTGGTCCCATGGAACTTATAATCCAGATATGAAGTTTCTCCATCAAATAGAATTCAATACATAGGTATAATCACTGAATCAAGAAATACAGGTCACAATGACATAGATATATTTTGAGGTCAATCGTCAGGTCACATGGAAGTTATATTCCATGTATGAAATTTCTCCATCAAATATTATTCAAGATATAAGGCAAAATCACTGAACAATGAAATACAGGTTACACTGACCTAGATATACTTTGAGGTCATTCATTGGGTCACATGGAACTAATATCCCTGATATGACATTTATCCACAAAATAGTCTTCGAGGTAAAAGGCAAATTCATTCAACCATGAAAAATAGATCAATATGACCTAGATATATTTTGATTTCAATCGTCAGCTCACATGGAAGTTATATTCCAGGTATGACAATTCTCCATCAAATAGTATTCAAGATATAAGGCAAAATCACTGAACCATGCAATATATGTCACACTGGCCTAGATATACTTTGAGGTCATTCATTGGTTCACATGAAAATGATGAAACTAGTATTCCAGGTATGACATTTATCCAACAAATAGTCTTGACATTTCATGTGAGCTGTCTGCCTTGAAAACTTATATATAAGGCAAAAACACTGGACCATGTAATGTAGGTGATCTGGAACGCGAAATGTAGGTCACCATAAACTTCACTCTTTTATTTTTAAACCAATGTCAGTCACATAGTTGGCTGATGATTGTATAACCACTTGTGTCTATAAATTGTTAGCACAATGGATAATGCATATAACACATATTACAAATAATTTAATATGTCCTAGTTTTTCACCCCTAGCCGCACCCAGAGGCATGAACACAGGGGTATGTTCTTTTGGAATTTATGATGAGTGAATGTCAAGATATAAGCATATAAAAAAACTTTAACACAGTATTACAAAGGAGTCCTACATTTTGACCCCTAGCCCGATCCCGGAAAACGAACCCAGGGTTATGTTCTCCTGGAATCTCAGAACACCCTCCCAGGTATTCAAGTTCATTATATGAATGCTCTGTGTTGAGTGACTGTCGATATATATGCATTTGAAAAGCCTTACCACAGTGTGACCGGAACGCAAATACGCATGTGGATGAACTGGGTGACTGCAATAGCTCTCTTGTACTTCGTACAGGCGAGCTAAAAAGGTCAAGATCACCACATCAAGTGAGCAAGTCCGTGAAATGGAGACCCCCCTTAATCCCACTTTATTTAGAGAAAACTTGGGTTTACGGGGGTATACACTATTTTTCTTACATACATAGGTTGTGGGTACTCATTAGAACCGAGGCGGTTCTAATGAGTGCCTACAACCTATTTTTGCAGTATTAATAAGAAAAATATCACTGATTTTCATCAGGAAAATGTCCATTTTGGAGATGTGAAAAAAAATGCACTATGTCATGCTGGTGAGTTATCATAATGAAAATCAGACCAAATCTTTGATAGATTGCAATCTATATTGTAACAAGTTTGTCCAACATTCATCGATTCTTAAATGAGACAAGGTGCAGACTAGTCATAATTTGTCAAAAACTGACAAATTTTTTAGGGTCTGTGACCTTGAAAATAAGATCAAGGTCACCAAAATCTAATCAAATCTTAGGCAGGTTGCAATTATATACTGCACCAAGTTTGACCAAAGTTCGCCAATTCGTTCATAAGATAGAGTGCAAACAAACCAAACTTGACTGTTTTGGGGGCCCATGCCCTTGAAAATAAAGTCAAGATCAAATCTTTAGTAGGTTGCAGTGATATATTGTTGAGCAAATTTCATCAATTAATTCTTCTGTTAGGGTACAGACAAGCCATTTCTGGCCCAAAATTGACTATTGGGGACCTGTGACCTTGAAAATAAGGTTAAGGTAAACAAATATAGCAAATCTTTGGTAGGCTGCATTGCCACTGCAATGATAAATTGTATGAAGTTTGACCAAATTTCATTAATTTGTTCATGAGATAGGGTGCAGACTAGCCAAAATTAACAGTTTTAGAGGGCCTGTGCCCATAAAAATAATGTCAAGGTCACCAAAATCTAACCAAATCTCTGGTAGGTTGCAATGAAATATTATACAAAGTTTCAGCAAATTTCATCTATTTGTTCACGCGAAAGGTAACAGACAAGCCAAAATTGGGTTTTGGGGGGCTTGTGTCCTTGAAAATAAAGTCAAGGTCACTAGTATCTAATCAAATCTTTGGTAGGTCACAATGATGTATTGTACAACGTTTGAGCAAATATCAGCAATTCATTAAGGAGATAGGGTGCAGACAAGCCAAACTAGACAAAAGTGCCCAGTGGGGCACGTATACCCCCGGCCAGTGCCGAAATACAAAGGGAAATAACTCTAAAAGGCCTGACCCCTTGGCCCTTATTTTCTTTCCCACAATACAAGTAGTCATACTGATCATGTGTGCAAAATTTCAAGTTTCTATGTGAAGCAGTTCCTGAGATATCTTTGACACAAAATAATTGTTTACGGACAGACAGACGGAAAAGACAAAAACTATATACCCCCATGGCATACGCCGGGGGTATAAATATTCTGCCAATCAACTGCCAAGGACAAGCTATGCAACTGTTTCGCACACATTGTCAGACATCTCAGAAGCACATGATATTGAGTTCAACATTGGTTGACAATGCTTTCAGCGTACCTTTGATTTTCGTTGCAAATGGCATCAAATGTGTGACGGTGAGAAGTCTTATTGCTAAACTGTTGGTTGCATGGTTGTATCAGGGGCTACAAAATCAAAAGCTTACTATTTGCAGTTTTTTCCAATTAGTTGAAGCATCCTCAGGACCTTTAGGAAGAATCACTTTTTCAAATGTTGGTTTGGAATCTTTTGACCCTTCAGCTTTCTGTTTTAAAACGTCTACTTCAACTGTTTCTTTTTTTGATTCTGTCTGGCTATTTGACAGACGTTTCAATTTTTTCTTCATTTTCAGTTTCCATCTCTTATGTTTCTGTCTGTCAGTTAATGGTGTTCTCTCTTTCTTTGCAAAGTTTAACTTAGATTTGTTTGCTTTACTTCTTTTTTCTTCTGAACTGGTAGTACGAAATTCATTACTCTTGTTCAAAACAGCAGTTTTATTAGAAGTTTGAACACCACATACTTTCTGTTTTTTATGAGTTTTTTCCACACTGCCATCTGTTTTCTCATTCATTTTTCTTTTTCTTTTCTTCTGTTTCTTATGAGAAACACTTTTTAAGTCATTTTCAAGGCTATTTTCAGTTCTCGTCTTACCATATTTCTGATCAGCTGATATGATGTTCACAGATTTCTTAGAAATTTGTTCTTTCTCATCTGTCAAATTATTCTTCCCTGAAGGTTCAGTTTTCCTGCTTTTAGAATATTTCTTTTTTCTGTTTTTCTTTTTCTGTGGTGCATCCTTTCTATCAGAATTAGTATCTTTCCTTTCATCTTTACTGGAAACTGTCTTGTTTTTTCTTAGCGTACCATTTTCTAAACCTTTATTCTTTTCTTTAGCACCACCTGTATGTTTGTGTTTCATTTTCTTGCTTTGCATTTTCTGCTGTTCTGTTGGTGATTCTGTGCTGCTGCATTTACCGCTTTCTAGAAATTTTCTCTTTTTTCGATTTTCCCCTATTTTTGTATTAGTCTGTTTGCTCCTCTTATCCATCTTTATTTTTCAAGATTTTCATTCAAATGTCTGCAAAAGAACCAATATTAACTCTTTCAACCTGGGGCTAGTTGTTCAAAACTAACGACATCGTTTGTTAACGAATGGTTAAAGTTTTGATCATTTAGTATGGCAAAGATGCTAATATTTTTTCAGCAAAAATACCAAAATTATAGATATAGTACTTGCTAGAACAGTTAACAATATGACCACTAACAAGCTTGTTAAGCTAACGCTGGTGCATCCTTTCTATCAAGGATGCACCAGCGTTAGCTTAACAAGCTTGTATCGGGTATACCATGTCAACTGACTATCATGTGTGTGTATTCTATCGTTGAGCAGTATGATATTAATGATCAAGTGGCATTGCACAGGGGCATAAATTGTACATGGGGTAGCTACATCACATGCTACCCCATAAATTGTACATGGGATAGCATGTGACAGGGATACACACTAACAGGCACCCAGTTGCCCAAGGCGCCCTAATTTTTGACTGGGCGCCTAAGTTTTGAATAAAAATGCCTATTAACTGCATGTAAAATTTGGATTTATGACAGTCTGGGTGCCTAAAGCATAATGCTTACACTGTACCCCTGCGTGAGTTTTAACATTAGTGACAAACCAGTTTATTGATGCGAGATTTTGATAAAACTTTCTGTATCCACCGTTGAAGTGTTGTCTGAAACAATTTCACAAACAAATTTGTTATTCGAACCATGATTCGGCTAATGGAGGCTAAACATTGGAGAGCCGTAGGCTTGCTCCAGAACAGATGCAGATGGCAAATGTTATGAACATCTCACAGTCAGTTGTCTGTCAACTATGGGAACGCTATCGTAGGACAGGAGCAGTAGCGGATTTGCAGAGAAGTGGACCCCGAAGAGTACTAATTAGGGCGTAACTATACCAAATTTAGTGACACAGAGGCCTTTCTGATATTTAATCTTCATCAGTGTGTCTCAACCCCAAAGTTATGAAACCGAAACGGATGATTGGCAAGACCCGGCAAACACAGCACATCCACCGAGCCAACATCAGCAAACATGGCCCACGTTCCACAGAAGCCCCAGGCATCAGGAAGGAGATCGGCATTTTTGGCTCAGCGGCTCGGCCCGGCCTGGCCTTGGCTTTTATATCCGACCAATTATCAGTAATGGTGATACCAAGATATTTTTCGGATTGGACATGTTCCAAAGTATGTTGATGTAATGAGTAGTTGAATTTAATCTGCTTGTCGCCGTGACACCCTCATTGAATGACATTTGGCCACATTGAACTTCATTTGCAAATCGGCCTTCCAACGTGCTAGGCTATCTAGGTCATCTTGCAAGATAAGGCAGTCAGAAGAAGTATATATATTCCTATACAAAACATAATCATCAGCAAACAAACGAACAGATGACCTGATATTATCAGGAAGATCGTTATTAAATATCAAGAAAAGCACCGGTCCAAATACCGAACCTTGTGGGACACCAGACAAAACAGGGACTGGATCCGACGCTTGGCCGTCAAGTACATCTTGTTGTGTGAGTCCAGACAGCCATGAGCCAACCCACTTAAGGTTCCTCAATACAGTTACTTAGCTATATTTGAGGTACTGAAAAAATCATATTTGCAAATAATTACCCAAAAAGATTTTTCATCAGATGGTAGTCCATGTAAATGTAAGAATATGGAAGTCAAAGATTTTTATTCGAAAGTCACCATTTTAGTAATTTATTGCATTTTTCCTTGGTTTTGCAAAAAAATGATATCTCAATCCACAGAACCACAATGTGTAAAATACTATCATAGAAATGTGGCTCAAGGTTGCCTTTAGGTACTGCAACAGAGGAATTTCAAGTAAAATACCTAAATAGTACTGAAAATTAATGATTCCCAAAAATTAAAAAAATGTAATTATCTCACCTGGTACTATTTTAAATTCAGTGTATGGTAGCCAAAAATGACCAGTTCTACCAATTTGGTAGCTCATTGATTGGGTTGAGGTGTTGAAATCTCTTGCATTTAGCTTGTAAAATGATTGCCCTTCTTTAGTGCTTTCAGTTATTCATTTTATATATTTCAGTCATGCAATTTATAACAATTCATGCAATCACTGCACCAAAGTTTCACTGTGTTACTAATTGTGTTTACAGGATGGGTGATTTGATACTTGATAAATCAAAAACAAACTAGAGCTGTCAGTGAAACTGACTAGGGCCCCGGCAGCGTTATCAGAGGAGTAGGAAAATGTTGATGTTAAAAAAGACGTTTTTTTTTTCCTTTCACCTCTAAGTATGACCTTGACCTTTGAGGTACGGACCTGGGTCTTGCGCGTGACACACTGTCACATTATGGTTAATATTTCTGCTAAGTAATATTTAAATCCATCCAGGTATAAGAAAGTTATAGATTGGACACAATGAAAAAGACGCTTTTTTGACCTTTTATCTCTAAGTATGACCTTGACCTTTGAGGTACCGCTGTGGGTCTTGCGTTTGACACTTCGTCACATTATGGTTAACATTTCTGCCAAGTAATATTTAAATCCATCCAGGAATAATAACAAAGTTATTAATTGGACACAGGAAAGACCCTTTTTTGACCTTTAACCTCTAAGTATGACCTTGACCTTTGAAGAACGGACCTGAGTCTTGCGCGCAACACTCCACCACATTATGGTTAACATTTCTGCCAAGTAATATGTAAATCCATCCAGGAATAAGAAAGTTATGGAGGATAAAAAAAATTGTGGACGGACAGACGGACGGACAGAATGATGCCAAGTAATATTTAAATCCATCCAGGAATAATAAAAAGTTATGGAGGATAAAAAAATTTGTGGACGGACAGACAGACGGACAGACAGACAAACAGACGGACGGACGGACAGAGTGATTACTATAGGGCACCCACACTTTCAGTGCGGGGCCCTAAAAATTGAAATTAAGAGAAGCCAACAGTCTATCCCCATATTTGAACTGAAGGACTGAAAGCAGCCTGTTCAGCACCAGAAACTTTGAACAACTGCCAATACCTGCAATGGTATAGAAATGATTTTACCCATTGGTTTGTTACATTGGTTCACATGAGCCACCATAAACAAATCAGTGATTTTTTGACAGGTGAACTTCTGGACAACACAAAGGTTATATTTATCTAATCTATTAAATGATCTGTTGTGTCACCTACTTACCAATGTGTAGGCTGGTTAAAACTCACAGAAGCCCAATGTCTGTAATATGTTTTGATGAAAAAACCTTGAAAATTTTATGTTTTTTCAATGTGTTTACTTGAAGCTGGACCGAACAACACAATCCGGACAATGTTACACATAAAAAATAGTTCGGAAAATGAATGCATACTTTTAATAAAATAACAAACAAATTATATTAGAAAGTACCTGAAATTAGTTGCAAGACATTTTCAAATATGAATATTACTTTTTAAATTAACAAGAGCACCGCATGCGGGTGCCAACGCTCGTCTGCAGTTTCTTTTAGAAAACCAAAGTTCTAAGTCAAACAAGAGCAATCAAATTGCAAGATGGAGTTATAAAACTTGTAGGGAATGTAGCTCTTGTGATGGTGAGTATGTGTATGAAGTTTCATGAAGGTAGGCCAAATACTTTTGGAAATATGGTCAAGGTTAAGGTTTTCGGTTAAATTTTCGAAAAATAGGTCAAAGTTCAAAGGTCAAGGTCACAGATCAAAAAGTGTGGTATCACTGAAAAGGTCTTGTCCCAAGGAACATTCATGTGAAGTTTGAAGGCTCTGTTGTGAATAGTATTAAAATGAGAGCAAAAAATGTGTTTCAGAAAAAAATTGGAAAAGGGGAGATAATTCTGCATAAAAGAAACTACAATGAAAAAGTTTGTCTTTACATGTAATGTATTAACCCATTATGCCAATCACAACAATTGCCGTCTGCTCTGTCGTCTGCCGGTTACTTTTAAAGCCAAAATCAACAATGTTGTTATGGTCCTTGGTCAAAATGTAGCTCTTGTGATGATGAGTGTGTGTATGAAGTTTCATGAGGCTAGGTCTAATACTTTTTAAGTTATAGCCAAGGTTAAGTTTTTTTGGAACGACGACGCCAGACGACGACAACGCAGACGCCGGAGTGATGACAATAGCTCGAAAGTTTTTTTTCAAAAAACAGACGAGCTAAAAACAATGGTGTACCGTTGTTATTTTTGGGAAATTAGTTCCAAGGGGTATGAATACAATTTTAGTTGGCAAAATGGATAGCTCCTCAATTTGACAGCTACAATAATTTATCAGTGATGACAGGCTTCCAAGATAGGCGATGTCATTATGCTGTATGCAGGGAGAAGGCTATATAGCTGAATTTTCAAGGTACATTGTATATTCATTGATGATGGGCAAAATTAAATGTGGAATGCATAAATGATGAGCATTCTGAGCATTCAGATTTACCGCAAAAAAAGAAGATGGCGGCGCCCATGATTTCTGGTTTTCAATTTAGGTAGGCTTTTTGATAGAAAGCTTGGTCCGAGTCGCTAATATTTGATGTGAACTATTGACCTGCAGCTGTTTTAGTAACTTGTAAAAAGGCTAGAAAGCAGTTTCATTTTTTTCCTGGTAAAAGTGAAAAATACAGAATTGCCTTTCTTTTCAAAGGCACAGAGATGTAGCTAATGCAAGAAAGTACTTGCTGTAATAACCGCTGGTATCTCCAGACCTTTTTCTTCTAGGACAGGTACTTTACAAGGTAATCAGGATCATATTTTGGGAAAAAATAACATGCAAATCTCACACCTATATTTTTCTTGTGCAAATGTATTGAGGAACCTCAAGTGTGGATCCTCTAATCCCACAATAGCCACAATACACCTGCAGTAATGGTCAAATGTGACAGACGCAGTATCAGAAGATAGATAGATAGCCTCCTGTGAGGTACCTTGTCGGCTCAATATGACCGACTCGGTATAGACACATCCAAACACTACGTCATCACCCAATAATACTATTTGCCAGTACTTACCGGTGGTGGGCAAAAACGTATTTGGCCGTTTGCCGCCATTGTAAATGCGATGTTATTTTCTGTAAACTTGTATTTTGTTTGGAATCGAAATGACAAAATTGACCTTTAAACTTTTAAAATAGACATGTCTTAGCTAGTAATTATTGATTTCTGAAATATTTAAGGATGTTTTGATGACAATTACCTGTAAAACTTAGGCAGGTAATGAGGCGGCATGGTCTTAATTATTTGTAATAAAAATGCGCAAAACGAATGACTAAAATGCGGAAGATGCAGGAATGAAGTCTAGAATATATTTATCTACTCATTTAAAGTGTAATTCGATCGATTTTCTGAAACAGTCAACTAAAATATGCCCGTAATATTAAACCTATTTACAATGTGTTTATATGGAACCAGCGGCTTTTTGCCAACCACGAAAGATCATTATCAAAAGGAAAAGTAGTTTTGCGCATGCGCATTGACAAGTAAACAAGGTCACGTGTCAAAACATTGGATCCGTCTATAAGAAGATAGATAGTTAGATAGATCTAATTTACAGTATACAGCACCGAAGAGGGCAATCATTCTGTACTGCAGGCCAATCCTTCGAGTGTTTGTGAGTGCAAGCAACAGTTTGTTAGATGGGTGAAGCTTGAATCCAGGAGCTATGGCAATCAGTCCATGAGCAATGTTATTGCAAGCTGAACCTATCAATACAGCTGTATGCTGCACTCAAAGAGAGCAAGGTACACAGTGGCAGTGGTCTAACTTTTTTCTTAATTGGATACTGACTCCCCCTATTGGACGGACTGGCCTCTCATACTTCTGCCACTGCATGATTTATGTCATTTCCTTGCCTCTCAGACAGATGTAAATAGTGTACATATGTTTCACAGAATATGTGTTTGGGAGTGAATGTGTGTGTTTGTGTGTGTGTGTGTGTTAATTTTTTCAATACCAACAAAAGACTTGTAAATAGTATTTTTTTTATCTCAAATGTTGTGCATTATATTACCGTAAGTTTTTTTTTTTTTTTTGAAAACACACAACACCCGGAATACAGAACTGAATTTATCGCCTTTTAAATCTCATCAAAAAAAAAAAAAAAAGAATGCCGTGTTAAATAAATTCTGTTTAACACGGCCATAAATCTTGACCCTTGACCTGCTGAATATATAAATGTGCCACACCCACCACAGATTATCAACCATCGGGTTTCTTGATGCAAGAAATTCTTAAAATGAATCACAAACAACGAGGATCCTGATCAGATGGCTTCTTATCTGGATCTGCGTTGTTTGAAAGATCAGACATATCCGGGCCCAGCAGGACAAGGGTTGAATTATGGATTATAGTTTTATGGTGAAGGAAAGTCATATAGTTACTTACATTTATGCTTATTGTTTTCATTATTATTATTATTATTTTACATTTTTTTTTTTTCATTTTTTTTGGCCTCTCAAAACAATGAATAATATCTATTGATGGTAATTTTCACAACTTCTCAACAAATAAACAGTTTTTACATGAACCAATTATCTGAATTGTTTTCAACTTTTGTTATCAATTATGTCTTTGACGAGAGCTTACTAACATTGCAAAACATGTAACAATCAGATTGTGTGCATGCACCTGTCTCAAATTAACATTTAACAGCTTTGAAGAATTGCTATGCAATATTGGTGTGAGTAATCAAATATATTCCCATGGTCAGTCAATATAATGCTTCTTTAGAAAGACAGTTAGATAGCTCTTTTGTTTACCTATACATGTACATGTATGTTTGTAAAATATTCAAAAACCTTTGAAGTCTACCATTTTCTTACAATTGAATTCTAATTGCATCTTAATTACAACTAGAAATGTGTCCGGACGACACAGATGCCCCCGCCAAGGGCTCCGCCTCACCCCGAAAATCTATGTTGCAACAAAATTTTCTAAGTGTGTGACCTTGTTTTCAGGAACATTTGTGAGAAGTTATATTGAAATTGGTGAAAAAATGTAAGCGCTAGAGCAATGACAAAGTTTTTCTAAAAATAGCCACAGTGACCTTGACCTTGAAAGTCGAACTCGCTCGAGGTATTGTCATAAGGAACATTTGTGTGAAGTTATATTGAAATCAGTGAAGAAATGTAGTCGCTAGAGCAATGACAAAGTTTTTCTACAAATAGCCACAGTGACCTTGACCTTGAAAGTGGAAGTTGCTATAGATATTGTCATAAGGAACATTTGTGTGAAGTAATATTGAAATTGGTGAAAGAATGTAAGCGCTAGAGCAATGACAAAGTTTTTCTAAAAATAGCCACAGTGACCTTGACCTTGAAAGTCAAACACATTCGAGGTATTGTCATAAGGAACATTTGTGTGAAGTTATTTTGAAACCAGTGAAGAAATGCAGGCGCTAGAGCGATGACAAAGTTTTTCTACAAATAGCCACAGTGACCTTGACCTTGAAAGTCGAAATAGCTCGAGATATTGTCATAAGGAACATTTGTGTGAAGTTATATTGAAATCGGTGAAGAAATGTAAGCGCTAGAGCGATGGCAAAGTTTTTCTAAAAATATCCACAGTGACCTTGACCTTGAAAGTGGAACTCGCTAGAGATATTGTCATAAGGAACATTTGTGTGAAGTTATATTGAAATCGGTGAAGAAATGTAAGCGCTAGAGCGATGACAAAGTTTTTCTAAAAATAGCCACAGTGACCTCGAGACCAAGACCTTGAAAGTTGAAATTGCTCGAGCTATTTTATATAAGGAACATTTGTGTGAAGTTATATTGAAATCTGTGAAAAAATGTAAGCGCTAGAGCAATGACAAAGTTTTTCAAAAAATAGCCACAGTGACCTTGACCTTGAGCCCCAGACCAGCTATGTTTTTGAAAGATGAACTCCCTCGAGATATTGTCATAAGGAACATTTGTGTGAAGTTATATTGAGCGATGACAAAGTTTTTCTAAGAATAGCCACAGTGACCTTTACCTTGAGGCCATGACCTTGAAAGTCGAACTCGCTCGAGATATTTTTATAAGGAACATTTGTGTGAAGTTATATTGAAATTGGTGAAGAAATGTAGGCACTAGAGGGATGACAAAGTTTTTCTAAAAATAGCCACAGTGACCTTGACCTTGAGGTCATGACCTTGAAAGTCAAACTCGCTCGAGATATTGTCATAAGGAACATTTGTGTGAAGTTATATTGAAATCAGTGAAGAAATATAGACGCTAGAGCTATGTTGTGCGAGGGGATAATTAAAAAATTTTAAGTCTGTGACCTTGACCTTGAGCTCATGGGCATGGGTGGGGGTATCGCTGAATAAAATGGACAGGTATCTAACATCATACCAAATATCAACTCAATCCATCACACGATTTGGAAAATATCAACTCTTAAAATATCTAATTAAAAATTTCTAAGTCTGTGACCTTGACCTTGAAGCCATAGGCATGAGTGGGGGTATTGGCAAATAATCATTTGGACCTGTATCTATCATCATAGCATACATAAGCCAAATCCATAATATAGTTTGGAAAATTTGAGCTCTTTAAAATCTTTCACATTAAAATTGTCTAAGTCTGTGACCTTGACCTTGAGGTCATAGGCATGGGTGGGGGTATTGCTGAATAAAACATTGTACCTATATCTATCCTCATATGAACCAAAGCCATCATAAAAGTTCAGGTTCTACCAGGTACAAATACCTTAACTGGAGTCTTTAACATGGAAAATTTCTAAGTCCATGACCTTGACCTTGAGGCCATAGGCATGGGTGGGGGTATCGCTGAATAAAACTTTGGACCTATATCTATTATCATACCAAATATGAACCAATTCCATCAAATGGTTTGGAAAATATGAGTTCTAAAATGTTCAAGTCTACCTGTTACAAAAACCTTAACCTGAGTCTTTAACATTGAAAATTTCTAAGTCTGTGACCTTGACCTTGAGGTCACAGGCATGGGTGGGGGTATTGCTTAATAAAACTTTAGACCTATATCTATCATCATACCAAAGATGAACCAGTTCCATCAAATGGTTAGGAAAATAGGAGTTCTAAAAGTTCAGGCTCTACCTGTTACAAAAACTTTAACCTGAGGTTACAGGATCACGTACGTACGTACGTACGTACGTACACACACACGTACAGACGGACGTACACATGTACGCACGTACGCACGTACGGAAAACCCAAAAACTATATGCCCCCGGCATCATATGATGCGGGGGCATAAAAATGCAATTTGACAACAACAATTAACATTGTAATTGAAACCATGTTTCAATGCACAAGCACCTGTTCATAAATAATACCACTTTACTTTTTCATAACTACTATCCAATTATGAGCTTGCCAATTTAATGATCAAAAAACAATTAAGCACTTTTATATGATAACTTGCAAACAGCCTTTGAAGTTCTGTTCTTTTATACATTTAAACTATTATTGTTTACAAAACAGACAAGAACTAAATGTTTTTATTTCCTTTTTTTTTTTTTTTAATGGATATATTCCATTTTTTTTTCTCACTCTTCCTTTCTTACTTATTTCATATGTTTATGTATACTTCTGTATTATTTATATATGTATTTTATATATATTATACCGCAAACTTAGGGCCGCACATCTGACAACCCTGTCTAACTTGGGTTTTTCTTCATTTCTAACCAGTCCAAAGCCTTACACACGGCCCTAAGAGAGAGCAACATGCACTAGTATGCTCTCGGGTGAGACAGAGAAATCTCAATTTCGCAGCCGAAATTGGCATTGATTCCTCTGCAGTTTTATGCCCATTTTCGATCTGGCGTTCAAAATTCTAAATTACAGTGCTTCTACTTTACTTAGGGGAAGGCACTGGCAGTTCAGCATGACTCACATTTCACTGAATCTGCCGCGTTTTGCAGCCCGGAAGCACTCAAACTTTACGTCCTGTTGTGGGGCAAAGCTAACGCGCCTGACCGTAGCGGACGTAAAATGCTTAAACTTTACAATACTATACAATACAATAGATCTAATTTCTACGAACCACTGGCGACTGACCACCAGTGGATGCATATGCCTATAATCTTATTAAAACATGGTAGACAACGGTTTTTACCACAACCAATTTCAACAGTTTTTTTTTCCGTCAAGTCCAGATCTATCCGATTTGTCACTTAGCGATTTTATAGTTTGGATACCTAAAATTATACCACGAAACTAAGAATCTCTCAGAACATTGAGAACGCAGGTATTTTTGGCGAAATATGACTTGCTTTTTATGACCCGAAAAACTACCATTTCACTCCGTTACTCTTTTTCGCGGAGGTAGTATCCAAGGTAAAATACATTACTTACCGTTTGTTTCGAAGAATCTGATTGGTCGTGACGTCAGTTTACCGCGCTCTGTCAAAATACCCGCGGAATTAAAGTTCGACGAATTACCGGAGGCTGTTATTTGCGTGTGGAGGACCCTTGTTCTACCAGCTTGATTGTAATGGAAATAAAACCGCAAATGACAATAAGTGACTTAATAAGTGATATAGTTTATATTGAGTATGACATAAAAGCAAAGCGAATCCGACAGGTCCCGCGTAAAATATATTTATATAAGCGTGCGGATATGGATGGTCTGCGAGACCATATGGCGCGATTTAAGGATTCCTTCCTTTCCTCTGACCTCTCTCGCATGTCAGTAAATGACTTGTGGGTCAGTTTTAAGACCGAACTTACGACGGCCATGGAAAGGTACATACCAATAAAAATGACCAAAACAAAGCATAGTGTACCATGGATCGATAACACGATCAAACACCTAATCAGAAGACGTGACAGAATGTACTTTCGTGCTCGTAAGTCTAGCAATCCCGACGTGAAGAACCATTACAAAAGGTTCAGAGCACATGTACAAAAGGTAATTAGAGATGCATATTGGAATCATGTTTCCAGCATCTTTACCTTTGATGATGAAAATATTGATCCCGAGGGCCCCCAGAAGAATGGAAAAGTTAAGAAATTTTGGTCATTTGTAAAGTCCCTGAAAAAAGAATCATTTGGGATCACTTCACTTAGAGAAAATGGAATTTTGAAAACTGAATCACGCGAAAAGGCAAATATATGTAATAAGCAGTTTCAATCGGCGTTTACACGTGAAGCTGACGGTGAGCTACCATCAAAAGGTACAAGTCCGTTCCCCTCTATGGGGGACATAACAGTTGACCCCAAAGGGGTCGCAAAACTGTTGGACAAGCTCAACATACATAAGGCATCTGGGCCTGACGGTCTGCATGCCAGGGTGCTTAAGGAATGTAGTGCTGAAATATCTCCCCTGCTGGCCTTTATTTTCAATGAATCACTTGCTCGGGGCACTGTACCAGATGACTGGCGACAAGCAAACGTAACCCCGGTCTTTAAGAAAGGAGAAAAATATGATGCTGCGAATTACAGACCGGTGTCGCTCACATGCATCTGTTGCAAAACCCTGGAGCATATATTAGTCAGCAACATTAACAAGCACCTAGCCTTTGAAAGCATTCTTGCTGACTGCCAGCATGGTTTCCGAAGTCGAAGGTCTTGTGAAACTCAATTAGTTCAGTTCTACCATGACATAGTGAGCAATCTGGATGGGGCCATTAATCGTGGCCACAAACAGACTGACCTGATTATCATGGATTTTGCAAAGGCCTTCGACAAGGTACCTCACAGGAGGCTATTGTACAAACTAGATCATTATGGGATTAGAGGATCCACACTTAAGTGGGTTAGCTCATGGCTCTCTGGACGCACTCAACAAGTTGTACTTGACGGCCAAGCGTCGGATCCAGTCCCTGTTTTGTCCGGTGTCCCACAAGGTTCGGTACTTGGACCGGTCCTTTTCTTGATATTTATTAATGATCTTCCTGATAATATCAGGTCATCTGTTCGTTTGTTTGCTGATGATTGTGTTTTGTATAGGAACATATATACTACTTCTGACTGTCTTATCTTACAAGATGACCTGAATAGCCTAGCACGTTGGGAGGCCGATTGGCAAATGAAGTTCAATGTGGCCAAATGTCATTCAATGAGGGTGTCACGGCACCCTCCAGACAAGCAGATTAAATTCAACTACTCATTACATCAGCATACTTTGGAACATGTCCAATCCGCAAAATATCTTGGTATCACCATTACTGATAATCTTGATTGGGGTCAACATATTTCTGAGATTACCTCTAAAGCAACTAGGACATTAGGGTTTCTTAGACATAATTTGGCTTTTGCACCTAGGCAGACAAAGGGTGTTGCATACAAAACCTTGGTTAGACCTCAATTAGAGTATGCATCACCTGTTTGGCACCCCCATGTTAAAACTCAGGTTCAGCAGGTTGAGAAGGTTCAGAGAACGGCTGCCCGATGGACCTGCAGGCGATGGCGGAACAGAAGCAGTGTTGGTGATATGCTCGATGAGCTGGAGTGGCCATCCTTGGAGGCCCGTCGCGAGCAGTCCTCTTTAACCTTCTTTTATAAGATTCACTCTGACACAGTGTCTCTTAATAAAGATAAATACTTGACCCCTGTGACTACTTCAACTCAAACAAGGGCATCAAAACTAAACAACAGTCAATATCGTAGGTACCAGGCCTATAGTGATGCCCTGAAGAATTCTTTCTTCCCTAGAACTATTCCTCAGTGGAATAGTCTTCCCTCCTCTGTGGTAAATGCCAAAACTGCAGAGGAGTTCAAAGCCCGCATAGTGTAGATTGGGATCCAGAGGTGTGCGTTTTAGTACACCTCTGAAAGCAGATTGTAAATAGTTTTAAGAACTCATCCAGTGGGTGTGTTTTTTTTTTTTTTTGGCTAAATTCTAAATTTAGCGCACCACCCAACTGAGGTAATGGCCAAGTTTGACCGACTCAGTATATGAAGATAGATAGACTTTCCAGCATTTATTTCAGCAAAACACAACATAAAGCTGACTAGATATTGTACGTATTCGCTGAATACCCATAATCGCATTGCAACCATCTGATTCAGATTCAGATAATGTTCGGTGCAGTATTTTACCCTCTTCAATAAAAACAAAATATACGAAGGGAACCAACCAGTAACGGAGTGAAACGGTAGTATTTTCGTGTCAGAAAAAGCAAGTCATATTTCGCCAAAAAAACCTGCGTTCCCAATGTTCTGAGAGGGTCTCACTATAAAGCGACAAGAAGCGTCAAGAAGCGACAAGAAGCGTCAAGAAGCGACAAGAAGCGTCATGATCATATTCCATTTGAAATATACATTCCTATATTAGATTTTTTATGAATTCATAAATAAATTAAGTATTTCAAAGGACCAGGTTTGAATAGTTCCAGAAATATTGCATTTTCTTGTGTAAAATAAAAAATAAAACTCGCGTGCATAACCGCGTTTGGTTGAGAAAAAGCGACAAGAAAATGTTTCGACTGACAGAGTAAATGTTAGATATAAGTCTTGTTTTTCTCGAATTGAAGTCATATATATTTATGTCTCTTATATGCAATATGCATTAAAGGCATTGAAATGTGTAGAAGACTAACATGCTGCAAGAATAAAGGCAAACCGCACAAGCATCTTGAGTGGGGAAAAAGCGACATGAAGAAATTACGGTGCGATTTGAGTGCTAGAAAAGGCGACAAGAAGATTTTTCACAGTTGAAGCGATAACAAGAAGCGTCATGAAGTGTATGGAACATATTCTAGTATGTATTTTATGCATAAAATCCGTAGAAGACGCATCATGGGGTACGAAAGCATGCAAATCGCACGATAAATTGAGTCCATGAAAAAGCGACATGAAGGTTAAATGGCGACTACACAAAGATGAAGAACCATCAAAATCATATATCCATTCCAGGCATTAAATCGCAAAGTAGATAATCAGCTGGTAAGAAAAAAATGAAAAAAAAAACAAACAAAAAAACGCACAATAACGTCGAGAGCTGAAACACGGGAGCTAAAAAGGCGACAAGAAAATTCAACGGGGCTATTTGAGTCCTCAAAAGGCGACAAGAACTTAGGGGCTGCGCAAAGAAGAACCCAAAGGATTAAATTTAATTATGCCTTTCAGGCAGAAGAATGCGAAAAAGACAATCAGTCGGTAAGAAAATAGTCAAACCGACCAATAACCCCATCAGCTGAAAAAGCGACAAGAAGAAATAATGGGTTGATGTGAGTACTGAAAAAAGCGACAAGAAAATTTTGCATAGCAACCAAAATTAAACATGTAACATTGTCGGTCCTCGTTAGAACGACCTCCGTGATGCGGTTCTTATGGATGCCCACAAACTATGGTTCTATGGAGAAAAAAATGTTGGATTTTATGTGTATCCATTACATGGACTTGTTGACGTGGTTTATGTAAAGTGACATGAGAAAGCGACAAGAAGAAATAACGGGACGGGGCGAGTTCTGAAAAAAGCGACAAGATAATTTTGCGGGGCGAGCGAAAATTAAAGATGGATAAGATAGAGTGTGTGTGTTCGTTTGAACGGTCTCTGCGAGACTGTGCTAATGAGTACCCACAAACTATAGTTCTGGGGAGAAACAAAAATAAGTTGGATTAATGAATATCCATTACACGAACTTGTTATCGTGGTTTATGGGAAGTGACATGAAAAAGAAGAAATAACGGGACGAGTTGAGTACTGAAAAAAGCGACAAGAAGAAATAACTTGACGAGGGGAGTACTGAAGAGTTAGCACATTACGTGTTTGCAACGTCGTATCAACGTCGTATCAACGTCATGACGTCTCTCTCTCCCTTCCAATACAAGGTTGTGGGTACTCATTATATGCGACTCTATGAGGCTGCTGAAAGAAAGACAAGGTAGAAAGAAAGAAAGTTGGCACATGATGTGTTTTCAACGTCGTATCAACGTCGAAAAAACGCAATGACGTTTTCTTTTCTCTCTCTCTCTCTCTCTCTCTCTCTCTCTCTCTCTCTCTCTTCAAATACAAGATTGTGGGCACTAGTTATAACCGGCTCAACGAGGCTGCTGAAAGAAAGAAAGAAAGGAAGAAAGAAAGTTGAGCGATGTTATGTTACTGATCTGTTCGGTAGATCGCAATTAACGCTAGTCACAGCCCGCAAGCCATTGAGTTATTCAACTAGAATAGCTCAAAACTGAGTGACAGTAATTAACCAGCGCTTGATTGCAGAAAATGCTTAACTTGTCATCACCTTGTCCTCGCATAAATCCTTCAGTAAAGGTTGGCACTTCCTAAAACTTTGAATCTGTTAGCTCAGGTGAGCGATATAGGACCAGCTTGGTCCTCTTGTTTTTTAGAACTTATAACAGATTATTGGCACACGTTAGAACCGCCTCGCCGAGGCGGGGCGAGCCGGTTCTAACGTGTACCCACAACCTATGCCTTTTACAATATAAAAGTGAGGTTTAAGGGGGTCAAAATTATATAGGCGTTTTTTATTGCTGCTAAGTTTGAGGACAAGTATGTTTGTTAAGGAGTCTTACAAGTACCCCCAACGTTTTATTTTAATTCGGAAACTCACCGATAACTGCTGTTATTCTTATCCGGTTCCTTTGTAGGATAGAAAAAGAAAGAAATAAGAACAAAATAAAGAAATATCTCGTGGGTAGTCATAATAGTCTTACCAAGGATTCTAACGGGTGCCCACATGAAAACGATAGAAAACATGTAGTGGGTCTCATTACAACTTACTCTCACATGATTCTAATACGTACCCTCAACATATCAGGCCCCCGCCCATTGGAGCTTGAAGAAATAAATGGGCTGTATGATGCTTTCAGGCAGAGCTAAGCCTGTCCAGGCAAAGCGGTGCGAGTCGATCCGTCAATGCTTATAAACCCTATTGATTTCATTGGGCGACAGGGCTTGAGATGTCATTTCATCTCAATGTCGGGTAAAAAATCCCACAAAATTGGAAGCAACGTCTCCAAAATGACCTACATGTATACAGTGTTGACGGGGACGTTAAACCTCAAATCAAACAAACAGACAAAACCCTCAACAAATCTTTTTTTTTTAGGAAAAACATGAAATATCTCAAATAAGTGCACTTATTTGTTACTATATGAGGAAGAGAGGGAAGAAAGAACGAAAGAAAGAAATAAAGAAAATTAAAATAAATGAAGGAAAAGAAAGAAATTGGCGGTGCTATGAAGAAATACACGCTTATTGATTTTATCAGTTTCATAGCCCGCAAGCCATTGAGTAATCCAACTTAAATTACTCAAACTGAGTGAAAGTAATTAACGACTTGGGCCGTGATATATTTTCTTGTTGCTTTTTCCTGGTAGCGAACAACCAGCAGAAGGTGAAACTTTTCCTTTAACTATAAGGGTCCGAAGTGGATTTTATTTTCCCGAGAAGTATTATAAATGAGCAAATTGAACTAATAATGGTATGTGGATCTTTGCATATGTCAGAAATCCAGAAAAATACGTGTGGAAATCGTCATTTTTTTCTTAACGCTATCTTGTTTCCAGACACTTGACCGGCACCGTTTTTGCATAATAAAGCCTTAAAAAAAGAATTATTCGTAAATCTTTGTTTCTCTCCATATGAATGCGTATGTATATATATAAATATCTTATGAAATCTATCACATGTAGGCTAGTATCTAGCGAAACAAAAGTTAAAATCCCTTCATGGCGCTTTTTCGTCAGTCTATAAAGCTAGACGACAGGTCCTTATTATGGATCTGATAAGCATTTATGGGTTTTTAAAGGAGCTTGTATGGACACAAAATTACACATTTAAGTTTGCCAATGTCTGGTCTTATCTTATTACCAGAAAGATTGAATACAAGTGTTAAAATATGTTCTTGACGCTTTCTTGTCGCTCAATACTTGTCTAAGCTTTTCAGAGTCGGGATTCCACAGTTGTTCGGAACAAATTTTAAGGGCATCTAATGAACTTGTGTTGACAAAAATATATCAGGAAGCATTGAAAATGTTATAAAAGATCAAATCTGCCTTAGATGTATATGAAAAATGTTTAAAATCATTCTTGTCGCTTCATGTCGCTTCTTGACGCTTCTTGTCGCTTTATAGTGAGACCGTTCTGAGAGATTCTTAGTTTCGTGGGATGATTTTAGGTATCCAAACTATAAAACCGCTAAGTGACAAATCGGATAGATCTGGACTTGACGAAAAAAAACCCTGTTGAAATTGGTTGTGGTAAAAACCGTTGTCTACCATGTTTTAATAAGATTATAGGCATATGCATCCACTGGTGGTCAGTCGCCAGTGCTACGAACCCCATCAGAATCAGATATTAATTAGTGAAATATTTGTGTAAAAATAAAGACTAGATCTATACAAGCAATACACAGTATAACCGAAAAATTCTTGGGTATCTTACCGAGACGGGGATATGTAAGTTTAACCAACTTGCGTCCACTAAAAGCTTCCTGAACGCGATGTAGCATGGGCGCCGCCATATTTGTTGTCGGGCGCGTAAATTTACCGGAACGGACCTAATTACCGGAACGACCGGAACGATCCAATTTCAAACCGGTTTCAGAATCAATTTTTGTTTGTTTGATTTGAGGTTTAACGTCCTCGTCAACACTGTAAAGGTCATTTTGGAGACGTTGCTTCCAATTTTGTGGGACTTTTACCCGACATTGAGATGAACCCACCCAACTGAGGTAATGGCCAAATATGACGACTCAGTATAAGAAGATAGATAGATAGATAGATAGATAGATAGATAGATAGATAGATAGATAGATAGATAGATAGATAGATAGATAGATAGATAGATAGATAGATAGATAGATAGATAGATAGATAGATAGATAGATAGATAGATAGATAGATAGATAGATAGATAGATAGATAGATAGATAGATAGATAGATAGATAGATAGATAGATAGATAGATAGATAGATAGATAGATAGATAGATAGATAGATAGATAGATAGATAGATAGATAGATAGATAGATAGATAGATAGATAGATAGATAGATAGATAGAAATGACATCTCAAGCCCTGTCGCCCAATGAAACCAATAGGGTTTATTGGCATGGACGGTCCGCCTCGCACCGCGGTTCCTGGACAGGCCCTCTAAACGGTTTACCAGTACTAGTGTGCGGGCCAGAATCAGCTCTGCGTGGAAATAAAAATCAAAAATGAGTTCCTTTAAGAGCAATGAAAACATTAATAAGAAAGAAGATGGGTCATACTACGTAGTTTCGGCTAATAAAGCCTCATCAGTGACCCTGCAATGATCCGGCAAAGAAAGCCAGAGGAAACACACTGCAATTTTGCGAATTTCGAATAGGCAGTCATGCAGCCCATATATTTCTTCAAGCCTTCAGAATCAACCATAATCAGAATTGTTACTGGTGATACCTCAAATGACATTCATACACCAGGACCTATGATATGGGAAGTTAGTCCCTAGCTCTAACCAAAGAAGTAAACTTAGCTACACAATCGTCAGTTGAAGTAATCGAATCGGGAAGGGCATTCCATCTCAAGGTGCTGATGATTGTGTAGCTAAATTTACCTCTTTGGTTAGAGCTAGGGACTAACTTCCCACATCACAGGTCCTGGTGTATGAATATCAATTGACGTGTCACCAGTAACAATTCTGATCTCTAATGGTTCGGGGAAAGAACGATTCTTTATAAATGTCAGTCCTTGCATATCTTGAGGACATTTATAAATATACACACTATTTTTGTCGTTGATCATATTGTGTATGCCCTTTTTTTTCAAAAGTAAATCTGTCAAATATGGAATATGGGTCAGTTCACAACAATCTCCCCCTGTGCGTCAGAGCCACCACAACCACTGTCCCTAGTGGTGTTTGGAGCAGAAATAAGTTGAAAAACAACTTATTTCTTATTTCTCACCTATATTCCACATTTGACAAATCTCACCAATCTACTTAGAAGCTTCCGTGATGTAGAAGTTATGCTACTATACCATAAACCAGGGATCGTGGTTTCGATCCCGAGCTTCTCCAGACATTAAGATGTGTCTTTAAACCGAGGTCACGTCTCTGTATGACCTTTGCTATTGGTGGGACGTAAAACTCAAACACACACACTCACCAATTTACGAACTCATTAATTAATTATCATTACACTTACACATCCGTGCGGCATAGTGCATTATTTCATATCATCAAAGTGTTGACTTTTCTGACTAAAACCTGTGATATGTTTTCTTATTTATACGGCAAACATAGTTTGGTGGTTCTAACGAGTTCCCAAACTCTATCTTATGAGCAAAAATTAGGAAAATAATTAATACCCCCGTAGACTCCAGTTTTCTCTGTATAAGCGGGGCTTGGGTTTCTTGTTTTTTTTGGGGTTTTTTTTGTTTGTTTTTTCATTTCATGGACATGTTAACTTGATCTACTTTCGCTTTTTTGAGTCATGTTACAGTTGTTTCTCGTATCTCAAACACTGATATCTCAGACCCACTGCTTAAGTGAAACTAGATTTTGGCCACATTTGTTTCAATTTTTCTATTTTTTTTTTTTTTCATTAGATTTCAAATCTTTTTATCTCAAACTAGTGTTATTTCAAACCAAAATTTCCAGTCCATTGGGGTTTGATAATATGGGCCCCGCCAAGCGATTTTGGTACTTATCGCCTATGCGAGCAGCGAAGGTTCAGGCGAGCCTGCGCATCCGCGCAGTCTCGCCAGAACCTTCGCTGCTCGCCCATAGAAGCAGTGAACCAAGAGGAACCTTCAGACAGAAAGCCATATCCCTGGCCCCTCTGAATGGCTGGGCATGCGCAGTTAAAATTTGTCATGACGGAATGCTCGAAGACACAAATTCGCTTGACGGGGCTAATATGATAATAGTCGGATGGGTAGTTGTTAGCCTCATGATCTCAAGAAAGGAATTAAAGAAAAAATAAAATAAAATTAAAAAGGCACACAATAATTTGTCAGTCGATTTAAATTCCGCCACTTCAAAGCGATTAAAGTATATTACAGTTATAATCCGATAAACCTGGAAGTTTGCTTTAGTAATCTAAGGTATGGATAATCTAATTATCTTAGGTGTTGATAAAACGATGTGTCGTTCTTTTAATTATGTGTGAAGGAGGTGTAAATGGTCGAATTAATGTTCCTCAGCTTAAAACAACACATAAAAGAAAGAAAAAAAAAACATATATATAAATACACAAATTAATGAATAAATAAATATAGATTAAAAAAGAAAAGAAAAGAAAACAAGTCCGCAACATGGCTATTGGCTTTTCAGATGTGATTTTGATATGCGTTTCTTATTTCTTCTTTACTCATAGATTGTGGGAGCCCGTTAGGAAAGCCCTAATGAGGAGGTTCTAGTGAATACCCACAATCTATGATCAACAGCAGAAATGAGAAAAAAATGTATATCCCACAAAGGAGACAAACTTACCAACAGGAGAAATAAACAAAAATAATCACGTTATCAAGTGCATGCAATGAAAACCCTGGAAACCGATATCTTATGTAGAACAAATTAGGGTTTACAAGGATATAAGTTTGATTAATCTCGTCTAAATTGATCTAAAGCAATTCTGTATCATTATGGTCAAACTGCAATGTAACAATGCTTAAGTTGCATAAGGGAATAAAAGACTTTCAAAAATGGTATTTTTTAATGATCAACTCAATATGCAGGTGAAAAAAAAAAAGCAATAATAAAAGGCATAAAATGGGGAAAATGGGTCCGTTCCTATACGTTTCGGTAATTAGGTCCGTTCCGGTAAATTTACGCACCGGTTGGTGTCCCTTGCGATAGAAAGAGAAAAGGAGCTCCACTAGCGGCATCTTGAATATTCCCGCCGTATCTGTTTCGGAAATGTTCGGGAAAAACAAGTAACGGGATAGAAGAGCACCGGTAAGGGTATATACAGCGATTGTGTGTATGGTAGCAGTACTGAAGAACAGAAGAGCAGTGGGAGGGGAAAATAATGTGATAGTACTACTGATCTTGCTCGGTCTGCCCCCAGGACACCTGAAAACACCCCATGACACAAACTGAAAGGTTGATAAATTCTTCTACTTCTACTTCATACTCCCAACAATAATAAACTGGTCTGAATCGTTACTGGTGACACGGCAAATGACATTCATTCACCAGACCTGTGAAAAGGGAAGATTATCCCTAGCTCTCGTCAAAGAAGTAAACTGAGACGGGAGAGGGTTTCGCTCTTTGGATAGAAAGACACCATACAAATATTGAGGAAAGTTACTAAAGCTTCTGCAATATCCTGGAAACAGCTAGAGATAAGGTTATCCCTGAAAAGACTATAAAGTTGAAGAAGAAAACACGTGCATGCTGGTGGAATGAGAAAGTCTCAGCAGAAAAAAAAATCAATTTTTGCCAGAAGGTCTTTAAGAGAGGGAATACCGTCCAGGCCAAGCAGAAACTCATAGATGCAGAAGATATATTTTGCATCACAAAAGAAACTGCTCAAGAGGAATGGCCAGACAACTTGCTTAGACAGTTCGACCAGGCCAGTAATCCAAGGCAAATGTGGGATACTTACAAAAAGCTGACCAAGAAACCTGTTTACAATTCAGTGCTTCCCCTCATAAACAGAACAGCTTTCAATCCAGTGGAAAAGTATAAACTATTACAAGAAAGATACTTCGAAGGTAAACATTTGGAAGAGATGATATTTGATGATACCTGGAAAGAGGATTAAAATCTTCTGGTCTGAAATCAGAAGGCTCAGGTCTTTGATATTTGGTAAGAAGCTTTGTCTGAAAGACCTCTACCAAGATTTTCAAATTATATCTCGGGTCCAAAAATAGGCCCACCCATGTGCCCACTGGTTTTGCATAGACTTGTATAGGGAAAACCATTGAAAATGTTCTTGTCTGAAACCAGAAGGCCAAGGTCTTTGATAGGTTATACCATAGACTGTATGCATGGTAGTTAACCCAATCACGGTTGGCAACTTTGCTTCCCTCTTTAATTGCACACCAGTGGGTCAGGCCTCAGATTCTATGACAACATTTTCCCCATTATAAGTTTATGGGGGATAAGAACCGCCTTGGAACGGTCAGCGGAAACGAATTCCACTGGGGGTGGGGGTGGGTGGCGGGGGGGGGGGGGCTTAAATCGATTTTACGTGGCCACAATCCTCGCCCTTACTTCCGTCGCGATTAAGTCAAATAATTTGTTCAGTCCGCATGTATCATAAGAGTTGCGCCCCCCCCCCCCCCCCCCCCCCCCTTGATTGCAGAAAATGCTTACCTTTGAACTTGTCATCACCGTAGCCCCTTCGGTTTTTATCGGATCTTCTTGAAAATTACATGTAAGTAAGTCAGGGATAAAAGCTTGGATGAGTCCAAAAAATGATGAGGTAAGCCTAGTTATTTATCATAGAATTACGCACCTTTGATTGCAGAAAATGCGTGTTTTTGACCTCATCATTGTAGCCCCGTTCAGTTTGGATTGAATCTTCTTGAAACTTACAAACAAGTAAAAGCTCGGATGAGTTCAAATACTTGCGAGGTTGGCCAATTTATTATAGTTATAGCCCTTTGATTGCTGGAAATGTCCATTTTCGACATTGTCATCATCATAAGTCCCTAAGTCTTTAACGGATCTTACTGAAACTTACATATAAGTAAGTTTGGGATAAAAGCTTGAATGTGTTTGCAAACTTACATTGTTGGTACATTACTCATAGAGGCCCCCGCCCATAGGGGCTTGAAGAAATATATGGGCTGCATGATGCTTCCACGCAGAGGTGAATCAGGCCCGCACACTAGTACTGGTAAACCGCTTAGAGGATCTAAGCCTGTCCAGGAACCGCGGTGCGAGGCGGACCGCCCATGCTAATAAACCCTATTGGTTTCATTAGGCGACAGGGCTTGAGATGTCATTTCATCTCAAAGTCGGGTAAAAGTCCCACAAAATTGGAAGCAACGTCTCCAAAATGACCTTTACAGTGTTGACGGGGACGTTAAACCTCAAATCAAACAAACAAACATTACTCATAGAGTTAAGTCCCCTTCTTGGCTGAAAATGCCAATTTTGTACCTTGTCATCACCATAAGTCCTTTAGTGTTGATAGAAACTTACTGAAACTAGCATATACAGTCGAACTTCGATGGCTCGAACCCCTCTGGGACCATGGAAATTTATTCGAGACAGCGGTAGATCGAGCCACTGAGGGTTACTGCCAAGAGGCATAACGAGACACTTTTGAACATCTTTTCGATGTTCAATAATGAAAATGTATGCTGTGTGTACTCATTAGAATCGCCTCATCGAGGCGATTCTAATGAGTACACACAGCATACATTTGCAAGATAAAAGACTTAAATCTCCTTAATTATCTCCCACTATTTCTTATGTAGAGGATTTCGCTAGGGGCTCAAGAATGGGTTCGACACATCCATGGTAAACGAGCCATCGGTGTTCGAGCCATCGAAGTTCTACTGTAAGTAGGTTGGAAATGAAAGTTCGGATGAGTTTGAAAACTGGTGAGGTCTGCCTATCTCTCAAAGAGTTACATCCCCCTGAATGCTGAAAATGCCTGTTTTTGACCTTGTCATCAGTAAAGATTGGCACTTCCTGAGACTTGGAATCTAATAGCTCAGGTGAGCAATATAGGACCATCGTTGTCCTCTTGTTTTTCTTTCTTCTTTTTCCTTTTTTCATGAAAACAAATAAACAGCATACAGTTATTTATTCTATACTTGGAATTTTTTAAGTTATTTTTACTTGGAAGTTTGTGAGGCGGGTATAAAAGTCTCCCTGCCCTTCGTCATTGTGTAGTTTATATTTTCTTGTTCTTTAGGATCATTGATTCCATTGTGGAAGTTTGAAAATATTTGAGGCTCCTTTTTGTGATATTATACTTATTTATTTTCAAATCTACTTTACAATAGGAAAAAACACCACCACCACCACCAACAACAACAACAACAACAACAACATTTTACAAATTCATTTGTACTCCATTTCCCATTTTTTTGCTTAAATTGGACTTTTGTTGCAGTTTATAATTTCCTCTGTATTAACTCCTTTTGTTTCCTTTGTTAAAGTTTATCCGTAAGCTCTGTGGTGCAGTGGATAAAGTGTTGGACTCAAATTGCGATGGAGGATTCTTTTTCCATTTATTTTTTTTTATATATTTTTTTTTATGAAATCACATAAACAATTATCATTACTTGGAAGTTTGTAAATGATTATTGTTGTTTGGAAGTTTGTGTGGCCGCCATAAAAAGTCTCCCTGTCCTTCATTATAATGTAGTTTATATTTTCTTGTACTTTGGGATCATTGATTCAATTGTGGAAGTTTGAAAATATTTGAGGGTCACTGATGAGTCCTAATTGGCCGAAACTAGCTAGTCTTGCCCAGAAAACATGTAGGCTCCATACTTTTCAGCTATGTGTTGTATTTCTTTCTTCCCAAAGGATAACCCTTTAATTGAACATATTTAACGTCACTACAGCTGGTGTTAGGGGAATGTGTGACGGCCGTAAAACTTTACCTGTCCTTTATCATAGCGTAGTTCATATTTTAATTCCATCGTGGAAATTTGAAAACATTTGAGGGTCACTGATTAGGCCCAATTTGCCGAAACTAGCTAGTCTGGCCCAGAAAACATATACACTCCATACTTTTCAGCTCTGTGGTGTATTCCTTGCTTCCAAAGGACAACCCTTTTATAGATCATTTTGACGTCGCTGCAGCTGGTGTTAAGGGAATGTGTGGCGGCCATAAAAAGTCTCCATGCCCTCCATCATAGTGTAGTTTATATTTTCTTGTCCTTTGGGATCATCGATTCCATTGTGGAAGTTTTAAAATATTTGAGGGCCACTGGTGAGGCCTAAGTTGTCGAAACTAGCTAGTCTGATCCAGAAAACATGTACACTCCATACTTGTTAGCTCTGTGGTGGATTCCTTGCTTCCAAAGGATAACCTTTTACAGAACATATTTGTAGATTTTTTTTCTTTTTTGTCAAATATAAATTTTGACTTTTAAAACGCCAATTCTGAAAAACAGAATTTATTGTTCATTTGTTACTAGGGGTACTTTTTGGTTCTCTTTCAAATGCTGCAGTTTGTAAAGGGTCTGGGTTCGAGTTAAGATCAGATAAAATAGAAGTGAAGGCAATGATCAGGAATCGACACAATCAATCCACACCAAAAACACCAAGGAGGATAAAATAAATAGACCCTATTAGAAAAGCCAAAAGGAAAGTTACTTTACCACAAAATGGCCAATTGGCATATATTAGACCATCCCTTCATATAAACCCTTTTGGTTTGCTAGGACAGCAGCGCTTGAGACGCCATTTTCATCTCAATGTCGGTAAAATGTCCCACAACATTGGAAGCGACGTCTCCAAAATGACTTAATTTGTGTTGACGGGGGTGTAAAACCTGGATTCAATCAAACAAAAAAATCTGTGCGTTTTTAGCTCACCTGAGCCGAAGGCACCGGGCGTGGGGAGCTATTGTGATCGTTCAACGTCCGTCGTCGTTGTCCGTCCGTCCGTCCATAATTGAATGACATCTCCTCATAAACCACTTACCGGGTTTTGACCAAACTTGGCAGAAATGGTCTTTTGGTGGTCCTCTCTCAAAGTTGTTCAAAGAATTCCATTCCATCCAGAACTCTGGTTGCCATGGCAACGAAAAGGAGAACATAAGAAAAAAAACTTTAAAAATCTTCTTGTCTGAAACCAGAAGGCCCAGGTCATTGATACTTGGTATGAAGCTTCATCTAGTGAACCTCTACCAAGATTGTTCAAATTATAGCCCTTGGGCAAAAAATGTCCCCGCACCGGGACCCACTGGTTTAACATAGGCTTATAATAGGGAAAACGTTTAAAAATTTACTTGTCTGAAACCAGAAGGCACAGGTCTTTGATATTTGGCATGAAGCTTCATCTAATTGCTTCTGCCAAGATTGTTTAAATTATAGCCCGGGGTCCAAAAAAAAAACAAAAACCCTGGGGCAAAAAGCCCCCACTGGTTTTACATAGGCTTATAATGGGGAAAACCTTTAAAATCTTCTTGTCTGAAACCATAAGGCCCAGGTCTTTGATATTTGGTATGAAGCTTCATCTTGTGGACCTCTACCAAGATTGTTCAAATTATAGCCCTGTGCAGTGGGGTGCGTGGGGGGGGGGGGGGGGGGGGGGAGGGGCACTTGCTTTACGCAGACTTATAACGGGGAAAACCTTTAAAAGTCTTCTTGTCTGAAACCAGAAGGCCCAGGTATTTGATATTTGGTATGATGTTTCAGCTAGTGGACCTCTACCAAGATTGTTCAAATTATAGCCCTGGGACCAAAATGCCCCTGTGCGGGGGCACACTGGTTTTTAAATAGGCTTATATAGGGAAAACCTTTTAAAAATCTTCTTGTCTGAAACCAGAAGGCCAAGGTCTTTGATATTTTGTATGAAGCTTCATCAAATGGACCTCTACAAAGATTGTTCGAATTATAGCACTGCGGCCAAAACTGGCCCTGCCCAGGGCCCACATGTTTTACATAGGCTTGTATAGGAAAAAATCTTTGAAAAAATCTTCTTGTCTGAAACCAAAAGGCCCAGGTCTTTGACATTTGGTATGAATCTTCATGTTGTTGACCTCCACCAAGATGGTTCAACTTAGCCCTGGGGCCAAAAATGGCGCTGTCCTGGGTTTTACATAGGCAAATATAGGGAATACCTTTAAAAATATTCTTGTCTGAAAGGTCTAGATCTTGGATATCTGGTATGAAGTTTCATCAAGTGCACCTCTTCCAAGATTGTTCAAATTATAGCCTATGGGGCAAAAAAATTTCCCTGCCCCGGGGCTCACATCTTTTACATAGGCTTATACAGAGAACCCCTTTAAGAATCTTTTTTATCTGAAACCAGAAGGCCCAGGCCTATGATATTTAATATTGAGCTTCATTTAGTGTAAACGTTTATTTATTTGTATAATACATAAAATACATATACTTAACTAACTCTATTCAAACAACATTATACAATGGGATTCAGAAGGAAGTCGAATGACTTATGGAAGTCTGTCTCCCATTTTTTACAAAATATCTAAGTACAATAGTAGCATTGTGACTTGTGATAATGCAAACAGTAGTTGGAAATGAAATATGGTATTTTGGATATTTTTGTTCAATTTTTGTCAAGTTATCTAAGCGTCTAGCTATATTGGCTCCACGGGGGCGCAGAAATATAAAGTACAATGGCTAAATGAAATTGGTGCAATGTCATATGTCCGGCTAAGTTAGGCTAGAGGTCTAGTATAACATAAATTCTTTAGTAAGGAGTATTATTAATTGATATTGAGACAACTATGTTTGAGAAATCGTCTTGTTGAGTAGAATTCCTAATGCAATAAATATCAGTAGGTATGTCTATATATAATAGGTTTGCAATAATTACTGGATTTTATTAGTTTACTTCGAAACGTTTAGTTTTGATTAAGAACTCTTGAACGGCCAAGAATATTTGCTTGTTGTTAGAATCCGATAAATCGTGATTACCAAACAGAAGTACGTTAAGAGACGGCTAACATATTGATTGTATTTCATCGTAGAGTTCTTGTCGTAGGTGTGTGTATCGTGTGCAGGAAGATAGAAAATGTTGAGTAGTTTCGACAGCTCCGCAGTCACAAAGTGGGCTTTCAATGATATTTTTTGAAAATAGATGTTGATTAAGAGAACTGCATCTCATTCTCAGACGAGCGTGATAAATCTGACCTGTCCTCTTGCCGTCACAGTAGTACCTCGGCGGAAAAGCCAGGTTAAGATCAAGTTGACGTTTGAAGGAAGCTGGACTTGGCGAATTTCTTATTTCTTCAGAAAGTCCGTTCCAGTCTCGTATGACTGATGGGAGGAAGGATTTATAGTACAGTTGAGAATGTGCTTGCACAATATTTAGGTCTCGTGCGTTACGTAGGTTATATGCAGAAATGTTTCCCACTGGGACGGGTACCAGTGAAGAAAGATAGTCAGGAGTCAAGCCGTTTTGCATTTTATAAAAGAGTTATATCATATATTTTACCTATACTAGAGTATTCCTCTATAGTCTGGGATGGTTGTTCTGCACAAGATTGCCAGACACTAGAAAGGCTCCAAAATGAAGCTGCACAAATTGTGACAGGACTTACAAGATCAGTCTCTTTGGAAAATTTGTACACAGAATGTGGGTGGATACCACTAGCGGAAAGAAGAAAACAACAAAAACTTATGTTTATGTATAAAACTGTGAATGCCACTGTCCCATCATACATTTCGGACTTAATGCCTCCTTTTGTCAGAGAAACTTCTAATTACCCTCTCAGAAATAGTAATAATATTTCGGTTCCCTTCACCCGTACAGAAATCTCACATAAATCGTGTATTCCTTAGTCAATAGCACTATGGAATTCAACTGACATGAGTATTCGTGAATCTAATACCTTATCTACATTTAAACACCATATTAAAAGATCAAGATCTACTGTCAATAAAGTCCCGTCATACTATTATTTTGGTGATAGATACCTTTCGGTAATGCACGCTAGAATGCGCAACAATTGCAGCAACCTCAAAAATGACCTTTACCGGAATCATCTTATTCCAAGTCCTTCATGTGATTGTCGAGTCAGCCCTGAAGACGCAGAGCACTACTTCTTTACATGCCACACGTACAATAGCGAACGGATACTTCTCTTTCAGTCTACCCGAAATTTTCATCCTCTGAACCTTAACAAGTTACTGTATGGTGACGAAAACTTAGTCGATAGTGACAATACCGTACTTTTTGATGCAGTTCAGAGATATATAAAAGGCACGAGAAGATTTACCAATCTCATCTCATAAACCTATCTTACATATATATCACAAGTTAATGGTTGCTTAACTTCGCCAGAAATCTCGATGACAACACTTTATTTATTTATTTATTTATTTATTTATTTATTTATTTATTTATTTATTTATTTATTCATTTATTTATTTATTTATCTAACTTTTGAAATGCATGTAGTTTATCTAGCCATTTTCATGTGATGTTATTGTATCAGTTGTGACCATGTAGGGGGAGGGCCGTAACTAATGTTGAGAGAACTTGTGGCCCAACCCCATTGCTTTTCTTGCAATGAAATATTATTAAACTTATAAAAGAGTTGTAGTTTGTGCTTCTTTCTACGTGATGCCAATGATTCCCACCTGGTTTCATTATGAAGACATTCTATGGAAACTAGTTTCGTCGCACCAGTTACGATGCGAGCGGCTTCGTTTTGTATTTTCTCCAACTCGTTAACTTCTTACAAAGTACAATTATCCCAAACGACGTCTGCATATTCGAGTAGTGGTCTAATAAAAGAAAAATACATAGTTTGAAGCGAGTGCCTATCGTGTTTAAATTTTAGCTTTCTTATGATATTTATACGACTCCATGCTTTTGTTTTGATATAATCTAAGTGTTCATGCCATGTACAGCCATTTGAAAATACAACACCAAGGTGTTTATGAGATGTTACTTCAATAATCTGGGTTTGGTTCATAAAGACTGGAGGATGGTAAGGTTTATTCCTTTTTCTGGAAAACACCACTGACTCTGACTTAGATGGATTGAATTTGACGAGCCACTGTTTAGCCCATTCGTTAGTTTTTAACAGATCAGTATTTAGTAGATTAGATGCCTCGACGGGATCATCAACAATGATATAGAGGTTGTTATCATCAGCAAAGAGTCTGATGGAAGAGTGAATATCTTCAACAATATCGTTAATATAAACTAGAAAAAGGAGAGGACCGAGTATAGAACCTTGAGGGACACCAGCCTTTATTGAAGTCCAATTTGAAGCTGATCCAAGTAAAACAACACGCTGTTTTCTGTTGTCTAAATAGTCTCTAAACCACTGAAGAAGCGGCCCAGAAATGCCAACAGAAGAAAGTTTATGGAGAAGGCCTTTATGCCATACTCTATCGAAGGCTTTACTAATATCGCAGAATATAGCTCTTACTTCTTTGCCTTCGTCTAGCGCTTGGCAGAAAGTATTGTACATGTCAGTCAGCTGATTTACAGTAGAATCACCAGGTACGAAACCAGACTGTCGTTATTATTGCGTTTTCTTGAAAAAAAGTTGAAGATATATTTGTGAACGATTTTTTCAAGGACTTTTCCAATAGTACTTAAGAGAGAAATTGGTCTATAGTTTGATACTTCGGAAGGGTCGTCTTTTTTAAAAATATGAGTGACGTTTGCTTGTTTCCAAATAGTCGGAAATCTACCTTTTTCAAGACAAAAGTTATAAAGATCTTTTAGATGAGATGATAAAGGCTGGGCAAGATCCTTGAGAATTTTGTCACTAATAAGGTCAGGTCCTGATGCTTTTCCTGTGGGTAATGTCGAGAGTATACATTTAATATCTTCGTTGGTAATTACAATAGATTCGAGTTTATTGTGCGTTATATTTGTTGCTTGCGGTAGTGATGCGTTAAGTTCATCCAAAATTGTTTGCTGCGTAAAAAAATCGTTGAGTAGGTCGGCTTTTTCTTTGTCGTCACATATAATAATATTGTCCGCTTTCAGCGGAGGCATGGCAGATTATTGTTCTGGTTTAATGAAGTTTTTCAATGTTTTCCACCAATTCTTTTGATTTATATTGGGATCTTTAAGTTTGTTCTTGAATTTGTTAAGTTCATCGTTTTTAGATTTTCGACTAGAAGAAGTGACTTGGTTTCTGACTTGTTTGTATTTATTAAAATCTGGTTGTTGTTTTGTCCTTTTGTACTTATCATAGAGGCGTTTACATTTTCTCATAAGTTTCTTTATATTATTATTCAGCCACGGTGGATCGGATTTGCGAATGTGTATAGTTTTATTTGGAATATGTTTGTTTACAAGGTTTAAGATTGTGTCTGTTACGTTTTGAGCATAAATACCTACATCATTGTCCTTCAGTAAATTCCAGTTAGTTTCATTAATTTCACGGGAAAGTGTTTCAAAGTCACCTCTATGATATAAATAGATTTGTCTTGTGTATGTTGGGGATGTGATTTCATTTATAGTACCTCTACCAAGATTGTTCAAATTAAAGCCCTGAGGCCAAAAATTGTTCCGCCCAGGGACCCACATGTAAATATCTTAGCTCGGGTAAGCGATATAGGACCATCATGGTCCTCTTGTTCTTTTTTTTTTTTTTTTTTTTTAGGTTTTGTTTTTATGTTAAGAATGAAAATGTGTGAGCCGCTGTGTCCTTATTACGATGAGTACGGTATTTCTATTTCGCCTGTAAGTGTAAACATTACGCAAACACGCCTATTCAAATACATTGCCACGAATGAAAATTTTATGATGAAAAATTGTGATATTTTTCTTATTTCTGCTCAAAATATAGATTGTGGGCAATCTATATTTTAAAGCAGAAATAAGAAAAATAAGATATACCCCCGGAAACCCCAGTTTTACTATATAAAAGTGGGGTTCAAGGGGGTCAAAATTATATAGGCATGTTTTCGTGCTAATTCATGCTGACGACGAAGGGTTTGCTTTTAGCTCACCTGAGCACAAAGTGGGCTATTGTGATCGCTTTTTAGCTCAAGGTAAGCTATTGTGATCGTTTTTTGTCCGTCGCTCGTCCGACCGTCCGTCCGTCAACAATGTTTTCAAATGACATCTCCTGAAGAAGAATGTCAAATTCAAAATAGTTCCTAGGAATGACCCTCTACCAAATTGCTAAAATGGTTTTGCTACGCTGAACAAAATGGCCGCCAGAGCTAAATATAAAAAAAAAAACTTTACACATCTCCTCCAAGGCTAATGGTACGATTTCAACATAATTTCAAAGAAATTATCTTTGGGTGACCCTTTTCCAAAAGTGCTAAACTGGTTCCACTGTGCTGAACAAAATGCCCACCAGAGCTACAAATAGAACAACCTTAAAACGACATCGACTACAAGGCTAATGGGCCGATTTCAACATAATTTCACAGATATTTTCCTTAGGTTACCCTCTACCAAAATTACTAAAACGGTTCCACTCTTTTGAACAAAATGGCCGCCAGAGACAAAACATAGAAAAACCGTTAAGCGACATCTTCAAGGTTAATAATCCGATTTCAAAATAATTTAACTTTTTTTATAATTTTTATTACTAGAATGAAAATGTCTCAGCCACTGTGTCGTTCTTAGGGCAAATACGAATAGCTGTGTTTCAACTAACATGCTGAAAAAAATGGCCGAGACACACTAGGCAGGGCGGAAATTGAAAATGATAGGGCCGGTGTTTTAATTTTATTGATAAAAATAGTAGAGTCGGGGGATCTGAAGCAGGCCCAGCAGGCACACGTCGCTAGGACAACGTCAAATCAACGTCGGTGCAACGTCATGACGTTGCACCGACGTTGATGTGACGTTGTATTAACGTCATAACGTTGTACCGACGTCGATGTGAGGTCACTATTACGTCATGTGCCTGCTGGGGGGCCGGTCGGGTTAGCGAAAACACGCTATTTTTAGGCCTTATTTCTGTTTGTTGTATGTGTGTGTGTGTGTGTGTGTGTGGGAATTCGGGTTTAACGTCGCTTTCAACAATTTTTCAGTCATATCACGACGGTGTCTGGTTGCGACAGGGAGCTCAATGCTCACTTTTATAGTGCTGCCTCACTGAAGTATCATGTCCCATTACATGATACCACACCCAGCCACATTATCCTGATACTGGGTCGACCAGTCCTAGCTCTACCCCGTAAATCTGAGTGCCAAGCGAGGAGCAGCTAGTACCATTTTTAACGACTTTGGTATGTCGCGGCCCAGGATCGAACCCGTGACCTCCCGTTCCCCGGAGCGGACACTCTACCAACTGAGCTATCGGGGCCGGTTTGTTATATGTGTAAACAGGGATATGAGACGAATGTTCTCTTCTGATGTGGATGGGGAGGGCTATCTGGGCTTTACAAATCGTCCACAATATGGGCCGCGCCAAGGGAAAAGGGCCTTCCTTCATGTGCGCCCAGCGAAGAATCTGATCAGCCTGCACACCCGCGCTGTCTGATCAGTCTTCGCTGTGCGCCATCGGATGGACACTGTTGAAAATTCTAACACAGCGCGCCTATATAGGCATTGGAAAACAACTGTGTTTTATTCTGCAACAAATCACAGCTCGGAAGAGCGTGACGAGTGACGTCATTAAAACTGCAAAGTTATGACGTCACTAGTCGATTACCTTGACGTTGGACGGTGAAGCGTCATTTTCTCGCATCGACAACGTTAGAAAAGGATGTAAATGCATGTGTTTCAGTCGATACTTTTAGCGGGATTTCTTCTAACAATGGCGGAAAGTTGTGAGAATTTGGAGGATGCCGAGTTTCAGCGTGTTAGAATCGAAATAGATCAGCTCTAGCTAGTGATTTGTTAGGTAATAAATCACAGTTTGTCGGTCAGTTGTAAGTAGACAAATCACGCGCGCTACGCGCTCGTGATTTGTCTACTTTACAACTGACCTCCAAACTGTGATTTACTACTCAACAAATCACAGCTAGAGCTGATCTATTTCTTAACTTAATACAGGCATCATTACGAAAACACGCCTATTCAAATACAATGCAAATGTAACCGCCGAAAAAAAATGAAAAAAAAAATTCAGATGAAAATTTGTGATATTTTTCTTATTTTCTGCTCAAAATATAGATTGTGGGTACTCGTTAGAACCGCCGAGGCGGTACTAACGAGTACCCACAATCTGTATTTTAGATTTGTTTTTGTTTTATTTGAGGTTTAACGTCCCCGTCAACACTATTTAGGTCATTCTGGAGACGTTGCTTCCAATTTTGTGGGACTTTTACCCGACATTGAGATGAAATGACATCTCAATACATGCCGCCCAATGAAACCAATAGGGTTTATAAGCATGGACGGGCCGACTCGCAGCAATTTTCCTGGGCAGGCTTAGACGTTCTAAGCGAATTACCAGTACTCATGTGCGGTCGGTATTAATTCTGCGTGGAAGTATCGTGCAGCCCAATCTATTTCTCCAAGCCCCGATGGGCGGGGGCGGTCTATATTTTAGAGCAGAAATAATAAAAATAAGGTTTACCCCTTTAAACCCCAGTTTTACTATATAAATGTGGGGTTCAAGGGGGTCAAAATTATATAGGCGTGTTTTCGTGATGTATTATAAAACGTCTGTAGTCTGATTAAGGTTGTGTACTCATCAGGAAACCACGCCTATATAACACTCCTATATAATCCTGACCCCTTTGAACCTCACACTGGGGTTTGTGGGGTAAACCGGCTTATTTTTCGTATTTCTATAAATTATGGGTACTTGTTAGAACCGCGGTTCTAACGTGTACCCACAATCAAAATTTTGAGCACACACACACACCCTTTTTCATCTTAAAATGTTCGTGTTTTTTTTTTTTTTTTTTTGTTGTTGTTGGGGGGGGGGGGGGGGGGGGGGTAACATTCGCTATGTATTTAGGCTTGTTCTTGCTGTAATGTGACATGGGTCATCGATGGGCTGACATGCAGGAAATACTCATTTTCAGTTGACCCGGCCTACACAATGTTAATGGCTGACATCCCGTGTAAATGTCAAATCATTTCGAAAACATGTCTATACAAATACATTGTGGCCTTTATCGCCGAAAAAAACGAACAAATTTAAGTCGAAAAATCATGATATTTTTTTCTTATTTCTGCTCTAAATAAAGATTGTGGGTACTCGTTTGAACCGCCTCATCGAGTACCCACCATCTATATTTTAGAGCAGAAATAAGAAAATAAGTTTTGCCCCTGCAAACCCCAGTTTTACTGAATGAAAGTGGGAGGGGGTCAAAATTATATAGGCATGTTTTCGTGATACCTGGCATGATTTCTGGGAAAAATGTCGGCTTCTTTAAAAATACGCAGCATACAGAGCGTTATATTACATAGCATCATGGAATATTGGCCGCACCAAGCGTTATTTTTAAAGTCATGCATCAAGTTAATAAGAACGTGAATTGAAGAGTATTGTAAACCCCACTTTATGTAGAAAAAGTGAGGTTAACAGGGATATGTACTATTGCCATTATTTGTGCTGAAACATCTTGAATGTGGATACACGTTAGAGACGCCTCAATGAGGCAGTTCTAACGAGCACCCGCAACCTATGTTGGGATTAGAAATCAGAAAACTGTATAACCCTGAAAACTGCTAGTTCTACAGATATGAAAGCCCACGTTTCACCCATTTAGCACCAGAAACCCCAAAACGGGTACCCTGGCAAATAGTGCAGGCCCAGATCAGACGCCGCATAATGCGGCGTCTGATCAGGGTCTACACTGTTTGCAAAAAGTCAAGCCAATTTCCGAACAAATTTTGAAGGAAACACAACCCGACACCCCTAAATTTTGAAATGAACTCCTGCTGTATATCAGGTGGAAGATTCCATAAGGAATGCTTCGAATGATATTGACCAAGGATTTTGATTGCCATCAGTTTGCTTTGACATGTAAAAATGATGACTTTTTGTTCTACCACTGCATTTCATCAACAGCTGGTGGTCTTATATAAGCTTATCATTTCGATTAGTTGTCATGGCAATCAAAAGGCTTAAATCTAATATTTCGTGCCCCCGCCCATCGGGGTTTGAAGAAATATATAGGCTGCATGATGCTCCCGCACAGAGCTGAGAATGACCGCACTCTAGTCCTGGTAAACCGCTTAGAGGATCTAAGTCTGCCCAGGCAGTGATGCGAGTGGGACCATCCATCCTTAAAAACCCTATTAGTTGCATTGGGCGACAGGGCTTGAGACGTCATTTCATCTCGATGGGTGAAAGTCCCACAAAATTGGAAGAAACGTCTCCAAAATGACATATTTAAGAAATGAAATTTATTTTTCTGCAGTTCATGGAAGTATGAACGCAGTGGGCCGCTTGCAAAGTAAATGAACCCCGGGTTCATGTAAACTTTGTTAGCGACCCACTGTCGTTCATACTTTCATGAAAAGCAGAAAAAAATAAGTTTATTTCTTATATTTACAATATTTGCCCCTCATCACTGGGCTAAAAATGCTGAAAATTATTTACGCGCTGTTTTTCTACAAAGAGAGGAGCAGCGTTGACGTCATCAACGCTCGTAGAGAACTATGGTGTAGAATGACGTCACTTAAAGTCACTGAAAATCATGTGAGTCGATGCGTTCATGGAAGTATGAACGCAATTGTTTTCTATACGTTTACATTAGACTTTAGACCGGAAATGTAAATATACAGTGTTGACGGGGACGTTAAACCTCAAATTAAACAAACAGACAAACAAATAAATCTAATATTTCAAAATAATAACAAGCCGTATCTGCATTTATGCTCTTCTTTTTATGGCAGTAACTGAACACTTAAAATGAAATTGGCTTTGAATTTAATCCCTGGAGAAACCCAGTGTAAGACGTAAATGAACCGGCAGACGACAATCCCTTCAATAAGACATGCGCTACATGTCAACGTGCACTTTTCTGCAGTCTGATCAGTCTCAACTGATCGTATTATCCTTCTTCAGCCCGCTGGCTATCCCATTACGAAAACACGCCAATACAAATACGTTTTATCAAATGACGTCGCGTCTGAGAGTGTAATAACGCCAATCGACTAATGACGTCATTAATTGGCAGTTTTTAATGACGTCACTCTTCACGCTCTTCCTTGTCGTGATTTGTTGTAGAATAAAACACAGTTATTTTCCATTGCCTATGTAGGAGCGCTGTGTTAGAATTAAGAAATAGATCAGGCGCGCGTGATTTGTCTACTTTACAACTGACCTCCAAACTGTGATTTATTACACAACAAATCACAGCTAGAGCTGATCTATTTCTTAAGTAATATTTTCGATAATCCACTAGTGGATTAAATATGCAAATTAGGTAGATACGTCCCGTAACGTTACATTTACGACGTCCTTAACGACGTCGTGTTTACTAATGGCGGAATATTGACATTTTTGTAAACAAACGTGAATAAAATGCGTTTTAAATGTCATATGATAAATAGAATCTTGCATTAGTGCTCATGTATTATTGAATTTATTAAACTCGTTGAGGAAAAGGGATACTATGCTCGGCAAAGCCTCGCATTTTATCCCTTTTCCTCACTGACTCGTTTAATAAATTCAATAATGCATGAGCACTCATGTAAGATCCTCTATGTAAATGTTACCACCGAAAAATGAAAATTTTCAGATGAAAAATTTTGAAATTTTTGACGAGGCGGTTCTAACGAGTATACCCACAATCTACACTCAGTGGCCATAAATGAGTTCCCATCATGGCTGACAAGAAATTGGGGAAAAATATGGCCTGAAATAATTGCAATATTTTACCTAATTACAAATCATACTCAAATGCTCATTGGCCCAGATCGTTATTTAGGGTATATGTTTACATCAGCACTTAGTACAATGATGATGTCATCAGGTGCCATGGCAACATCTGACAGAATACAGGTTAGCGTCTTTCTTTGAAAAAATCAGGGTAGGTGTACTAAAAGAGTTATAAAATTATCAACTTCTTATCTTTTTAGATATAAATTGGTAGAAATGTTGGCAAAATACTGGAAAACATTCTGATTGAGAACAATATTAACTAGAGACAATACATTATGGGAATTCTAACCTGCTTTCGGTTGGAAAATAAATTCGTCAAAATCACTGAAAAGCAAATATTTTTGGTGATAAACACTAAGGAAACTGACAGAAAGTGGACTTTGTGATATATCTGATTTTGGATATATTGAATCATAGTTTCTAGCAAAATCTGTTGGTTTGAATTTATCTTCGGGGATTGAAGCTGTGAGGAGATTCTGGAAAAAAGGGTTTATTTGAACATCCGTTCACTCTTTACCCTCCATAAAACTACATCTAAATATGATGTACAATTTTGTTGAAAGATATTGTTAATCTAAAGCACCATTTTGGACTATATTTTTACAAAAGACTTCATTTTTTGTATAACAATGTCCAATAAATTTGTCAAATTCTATGGGTACCCCCAAAAAGACTAACACCCATCTAGATGTTTATCCATCGTTGATAGCTACATTTCCTATATGAGAGAAAGCTACTTCTTTTCCATGACTGTTACTAAAACATTGGAGATTGTACCAGTAATTTACATAGAAACTATGCAGCCTTCTTGCTTAATGTTTCCATAGCAACTATGTTTCTGTCAGGGGTAGAATTACCCCACCCACTTATAATAATGTATTAATTCAGTTGGGAAAATGTACACACATTTCGTTTCTCAGCTGTCCATCAAACTAAAAAGACATCAGAGTTACCAAAATTATATAGATTATGAGAGAAAATCTTAATCATTCAAAATAAGAAGAAATCTGTGAGACAGAGCAGATTTTTGAAACCATTTTTAAAACCACGGTGCTCTAATTGAAGAATACAACAGAGCTATGCATGGCAAGATTTCTAAGAACAATTGCTATATTTATTATTGGTAATGAATATATAACACCACCTAGTAGACATAACATGCATCAGATCTTTTATTTTCATGTAATTTGATCTAGAAATGTAGTCACATATTTACAGACATCAGACGTCAAACAGTTTTGGGAACTCATTTATGGCCACTGAGTGTATGTTTTTGAGCAGAAATCAGAAAAATAATGTATACCCCTGCCAAACCTCAGTTTTTCTATATAAAAGTGGGGTTTAAGGGAATCAAATTTATATAGGCGTGTTTTCGTGATCCAAACAGATTAAGGCAAAACAATCGTTCCAATTTTATCATTTTTACTATCGTCCAAAAAAGCCTTAAGGGGAATGGGAACACCTGGCAGATTATTCGCTATTTTTTATCAAAGGGAGACAAATTTCGGGACTCCCTGTCCCACTGAAAAGGGGGTTAAGAATACGTAAATATCGCCGCTGCCAAATTTAACGCGCGTTGACCGGCAACGTCATTGGATACCAAACAAACATTTTCATTGGAAACGTCATTATATTTTCGATGCATTGCTGGTTGAATGATAAAATTTTCCCGTTTTTATTGTAAAAACGTAATGCAATGGACTTATTTATTTATTTATTTATGTGTCGCATACATGACAATGGACGGTCCATCACAAAAACACGCGTATATAATTTTGACGCCCTTGAACCCCCGTTCACTCTAATTAAGCTTAAATGCAGTTATCTGAAATTCAAATACAGATATCTATTATTGAAATTCAGATATCTATATTTAATAACCAAACAGAGATATCTACATTTCGAATACAGATATCTGTATTTAAAATAGAGATATCTGCATTTAATTATAGATATCTATATTTATATGCAGATATCTCTATTGAAATGCAGATATCTGTATTAAAAGGGTATAAACCCAAACGGGACGCCATAATGTAGTTTGCCTGGACAAGAACACCAGGGTAAGAACAGAATTTCTATCCTATGTTAAAACCACGGATTTCCTTACCTTGTCTGCTAGTAATGTCCTATGGAAGGGATGGGCGTTTAACGCCATGTCTACTTCTTTCCAACTTTCAACCTTGATAAAATTAGAAGTTGAAAGTCGAAGTTACAAGTAGGGGAGACCGGGGCTAGTTGGTCCGTGGGGCAAGTTGGTCCGAACGCAATTTCTCTGAACTGAGAAGGGTCATGGCAAAATGATTTGGCTCAATGAAATGCTTGAGCGTGACACACTTTCTGAAGAAAATTAGATGGCGATAAAGAAAGGCGTAAAACTTTAGAGAACAAAAACTGATTTTGTTCCACAAAAGTGACTTCATCCCAATTGGAATCATTTGTTTGTCTTTTTTATATGCCATTACGAAAACACGCCTATACAAATACATTGCCATTTTTTTGGCCAAAAAATAGAAATTTTAAGATGAAAAAATGTGATATTTTCTTATTTCTGCTCAAAACATAGATTGCGGGAACTCGATAGAACCGCCTCAAAGAGTTTTTGAGCAGAAATAAGAAAAATATGTAATGTATACCCCCTTAAACCCCAGTTTTACAATATAAAAGTGGGGTATAAGGGGGTCAAAATTATATAGGCCTGTTTTCGTGATGAACAAATAACATGCAAAAGTTATACTTTTCCTGAAAGCTCATTATCTAAGGTTTTCAAATGAGTGTATTTGGTGTTTCTAAATTGAATAACGTTCCTGTCATTTGTGAAGATCTACCAGGCGCTAGGGTCGGGGTAAGTTGGTCCATTCGCGACGGGGTAAGTTGCTCCGTCAAAAAAGCATTTGTATTTATCAGATCCTGGCATTTTCTGAATGAAAAACAGCAGCAAATTATTGAACAAGTTACATAGTTCCAAAATCGTTCTGAGAAATAGATATTAACCCCACCTGTTGAAGACAAATCATAACCTTAGGACCAACTAGCCCCGGTCTACTCTACGGTATGATTTAAGTGGAGCTTTTCAATCAAATCGGCGATTTTTGAGAAAAATAACTAACAAAATGCACAGTTGGCTGATCATCTCAGGACTTGGTGTTAAGATTATCGCTCGACAGTCTACTGCATTGTTACTGATATTTCTCATATCTTTTGTCAAAAGTGGTATTTATCGACCCATCTTATCGTTGAATCCCAGTCGGTCCAACTTACCCCGCGGCTCGGACCAACTTACCCCGATAGTGGGGTAAGTTGGTCCGTTTTACCTCGTCTTGGAAAACGGCAATATTTGTAGGAATCTGTCATTTTACGGACGTGAAACTATTAAATAAGACGAATTCTAACACAGCGCGCCTATATAGGCAATGGAAAACAACTGTGTTTTATTCTACAACAAATCACGGCTAGGAAGAGCGTGACAAGTGACGTCACTAAAAACTGCCAATTGATGACGTCACTAGTCGATTTCCTTGACGTTAGACGGTGTAACGTCATTTTCTCGCATCGAAAACATAAGAAAAGGATGTAAATGCATGTGTTTCAGTCGTTAATTTTAGCGGGATTTCTTCTAACAATGGCGAAAAGTTGTGAGATTTTGAAGGAAACAACAACATTATTGCCGATTTTCAGCGTGTTAGAATCGAAATAGATCAGCTCCAGTCTGTGATTTATTGAGTAATAAATCACAGTTTGTCGGTCAGTTGTAAGTAGACAAATCACGCGCGCTACGCGCTCGTGATTTGTCTACTTTACAACTGACCTCCAAACTGTGATTTATTACTCAACAAATCACAGTTAGAGCTGATCTATTTCTTAAATATGGGTTATACTAGTGGCATTATATAAAACTATTACAAGCTAATGGATATTTATGTCAGCATCTGAAAAAAATGCAATTTTCGGACCAACTAGCCCCGGTCTCCCCTAAACGAGGTTAGAAGCTGAGAGTCGATTGTCAAAAGTTAGTAGATTATGAGAAGTAAAAAGTCGTGAAGTTCGACACAAGAAAAAGGAAGATGTCCGCCCAGGGATTCAAGTGTCCAGTTAAGCCCCGACTAAGCTTCATTGTGTTTTTCTCAGCAGAGCTACATTAAAAGAACTGTGGTGTTGAAGGGTTCCAACAGTCGCTTTGCCACGTACGCGCTCCACCCAAACTTCGGAACCAACAGATAATTCCGCCGTAGTGACTTCGGTATTGCAGTCAGCCCATTTCTGATCTCCGGAATAAATGAATCCTATCTGCACGCTATCCTTCTTTAAGGCAAGATAATCCCAGTAGTTCGTATAGGAACAAGATTGAACAGCAAACATGTAAACGCCGGCAACGGAAGCCTTAAAGATTCCGGATGTTGAGCTGTACTCGGTTCCATTACTGAGTATCACCTTGTCATATATAACAGTTTGACCATCGGCAACGTGTTGATTGCTTCCGAACTTTGCCTTTACCATCACAACGGGCTCAGCAGGTGCTGACTCTAATGTGTTTACCCTTTCCGACAGCTGGTCATATTTTTGGTCGAGTTGTTGAATCACTGTACAAAATAAAAATAATAACAAGAATATCAGTGAAACCGATGGATGCTCCCCGAACGTGCAATATTCAGAACAGGAAACATTATCCCAGTTAAAGAGCAGTATACTGTGTATACTCACTGTACTTCAAAATGGAGTATAACAAAACCTGTCTTTGGACAGATGGCACTGTCATACAAACATCAGAAACACAAAAGTCGGAATAAATGAAAGGAAGTGTCTTCAGGTACGATACCATACCCCAAGATCCTGGGTGGTGGTTTAGCTATATTAATTGGGTAAAGCTGTTTAATACAAATAATTGAAAACTTACTCTCGTACACAGAGGCAATCCTCATAGGACTGTCTCCAGGTATGGTTCCGTATTGGGTGCCTTTACATGCATATAAAATATCAGACGGGTTCGAAAATTATATTAAAATCCATCAGCAAATGTAGATACTAGAGCAATGACAAAGTTTTTCTAAAAATAGCCGCAGTGATCTTGACCTTGAGCCCAGGACCCTGAAAGTCAAACTTGCTTGAGATATTATCATACCCAACATTTGTGTGAAGTTATATTAAAATCCATCAGCAAATGACGACGCTAGAGCGATGACAAAGTTTTTTTCTGAAAATAGCCGGAGTGACCTTGACCTTGAGCCCAGGACCCTGAAAGTCAAACTTGCTCGAGATATTTTCATACCCAATATTTGTGTGAAATTATATTACAATCCATCAATAAATGTAGGCACTAGAGCGATGACAAAGTTTTTCTAAAAATAACCACAGTGACCTTGACCTTGACCCCAGGATCCTGAAAGTTGAACTTGCTACAGATATTATTATACCCAACATTTGTGTTAAGTTATATTACAATCCATCAGCAAATGACGACGCTAGAGCGATGACAAAGTTTTTTTTATAAAAATAGCCACAGTGACCTTGACCTTGAGCCCAGAACCCTGAAAGTTTAACTTGCTCGAGATATCATACTCAACATTTGTGTGAAATTAAATTAAAATCCATCAATAAATGTAGGAACTAGAGCGTTGACAAAGTTTTTTTTTCTTCTAAAAATAACCACAGTGACCTTGACCTTGACCCCAGAATCCTGAAAGTTGAATTTGCTCGAGATATTATTATACCCAACATTTGTGTGAAGTTATATTAAAATCCATCAGCAAATGACGACGCTACAGCGATGAAAAGTTTTTTTTTTTCTTCTAAAAATAGCTACAGTAACCTTGACCTTGAGCCCAGGACCCTGAAAGTTGAACTTGCTCGAGATATTATCATACTCAACATTTGTGTGAAATTATATTAAAATCCATCAATAAATGTAGGCACCAGAGTGATGACAATGTTTTTCTAAAAGTAGCCACAGTGACCTTACACTGCAGCTTTAAACAAAGTACCATAACTCTGTGACGAATCATCTAACCAGATAGCACGGATAATATGCGCATCCCCTATTGCTGCTTAAGGTTCCATTGAAGTTTCGTTGAATTTCTGCAAGTAGTTGCTGAGACTTCGCGTAGACACGAACAGTACCCTATAAAATCCATCAATAAATGTAGGCACTAGAGCGAAAACAAAGTTTTTTCTAAAAATAGCCACAGTGACCTTGACCTTGAGCCCAGGACCCTGAAAGTCGAACATGCTCAAGATATTGTCATACCCAACATTTGTGTGAAGTTATATTAAAATCCATCAATAAATGTAGGCACCAGAGTGATGACAAAGTTTTTCTAAAAGTAGCCACAGTGACCTTACACTGCAGCTTTAAACAAAGTACCATAACTCTGTGACGAATCATCTAACCAGATAGCACGGATAATATGCGCTTCCCCTATTGCTGCTTAAGGTTCCATTGAAGTTTCGTTGAATTTCTGCAAGTAGTTGCTGAGAATTCGCGTAGACACGAACAGTACCCTATATATTCATGCAGAATTCATCAAAGGGCCATAACTGTTGAAAAAATCATGGAACCAAACTACGCAGGTGATATGCGCATCCACCTTCGATACTTAATAGTCCCAAGAAGTTTCATTGAAATCCGCCCAGTAGTTTTTGAGAATTCGCGTAGACAAGAGCGGGACGGACGCACAGACTCGCGGACGCATGGACGAAGCGGCGACTATATGCTCCCCCGAAATTCTTCGGGGAGCAAAATAACAATGATAATGATAACACCAGTAATACAGTTCAGCTGTTTAAACACTGATTGATTGTTAACCGTGTAATGAACACCCCTCTAAACCCCACTTTATATAGAGAAAAGTTGTTTTACGTGGGTATTCATTATTTTCCTGATCTCTGTTCCAAGACATACAGTGTACGTTGTGGGTGCTTGTTAGAACCGCCTCGATGAGTTCTTCCTATTGCTCTGGATTAACCACCCAGGTAAACCGGATATCGGGATGATCTCATTACAAGCAGCGATAGGCAGACATTGTTTCCTTGCTTATATCTTAATCACTTGATTCAAACCTGAAGTTCTCGATCTAGAGACATAAGCAAACATTTTCTCTCATAAATACTTTGTGGTGGTTAAAATGGCATTTGAACCACAATCCTCAATTTTCAATCTCTTCTTTAGCCGTTTTCGACGGCTACCGGCCCGATCATGATAAAAATAACATGTTGGTTTATTATCGCACAAAGATGAACTAATCTTTTCTTTGAATGCCTTTATTTATCAACGAAAATTGGCGCTTCAAATTGAAACTGTTTTTTTGGATAATTCACCATGGCTCCCAGCTTGCACATTATCAATATTGGAAAAACAGGTAACCAGACCCCCTGACCTTTCAAGGTCGGGGGGGGGGGTCTGGTTACCTTTTTTCTTACACTGATAACTTCCAAACTAGGAACCAGCAGTTCGTCGCCCCCGCCCATAGGGGCTTGAAGAAATATATGGGCTGCATGATGCTTCCACGCAGAGCTGAATCCGGCCCGCACACTAGTACTGGTAAACCGCTTCGAATATGGGCTGCATGATGCTTCCACGCAGAGCTGAATCCGGCCCGCACACTAGTACTGGTAAACCGCTTCGAGGCTCTAAGCCTATCCAGGAACCGCGGTGCGAGGCGGGACCGTCCATGCTAATAAACTCTATTGGTTTCATACGGCGACAGGGCTTGAGATGTCATTTCATCTCAATGTCGGGTAAAAGTCCCACAAAATTGGAAGCAACGTCACCAAAATGACCTTTACCGTGTTGACGGGGACGTTAAACCTCAAATCAAACAAACAAACAAAAACCAGCAGTTCGTTGAAGAACCTATATGCAATATACACGTAACAGCTTTTAACTGAGGTTTAATGTCTCCGTCAACACTAGTTAGGTCGTGTTGAAAGTTGAAACCATAGTTTAAATTAGAAATGAAGGCAATGGTCAGGAATAGACACAATTGCCCCCATCACACCCATCAGAGACACCAAAGGAAACGAAACACAAACATGAAATAACTAGACCCTAATGGAAACCCTAGCGGAACGCCAAAAGGACAGTTACTTTCCCTTAAAATGGCTAACTGGCTGTTCAAAACAAAAAGAAACAAGCGATAGACACGCTCAAAGACAAACCATAATAAAAACAAGAGGGCCATGGTGGCCCTGGATCGCTCACCTGATCCATAGGGTAACAAGTGGGCCCCGAGGAGAGCCATTATTGGCCCCAGGGTTATAATTTGAATAATCTTGGTAGTGGTCTAAAAGGTGAAGCTTCATACCAAATATCAAAGACCAGAGCCTTCTGGTTTTAGACAAGAGGATTTTTAAAGGTTTTCCTTATATAAGTCTATATAAAACCTGCGGGGCCATTTTTGGCCCCAAGGCGAAAATTTGAACAATCTTGGTAGAGGTCGACTAGACAAAGCGTCATACCAAAGATGTTCCCTATATAAATCTATTTAAAATCAGTGGGTCTCGGGGTGGAGGTATTTTTGGCCCAAATGCTATAATTTGAACAATCTTGGCAGAGGTCCACTAGATAAAGCTACACACCAAATATCAAAGACCTGGGCCTTGTGGTTTCAGAGAAGAAGATTTTTTTAAAATATTCCCTACATAAGAGGAGGGAGCAATCTGGCCCTAGGGCTATAATTTAAACAATCTTGATAGAGGTCCACTGGATGAAGCTTCACACCAAATATCAAAATCCTGGGCTTTCCGGTTTCAAAGGGGAAGATTTTTCCCTATATAAGTCTAGGTTAAACCAAAGGGCCCCGGGTTGGGGCATTTTTGGCCCCGAGGCTATGATTTGAACAATCTTGGTAGAGGTCCACTAGATGAAGCTTCATACCAATTTTCGGCCCCCGCCCATAAGGGCTTGAAGAAATGGGGCTGCATGATGCTTCCACGCAGAGCTGAATCCGGCCCGCACACTAGTACTGGTATACCGCTTATAGGATCTAAGCCTGTCCAGGAACCGCGGTGCAAGGCGGACCGTCCATGCTAATAAACCCTATTGGTTTCATTGGGCGAGAGGGCTTGAGATATCATTTCATCTCAATGTCGGGTAAAAGTCCCATATTGGAAACAACGTCTCCAAAATGACCTTTACAGTGTTGACGAAACGTTAAACCTCAAATCAAACAAACAAAACAAATCATACCAAATATCAAAGACCTGGGCCTTGCAGTTTAAGAAAAGATTTTTAACGATTTTCCCTATATTTTCCCTATATATGTCTATAAAAAACCAAAGGGTGCCGGGGAGGGGGCATTTTTGGCCCTTGGGCTATAATTTGAACAATCTTGATAGAGGTCCACCAGATGAAGCTTCACATAAACCCTATTGGTTTTTTTGGGCGACAGGGCTTGAGATGTCATTTCATCTCAATATCGGGTAAAAGTCCCACAAAATTGGAAGCAACGTCTCCAAAATGACATATGCATTGTTGACGGGGACGTTAACCTCGAATCAAACAAAAACAAAGCATCATCATAGTGCAGATGATATTTTCTGCTCCGTTGGGATCATTGACTTCATTTAGAATGAAAATGGAGTTCTGCTTAAGCCGGTGCCAAAAGGCGGGGCCGGTGTGGCACATTTAAGTACTGGTAATGAACAGATTCAATAAAACTGAGTCTGCTATTTTCGTTTATTTGGTGAATTCTTTGCTTAATCAGACCTTATTAGCTCACCTGAGGTGAGCTATTGTGATCGGTCAATGTCCGTCGTGCGTCGTGCGGTGTGCGTCGTCAACAATTTGCTTTAAATGCGAACTCCTCCTACACTCTTGGGCCTATTTGATTAAAACTTCACAGGAATGTTGCCTGGGGTGGATCCCTTCCAAAATAGCCAAAATCGTTCCACTCCGATAAACAAGATGGCCGCCAGAGCTAAAAAATAGAAAACTCTTTTAACGCCTACTCCTCCTGTACACTTGGGCCAATTTCATTCAAACTTCATAGGAATGTTGCTTAGGTGACTCTCAACCAAACTAGCTAAAACGGTTCTGCTCCGATGAGCATACTGGCCACCAGAGCTAAAACTAGAAAAAAAATTCAATTTGCTTTAAACACGAACTCCTTCTAAACCATTGGGCCAATTGGATTCAAACTTCACAGGAATATTGCCTAGGGGACTCCCTACCAAAATAGCCAAAATCATTCCGCTCTGACGAACAAGATGGCCACCAGAGCTAAAAATAGAAAAAAAATCTTCAAACAACAGCTCCTCCTGTACCCTCTGGCCAATTTGATTCAAACTCCATAGGAATGTTGCTTAGATGACCCTCTACCAAAATAGCTAAAACAATCCCGGTCCGATGAACAAAATGGACGCCAGAGCTAAAAATAGAAAAAACGTAGTAAATTTGCTTCAAACGCGAACTCCTCTTTAACCCTTGGGTCAATTTGATTCAAACATTACAAAAATGTTACGTAGGTGACTTCTTACCAAAATCGCTAAAATCGTTCCGCTCTGACAAACCAGATGGCCACCAGAGCTAAAAATTGAAAAAAAAAATATTCAAATGACAACTCATTCTGTAGCCTTGGGCCAATTTCATTCAAACTTCATAGGAATGTTGCTTAGATGACCCTCTAGCATAATAGCTAAAACGATCTCGCTCAGCCGAGAAAAATGGCCACCATAGCTAAAAATAGAAAAACATCATTAATTTGCAGCAAACGCAAGCTCCTCCTAAACCCTTCGGCCAATTTGATTTAAACTTCACAGGAATGCTATGTAGGTGACTCCCTACCAAAATAGCTAAAATTGTTCCACTCTGACGAATAAGACTGTTGCCAGAGCTAGAAATAGAAAAAAATCTCCAAACGACAACTCCTCCTGTACCCTTGGAACATTTTCATTCAAACTTCATAGGAATGTTGCTCAGATGACCCTCTACCAAAATAGCTTAAACGATCCCGCTCCGATGAACAAAATGGCCGCCAGAGCTAAACATAGAAAAAACATTTTAAATTTGTTTCAAACGCCAACTTCTCATAAACCCTTGGGCCAATTTGATTCATACTTCACGGGAATGTTGCATTGGTGACTCCCTACAAAATAGCTAAAATCATTCCGCTCTGGTGAACAAGATGGCCGCCAGAGCTAAAAATAGAAAACAATCTTCAAACGACAACTCCTCCTGTACCCTTGGGCCAATTTCATTCAAACTTCGTAGGAATGTTGCTTAGAGGACCCCCTACCAAAATAGCTAAACGATCCCGCTCCGAGGAATAATTTGGCCACCAGAGCTAAAAATAGAAAAAAAAAACATTGGAAATTTGCTTCAAACGCAAACTCCTTCTAAACCCTTGGGTCATTTTGATTCAAACTTCACAGGAATGTTACCTAGGTGACACTATACCAAAATAGCTAAGATCGGTCTACTCTGACGAACAAGATGGCCACCAGAGCTAAAAATAGAATGTACTAGAGACAGTGACATTCTGGTGAGCGAATCAGGGCCCTCTGGGCCCTCTTGTTTATCTTCGGTGCAGCTGATGTTGTGCAGTGTGGTGGCAGTAAAAAGTCTCCCCGTACATCATAGTGCAGGTGACATTTTCTGGTCCTTTGGGATCATTGAGTTCATTTAGAATCATTTTGATAATGGAGTTCTGCTTAAGCCGGTGCTAGAGGGCGTGGCCGGTGTTACACATTTCAGTACTGGTCATGAACAGACTCAATAAAACCGATCTCCTATTTTCGTTTATTTGTTGAATTGTTTGCTTCCAAAGGATCATACTTTTCAGAATTTATTTCTCTGAAAGGAGTTAATTCCCAGGGATCACATTCCTCATTACGAAAACGCGCCTATATAATTTTGACCACCTTGAACCCCACTGTTATATAGTAAAACTGGGGTTTTCAGGGGGTAAACCATACTTTTCTTATTTGTGCACTAAAACATAGATTGTGGGTACTCTTTAGAACCGCCTCGTTGAGGCGGTTCTAACGAGTACCCACAATCTATGTTTTGAGCAGAAATAAAAAAAATATCGCGATTTTTCATCTTAAAATTTTCGGGTTTTTTTCCCCGCGGTAAAATTTACACTATTTGAATAGGCATGTTTTCGCAATGTTCCCTTATTAACTGTCCCAATAATATGTAACGAAAACGACTATTATTTAGGTGATATATCTATATTGCAAATTTTACATTACGCACATGCGTAATATGCATAATAAATAAATAAATAAATAAATAACTATAAATAAATAAATATTGTTTATTTCCTCCTGTTGGAGAGTTATACATGAACAATGATAAACTAAGAACCCTTACATGAGTGTTCATGTATTATTGAATTTATTAAACGAGTTGAGGAAAATGGATAAAATGCGAGGCTTTTTATGCCTTTTCTCAAAGAGTTTAATAAATTCAATAATACATGAGCACGAATGCACAATTCTATTTATCATATGGCATTAAAAACGCACTTTATTCACGATTTGTTGACAAAAATGTCAATATTCCATCATTATAGTTTATCAACGACCTTTGAGAGTTCAACGTTCAAGCGTGGCAAGACTATTCCTTGATTGAGGGGAAGCAGGTTTCGGATTTCTTTTTACGGCGTAGCCGTTATGGTTTTGCTTTTGTCCTACATTTTTCGTTATTCCATTGGTCAATAAAACCACATGTCCAAGGAGATTACCATTTCATTGGTCAATGATTTGCATAAATAAATCTACTCAAAAATACGACAGTTTACTGAAGTTTTAACCTAGGAAATGTTCCGTTTTTTATGTGAGACATTAATGAAAAATATATACAGTTTCGGCTTGCTCACCGTCTTGTCCTTTGATGACCATACGTCATATGTATAATTGTGTTTCTAGTGAATTCTGTAACTGCTGCGGTGAATAGCTATTTTGACCTAATTTTACGTGGTTGGTCTATATAGCGAAAGGAACCATTTCGCGAAAGGAAGGTTCCTTTCGCGAAAGGAAGAATTTTCTGCGAAAGGAATTGTTTGTTTGTTTTGAGGTTTAACGTCCCTATCAACACTGTGTAGGTCATTTTGGAGACGTTGCTTCCAAGTTTGTGGGACTTTGACCCGATATTGAGATGAAATGACACCCCAAGCCCTGTTGCTCAATGAAACGAATAAAGAGATATAGCATGACAAAAACATGTAATAATCGCATTACAAATTGACAGATGTTTAATTTACAATATATGCTAAATAAAAGTTGCAGTATATCATTTGTCTTCAGGATACTTTATGTCCTCCATTTTAACACAAAATGGACATTTTCGAATATCATTAATGTTATATAAATTCTGAAAAGGAATAAGTGTAATTTGATTTTTAATTAGGTGCACATAAGATCAAGTTTCCGTCCGTTTGTCTGCTCGTCCGTTTGTTCGTCCGCCTATGCGTTTACGTTCACCATAGCGACAACCCTAAATGTTAACCCTAGAATTTGTGTTCAAAAACAGTAAATGATAACGTTTTCTTATTTGTTGTGCATATACTTGAGATCATATGCTCTTGAAATGAGGTCATGTTTTTAACCTTGACCTTTTACATTGACCTTAGCTCAAACAGGCGGGACACCGCCCTCTGCAAAGCTATTTTTCCTCGCGTGAAATCTGAATTGTTTGAATACAGTAAACCAGTTCATAGCTAGACAATTGTTGCTGTCACTATTGTAGCTCATATTGCACGACCCGCAGAAAAAGCGACCGACTGAAGTCGGTTGATTTTCTAAGAGTGCCCTAAAATCACCGTGTCATTCTGTCAGTCTGTCTGTCCGTCCGTAACCCGTTTGTGAAAATTGGTGATAGTGACTTAACCGCTTGGAATATTTAAACAATTTTTGGCATACTGATAGATATCAATGAGATCTAACCAATGGACTTACGAAATACTACATTCAATTTAGTATAGCCTCGCCGAGGCGAAAAATGTGAAAATTTTCGAACTGCTTCTCCTCGGAAACCGTTGGGCCGATTGAAGTCAAATTTCATATGGAGCCTCTATGGGATGGGGGAAACCAAAATTTGCTCATTGGGTCCAGGTCACATGGCCCAAATGGCCGCCAAGCCATATATGGTCTGTCTGTCTGTCCGTCCGTAACCCGTTTGTGAAAATTGGTGATAGTGACTTAACCGCTTGGAATATTTAAACAATTTTTGGCATACTGATAGTATCAATGAGGTCTAACCAATGAACTTGCGAAATATTACATTCCATTTAGTAAAGCCTCGCCGAGGCGAAAAATGTGAAAATTTTCGAACTGCTTCTCCTCGGAAACCGTTGGGCCGATTAAGGTCAAATTTCATATGGAGCCTCTATGGGATGGAGAAAACCAAAATTTGCTCATGGGGTCCAGGTCACATGACCAAAATGGCCGCCAAGCCATATATGGTATAAACCCTTCAAAATAGTCTTCTCCAGAACCACTTGGCAGATTTCCACGAAACTTGATAAATAACATCTGGGACATAGGCCCATCATAAATTGCTAAAATGGTGACCCTGGGTTGACCTTGACCTTCTTTGTGCCTAGGTCAAACTTTGACACATATGCTTTTGTATTGGAAAAGTGAGAATTCATTTTATCCTGCAAACGATTCAGAATACAGTACTAAAGTATTAGATATATTTTTGCTCCTTACGATAAGGCGCATTTATTGGGGGAACCGTTTTAGGTCCAGGTCACATGACCAAAATGGCCGCCATACCCATATATGGTAACACTCACAAAGCTAAAAGCATCCGGCGGGTCGTGCACTTCAGCTGAAGCACTGGTTTCTAAACAACCTTCCAATTAAATCTACGCCGCATATCTTTTTTAAAGATATTTCTTGTTTCATATGATGTAAAATTATAAATAAGATTTTTCATAATGTCATTATGTAGAAGTCGTGGCCAAGTGGTTAGTATGATGCAGTACGAATCTCAGTAAAACTATATCTCCCAATGTAAAATCCCAACTGAAGGCGAATTACCTAAAACACGGACTAGTCCAAAATTAAAAGTACAGTCATGTCTCACTGCGTTTTGAAAGACTATAGTAAACGCAACGACGTTATTAACGTCGTACCCGTAACGTTAGGGAGCGTTTCTAACCAATTTCCATAATTAATCCACTAGTGAATTACGGAATTTATACATTCTCAGACGCGACGTCATATGATAAATAGAGTTTATTACTCAGCCGATTCTAAATATGGGATTTATAAACCGAGGGAGGTTGAAGATCCGATAAAGAAACGAGTGCGCTTGCGAACGAGTTTCTTTATAGGATGTTCAACCTCCCGAGGTTTATAAATCCCATATTTAGAATGGGCTGAATCAATAAACTATATATTACATGCATTTGATAGAGCTGATGGATCATTTTGCATCTAATTCTGTTTACAGTTCACTGTTAACATACAGTCTATGCAAAAGGTAGTGGGCGCAGTGACACATAAGCTGACTGAAACAAAAACTGTATAGACGCCATCTTGAAAGCGGTTCCTATTGTAATGCATGAAGATGGAAGAAATAAAGTATTATAATGATAAAACAATTAAAAATGCGAGAGAACGGTCACCAAATGTACCCCTTATTCTGTAGTTATGTCCAGATAATCTGTATTCCAACCTTGCGTCCTACTCGAACGTCACGCATTCTGAACGTTTGTTGATATCTTCTCAGACGCCATTGAGATGACGTCATGATTAACGTCGACGTGTCCGAACTTTCCCGCGTTTGAATATAGCGATTTCATTTCAAAAGCAGTATCTTGTTTCTTGTGTCAAAAGTAGTTCCAGCCAGAAAGATTTATTTCCCCAGCTAAGAGGAAATATTTCTCCTTAGCTAAAAGGAAAATACCATGTTTTTGTCTGATAGAAATCATGGTATTTCTCTGTTATGCATGTAATATATGGAGGATCTTACACGAGTGGTCATTTCATATGAAATTAATGAAACGAGCCTTTGGCGAGTTTTATAAATTTCGTATGAAATGACAACGAGTATAAGATTCTGTTTATCATATGACCACTTTAAATTGGATTTTATCGCCTTTAAACTAAAAATGTATGGTTGATATGAACGTCGTCATGACGTTACTTAATCCCGCCAAAGTGTTATTACACGTGTGGTCATACGATTTTTATTACATAGCGTTATCCATTGCTTAACAACGACGTCATATGATAATTGCGTAATATGCGTAATGGACGCTAGGCTTATGGAATATATAAACGAAAAATAACCTACATTCATAACAAGATGCGGCCTGGACAGCATGAGCATTCAGGAGCAAAACGAAACAAGAAACCAGTACCAACTTCATCTTCGGGCTGCTCTGAAATACATGCACATGTCATTAGGAAAACATGTCCGTAAGAAAAAATGGCGTCCAACATGTTGTCAGAAAATGATAAATATTAGGAAAAAATGATAACATCTTTATAATTTCTGCTTTCAACATAGATTAAGGGTGCTCGTTAGAACCGCCTCAATGAGGCGGTTCTAACGAGTACCCACAATCTATGTTTTTGAGCAAAAATTAGGCAGATAATGTATACTCCCGTAAACCCCACTTTTCTTTGTATAAAGTGGGGTTTTGTGTGTGTGTGGGGGGGGGGTCTTCGTTTCACGGACTTGTTATCGTGACGGTATATCAAGAAAGTAAATTACAACAGGAGTCACTCCAAGTATTCATGCAAAATAAAAAGACAAGAAACAAAAAGGTATTGACAAAAATTAAAAAGTGCTGAGTTAAAAAGCGTGTGACAATAACAAAAATTCTGAAGACAAAAATAAAAATAAGAACAAAAATAAAATAAAATAACCGAAAACGTGAAGAACAAATGAGAAGACAAACACCATGGCGGAAAAAGGTGTGAAGAGAAAACATCTGGCGATTAAAGTAAACATTGTATGGAAAAAAAGAACACACACACACACACACACACACACACACACACACACACACACACAATAAAACACTAGGACCCTAACAACGAAAATTGTTACGTACAAATGGAGAGAACAAAAAGAAAAAATGTGAATATAAACAGCTTTAAAGGTGCATTATTGAGCTATCTGGAAAAAAATGCTTCCAAAAATAAAATACATATAGCCGGTATTTTTCTTTAAAACAATACAAATGAATGCATTTTATGCAAAAATGTGAACAACTATGATGACAGGTGAACAAGTTTGAGAGGGATTCCCTAACTAGGTTTCGCACACTAGTTAGATCTATTTTTAGTTTGTGACAAAAATAGAATCCCCATATATGACGTTATGCGAAGTTCATTTTTGGCCTTGTTTGCTTAGGCCATGCCTGAACCGGAAGAAATATGATGCTGAATACCATGCCATAAGTAACGACACTCAGAGACGATACTGTCGCCATGTATGTGTAAAGTGACAGATTTATTTTTAGAACAGAAATTCCGAACACATGTTCAGAGCGAAGGGTAAACACGAATGAAAACGACCATTTTCACAAAGTTCTGAAGCTGTTTTTGGCTTCAAAAGTGTACACATGACAAAGGAGTATGCATTGAAGATAAAAACCAGAAAAAATTTTTTGAGACCCGGTAAATCAATAATGAACCTTTAAGGAAGATGGATACACTTTGCATATTTGCCGCCGTAAGTAGAATAGGGTGCCACTCTGGCGGGTCAATTTGCATATTTTCCACCGTTAAAAGCATAGGGTGTCAATCTGGCGAGTCACCTTGCATATTGTTCGCCGTTAGTAGAATAGGGTGTCACTCAGGCGATTCCCTTGCATATTGTTCGCCGTTATTAGAACTGGGTATCAATCTGGCGAGTCACCTTGCATCTTGTTCGCCGTTACTAGAATAGGGTGTCACTCTGGCGAGTCACCTTGCATATTTTCCGCCGTTAGTAGAATAGGGTTCCTCTCTGGCGAGTCACCTTGCTTATTTTCCGCCGTTTAAAGCATAGTGTGCCAGTCGGGCGAGTCAGTGGTCACCTTTCATATTTGCGACCGTTAATAGCATAGGGTGCCACTCTGGAGAGTCACCTTGCATATTTTCCGCCGTTAGTAGCATAGGGTGTTATTAGAACTGGGTATCAATCTGGCGAGTCACCTTGCATATTGTTCGCCGTTAGTAGAATAGGGTGTCACTCTGGCGATTCCCTTGCATATTGTTCGCCGTTATTAGAACTGGGTATCAATCTGGCGAGTCACCTTGCATATTGTTCGCCGTTAGTAGAATAGGGTGTCACTCTGGAGAGTCACCTTGCATATTTTCCGCCGTTAGTAGAATAGGGTTCCTCTCTGGCGAGTCACCTTGCTTATTTTCCGCCGTTTAAAGCATAGTGTGCCAGTCGGGCGAGTCAGTGGTCACCTTTCATATTTGCGACCGTTAATAGCATAGGGTGCCACTCTGGAGAGTCACCTTGCATATTTTCCGCCGTTAGTAGCATAGGGTGTCAGTCTGACGAGTCCCATTGCATATTTTCCGCCGTTAGCAACATATAGTCCCAAACCGGCGAGTCACCTTGCATATTTTCTGCTGCTATTAGCATATGGTGTCACTCTGGCGAGTCACCTTGCATATTTTCCGTCTTCAGTAGCATATAAGGTGCTTCTCTTGCGAGTCACCTAAAAAATGTCGAGTTTTTTTTTATCATTTTTGCCGCGTTTTTCGACACTAACTTCTTTATTGGGAAACTTGCAGAGAGAAGCTCCGCCAATTCATGCTCCTGTACATCAGCAAAACTGTAATCACATTACGATAACATGCCCGTGCGACACAGTACATTCTTTCATATCGCCAAAACAGTTAATCCTCTTATGAAAATTCGTAATATTTTTCTTAATTCTACTTAAAACATGGGTTGTGGGTACTTGTTAGAACCGCCTCAATGAGGCGTTCCAACGAGTATCCACAACCTTTGTCTTGGAGCAGAAATAAGAAAACTTATATATACCCCTGTAAACCCCAGTTTTCTCTATATAAAGTGGGGTTTAAGGGGGTGTTCATTTCACGGACTTGTTCACTTGATGTATGGAGATTTTTACTGTTCCAGCTTTTTTTTTTTTTCTGTTTCCACTAGTCCCGCCTTGACGGTGTGGTTTGGAAAAAAAATGTCAACCGTTGAGCGCTTGACTGATGGATAACTATGTGGGTCATTTCAATAAAAAGGAACATTCGAGAGGAAACAGGGACCAGTTTCATCAATAAACATCGTACGATTAATCTTAAATTGTTCTTACGCACTTTTTAGTCAGTTTCATCAAAACATCGCAAAGTGTTCGTACGAGCTAAATTTGCGTTTCACTAAAATATGTCGCAAGTTTGAATATGCGCTTAAACAGGGCCACTAATTGTCACATGCGTGATCACGTGCCGTCTTGAAATAGCCGTGTAAAGTAGATAACACGTTTTAAGATTATTGGTCCGGTGGACCTAGATGTATATTTAGTACAAGCAACGTTGAATCAATGTGATTCAACGTTGATTCTACGTTGTTTCAAACTTGTGTTTCCATTTCATTATCGTAAGATACAGATATTTATTATCTGGACCCATTTCCCACTGTAACAATGGTGAGTTGGTCTGTTTTGTGGACGTCGTGACATCAGACAAGAGTTGATTTAACGTTGTCATAATGAACCTTTTACGAGCCCGTTTGTCAGTAAATGCGGGGCGGCGGGGTGGGGGTGGAGCTGGGGATTGGAACGGTTCTTCAGCATGAGTACCAGTCACGTGTATTGTTGAGTTGTTTATAATATTAGATAACGTGAGACCTCGCAGAGCATTTTATTACTTTTTCACGCACATTTTAATAAATCCAGAAATGTAAGAGCATGAATACAAGATTCAATTTATCGTATGAACTTAAAACACAGTTTATGCACGATTTTAATACAAAACGTCAATGCTTGACGTTGTTTAATAAGGATGCCGCATATAACGTTACCTGACGTAACCTCTGTAAGTGTTCGTATTTTACATATATCAGTTTTCAGTTCCCGTTTGTTGTTGGCAATGGTGACAGGTCTATAGCAAATATTTTTTAATTGATTGTTCGTCTGTCAGGCCGTCGAGCCTTTCTTTCGACCCCCGCCCATCGGGGCTTAAAGAAATAGATGGGCTGCATGATGCTTCCACGCAGAGCTGAAACCGACCACACACGAGCCTGCCCAGGCAAAGCGGTGCGAGTCGGTCCGTCCATGCTTATAAATATGTTCTATAAAAGGGATATCCTTTGGAAGCAAGGAATACACCACTGAACTTGAAAATATGAAGTGTACATGTTTTCTGGGCCGGACTAGCTCGTTTCGGCCAATTAGGAACCATCAGTGACCCCTAAATATTTTCAGAATTCCACAATGGAATCAGTGATCCCAAAGGACAAGAAAATATAAACTACACTATGATGGAGGGCAGGGAGATTTTTTACGGCCTCAACGCATTCCTAGATACCAGCTGTAGTGACGTTTAATAAACCCTATTGGTTTCATTGGGCGACGGGGCTTGAGATGTCATTTCATCTCAGTGTCGGGTGAAAGTCCCACAAAATTGGAAGCAACGTCTCCAAAATGACCTATACAATGTTGAAAGGGACGTTAAACCTCAAATCAACCAACCAACCAACCGTCCAGCCTTTCAATGAAAAATAAATTCAGTTCATTTGCAACATAGATACTACATCATGATTGATTTTAAATTCTATACACAATTATCCAATTGCCTGCACGTAGACGAAATGACAGTACGCAAGACCACGACCCCCTCCCCACGCCGTCGACATTCAAGGTTTTCGTACATACGAACGTACGCCCATGTACGTACGTCCTTCCGCACGGAGTGTACGTACGTGATCCTGTATCTTCAGGTTAAGGCATTGTACCAGGAAGAACCTAAAATTTTAAGAGCTCATATTTTCCAGAGTATATGATGAAATGGTGATGGTATGTATAGGTCAAAAGGTTTATTCAGCAATACACTGGCTCCTATGACCTCTAGGTCAAGTTATGGACTTAGAAAACTTTAAATGTTGAAATTATTTTTAAAATCATATAATGGATTTGGTTCATATTTGGTACGATGATAGATATACAAGTTTTATTCAGATACCCGCGCCAGTGCCCATGGCCTCAAGGTCAAGGTCACACTCATAATTTTTAGCATAATCGCGCCAATGCCCATGGCCTCAAGGTCAAGGTCACAGACTTAGAATTTTAGTGTCAACGTTTTTTAATAAGAACTCACATTTCCCAACCCATTAAATAGATTTAGTTCGTATTTGATATGACGAAAGATACAGGTCGTTTCTCCGGCTACTCCGTTTAGTTATCGCCCGCATCTGATTAATGATCGGTTCGAAATAAACGAAATAACCTTGAAAGGGCAGGAAAATCAAAACTCAAGGTCAATGTCACATTTGGTAATTTATTTTTTTATGTATTTTGTTCATATCTGGTATGATGATACAGACTTTTTTTCCAATATTTAAACGCCTTTACCCACACCTACGCCGATGTTCTGAAGGACAGTTTTCCAGCCGAGCAATACTGTCTTTTTTTTCTCTCTTTTTTTTTTTTATTTTTTTTTTTCTTTTTTGTTGGCAACATGCTGTTTTTCTTGGTGAGGATAGTCCCTGGGCGTGATGTGTCGTATTGACAATTCTAGTTTGATGTGTTAATTTGAGGTACACTGAGTCTTCATTTTAATCAAAAGTCTAATCGCAGATTGTGGGTAATCGTTAGAAACTACATGAACGCGTTGGTTCTAAAGTCCCCGTCAATGTACATATATTTTAGGCCATTATGGAGACGCTGCTCCCGATTTTGTGGGGCTTTTACCCGGCATTGAGATGAAGTGACATTATAAACCCTACCGACCAAAGAAACCGCTAGGGTTTAAGGAGCGGTCCCACTCGCACCACTTTTCTTGGGCAGGCTTTTACCGTCTAACCGGTTAACCAGTTATCAAGAGGCGCTTCTAACGAATACCCTCAATCTCTAAAAAAACAACTAAGAAAATCCCCACCCCAAACCCAAACTAAAGATTATAACAAAGGGGTCAGTTTCGAGGGTCTTCATTGCATGGGCTTATATAACTAATGGGCGTGATCTGCGAAGGTAAGCGAAATGGTATATTACGTACCACCCTTTTTACAATGTTACTCAAGAGCTTTAACCTATGCTGCCCGTATGGTCGTGACATGTCCAAAGTTTAAGCCGAAAATTTCAATGTGCGATGTCTAAATATTCATCTCAGAATTACGACAAAATCTGCGAACATCGCAGATCTTTAACATTTGATGAAACAGGATTTTTGTCGTAAGAACTTCGTACGATCTTTTTAAGACGAAAATACGTCGCAAATGCTTTGATGAAACTGGCCCCTGGTGTAGTTTAGCAATATTGATCAAAGGCTTATAATCCGTATTGTCTTTTCTTATGGTTGATCGACTAAAACCACGTTCTTCACATTTTGACTGTCTACAGTTGAACGCTTCGTTGGCTGCACGGGATTTAACCATATATAGATATCATTTCAAAGAGGCTTTAGTCGTGTGTTAACATTTCGATAGTGTTCATAACCATATACAGATATCATGTCATATATAACCATATATAGATATCATTTCAAAGAGGCTTTAGTCATGTGTTAACATTTCGATAGTGTTCATAACCATATACAGATATCATGTCATATATAACCATATATAGATATCATTTCAAAGAGGCTTTAGTCGTGTGTTAACATTTCGATAGTGTTCATAACCATATACAGATATCATGTCATATATAACCATATATAGATATCATTTCAAAGAGGCTTTAGTCATGTGTTAACATTTCGATAGTGTTCATAACCATATACAGATATCATGTCATATATAACCATATATAGATATCATTTCAAAGAGGCTTTAGTCATGTGTTAACATTTCGATAGTGTTAATAACCATATACAGATATCATGTCATATATAACCATATATAGATATCATTTCAAAGAGGCTTTAGTCATGTGTTAACATTTCGATAGTGTTAATAACCATATACAGATATCATGTCATATATAACCATATATAGATATCATTTCAAAGAGGCTTTAGTCATGTGTTAACATTTCGATAGTGTGAGTCACACAATTGGGCATATTTTTATCGAAAAAGTAAAAAATTGTAAAAGGATAAAAAGTATACAATTCTTGGGGCTGACTCCTTTACGAGGACGGAAAATAAACAAAATAAAGAAGTTATCGCTGAAAAGCGCATCAAAGATAAAAACAATCGACTTTATCATATGACGTCTGAGAGTGTAATAACGCCATGTAATAAATTCGATAATCCACTAGTGGATTAAATATGCAAATTAGTTAGATACGCCCCGTAACCTTACATGTACGCCGTCCTTTACGACGTCACGTTTACTAATGGCGGAATATTGACATTTTTGTTGAACAATCGTGAATAAAATCCATTTTAAATGTCATATGATAAATAGAATCTTGCATTCGTACTCATGTATTATTGAATTTATTAAACTCGTTGAAGAAAAGGGATATATGCTCGGCAAAACCTCGCATTTTATCCCTTTTCCTCGACTCGTTTAATAAAATCAATAATACATGAACACTCATGTAATATCCTCTACTTAGCATATTTACCGCCGTTAGTAGCATAGATTACCACTCTGGCGAGTTACCTTGCATATTTTCCACCCTTTGTAGCATAGTGTGCCATACTGGAGTCTCCTTGCCTATTTTTTGCCAATAGTATCATAGGATGCCATTTTAAATGTCATATGATAAATATAATCTTGCATTAGTACTCATGTATTATTGAATGTATTAAACCCGTTGAAGAAAAGGGATAAAATGCTTGGCATAAACCCGTTGAAGAAAAGGGATAAATGCTCGGCAAAGCCTCGCATTTTATCCCTTTTCCTCAACTCGTTTAATAAAATCAATAATATATGAACACTCTATTTAGCATATTTACCGCCGTTAGTAGCATAGAATACCACTCTGGCGAGTTACCATGTATATTTCCGCCCTTTGTAGCATAGTGTGCCATACTGGCGAGTCTCCTTGCCTATTTTTTGCCAATAGTATCATAGGATGCCACTCTGACGAGTCAGCTTACATATAGTGATCGTTAGTAGCACAGAATGCCACTCTGGTGAGTCAACTTGCATATTTGCTGCCGTTAGAAGCATAGGATGTCACCCTTGTAACAACGCTTAGTGTTCACTCGACGCTTAGTGTTCACCATGGATACTGCAACGCTTAGTGTTCACCATCAACGCTTAGTGTTCACCATGGACACTAAGCGTCGCGACTGTCGATACTGTGTGCGATCCCAACGCTTATTGTTCACCACGGCATTAGCTCGCAAAATTCAATGAACTACAATGAGAGCTATTGTTGTTGGTCGGCCGCTTTTGCGTTTGCGATTTCAACAGTCACGCATCACAGAGTACTCATATTTTTGACGTAAGTACCTGGGAGAGTCTTCTTATGTTCCAAGAGAACAGACCCCTGGGTGCATGCCCCGGGTGGGGCTAGGGGTCATAATCTAGAACATCTCTGTAAAACTGTGTTTAAGATTTTGAAATGCTTATATCTCAACAATCACTCATCACAAAGCATTCACATTTTACAACTTTGATACCCGGGGATGTCTTCTGAGAATACCTGTGAGTGTCTTCTGAGATTCCAAAAGAACACGCCCCTGGTTGCATGCCTTTGGTGGGGTTAGGGGGTCAAAATCTAGGACACCTTAGAAATATGTTAAATACATTTCCATTGTGCTAACAAGTTACAAACTCAATTGATAATACAACAGCCAACTATGCGACATTGGTTCAAGTGTGAAAGGGTGAAAATCATGGTGACCTACATTTATTTTAAGTTTGAAGACAAATATCGGGCCATATTGACTCATAATACCAAGTTATGATGTTCATATACCATAAGGTCTTCGTGTTATAAGGCAAAATCACTGGACCATGAAATATAAGTCATGATGACATTCGTTTCTCTGGTCAAATGTCGGGTCGTACTGTCTCGTAATAATGAAGTTTGATGTTCATACATCAAGAAATATTCGTGTTATAAGGCAAAATTACTTTTTGTTTCATACCAGAAAATGAACACTAGCGGTTGATACTGCATTCCGATCTACATGATCGACGCTTAGTGTTCATTTGGCAAAATGAACACTAAGCGTTGACAGTGACAACGCTTAGTGTTCACCATCAACGCTTAGTGTCCATGGTGAACACTAAGCTTCGAGTGAACACTAAGCCGCACTACACACCCTGGTGAGCCACGTAGTATATTTTTCGCCGTTGGTAGCATAAGGTGCCACTCTCACCAGTCATCTTGCATATTTTCTCGCCGATAGTAGCATAGTGTCCCAGTTTGGCGAGTCACCTTTCATTTTTGCGACCGTTAGTAGCATATGGTGCCACTCTGCAGAGTCAGCTTGCATATATTTTTCCGCCGTTAGTAGAATAGGGCGTCAGTCTGGCGAGTCACCTTTCATATTTGCGGCCGTTAGTAGCATAGGTTGCCACTCTTACGAGTCACCTTGCATATTTATCAGCCGTTAGTAGCATAGGGTGTCAGTCTGGCCAGTCACCTTTCATATCTGCGGCCGTTAGAAGCACAGGGTGTCCCTCTTACGAGTCACCTTGCATATTTTTCCGCCGTAAGTAGCATAGGGTGTCAGTCTGGCGAGGTACCTTTCATATTTACGGCCGTTAGTAGCATAGGGTGCCACTCTGGAGAGTCACCTTGCATATTGTTCGCCGTTAGTAGCATAGGGTTCCAATCTGGCGAGTCACCTTGCATATTTTCCGCCATTAGTAGCATAAGGTGCCACTCTCACGAGTCGCCATGGATAGTTTCTCGTCGATAGTAGCATAGTGTGCCAGTCTGGCGAGTCACCTTTCATATTTGCGGCCGTTAGTAGCATAAGGTGCCACCCTGCAGAGTCACCTTGCATATATTTTTCCGCCGTTAGTAGCATAGGGTGTCAATCTGGCGAGTCACCTATCATATTTGTGGCCGTTAGTAGCATAGGGTGCCACTCTTACGAGTCACCTTACATATATTTTTCCGCCTTCAGTAGCATAGGGTGTCAGTCTGGCGAGTCACCTTTCATATTTGCGGCCGTTAGTAGCATAGGTTGCCACTCTTACGAGTCACCTTGCATATCTTTCCGCCGTTAGTAGCATAGCGTGTCAGTTTGGCGAGTCATCTTTCATATTTGCCGTTAGTAGCATAGGGTGCCACTCTTATGAGTCACCTTGCATATTGTTCTGCTGTTAGTAGCATAGGGCATCAGTCTGGCGAGGCACCTTTCATATTTGCGGCCGTTAGTAGCATACGATGCCACTCTGGAGAGTCACCTTGCACACTGTTCGCCTAGGGTGTCAGTCTGGCGAGTCACCTTGCATATTTTCCGAGTCAATAGTAGCATAGTGTGCCAGTCTGGCGAGTCACCTTTCATATTTGCGGCCGTTAGTAGCATACGATGCCACTCTTACGAGTCACCTTGCATATTTTTCCGCCGTTAGTAACATAGGGTGTCAGTCTGGCGAGGCACCTTTCATATTTGCGGCCGTTAGTAGCATAAGGTGCCACTCTTACGAGTCACCTTGCATATTTTTCCGCCGTTAGTAACATAGGGTGTCAGTCTGGCGAGGCACCTTTCATATTTGCGGCCGTTAGTAGCATAAGGTGCCACTCTTACGAGTCACCTTGCATATTTTTCCGCCGTTAGTAACATAGGGTGTCAGTCTGGCGAGGCACCTTTCATATTTGCGGCCGTTAGTAGCATAAGGTGCCACTCTTACGAGTCACCTTGCATATTTTTCCGCCGTTAGTAACATAGGGTGTCAGTCTGGCGAGGCACCTTTCATATTTGCGGCCGTTAGTAGCATAAGGTGCCACTCTTACGAGTCACCTTGCATATTTTTCCGCCGTTAGTAACATAGGGTGTCAGTCTGGCGAGGCACCTTTCATATTTGTGGTCGTTAATAGAATAGGGTGCCACTCTGGAGAGTCACCTTGCATATTGTTCGCCGTGAGTAGCATAGGGTGTCAGTCTGGCGAGTCCCATTGCATATTTTCCGCAGTTAGTAGAATAGGGTGTCAGTCTGGAGAGTAACCTTGCATATTTTCCGCCGTTAGTAGCATAGGGTCCACTCTGGAGAGTCACCTTGCATATTTTTCGCCGTTATTAGCATAGGGTGCCACTCTGGCAAGTAGCCTTGAATCTTTGCCGCACATTGCATAGTGTGCCACTCTAACGAGTCATCCTACATATTTGCCAACGTTAGTAGCACAGCGATTCACCTGGCACATTTGCCACAGTCAGTAGCATAGTGTGCCGCTCTGACGAGTCATCCTGCATATTATCCGCCTTTAGTAGCATTGGGTGCCACTCTGGCGTGGCTGTCCGCACAGGAGTTTTACTTTATACAGTGTACTGCTATTTTCTTCTGTTGACAAAGCTTTCAGCTACGAACTCATCAACTGCTTCACCACCGTGTTCAGTTTTTGATGCATATACATGTTCTTGTATTGATAAAATATTTGCATGAAAAAAAGACAAAATATTGCATCCTTCGAGACCTCACTAGTTTACTTGAATGACGTCCGAATACAACCGTATTTAGACAGTATAATGGACGGTCCGACACTAATCTAGATGAGAAGATCTGGAAACTATTATTGTTATTATTATTATTATTATTATTATTGTTACTGACGATCGTCTTTTTATATTACACATACATTATTTATATATATTTTCATGTTGCTCGAATCATAACCCAGCAGGCACACGCCGCTAGGGTAACCTCAAATCAACATTGGTGCAACGTCACGACGTAGATGTGACGTTGCATAATTGCCATGACGTTGTACCGACGTTGATGTGACGTCACAATTACGTCATGTGCCTGCGGGGAAGGCATTATATTTGTCAGGAGAGAGCAATAATAGGCCTAGCCTACACTCAATCATTGTCTCATTCATATGTTCATCATGATTAGCCATATTATGTAAATAACTTTATGATGACAAAAATTTCTGAATAAATTAACTTGTATTGTAGTGGTACTGAAGGGAGGTGCTCTCAGGTGAATGAAGATTAATCGACTGGAAACTGGCCAGCATCCCATAACAGTCTTTGTGATCATGGAAATTCGCGGGTATACTACATTATTTTCTTATTATTGCTGAAAAACTACGAACTCAAGAGTCATTTCGAAATCAAGAAGACTCAAATTCCATTTTCACTGGAAAGTTTCCGCGTCTTATTTGGACACAACTAAGTTATTTCAAGCTTAGCGTGAGTTTTGAGGGACGATGAGCTAAGACTAGTTGAACTTTATACAACCACAACTGAAGACATCTATACTGAACCTTAGGGGAGGGGTGTGTATCTAGCGAGTAACTCTGGCTATATTTTAGGCGAGAAATCTCCGCCCGCCCATTTGGGCTTCAAGAAATAAATGGGCTGCATGATGCTTCCACGCAGATCTGAAACCGACCGCACACGAGTACTGGTAAACTGCTTAGAGGATCGCAGTCTGCCCAGGTAAAGCGGTGCGCGTCGGACCGTCCATGATTATAAACCCTATTGGTTTCATTGGGCGACAGGGCTTGAGATGTCATTTCGTCTAGTCCCACAAAACTGGAAGCACCGTCTCCAAAATGACCTTTACAGTGTTGACGGGGACGTTAAACCTCAAATAAAAAAAAAACCCACAAAACTTCATAAAAGACCCAATATCTTAGCATTGACAAAACAAAGATTATTATTTTTAATAAAGCAGGAAGCGTAATAAAATCTGCTTTTACATTTCAAAATGAGACCATAGAATGCGTCAAATCATATCGTTATCTTGGTCTATAACTTTCAGCATCTGGTTCCTTTTCGTACGCTAAGTCTGAACTTTATAAGAAAGGATTAAAAGCTTTTTTCAAACTGTGTAAAATATTTTGAATCTTCACCCATCTATTAGAACAAGCATACATATATTTGATCATGCAGTAAAACCAATTCTTTTATATGGTTGTGAAATATGGGGAACTTTTAATCCCGCAAGTGCTAAATTAAGAAATGGGATTTCTTTTGAGAAAATTTTCTATATTAATATTGTAAAGGCTACATTGAAATTTTGGCATAGACTCGAAAATTTTGATCAGAATTCCTTATTATCTGATGTTCTTGAATGCTCAAAGAGCCTTTCTCATACTAGTAATTCTTGGTATAATACTGTTCAACAATATTCCAATCATGATGATTTTAGGAGTACCTCTAAACACTTTCATACATATGAAACCAGCTTCTTTTAATGCAAAACTGTCAAAACTACTAAAAGATAAATATTATTGCATGAATGGTATTCTACAAAACAGTCACTTGCTACCGGTAAACTTGATACATACTCAAAGTAGAAGTGAAACAAAGATCAGGAATCGATACAATTAACTTACTCCACCCATCAAAGACACCAAAGGGAAAGAAGAAACTCACACATGAATCGACCAGACCATAATGGAAACCTAAACAAAGGAAGGCCATAAGGACAGTTACTTTCCCACAAATTGGCCAATTTGCCATCCAAAATAAAACGACACAAGTGATACACACAATAAGTAACAAACAACAACATAAATAAACCGCCACAGAAGAACCGCCTTGGAACGGTCAGTGGAATTCCACTGGGGGGGGGGGGGGGCTTAAATCGATTTTACATGGCCATAATCCTCGCCCTTACCTCTGTCGTGGTATACACTAATTTTGTTTTGTCCGCATGAAGGCTTCCTAACTCATCAGCGTAACAGCTCCGAGAACATACAAATCAAATACTACAGAGATGAAACAAGGTTGAGGACTCGACAGCATACAACAACAGAATTGCTGGAGCAAAAGAAAACCAACAGTTTTACTCCGAGGGGCCCGACCAAAGTTCATCGCAAGAGTTCTAATTTTGCAGTCATGTCTGAGTTAGGAATATTCCCATACTATATTAATATTGTAAAGGCTACATTGAAATTTTGGCATAGATTCGAAAATTTCAAGAATTAAAAGCAATTTTTGTTTTGAGAAATACCTAAGTTCCCCTCATTTCACCAATAGAAAATATTTGACTAGACTTCGTATTTCATCTCACAGGCTTAATATAAAAATAGGTAGGTATGCTAGAATTGAAACTGCTGATCGCATTTGTTCAAAATGCCCAATGGGTGTTTCAGGAGATGAAATACATTTTATGCTAGAATGGCCTACTTTTCAGGCATCCAGAGAACCTCTCATTACAGTTGTGGTCAATAACTAGAAATTTTAACATGATGAGTAATTCTAACAAATATTTCTGGCTGTTAAATTGTAAAAATGACAAACAAAAATAACACAAGAACTAGCTAAATTTGTTCATATTTATTTAGACTAGTATATTCTTGTTGAACTTCCTTTTAACAAGAACATGATTGAATATTCCGCTTTCATGTGTACAAGATAATGTATGTTATCAAGTTGTTATATATGTATTGTACTCGCCTTGCGTAGTAATGTTTATGCTATAGAGAACGAGGCTGTATTAGCAAATACATTCACATTTCCCATGCAATAGCATAGTATGGTTCACATTGAAGAATATACCATATACGTGTCTTGCATGCTGATGATAACTCCTGTCATTTCACAAGTAGACGCTATTATGTTCCCTGTTCCCCGGATGTGTCCATACTGGCGCTATTTTTAGTGATGGGTATGTAAGCGCCCCCTTAACAAGAGGGGCTGTCTTGGTTACACGGTACGGTGTGTGCACCAAATCCGCTGGTCGAAGTGATTCTGGAGGGTAGGGGCCACTTTGTTCAAGTGTTTATGGTGAGCACCTTGTTAGAATGAATGCACCAGTGGAAACATATCGGGGGGGGGGGGGGGGGATAGGTTGAAACAGGTTTATGGAAGACGACCTTTTCTATATCATATAGGTCATTTTTTCTTGTTCTATTGTTTTTGGCTTTCTTTTTATGATCTGTCATTTGGAACTCTTTCCTAGATTATTCATTTGTTAGTATAGTTACATTATGATGCATCTGTATGTTCTCCTGTGTGAGCCGAAAATTCGTAATAAATATCCTTACAATAAGACGCATTCAGTGATACCAGCCTGGCTTCCGTTGAGTCCATGCCCCACCCCCTCCACTTCATAAAATGTGTAATATTTCAGATACAGAGTCCACATGGGTGCTCATTTGGGAATTGGGTTCGATTGGGAGACTTTGTAATCGATACCATACATGCCGGCCGCCAGTGGGCAGAGCCCGCCTTAGCTTTGATGAGCATAGTGACCCATGGGCCTCTTGTTTCAAGAACGTGTGAAAAATGAGCCGGGGCACGGCAATTCCTACAATTTATGTTCACCCAGATAAGAATCAGGTCAGCCTGCGCATCCATATAGTCTAACAAGAGACTTCTCTTGCTGCATGAAGGAGCACTGGGCCCTCAGCTATCCATAGAGCGCACAATGAAGACTGATCAGACTGCATGGATGCGCAGACGCATCTGAGTCTTCGCTGGGCGCACATGTAAATTGTAGGAAATGCTGTGCCACGGCTCATATGCTTAAAACTGTATTTAAGGGAAATGGGTACACCTGGCAGATTTTTCCGCCATTTTTCAAAGGGAGACAACTTTCGGGACTTCCTGTTAGCTTTCCTACAAGCCCTGTCCCACTGAAAAAGGGGTCTACTCTTAAAGGAAAGAATTTGCTCCTCAGAAGCAAATTCTTGCCTTTAAGAGTTCACACCTAATGACATGGGAGACAAAAATACTTTTGCAGGAGTTGTCTCCCCTGAAGGTTTTCCCATTCCCTTTAAGAGATTTCTCTCCTACGATATTATACAAGAGGGCCATGATGGCCCTAGATCGCTCACCTGATCCATAGAGTAACAAATTGGCTTCGGGGTGGGCCATTATTGACCCCAGGACTATAATGTGCATAACGTTGAGGGAGGTCTAAAAAGGTGAAGCGTCATAAAAAATATCAACAAAGGCTATAATTTGAACAATCTTGGCAAAGGTCCACTAGATGAAGCTACACACCAAATAACAAAGACTGGGCCTTGCGGTTTCAGAGAAGAAGATTTTGTTAAAGATATTCCCTCCATTAGCCTATGTGAAACCAAATGGCCCCTGGACGGGGCCATTTTTGGCCTCAGGGCTATAATTTAAACAATCAAGATGAAGCTTCACCAAATATCAAAGACCTGGGCCTTGCTGTTTCAGAGAAGAAGATTTTCAAAGATTATATCTATTTAAGTCTATGTAAAACCAAAGGGCCCCCGGGCAGGGGCATTTGTGGCCCGAGGGCTATAATTTGAACAATCTTGGTAGAGGTCCACTAGATGAAGCTCCATACCAAATATCAAAGACATGGGCCTTGCAGTTTCAGAGAAGAAGATTTTTAAAGATTTCTCTATAAGTCTATATAAAACCAAAGGGTCTCGGGGCGGGGGCATTTGTGGCCCAAGGGATATAATTTGAACAATCTTGATAGAGGTCGACTAGATGAAATTTCACACCAAATTTGAACAATCTTGGTAGGGGTCCACTATATGAAGCGTCAAACCTTATATCAAAGACCTGGGCCTTGCGGTTTTTAGAGAAGTACATTTTTAAAGAGTTTCCCTGTAAAAGCTCATGTAAAACCTAAGGGCCCCCGGGGCGGGGCATTTTTTGACCCCAGGACTATAATTTGAACACTCTTGGTAGGGGTCCACTAGATGAAGCTTCATACCAAATATCAAAGACCTGGGCCTTGTAGTTTCAGAGAAGAAGATTTTTAAAGATTTTCCCTATATAATCCCATGTAAAACCAAAGGGCCCCGGGGCTGGGTCATTTTTAACCCATGCACTATAATTTGAAACATCTTGGTAGGGGTCCACTAGATGAAGCTTCATACCATATATTAAAGACCTGTGCCTTGCGGTTTCAGAGAAGAAGATTTTTAAAGATTTTCCGTATATAAGCCCATGTAAAACTAAATGGCCCCGGGGCGGGGGCATTTTTGGCCCCAGCACTATAATTTGAACAATCTTGGTAGGGGTCCACCAGATGAAGCTTCATACCAAATATCAAAGACCTGGGCCTTGTGGTTTCAGAGAAGAAGATTTTTTTAAGTTTTCGGTGAAAAAAAATCTATTTTTGGCTCCTGTGACCTAGATGTGCAACGGGCCAGAACCATTTGAACAACTTTGAAAGGGGACCACCTAAAGATCATTCTTGTGAAGTTTGGTCGAAATCCGATCAGTGGTTTAGGAGGAGATGTCGTTTGAAGAAAAAGTTTACGCACGGACGCACGCACGACGGACGACGGACCAAAAGTGATCCCAAAAGCTCACCTCGTCACTACGTGACAGTTGAGCTAAAAATAGATTCAAAGATTGAAATTTATTCTGCATTCAATCCAAACCAATCAGGATTATGGCAGAAACATACAACATCAAACATATTAGCCGGTGACATATATCTCAGAAACCCTCTAGAAATACTTTTTAATTTAATAGCCATCGATTCGAAAGGATGAAAATACCCTTTTATCAAAGAATAATGTTTACTTGTTTACATTCAGGGTGTTGTCGCATCTTAAAGTGGGGACAAGGTGTTGCAATTAAAGGAGATAACTCAGTACCCAATAAATAGCAATTATCGCAAAAGTCATAACAACAGCAAATCAATTGTAGCTTTAGGGTAGAAAAAAAAATAAATGTTGTTTTAAACTGTTGTAGAAAGGTCGTGGATATGTTTTCAATTTGTGATAAAGAAATAATAGGAACAATGTACCAAGAAAATACCTTTTTGACAATACGTACATTTCACTAAATAAAATCCTACTTTTCCCTGAATTAAGTGTCATTATCATGACAATAAAATTTAGAGAACAGAAACTATATTAAGTATTACAGCTTATATAATAAAATTCATAAAAAAATAAATAAATGTCTGATCAAACAGATATTCATATCGGTTTGTTTACCACAATACATTTGGTTGGACTAGAAATTATTATCTACCGATTGAGAACTGCTTGTAATTCGAAAATGCGTATGCTCCTACCCTAATAAATTCTAGGTCAATTGTTGGTCTGTTTTGGTTTCTGCCATCCTGTTTCATAAAATGATGGCACATAAGCCTCCTTACCATGCCTAGGAAACAACCCTTTAGGATTTAAACATATGTTGCATTACATACAATATTTACATATCAGATGAATGAGAAATGTAAGTGTATGGAAATACAGATAAATAATGTAATTAATAGGTGCACACATGCTGTTCTATATTGCACTGCCCCTGCTTATTATTGCACTTCCCACATGTAGTTATTACACAAAACAACCACATACAATCATACAATTCAAAATTCAAAGGCAATTCAAATCTTAATGTTTAAGTTATTGCAGCCTAATGCTTCTTGCATTGTGCAATTATTTTATGCAAGTTCTATTTCACTTTTACAACAAATTATACAAGTATTTAAACATGCAACATAAAAAATATCACAATACAACTCAACATTTATGCAAGCATTATAACTCATAATTGATAAATTAATATAGCTATTTAACAACAAAGTACTCACAACTTTAAAATGTATCTACGAGGGCTGATTGATGTGTTGTGATCCTCGTATTGGAGGTATGCAGAGATGTTCTTTTTCCAGTCCTACTATTCTCTGACTATATAGGGCCGTGTCCTCAAGCACTGGTCTCATTTGGTCAGTTTCTATCGACAAGGTTTTTGTTTGTTTGATTTGGGGTTTAACGTCCCCGTCAACACTGTAAAGGTCATTTTGGAGACGTTGCTTCCAATTTTGTGGGACTTTTACCCGACAATGAGATCAAATGACATCTCAAGCCCTGCCGCCCAATGAAACAAATAGGGCTTATAAGCATGGACGGGCCGACTCACTGCTTTGCCTGGGTAGGCTTAGATCCTCTAAGTGGTTTACCAGTACTCGTGTGCGGGTTGGTTTTAACTCTGCGTGGAAGCATCATGCAGCCAATATATTTCTCCAAGCCCCGATGCGCGGGGACACGAACTATCGACAAGGTAGCACTCTAAAGTAAACAAGACCAGCAGCTTTTACAAAATAGACAAAATCGGTGAAAGAGCAGTGATCCAATATTTGCAAAATAAAAATTGACACCTGAGTATATCCATAATGAAAGGTGCCCCTTCGTTTGCTGCAGTTAAAAGGAGGGTGGCGGAATTTAAGCGCGACACACAGAACCTTGAGGATGACCCCCGTCCTGGAAGTTCTGTCAATGTTGCAAACCAGAAAGTGTCAATAAAGTCAATGGTATTGTTATGACTGGCAGACGACTCACAGAAAGATATATAGCCAGACGAGTTGGCATTTCACAGGAAAGAGACAGAGGATCTTGCAATGAGTAAGCTTTCGGTCCGATGGGTACCAAGTTTGTTTGTTTGATTAGGTTTAACGTCCCTGTCAACACTGTACAGGTCATTTTGGAGACGCGGCTTCCAATTTTGTGGGACTTTTACCCGCCACTGAGATGAAATTACACCTGAAGCCCTGTCATCCAATGAAACCAATAGGGTTTACAAGCATGGACGGTCCGACTCGCACCGCTTTGCCTGGGCAGGCTTAGATCCTCTAAGCGGTTTACCAGTACTCGTGTGCAGTCGGATTCAACTCTGCGTGCAAGCATCATGCAACCCATCTATTTTTTCAAGCCCTGATGGGCGGCCAAGATTCTGACAGTTGATCAGAAGCACACCAGGCGACATTATCGCGTGCTAATCCTAACCTTTTTGAGGAAGATCCTGACAACTTTTTTCAGAAGTTTTTCACTGTGTATGAAACATGGGTCCATCATTTTTTCCCCAGGGACCAAACAACAATCGAAATAATGGAAGCACCCTGGCGCACCCCTGCCAAAGAAGGCAAAGACTGTTCCATCAGCTGGAAAGGTTATGGCTGTTCCATCAGCTGGAAAGGTTATGGCTGTTCCATCAGCTGGAAAGGTTATGGCCTCGGTTTTCTGAGATGCAATGGTATTCTGCTATACGGTTGTCTCTAAAAGGACAAACAATCGATGGCAATTCTATGCTTCACTTCTGACGCAGTTACGGGAAAATATTAAACTTAAGCGCCGAGGAAAGCTCACTAAAGGTGTGCTGTTCCATCAGGACAATGCTCCTGTTCATACGTCTGCCAAAAGTCCTGGAAGAGCCGGCCATTACTGATTTTTTTATTCACATATGTAGTAAATACTTTAAGTCAGGCTAGTGATTCTGGGCGGGCTACGACTCGTTAGTCAACCATGGGACAGATGCATTCTAACAAAATTTGATTTGCCTTTTCAGTAAAACATTTGTTTTGTTAGTTTGATTTAGGGTTTAACGTCCCCGTCAACACTGTAACGGTCATCTTGGAGACGTTGTTTCCATTTTTGTGGGACTTTTTCCCGACATTGAGATGAAATGCATCTCACGCCCTGCCGCCCAATGAAACCAATAGGGTTTATATGCATGGATGGTCCGACTCTCACCGCTTTGCCTGGACAGGCATAGATCCTCTAAGTGGATTACCAGTACTCATGTGCCGGTCGGTTTCAGCTCTGCGTGGAAGCACCATGCAGCCTGTCTATTTCTTCAAGAACCGATGGGCAGGGGCCGAGTCAATCATTTGCATGTTAGGATATGTTGATCTGAACATCGTTCATCCAATTATGCATTGACTCGTTTGCAAAATGAACAGTCTTACAAAAAATAATAATAATAAAATCCGATAAAGGGGACAAAAGACAGAAAAAAAACACGCCCACAATATAGGACAGAAATATTTGTTTAAATTACCAAAATAGACAAGAAGACACTACATACAAAGTACAGTATTTGCATGTCGTATCTACATTTGGTATTTACAATATTATGCGTTTCCTAGGCTTGCAGAAACTCCTTTGCTTCAGCAGATTACAGAACTTGAAATAGTACTAATTTTGTTTCACAGTTTTATACGCATGCACGTCCAACACCGATTTCCACGTGCACACCTATAATTGTTTTTCAGTTTGTAGCATTGTATTAATGATATAGCCTAGATTTAATCTTTACTTTGAATTTTTGGACCGTTACTTTATAACATATCGAGTCGTAGCACTGTATTTATGAAATTGCTAATACACCCTATTTTCACCGGGACGTTTCCTAGTAACCTGTGGCATTTAAATATCAAGCTACCCACGGCACTGTAACCGGCAAAGCTTTTACTCAATTTATATACGAAATAAACCTTTAAAAACACAATATTGAATTATGACATAATGAGGGTATGCTTACTATATTGCATTTTTTAAAAGAATTACTCATCGAATTCGCACCATTTTTCTACTGTCAATTACAGAAATATGGAGCCTTTATATGACAGTATAAAAATCATTTAAATCTGATGGTTATGTCCCCTCAGAAAAAAAAAACAATGCATATTTGTTTACCATTTTGAGGGTTCATTTTCAGACATTATTTAAAAAGATATGGTTAGGTATTAAATGGCTAAAACTGCAGTGAACATTGACACAATGTATTCCAAATTACGGGATAATAACAGATTTTATAGGGTTTCCTAAAGGTTTGAAAAAAAGCGTTGTTAAGTTTTGAACATTTTTTACAGAATTCGGGTGGTTAGCAAAATGGTCCGTTTTGAAGACCTCGTCCCCACTAACAAATGCGACAACACCTAGAATGCGAAAGTTGAGACTTTGATCTATCCATTTCAGGTAAGTTTATCCTTACGAACCGCCGACTAATTAAATTTTCGAGAATTGGCTATATGTCCCCGGCTATCATCAGTGCCCCCAGGATGTAAAAGAGGCAGCATATAAAGGTCTTGTTCGCCCAATCTTGGAATATGGTAGTTGTATCTTGGACCCCAGTGGAATGGTCCTTAACGATGAAATTGAGAAAGTTCAGAATAGAGCTGCTAGATTTGTAACAGGCAATTACTGCTTTGAAACTGGGAGCATGACTGGAATACTTGGAAAATTAAAATGAGAGTATCTCAAGAAAAGGAGAAAAGACAGTAGGCTAATCCTTTTATACAAAGGTCTAAATGGTGCTGCCAGCATTCCAACAGATGACCTTGTTCCCCCAGCTAGACACTGTAGAAATCACCATTCGTTGGCGTTTCAGACCCTTACTGGAAGAACTGACATTTATAAAGAGTCGTTCTTCCCCCGAACCATTAGAGATTGGAATGCCCTTCCCGATTCAATTATTTCGACAGCTGAAGGTGCTGATGATTGTGTAGCTAAATTTACCTCTTTGTTTAGAGCTAGGGACTAACTTCCCACATCACAGGTCCTGGTGTATGAATGTAATTTGACGTGTCACCAGTAACAATTCTGATTCTGATTCTGATATAACATAATTACAAAATATGATCAATCTGCATAAATTCAGAACTTACCTTTATTGCTAGCGTTTGAGATTTGCTTCTTACGTAACTGCGAATCGCAACAGTTTCCCCCTATATAGCAGAGAAAATTGAAGGCTACAGAATACCGGTTATTACCAAGTAATCCCAACACTGTTATTTGCAACGAACACAGGAATAAAGAGAACCGATTATTATTAGATTCAAAATGATTTAATTATTACTTGTAGAAACGCACATTACTAATAACCATATTCTAATCTTTTGTTTTTTGTTTGTTTGATTTGAGGTTTAACGTCCCCATCAGCAATGTAAATGTCATTTTGGAGACGTTGGATCCCATTTTATGGGACTTTTACCCGACATTGAAATGAAATGACATCTCAAGCCCTGCCACCCAATGAAACCAATAAGGTTTATAAGCATGGACGGGCCGACTCGCACCGCTTTGCCTGGGCAGGCTTAGATGCTCTAAGCGGTTTACCAGCACTCGTGTGCGGGTCGGTTTCAGCTCTGTGTGGAAGCATCATGCAGCCCATATAAATTTCCATGCCCGATGGGCGGGCCCGCCATATTCTAATCTATAAATTATTAGAGACAGAGTAAAGAAAACTATGTATTCCTATCAAATCCTACTTTTCCATATACATGGCGCAGTTGGTTAACAGCCCCCGCCCATCGGGGCTTGGAGAAATAGACTGGTCTGCACAGTGCTTATATGCAGAGCTGAAACTGACCGCACATGAGTACTGGTTAACCGCTTAGACGGACTAATCCTGCCAAGACAGAGCGGTGCGACTAGGACCACCAGTACATATTAGACTTATTATTGCATTCAATGGGCGACAGGGCTTGGGATATCATTTCATTTAAACATGGGATAAAAACCCACGAAATTGAAAGCAACGTCTCCAAAATGACTTAAATAGTGTTGAGGCCGGCAGGCAAAATGGGGTTTATAAGGATATTTATTGCATGGACTTGAAACGTGGCTTACCTGGCTTACCCACTGGTAGGCAATAGACAATAGTTTTATTTGCACTATAACTTTCACAATGAATGGTAATGACAATCATGAGGAACCGGCCCCGATAGCTCAGTTGGTAGAGTGTCCGCTCCGGGGAACGGGAGGTCTCGGGTTCGATCCCGGGCCGCGACATACCAAAGTCGTTAAAAATGGTACTAGCTGCTCCTCGTTTGGCACTCAGATTTACGGGGTAGAGCTAGGACTGGTCGATCCAGTGTCAGGATAATGTGACCGGGTGTGGTATCATGTAATGTGTCTGGGACATGATACTTCAGTGAGGCAGCACTATAAACGTGTGCATTGAGCTCCCTGTCGCAACCAGACACCGTCGTGATATGACTGAAAAATTGTTGAAAGCGACGTTAAACCCGAATTCACACACACACACACACAATCATGAAATCATAGAAATGATACCAACCACAGAGGAACAAATAAGAGATACCATTGGTGACAACCGTTGAGGTGGCTTTACTGAGCACCAACAACACATGTCCCATGTAAAACGGATGGAAGCCATGCCAAACCCATCAGAGACGCTCCCGCCTACCTGTTCCTTTCTTGCACACCAGACAAGGAAATCCGTGATTTTACCTTGGGATACAAATTTATGTTTGACCCTGGCCTGGTGTTCCGACCCAAAATCGAATATAACCGCGTGTTTGATAAATGCACTGGTTGATTACGACCTCGTATGTGTCGTCGTTAAGGTTGACGTCACGGCACGTTACGTGACGTCACTAAACATTCCTGCAGTGTCATCACAATATGGCGAACGTCGGTACTCGAAGTGTCTGCAGCACTAATAATCCGCGCAAAGAAATGGAAGGTATGCAAGAAAAAGAATCCTATATGGGTGCGGGGGGCGGATAGAAAAATCCGCCCCTCGGGATCACTGTCCGGCATCACTCGGCAAGCCTCGTGATGCCAGACAGTGACCCTCGGGATGGATTTTACCATCCACCCCTCACACCCATATAAGATTCTTATATTGAACCTCCCGAAGAGACAGTAGCGACATATAACAACTGACTTGTAACAGATTCCTATATAAAAATACTAGATGCTTATGACTAGACAAGTTGGGAAACAAATCGCTTAAGGGGAACGGGAACACCCTCAGGGGAGACAACTCCTGCAAAAGTATTTTAGTCTTTTAAGTCAATAGGGATCAACTCTTAAAGGAAATAAGTTGCTCCTGAGGAGCAACTTCTTTCCTTTAAGAGTTGTCCCCTTTTTCCGTCGGGCAGGCCTTATAGAAAAGCGAACATGAAGTTCCAAAAGTTACCTCCCTTTGAAAAATGGCGGAAAAATCTGCCAGGCGTTCCCATTTCCCTTAACTTTAAACTGAAATTCTTGCACAGCGGTCCATATGCAGTTTATCCACTGATATGTTGTCCACAGATAGGTTGTCAATTTGTCGGCTATCCATTGGAAAATTATACATTGTTGTGTTATTCATTGTTGGATTGTTTGTTTGGAGTTTAATGACCCAGTCAATACTGTTCAGGTCATATCGAGCCGATCAGCTTCCCTAGATTATCCATGGATGAACTATACATTCATGGGTAATCCGTTGGTAGGTTATCCATTGGTAGGTTTGCTGTTTTTTTTAATATGCATTGGTAGGTAGCACATGGGTTTATTATACATTGGTTGGTTATTCATTGCTAGATTATCCATGGGGGCATTATACCTTGGTGTGTTATCCATTGGTAGCTTATCCATAGGGGCATTATATATTGGTGGGTTATCCATTGGTAGCTTATCAATGGGGGCATCATATATTGGTGGGTTATCCATTGGTAGGGTATCCATGGGGGCATTATATATTGGTGGGTTATCCATGTATGGCTTGTCCACTGGAGGATTTTCCATTGGTCGCTGGTCCGTTATTGCATTAAACATTGGTGCTTTTAGCTATTTTACCAATGTTTAAGCCACCAGCATATAACCTAATTATGGATTAGCCACAATTGGATAATTTCCATTGTCGGGTTATACACTGCTAAATTATCCATTGGTGGTTGATACACACAGGTTGCTTATACATTGTTAACCCTTGTCCTGCTGAGCCCGGATATGTCTTATCTTTCAAACAACGAAGATCCAGAAGACATCTGAATTTGTCGCAATAATTTGCATCAAGTAATCTGAATGGTTGATAATCGGTAGTGGCAGTGGCATATTTCAATATTCAGCAGGTCAAGGGTTAAATTAACCATTGGTGCTAATCTGTTGTTAGGTTATACACTGGTGGCTTACCTAATGATAAAGATTCAGCGCTGTTACCCACTAGCACACGGAGGCCCTTTCATAACTCCATAAAATGACTATGTTTTATTTTTCTATTACAAAAATAGATTGTGGGTGGTCATTAAAACGATGCGCTTCTGGTTTATACCCACAGTCTATGTTTTTGAGCAGAAATAAATTAAAATTGTGTATCTTGGTAAACCCGTTTTCAACTATACCCGGCCAAAAAAGTTCTGCACAACTGGGGGTTTTGCCAATTTTTTTACTCGCATGTAGTATCTGTGTACATATTACATATCAGCTTTTAGCTTACCCTTTTGGAAACAGTTTGCTTTAAACAAAATCAAAAAGCACAAGAAATGCTGGAGATTTTGGCTTGACAAGGCACCAGGGGTCGGCAGTCAAAAATGATAAAATTATCGATTTTCAATGCGATCGTTTATTACCTGTCCGTCTGTTGGTTTAAGACGTTAAAACGCGTATAGGACGAAAGGCATTATTTTAATGGGTCTTTGGTTAATTTTGGTAAAATGCTGCTCTTGTTGTTGCTGCTACTGCTGCTGGAGACGTTGGCTTGTCCGGCTTTTGTAATATTCGTGCTGCATTTAAGGCGTAACTATACCAAATTTAGTGACACAGAGGCCTTTCTGATATTTAATCTTCATCAGTGTGCATGCAATTTTATGAGTGAACATTTCTGTCAAAAGTCACCATCAAATTTCTTATCCAATAACATGCATGGAATTAAAAGTGCTCACAAGGCTAAATATCCAACTGCATTTTTTGCATGTTTTTTTAAAGATGTTCATCATTTCATCAAATCAATTTTAATTGCCAATTATTAAGCGTTTGATTAAAAAAATGGCGAATGCTAGACCTTTCCGAGCTTTGAGAAAGCTAACTGATGAAGAAAGAGCCCGGGCGCCTGGGCGTTTAGAGGCGGGGGCTCATCCGCAAGATGTTGCTAATCAGTTCAACGTGCATCGCAGCACTCAGCGTCATCAAGCAACGGGGGCTATTTCCGACCGACCCGGATCCGGACGACCGAGAGTTACCACCCATCGTGAAGACCGATACATTGCGGTATCTGTAACAAGGCGGCGTTTTGTTGATGGTCCCAGTCTGGAGAGAATGTTGAGACAACAACGGGGGCCTGACGCACGTCGAATCTCGGTGCAGACAGTCAGGAACAGAGTTCGAGCCTCGGGGTTCAAATCCAGAAAACCGGCTAGGAAGCCCCAGCTTTCTCAACGGAACAGGGCTCTACGGTGCCAGTTTTGTGCACGACATGGCAGATGGAACCGACGGCAGTGGTCAGAAGTTCTTTTTTCCGACGAGTCGAGATTTTGTCCTCGGAAAATTGATGGTCGGATCATGGTTTGACGTCGCACTGCGGAGAGGCACCTTGAGCCTAATATCCTACCAACAACAGCTTACAACGGCGGCAGTGCAATGGTTTGGCAGGTATCAGTTCTAATGGCAGAACTGCCTTTGTCGAATTGCCCGGAAACTTGAATGGTCGTCGGTACATTGACGAAATTTTAAGACCTCATGCTGTACCGTATCTCAGACAGATGGGCCAGAACTCCATCTTCCAGGACGACAATGCGAGACCACATCGTGCCAGGATTGTCGATGCTTTTCTGCAGCAGAAAGGTGTGCAGAGACTTGAGTGGCCACCGATGTCCCCTGACTTGGCGTGCATTGAACATTTGTGGGATATTCTTGGACGGGCTGTAAACAAACGGGCCAATCTACACACAAGACTTCCAGACTTGCAGAGACTTCTTCTCCAAGAATGGGATGTGATTCCTCAGCTTCATATAAAGAGACTGGTGAATTCCATGAGGAGGCGACTTGACGAGTGTCGTGTGAATCTTGGTGGCTATACCCATTATTGTTTATTGAGTTACAGTTGAGAAACTGTGATTTTGTCATTTTTGACAACCTACCCCATGTGCCTTCGGAGAAGCATTATTCATGACTCAGTGATGGTATTCTTGTTTTGATTTCTGTTTATTATCAGGATTGAATTAAAATTTCTTGTGGTGTTATTATGTTTGTCTGTATATTTATGTTTTAGGCAAACAGGTCGATAAAGCCCAGTCGTGCAGAACTTTTTTTTGCCGGGTATATATCAAGTGGGTTTTACAAGCATTTTCATTACATGATATTTTACAACATTCGGATGTCATGTCAAGTTAACTTTGCATTCTAATGCACTCATAATGTACGAAAGCCTTGCGACGTCTGTCATTGGATAACGTCAAAAATTTGCAACAGTATGTTCTACGATATAGGCCTACTGACAAAAAACCGACGTCATCACGTTACGTCGCTTTTCATTGGCTGACATTTGGTTCTACACAGCTCACAGCGCTAGCCGCTTTGTGCAAAATAGTACATTTTTTAACAAAACAACCGAATAAGTGCAATAGAATGGGAATAAATTTGGTCGTTTTTGGGAGGTAAAGCGTCGCTTTTACGGTCGCGAATTCCGTTTTGTAAAACGAAATTTCCGACCGTAAACCGACCATATACCCCCCCCCCCCCCCCCCTGCATGACAATTTTGAATAAGTTTTCACCTTATTGTCTGTCTTCACATTAACAAGTCCGTGTAACAGACTGTCTGAGTACAACATTTTTACCTTGACCTTGACTTTGGAGATCATATAAGCGATCTGGGTCATATAAGCGACACATCGTCTCATGATTGTTAGCACTTCTGCAAAATAAATTCAAAATCCATTTAAGAATAAGAAAGTTATTTACCAGACACCAATTGACCTTTGTCCTCCAATCCTGGTGTATGAATGTCATTTGATGTGTCACCAGTAACAATTCAATTCTGATTACAAGTATGACATTGATATTGGCGGTACCGACCTGGGTCTTGTACGCTACACATCGATTAATGAAAATCCATCTAAGAATAATAATAAAAAACATTATTGACCGGGCACGAAAAAAGATCTCCTTTTTACCTTGAACCTCTAAGTATGACCTTGACATCGTCTCATGATCGTTAGCACTTCTGCAAAATAATTTCAAAATCCATTTAAGAATAAGAAAGTTATTTACCAGACACCAATTGACCTTTGTCCTCCAATCCTGGTGTATGAATGTCATTTGATGTGTCACCAGTAACAATTCAATTCTGATTACAAGTATGACATTGATATTGGCGGTACCGACCTGGGTCTTGCACGCTACACATCGATTAATGAAAATGCATCTAAGAATAATAATAAAAAACATTATTGACCGGGCACGAAAAAAGATCTCCTTTTTACCTTGAACCTCTAAGTATGACCTTGACATTGTAGGGACGGGCTACGATCTTGCACACAACACATCATCTAAGGAAGTTGAACATTTCTCCGAAGTAACTGTTAGAAGTCCATCCAGAAATATAAATATTATTGATCGGACAAGAAAAAAGACCTTTTTTGATCTTTGACATCTAAGTATGACCTTGACGTTGGAGATACCGACGTGTGTCTTGCGCTCGACACAACGTCTCATGATGATTAACATTCATGCCAAGTAATTTCAAAATCCACCTAAGAATAAGAAAGTTATTGACCGGACACGAAGAAAAAGACCCCTTTCTTGACCTTTGACCTCTAAGTATGACCTTGACATTGGAGGCACTGACCTGGGTCTTGCGCGCAACATATTTTTCAATAAAGGTGAACATTTCTGCAAAGTAACTTTAAAAAGTTTCTCTAGAAATAAAAATTTTATTGATCGGACACGAAAAAGACCCTTTTTGACCTTTGACCTCTAAGTATGACATTGCTGACGTCGTTTGTCACAGCAATAACAAAAGCTGACGTTTGGTGGAAAATCTGATAACAGCTTACACTGAAAAAAAAAATCAAATTTTCTGTTTCCTTATGCGTTAAATTGTAATTTGTAACACAGTTTCAAAGCGTCAGCCATTATCAAAGGGAACAAATTTTGTCCATTTTTCTGTTTCTTTCATGCTTTAAATTGTAATTTGTAAGGCAGTTTCAAAGCGTCAGCCATCGTCAAATTTTTCGCATCGATTTAGAGGTGTTCAGCGTGTTAATTGGGTTTATCATATGACGTCGGGTCTGAGAGTGTAGTAACGCCATGTAATATTTTCGATAATCCACAAGTGGATTAAATATGCAAATTAGCTAGATACGTCCCGTAACGTTATATGTACGACGTCCTTAACGACGTCGCGTTTACTAACGGCGGATAATTGACATTTTTGTAAACAATCGTGAATAAAATGCGTTTTAAATGTCATATGATAAATAGAATCTTGCATTTGTGCTCATGTATTGTTGAATTTATTAAACTCGTTGAGGAAAAGAGATAAAATGCTCGACAAAGCCTCAACTCGTTTAATAAATTCAATTATACATTAAAACTCATGTAAGATCATCTATATAATATAGCATGTAAACTGAAAGTTGGAACCTGGAAAACAGCTTGGAATGTTACTTTATCAGATGGTTCACTTGAAATTTGCGTTCAAATAATGTCCACAAAGGCCCTGGGTGCTTGTTAGAACCGCATCATCCTAACGTGTAAATAAGAAATAAAGATTATTCAGTCTCATGTTTGAAATATGCCTAGTGGATAAGAGCGCTGACTCTTAGTCATTAGGTCTCTCACCGCCGTAGGTTCGAGCCTCGCTCGGGCCACGTGTGAGACGCCAAGTTCTGCAACGGTAGGTCAGGTGGTTTTTCTCCGGGTACTCCGGTTTTCGCCCACCTCTGATTAACGATCGGCTCGATATGAGTGAAATAATCTTGAAAGGGCCGTAAAACCCAAACCAAAAAAAAAATGTTTGAAATATGGGATTTATAAACCGAGGGAGGTAAAACAATCCGATAAAGAATCGAGTGCGAAGTACAAGTTTTTAACGGATAGTTTTACCTCCCGGGGTTTATAAATCACATATTTCAAATAGAAGAAATGAATAATCTGCATATTACATGAACTTCCATAGACTTTAAGGACAGTTTGGATCTTGAATTTTGGATCTAAATTCCCGTTCAGTTGACTGTTTACAGCTCATGTTAACGGTTCAATCAGCGTAGTGTTACAGAAGCTTGATGGAAGAAAAACCTGATGTGCGTCATTTTGAAAGCGCTTTCTACAGTTTTGAAACAAAGTGTTTCAGTGATAAAACAACTAAAATGTGAGATCAAATAAAGCAAAACGTGCATTCTATTCAATTGTCATATCCATGTTTACTTTTGTTTCAGCGATGCATCCTTCTCAAAGGCATTCTGGACGTCTGTTGATATCTTTCCAGACGCCATTGAATAACGTCGACGTGACTCGCGTTATACGAGGACTGTTCAAATATGAATGCATGTAGAACGTTTTCTCATGCACTAATGCGAAAATCACCTGGAAATAAATATCACAGCGTAGAAAAACATTTTACCTATACATTAATACCAAACCTGTTAAAATCCGTCCACTTTAGCCATGTATATCGTTCGATAAACACTTGTCTACTCTTGTATACTAATACAAAACATGGTTGGAAGAAGGTCAGAGTACGCCGTTGAAATACGGTCCTATAATAAGAATCGCTGTATTCTTGGTATACGGTGCAAAGACATTTTTGATGAAATATGTTCGGTTTATGGGCATAATGAAATGTCTTTTCCGACAGTTTTTCGTTGGTTTAAGAAATTCAGCTGTGGGCTAGGCTCAACAGAAGATGCACCACATGATCGTCGGCCGAAAAGAGCAACATCTGCCAAGATGGTTGCTAGAGTGAAAGAAATAGTTGCTACCGATGCAAGATACACCACTAGGCAAATTGCTAGTATGGTTTGCATCTCATTAGGAGCAGCTCATACAGTTCTGAAACGGCATTTGAAAATAAGATAGATCTGTGCTAGATGGATTCCCATCTGTTTACAGATGAGCAGAAAAAGACACGTGTTCAGTACCCGAAGAAGTTGCTTAAAAGTTTCCAAATTACAATGCACGGTCTTTCGCTAATGTCGTCACAGGTGACGAGACATGGGTTCACTTTTTTGAGCCAAAACGAACGATTCAGATCAAAATATGGGCAACAAAGTATTGCAAAAGACCATGCATTGCAAAGCGGACCATGAGCGTCAAGAGGTATTGCAAAAGACCATGCATTGCAAAGCGGACCATGAGCGTCAAGAAGGTAATGTATGCCATATTCTTTTCACAGCTATTCAGGTTGCTGTGCCTAAAGGCAAATCTGTAAATACGAAGTTTTACAAGAATAAAGTTCTTCGAAAATTGAAGAAATATTTCAAACTGGTTTGGCCAATGTCAGATTGCTACATGACATTGCGTCATTGCACAAGGCGTTCATTGTGCAAGACTATCTGAAGCAGGAAAAGGTTGTTGAACTCCCTCGCCCCCCGTATTCCCCTGACCTTGCCCCGTGTGACTTTTTATTTTGTTCCCGTGGCTGAAAAAAATACCTTTCTGGTCGAAATTTTTTACAGCGCAAACACCTCGGTTCTGCAATATTCCAGTGCCTTCATAGTATACCTCGAAAAGACTACCAAAATGCATTCAATGATTGGATCAGAAGACTGAAAGTTTGTATATCTGCTAAAGGGGAATACTTTGAGGGGCCAAAATAAATTTTTCATCGAAATCTATCACGGAATCATTTTTATGTGCTTAGTTGCATTCATATTTGAACAGTCCTCGTATATAACGATTTCACTGCGAAGCGGTATCTTGTATCTTGTACATAAAGTAGTTCCGGCTAAAGAGATTTATTTCCCCGGCTAAGAGGAAATATTTCTTCTTAGCAAATAAGGAAAATACCAAGTTAATGTCTGCCAGAAATCATAGTATTCCTCTGTTGTGCATGTAATATAAATTTATACCGCAATCAGGCATTCTAGTAACCTAATAAAGGGGGTCGAATATCTGCACGCTATAATCGGTAGTGACCTATAATACCTTCAACTGACCTACGTCTAGTGACCGATTATAGACCGGACCTACTTTTCAGGTCACTAATTTAAAAGTGTTAACAATAACATGCAACCTTTTATACAATGGAAAACAACGAAACTGCAAGTTAAAAACTTTGCAATATTTATTTGTACAGATTTTCAGAATTTTAGTTAAATTCTTATACCTTCGCGGTCTTTCCTGGTTTGAATGGCCCGTTGGAATAACTGCGCACAGCTACTGCAGTTGCGTCTCAAACTCGAAAATAATTTCTAACGCTAAAATAAACTATATATTTGCAGATTTTCATACAGAATGTAAAGCGCTGAGAAACTTTTATTCGAGCGTCCATGTTGTTTCCCACGTCTTTGTGGCGCGGTGACGTCAGAAACTTTGCACTCGTTGACGTCACGTTAAAGTGTGTGTGTGCGCCATGGCACCGAATGTCGTTAAACATGCCACGCTGTCTGTTGTCTTTTTTGCTAAAATTTGCTAAATTATTGAAAAAACCCTTGATTGTTTTGAATTGCGGTATAAACTAAATACACGATTAGTGTCTTTAATAATAAAATATAATCGGTTCGCCGCGACAATTTTATAGGGGCTCGCTAAAGCTCAAGCTCGCCCCTATAAAATTGTCTAAGTCTCACCGATTATATTTTATTATTAAAGACACTAACCATGTATTTACTATATGTATACCCCTGTTCTCCCAGTTTCCTCTATATAAATTGTTTTTACAGGGGTGTGCACGACAACGGCCCTTCTTCAAATATGAATGTGCATCAAACTATTAAGCAGAATGGGAACAGTAAGCACATTTTCCACCATTTTTTAAAAGGGAAACAATTTTCGGTACTTCCTGTTCGCTTTTCTATAGGTTCAGTCCCACTGAATAAGGAGTATACTCTTAACCCTTTACCACTCAGATACGTGTTTTTACGTGTCTGCACCCCCCCCCCCCCATTTTAAGCCCCAGAAGCACCTAAAATCTGCATTTCTACCCCTGGATGGTTATGTTTGCTTTAGGATTTGTTGGGCAAAAAAGTGACCTGTTTTTTCGCGCGCCATCCCAATAAAAATATTCTGGGGGGCCCCCTCACATCCCGAAAAATTTTGGGTTTATGGCCCAACCGGCCGCTAAAATTTATATCTGAGGGTGTCTGGGGTCAAAAATGCCTGAAAATTGATGCTGATAAAACATGCTGCAAACAGTGAAAATGTCCAGTGCCAAACACCTTAATTGTTGACTTGACAGCTGTGTGAAGATTAAAATGTGGTCAAAAATTCATGTGAAAACACACTTTTTGCCAACTTTGAGATGCCCCCTCTTTACCATGACAACAATGATCAAGTCATGAAAGGTTGCATTTGAAAGGCTACTGCCCAATGAACATTCATACCGAGTTTGGTGTAAAACAGACCATCCATTATGAAACAATGGCTAGTTGAAGTTGCTGTCAGGTGCAACACTGTGAAAATCAGCAAAATTCACAAAATCCCTGAGTGGTAAAGGGTTAAAGGAAAGAATTAGCTCCTTAGGAGCAAATTCTTTCCTTAAATATTTGAGCCCTATTGACATAGGAGACAAGAACTCTACGGGTTGCCTGCGCAAGTTCGGATGAACCTTGACTATCCCTAGTCAAGGTTCATCCGAACTTGCGCAGGCAACCCGTTACACGTTATCCCTAGGGATTTACAAGGTTCATCCGAACTTGCGCAGGCAACCCGTAGAGTTAGATGCATGACTACACGCATTTTAAAGGCATTTATTCTTGTAACAGTAGGGCACACCGTGTGTTCATAATTGTTTTATTGCCCCTTGTGATATACTGACTACAGCAGAGTAAAGGCGGCCCTTAATAGGGCGATTAGTAGCTCTTGTTGTATCCCGGACTGAGGCACTTAAGGGGAAAATCAATAATGTACACCAGTCAACAGTTAGTAAATTATTGATTTTCCCCAAAGGAGGTCCCTTACCTGTTGAAGACAGAGGACTTCTCTTCAGTCAGCTCTAAGGGCTACATAATATTATGTAATGAAATGATAGTCCTTAATAATCAGGAATAAACGCCTTTTAAACCCTCCCAGTGTCTCAGCAACATGTCTGCGTACAGCAAAGGCTTTTATCACGAAAACACGCCCATATAATTTTGACTCCCTTGAACACCACAAAGTAAAAGTGAGGCGGTTCTAACGAGTACACACAATCTATATTTTGACCAGAAATAAGAAAATTATCACAATTTTTCATCTTAAAATTTTCATTTTTTTTCGGCGATAAAGGTTACAATGTATTGGTGTAGGTGTGTTTCGTAATGTTTGCCAGACTGCCCAGTTTCGCCAGAACTTTTGTTAGTCGTCCATAATGACCCTTTTCTCCTTAACGTGTAACTTTGCAGGGATGATGCAATATCTGCTGATGCAGATTTCTGCACCATTCATGACATCAAAACTGATCATTTTCTGCAGCTATCTGAAATTTAAGCGTTCTTGTTTGGTAATTATCGTTTCATCAGCAGCTATTTCATCATCCCTTCGAAATGAAACTATAATTAGTTTGTTTGTCTCCGCATTTCAAGGACTGTGATTTTTTGAATGACAGTAGATCATGTACAGGTACACCTATGCATATTCTGAGTCACATCTCGTCCCGTGGTATCTGGAAATGGCAGACCCTGAGTTAGTCATATTAACGAGACCATGAAAAGCCCATTTTACATTACGAAAACACGCTTATTTAAATATATTGGATAAAAATCCTGATATTTTTCATATTTCTGCTCAAAACATAGATTGTTGGTAGTCGTTAGAACCGCCTCGTCGAGGCGGTTCTAACGAGTACCCACAATCTATGTTTTGAGCAGATATAAGAAAAATAAATACCCCTGTAATACCAAGTTAAAAATGGGGTTTAAGGGGGTCAAAATTATATAGACGCGTTTTCATGATGATATATAGAAAATTGTGATTTATATTGGTAATTTTCTCATATTTATTTCACTATATGTCGGTAGGCTGAATAGAAAAAAAAAACATTGAGGCGATACCCGTAAATATTTATATGACCGTTTGAGATAGGGCCTTCATATTTGGCATGTAGGTTCCTTGTGATAAGGGCTTCCCACTCATACCATTGTTGTCCAACCATTCTAAATGCTTCCTGATATTAGCATTTAGAAGAAATAGGTTATTGACTTTATATGCACGAGTGCGCCTCCGCAATATGAACGAGTGCCGAATATTTCACAATATAACGTGTGCCGAATATTTCACAATATAAAGTCAATAACCTTTCTATCATGTACCCAAAGCTTGAACTGTCTACTAGAATTCAGGATTGCATGGCACAGAATAAGATTATATATCTTCAAGAGGTTTGAAATGGCAAATAATGAAGGTCGTTAAGTGTCTTCCTACACGTTGAAAACCACGCACAATGGCGCCAAAGTGAAGATGACGTTAACCTCGGTGACTGTGACGTCAGTACAAACATTGACGTAAACTTCCAATGCAGGACGCCATTTGTTCAGAAGCGTCCATTTTATTGTTGCTTATCTATATAATGCTTTATATATTAACAACAACAGCCTTTATTTCTTTCAAAATACCCCTGATTTCGAAAAATGGAATTATTGAAAATCTAAACAAATTGCTAAACTAAAACTGTACCATGTCACATTGGCGTTTTAAACTTATAAAGAAGTCTCACCTATTGTAGAGAAGACCCTTGAGTGTATCATCCGTGTAGCCTGAAGGGGAATGGGAACACCTTCAGGGGAGGCAACTCCTCCAAACGTATTCTTGTCTCCTATGTCAATAGGGCTCAACTCTTAAAGGAAAGAACTTGCTCCTAAGGAGCTAATTCTTTCCTTTAAGAGTAGACCCCTTATTCAGTGGAACTGAACCTATAGAAAAGCGAACAGGAAGTACCGAAAATTGTCTCCCTTTGAAAAAATGGTGGAAAAAGTGCTTAGTGTTCCCATTCTGCTTAATTATTAATGCACATTCATATTTGAAGAAGGGCTATTGTCGTGCACATCCCTGTAAAAAACACTTTATATAGAAAACTGGGGGAACAGGGGTATACATATTTTTAGCAGTGAAATCAATGCATATCTGAAACAAATAAAAATGATATCAATCACACGTGCAATGATATCGTATCATTTCACATGTGATTGATACCATTTATATCATTTCACTGTAGCGTGCCGGAACTACTTTAAATTATTGTTTACGTTCTGGTCGAAAAAGGGTTAATTTTCCTTTTATTTACCAAGAATAATAATTCCTTATGCCATTAGAACATATTTTGAAGTGTTACGGGTGGCATTAAAATTGAATGAACAGGTGCTTTGTTTGATTTTGTTTGATTTGAGGTCTAACGTCCACATCAACACTATAAAGGTCATATTGGAGACGTTGCTTCCAATTTTGTGGGACTTTTACCCGACATTGAGATGAAATGACATCTCAAGCCCTGTCGCCCAATGAATCCAATAGGGTTTATTAGCATGGACGGTCCGCCTCGCACCGCGGTTCCTGGACAGGCTTAGATCCTCTAAGCGGTTTACCAGTACTAGTGTGCGGGCCGGATTCAGCTCTGCGTGGAAGCATCATGCAGCCCATATATTTCTTCAAGCCCCTATGGGCGGGGGCGATGAACAGGTGCAATACCTGACAACAGCAGCGCTGTGATTTTGAACATGTCCCTTTTGCCGACTCACATCTCGGGCACAATTGAAATGTGCCCTCACAGATTTAGGCTTAGCTGTCTTTGTTACAAATGGTCTACCAGGCGTACCAGTTCACTGAATGGCTGAGGTAGAGTTTGTGCCAGGAAATCTGTACTCAAAATCAGCGTTTTTTTTTTTTTTTTTTTTTTTTATTGAAAAACCGGTCTCGTGTGTTGAAAACTCGTGAAAATTATGATGTTTTCAACACACTCGATGAAATATTTTTGGTATCCACCTCAAAAAAGTAAATATCCTCTATTTCTTATTTACACTCCAAAACATAAGTTGTGGGTATTCGTTAGGATGATGCGGTTCTAACAAGCACCCAGTGCCTTTGTTTGGTGTATAAAGAAGAAAATCAGAATGGAGAAATGAGAGTATACACTGTCACCACGCCAAATGTTACAACGATGCAAAATGTTATAAAATTTTCTTACATGCTTTTCAATGAATGATAGAGATTTATCAGTGAAATATAAAGCGATATTTTCACTGTTTCAAACAGTGAAAATACGATTTTTTATTTTTCACTGTTTGGGACTACTTTTTTCTTCAAATCTAACTCTAATTTCAATTTTATCTTTGTCAGATAACTGAACAATACTGAAATGTGTTCTAATTGACGCATAGCCCGTTCATGTGCGACGGGGACGTTACTGACGTCATTTATGACGCTGACGTCACGTCTTTTGTCCCGCGACGTTAGACTTGCCAGCAACTTCTTTGGAAAACTACTCTCTCAATTATTTCATTAATCATTCATAATAATACCATCCCAGGCCATTTCTCAGGTGCAAACTTTCAGTTTACACCCAATAGTATACCCACTAAACACGATGGACACCACTAAATTGACGCGATTGATTGATTGATTTGAGGTTTAACGTCCCCGTCAACACTATTTAGGTCATTTTGGAGACGCTGCTTCCAATTTCGTGGGACTTTTACCCGACATTGAGATGAAGCGACATCTCAATCCCTGCCGCCCAATAGAACCAATAGGGTTTATATGCATGGGAGGGCCGACTCGCATCAGTTTTCCTGGGCAAGCTTAACCCTCCAAGCAGATAACCAGTACTAATGTGTGGTCGGTATCAACTCTGCGTGGAAGCATCATGCAGCCCATATATTTCTTCAAGCCCCTATGGGCCGGGGCGTCTAAATTGACGCGAAACGAACAGGAACAAATATAATTTTCTCCGAATGTGAGCGACACCATTAAAGACGCTAAATATTGCCTTTTGAAGCATGTAAGAAACAGAAAATTTGATTTTTTCAGTGCAAGATCAGATTTTATTTCACTCATGAACACCAAAACTGCTATTTTCACTCGTGGCTACGCCACTCGTGAAAATACCAGTTTTGGTGTTCATTCGATGAAATAAAATTCGATCTTACACTGAAAAAATCAAATATCCTCTATTTCTTACATGCTTTTCGATGGATGATAAAGATTTCTCGTTGAAATCTAAATCGATATCTTCACTGTTTCAAACAGTGAAAATACGATTTTTATTTTTCACTGTATCCTAAAAAATAACATTTTGTGAAAAGTCATTTAGCTAAACGTTATTAATGTGTGACAGAAATAACGTCACGCACGTTCTCACGTCATTCCGACGTTGATGACTTCACTTTTTACACCTATGCACGCGACGCCAGACAAGCTTAGCAGCTGTGGACATTATTTGAATGCAAATTTCAAGTGAACCATCTGATAAAGTAACATTCCAAGCTGTTTTCCAGGTTCAAACTTTCAGTTTACATGCTATATTTTATAGAGGATCTTACATGAGTGTTCATGTATTATTGAATTTATTAAACTCGTTGAGGAAAAAGGGATAAAATGCTCGGCTGCCGAGCATTTTATCCCTTTTCCTCAACGAGTTTAATAAATCCAATAATACATGAGCACGAATGCAAGATTCTATTTATCATATGACATTTAAAACGCATTTTATTCACGATTGTTTACAAAAATGTCAATTATCCGCCGTTAGTAACGCGACGTCGTTAAGGACGTCGTACATATAACGTTACGGGACGTATCTAGCTAATTTGCATATTTAATCCACTAGTGGATTATCGAAAATATTACATGGCAATATTACACTCTCAGACGCGACGTCATATGATAAACCCAATTAACACGCTGAACACCTCTAAATCGATGCGAAAAATTTGACGATGGCTCACGCTTTGAAACTGCCTTACAAATTACAATTTAAAGCATGAAAGAAACAGAAAAATGGACAAAATTTGTTCCCTTTGATAATGGCTGACGCTTTGAAACTGTGTTACAAATTTCAATTTAAAGCATAAAGAAACAGAAATTCGATATTTTTTTTCAGTGTAAGCTGTTATCAGATTTTCCACCAAACGTCAGCTATTGTTATTGCTGTGACAAACGACGTCAGCAATGTCATACTTAGAGGTCAAAGGTCAAAAAGGGTCTTTTTCGTGTCCTATCAATAACATTTTTTATTTCTAGATGGACTTTTAAAAGTTACTTTGCAGAAATGTTCACCTTTTTTGAAAAATATGTCGCGCGCAAGACCCAGGTCAGTGCCTCCAATGTCAAGGTCATACTTAGAGGTCAAAGGTCAAGAAAGGGGTCTTTTTCTTCGTGTCCGGTCAATAACTTTCTTATTCTTAGGTGGATTTTGAAATTACTTGGCATAAACGTTAATCATCATGAGACGTTGTGTCGCGCGCAAGACACAGGTAGGTATCTCCAAGGTCAAGGTCATACTTAGAGGTCAAAACTCAAAAAAGGTCTTTTTTCGTGTGCGGTCAATAATACCTATATTTCTGGATGGACTTCTTAAAGTTACTTCGGAGAAATGTTCAACTTCCTTAGATGATGTGTTGCGCGCAAGACCCAAGCCCGTCCCTACAATGTCAAGGTCATACTTAGAGGTTCAAGGTAAAAAAGGAATTGAACTGTTACTGGTGACACATCATATGACATTCATACACCAGGATTGGACGACAAAGGTTAATTGGTGTCTGGTCAATAACTTTCTTATTCTTAAATGGATTTTGAAATTATTTGGCAGAAGTGCTAACAATCATGAGACGATGTGTCGCTTATATGACCTAGATTAGTATCTCCAAAGTCAAGGTCAAGGTAAAAATGTTGTACTCAGACAGTCTGTAACACGGACTTGTTAATGTGATGACAGACAATAAGGGGAAAACTTATTCAAAATTGTCATGGGGGGGGGGGGGGGGGGGAGGGGGTAAATCGTTGGTTTTACGGTCGGAAATTTCGTTTTACAAAACGGAATTCGCGACCGTAAAAGCGACGATTTACCTCCCGAAAATGACCAAATTTATTCCCATTCTATCGCACTTATTCGGTTGTTTTGTTAAAAAATGTACTATTTTGCACAAAGCGGCTAGCGCTGTGAGCTGCGTAGAACCAAATGTCAGCCAATGAAAAGCGACGTTACGTGATGACGTCGGTTTTTTTGTCAGTAGGCCTATATCGTAGAATATACTGTCGCAAATTTTTGACGTTATCCAATGACACACGTCGCAAGGCTTTCGTACATTATGAGTGCATTAGAATGCAACGTTAACTTGACATGACATCCGAATGTTGTAAAATATCATGTAATGAAAATGCTTGTAAACCCCACTTGATATATACCCGGAAAAAAGTTCTGAAGAACTGGGCTTTATCGACCTGTTTGACTAAAACATAAATATACAGACAAAAATAATTACACCACAAGAAAATTTAACTCAATCCTGATAATAAACATAAATCAAAACAAGAATACCATCACTGAGTCATGAATAATGCTTCTCCGAAGGCACATGGGGTAAGTTGTCAAAAATGACAAAATCACAGTTTCTGAAATGTAACTCAATAATCAATAATGGGTATAGCCACCAACATTCACACGACACGTCTAGTCTCCTCCTCATGGAATTCACCAGTCTCTGTATATGATGCTGAGGAATCGCAGCCCATTCTTGGAGTAGAAGTCTCTGCAAGTTTGGAAGTCTTGTGTGTTGATTGTTTACAGCCCGACCAAGAATATCCCACAAATGTTCAATGCACGCAAAGTCAGGGGACATCGGTGGCCACACAAGTCTCTGCACACCATTCTGCTGCAGGAAAGCATTGACAATCCTGGCACGATGTGGTCTCGCATTGTCGTCCTGGAAGATGGAGTTCTGGCCCATCTGTCTGAGATATGGTACAACATGAGGTCTTAGAATTTAGTCAATGTACCGACGACCATTCAAGTTTCCGGGCAATACGACAAGGGTAGTTAAGCCATTAGAACTGATACCTGCCAAACCATTACACTGCCGCCGTTGTAAGCTGTTGTTGGTAGGACATTAGGCTCAAGGTGCTTCTCCTCAGTACGACGCCAAACCCTGGTCCGACCATCAATCTTCCGAAGACAAAATCTCGACTCGTCGGAAAAAAGAACTTCCGACCACTGCCGTCGGTTCCATGCCATATCCTGCACAAAACTGGCACCGTAGAGCCCTGTTCCGTTGAGAAAGCTGGGCTTCCTAGCCGGTTTTCTGGATTTGAACCCCGAGGCTCGAACTCTGTTCCTGACTGTCTGCACCGAGATTCGACATGCGCCAGGCCCTCGTTGTTGTCTCAACATTCTCTCCAGACTGGAACCATCATCAAAACGCCGCCTTGCTACAGATACCGCAATGTAACGGTCTTCACGATGGGTGGTAACTCTCGGTCGTCCGGATCTGGGTCGGTCGGAAACAGCCCCCGTTGCTTGATGACGCTGAGTGCTGCGATGCACGTTGAACTGATTAGCAACATCTTGCGGATGTGCCCCCGCCTCTAAACGCCCAAGCGCCCGGGCTCTTTCTTCATCAGTTAGCTTTCTCAAAGCTCGGAAAGGTCTAGCATTCAACATTGTTGTAACCAAACGCATAATAATGGGCAATTAAAATTGATTTAATGAAAAGATGACCATCTTTAAAAAATCAAGCAAAAAATGCAGTTGGATATTTAGCCTGGTGAGCACTTCCATGCATGTTATTGGATAAGAAATTGGATGGTGACTTTTGACAGAAATGTTCACTCATAAAATCGCATGCAGCACCAATATTACAAAAGCCGGACAAGCCAACGTCTGCAGCAACAGTAGCAGCAACAACAAGAGCAGCATTTTACCAAAATTAACCAAAGACCCATTAGAATAATGCCTTTCGTCCTATACGCGTTTAAACGTCTTAAGCCAACAGACGGACAGGTAATAAACGAATAAACGATCGCATTGAAAATCGATAATTTTGTCATTTTTGACTGCCGACCCCTGGTGCCTTGTCAAGCCAAAATCTCCAGCATTTCTTGTGCGATTTTGATTCTGTTTAAAGCACACTGTTTCCAAAAGGGTTAGCTAATAGCTCATATGTAATCTGTAAACAGATACTACATGTGAGTAAAATAAATTGGCAAAAAACCCAGTTGTGCAGAACTTTTTTGGCCGGGTATAGTTGAAAACTGGTTTACCAAGATACACAATTTTAATTTATTTCTGCTCAAAAACATAGACTGTGGGTATAAACCAAAAGCGCATCGTTTTAATGACCACCCACAATCTATTTTTGTAATAGAAAAATAAAACATAGTCAGTTTATGGAGTTATGAAAGGGCCTCTGTGTGCTAGTGGGTAACAGCGCTGAATCTTTATCATTAGGTAAGCCACCAGTGTATAACCCAACAACAGATTAGCACCAATGGTTAATTTAACCCTTCACCCGCTGAATATTTAAATATGCCACAGCCACTACCGATTATCAACCAATCAGATTACTTGATGCAAATTATTGCGACAAATTCATAAACTGAATGACAAACAATGAAGATCCTGATCAGATGGCTTCTGGATCTTCGTTGTTTGAAAGATAAGACATATCCGAGATCAGCAGGACAAGGGTTAACTATGTATAAGCAACCAGTGTGTATCAACCACCAATGGATAATTTAGCAGTGTATAACCCAACAATGGATATTATCCGATTGTGGCTAATCCATTATTAGGTTATATGCTAGTGGCTTAAACATTGGAAATAGCTAAAAGCACCAATGTTTAATGCAATAACGGACCAGCCACCAATGGAAAATCCTCCAGTGGACATGCATTACATGGATAACCCACCAATATATAATGCCCCAATGGATAAGCTACCGATGGATAACCCACCAAAATATAATGCACCCATGGATAATCTAGCAATGGATAACCAACCAATGTATAATAAACCCATGTGCAACCTACCAATGCATATTAAAAAAAAAACAGGAAACCTACCAATGGATAACCTACCAACGAATTAACCCATGAATGTATAGTTCACCCATAGATAACCTAGCAATGGATAACCTAGCCATTTATGATCAATCAATGAAATCCCTTCCGCTGTTTCAAGAAGGGCAGTTGTCAATTTCTAGCGAAATATTGTGGACTGTACTGGATAACCGCTTACGTATAAGACTGCCCAGAAAGTGTGGTTAGGTTAGGGGGCTCGATATGACATGAGCAGTATTGACTGGGTCATTAAACTCCAAACAAACAAACCAACAATGAATAACACAACAATGTGTAATTTTCCAATGGATAGCCGACATATTGACACCCTGTCTGTGGACAACCTGTAAGTGGATAACGTAACAGTGGATAACCTGCATATGGACCGCTGTGCAAGAATTTCAGTTTAAAGTTAAGGGGAATGGGAACACCTGGCAGATTTTTCCGCCATTTTTTAAAGGGAGGTAACTTTTGGAACTTCCTGTTCGCTTTTCTATAAGACCTGCCCGACGGAAAAAGGGGACAACTCTTAAAGGAAAGATGTTGCTCCTCAGGAGCAACTTCTTTCCTTTAAGAGTTGATCCTTATTGACATGGAAGACTAAAATACTTTTGCAGGAGTTGCCTCAACTGAAGGTGTTCCCGTTCCCCTTAAGTGATTTGTTTCCCTACTTGTCTAGTAATAAGCATCTAGTATTTTTATATAGGAATCTGTTACAAGTCAGTTTTTATATGCCGCTTCTGTCTCTTCAGGAGGTTCAATATAAGTCTTATATAGGGTGTTAGGGGTGGCTGGAAAAATCCATCCCGAGGGTCACTGTCCGGCATCACGAGGCTTGCCGATGGGTGCTTCACAGTGATCCCGAGGGACGGATTTTTCTATCCGCCCCACACCCATATAGGATTCCTTTTCTTGCATACCTTCCATTTCTTTGCGCGGATTATCAATGCTGCAGACACTTCGAGTACCGACGTTTGCCATATTGTGATGACAATGCAGGAATGTTTAGTGACATCACGTAACGTGCCGTGACGTCAACCTTAACGACGACACATACGAGGTCGTAATCAACCAGTGCATTTATCAAACACGCGGTTATATTCGATTTTTGGTCGGAACACCAGGGTCAGAATATAAATTTTTATCCCAGGGTAAAATCACGGATTTCCTTGTCTGGTGTGCAAGAAAGGAACTGGTAGGCGGGAGCATCTGTGATGGTTTTGGCTTCCATCCGTTTTACATGGGACAAGTGTTGTTGGTGCTCATTAAAGCCACCTCAACGGTTGTCACCAATTGTATCTCTTATTTGTTCCTCTGTGGTTGGTATCATTTCTATGATTTCATGATTGTCATTACCATTCATTGTGAAAGTGTTAGTGCAAATGAAATTATTGTCTATTGCCTACGAGTGGGTAAGCCAGGTAAACCACGTTTTCAAGTCCATGCAATAAATATCCTTATAAACCCCATTTTGCCTGCCGGCCTCAACACTATTTAAGTCATTTTGAAGACGTTGCTTTTAATTTCGTGGGTTTTTATCCAACATTTAGATGAAATGACATCTCAAGCCCTGTCGCCCATTGAATGCAATAATAGGGCTTATATGTACTGGTGGTCCGAGTCGCACCATTTTGCCTTGGCAGGATTAGTCCGTCTAAGCGGTTAACCAGTACTCATGTGCGGTCAGTTTCAGCTCTGCGTGCAAGCATCGTGCAGCCCAATCTATTTCTCCAAGCCCCGATGGGCGGGGGCTGTTAACCAACTGCGCCATATATATGGAAAAGTAGAGTTTAATAGGAATACATGGTTTTCTTTACTCTGTCTTTAATTATTTATAGATTAGTATATGGCGGCCCCGCCCATCGGGGCTTGAAGAAATATATGGGCTGCATGATGCTTCCACATAGAGCTGAAACCGACCCGCACACGAGTGCTGGTTAACCGCTTAGAGCATCTAAGCCTGCCCAGGCAAAGCGGTGCGAGTCGGCCCGTCCATGCTTATAAACCCTATTGGTTTCATCGGGTGGCAGGGCTTGAGAGGTCATTTCATTTCAATGTGGGGTAAAAGTCCAACAAAATGGGAAGCAACGTCTCCAAAATGACTTTTACATTGCTGATGGGGACGTTAAACCTCAAATCAAACAAACAAAAGATTAGAATACGGTTATTAGTAATGTGCGTCTCTACAAGTAATAATTAAATCATTTTGAATCTAATAATAATCGGTTCTCTTTATTCCTGTGTTCGTTGCAAATAACAGCGTCGGAATTACTTGGTAATAACCGGTATTCTGTAGCCTTCAATTTTCTCTGCTATATAGGGGGAAACTGTTGCGATTCGCAGTTACGTAAGAAGCAAATCTCAAACGCCAGCAATAAAGGTAAGTTCTGAATTTATGCAGATTGATCATATTTTGTAATTATGTTATATAGCCGGGGACATATAACTGATTTTCGAAAATTTAATTAGTTGGCGGTTCGTAAGGATAAACTTACCTGAAATGGATAGATCAAAGTCTCAACTTTCGCATTCTGGGTGTTTGTCGCATTTGTCAGTGTATACGAGGTCTTCAAAACGGACCCTTTTGCTAACCACCCGAATTCTGTAAAAAAAAAAAATGTTCAAAGCTTAACAACGCTTTTTTTCAAACCTTTAGGAAATCCTATAAAATCTGTTAATGTCCCGTAATTTGGAATGCATTGTGCCAATGTTCACTGCAGTTTTAGCCATTTATTACCAAACCATATTCTTTTAAATAATGTCTGAAAATGAACCCCTTCAAAACGGCAAACAAATATGCATTGTTTTTTTTTTCTGAGGGGACATAACCATCGGATTTAAATTATTTTTGTGCAGTCATATAAAGGATCCATATTTCTGTAATTGACAGTAGAAAAATGGTGCGTATTCGGTGAGTAATTCTTTTAAAAAATGCAATATAGTAAGCATACCCTCATTATGTCATAATTCAATATTGTGTTTTTAAAAGGTTTATTTCGTATAGAAATTGAGTAAAAGCTTTGCTGGTTACAGTGCCGTGGGTAGCTTGATATTTAAATGCCACAGGTTACTAATAAACTTCCCGGTTAAAATAGGGTGTATTAGCAATTTCATAAATACAGCGCTACGACTCGATATAATGTTATACAGTAACGGTCCAAAAATTGAAAGTAAAGATTAAATCTAGGCTATGTCATTAATACAACTCTACAAACTGAAAAACAATTATAGGTGTGCACGTGGAAATCGGTGTTGGCCGTGCATGCGTATAAAATTGTGAAACAAAATTAGTACTATTTCAAGTTTTGTAATCTGCTGAAGCAAGGGAGTTTCTGCAAGCCTAGGAAACGCATAATATTGTAAATACCAAATGTAGATACGACATGCAAATACTTTACTTTGTATGTAGTGTCTTCTTATTTATCTCTATTTTTGTAATTTAAACAGATATTTTTGTCCTATATTGTGGGCGTGGTTTTTTTTCTGTCTTTTGCCCCCTCTATAGGATTCCAAGGCGGTTCTTTTGGGGCGATTTATTTATGTTGTTTGTTACTTACTGTGTGTATCACTTGTGTCTTTTTATTTTGGATGGCCATATGGCCATTTTGTGGGAAGTAACTGTCCTTATGGCCTTCCTTTGTTTAGGTTTCCATTATGGTCTGGTCGCTTAATGTTTGTGTTTCTTTCCCTTTGGTGTCTTTGGTGGGTGGAGTAAGTTAAATGTATCGATTCCTGATCTTTGTTTTACTTCTACTTTATTATTATTAGTTTTTGTAAGACTGTTCATTCTGCAAACGAGTCAATGCATAATTGAATGTACGATGTTCAGATCACCATATCCTTACATGCAAATGTTTTACTCGCCCCCGCCCATCGGGGCTTGAAGAAATAGATAGGCTGCATGGTGCTTCCACGCAGAGCTGAAACCGACCGGCACATGAGTACTGGTAATCCACTTAGAGGATCTACGCCTGTCCAGGCAAAACGGTGGGAGTCGGACCGTCCATGCATATAAACCCTATTAGTTTCATTGGGCGGCAGGGCGCGAGATGCATTGCATCTCAATGTCGGGTAAAAGTCCCACAAAAATGGAAACAACGTCTCCCAAATGACCGTTACAGTGTTGACGGGGACGTTAAACCCTAAATCAAACAAACAAAACAAATGTTTTACTGAAAAGGCAAATCAAATTTTGTTAGAATGTATCTGTCCCATGGTTGACTAACCAGTCGTAGCCCGCCCAGAATCACTAGCCTGACTTAAAGTATTTACTACATATGTGAATAAAAAAAAATCAATAATGGCCGGCTCTTCCAGGACCTTTGGCAGACGTATGAACAGGAGCATTGTCCTGATGGAACAGCACACCTTTAGTGAGCTTTCCGCGGCGCTTAAGTTTAATATTTTCCCGTAACTGCGTCAGAAGTGAAGCATAGAATTGCCATCGATTGTTTGTCCTTTTAGAGACAACCGTTTAGCAGAATACCAATGCATCTCAGAAAACCGAGGTCATAACCTTTCCAACTGATGGAACAGTCTTTGCCTTCTTTGGCAGGGGTGCGCCCGGGTGCTTCCATTATTTCGATTGTTGTTTGGTCCCTGGGGAAAAAATGATGGACCCATGTTTCATACACAGTGACAAATCTCTGAAAAAGTTGTCAGGATCTTCCCCAAAAAGGTTAGGATTAGCACGCGATAATGTCGCCTGGTGTGCTTCTGATCAACTGTCAGAATCTTGGCCGCCCATCGGGGCTTGAAGAAATAGAAGAGTTACATGATGCTTGCACGCAGAGTTGAATCCGACTGCACACGAGTACTGGTAAACCGCTTAGAGGATCTAAGCCTACCCAGGCAAAGCGGTGCGAGTCGGACCGTCTATGCTTGTAAAGTAGAAGTAAAACAAAGATCAGGAATCGATACAATTAACTTACTCCACCCATCAAAGACACCAAAGGGAAAGAAACACAAACATTAAGCGACCAGACCATAATGGAAACCTAAACAAAGGAAGGCCATGAGGACAGATACTTTCCCACAAAATGTCCATATGGCCATCCAAAATAAAAAGACACAAGTGATACACACAGTAAGTAACAAACAACACCATAAATAAACCGCCACATAAGAACCGCCTTGGAACGGTCAGTGGAAACCCTATTGGTTTCAGATGTCATTTCATCTCAGTGTGGGGTAAAAGTCCCACAAAATTGGAAGCAGCGCCTCCAAAATGACCTGTACAGTGTTGACAGGGACGTTAAACCTCAAATCAAACAAACGAACTTGGTACCCATCGGACCGAAAGCTTACTCATTGCAAGATCCTCTGTCTCTTTCCTGTGAAATGCCAACTCGTCTGGCTATATATCTTTCTGGGACTCGTCTGCCAGTCATAACAATACCATTGACTTTATTGACCCTTTCCGGTTTGCAACATTGACAGAACTTCCAGGACGGGGGTCATCCTCAAGGTTCTGTGCGCCGCGCTTAAATTCCGCCACCCTCCTTTAACTGCAGCAAATGAAGGGGCACCTTTCCCTAGTGTGCTACCATTTCATTATCCGCCCCCGCCCATAGGGGCTTGAAGAAATATATGGGCTGCACGATGCTTCCACGCAGAGCTGAATCCTGCCCGCACGCTAGTACTGGTAAACCGCTTAGAGGATCTAAGCCTGTCCAGGAACCGCGGTGCGAGGCGGACCGTCCATGCTAATAAACCTTATTGGTTTCATTGGGCGACAGGGCTTGAGATGTCATTTCATCTCAATGTCGGGTAAAAGTCCCACAAAATTGGAAGCAACGTCTCCAAAATGACCTTTACATTGTTGACGGGGACGTTAAACCTCAAATCAAACAAACAAAAAACCATTTCATTATGGATATACTCAGGTGTCAATTTTTTTTTTGCAAATATTGGATCACTGTCTATTTTGCAAAAGCTGCTGGTCTTGTTTACTTTAGAGTGCTACCGTGTCGATAGAAACTGGCCAAATGAGACCAGTCCTTGGGGACACGGCCCTATACAGTCAGTTGTTACCCTGGCATGGTAAGGAGGCTTATGTGCCATCATTTTATGAAACAAGATGGCACAAACCAAAGCAGACCAACAAATGACATAGAATTTATTAGGGTAGGAGCATACGCATTTACGAATTACTAGCAGTTCTCAATCGGTAGATAATAATTTCTTGTCCAACCAAATGTATTGTGGTAAACAAACCGATATGAATATCTGTTTGAATCAGACATTTTATTTATTTTTTATGAATTTTATTATATAAGCTGTAATGCTTTAAATAGTTTCTGTTCTCTAAATTTTTATTGCCATGATAATGACACTTAATTCAGGGAAAAGTAGGATTTTAAATAGTGAAATGTATGTATTGTCAAAAAGGTATTTTCTTGGTACATTGTTCCTATTATTTCTTTATCACAAATTGAAAATATATCCACGACATTTCTACAACAGGTTAAAACAACATTTATTCTTTTTTCTACCCTTAAGGTACAATTGATTTGCTGTTGTTATGACTTTTGCGACAATTGCTATTTATTGGGTACTGAGTTATCTCCTTTAATTGCAACACCTTGTCCCCACTTTAAGATGCGACAACACCCTGAATGTAAACAAGTAAACATTATTCTTTGATCCAAGGGTATTTCATCCTTTCGAATCGATGGCTATTAAATTAAAAAGTATTTCTAGAGGGTTTCTGAGATATATGTCCCCGGCTAATATGTTTGATGTTGTATGTTTCTGCCATAATCCTGATTGGTTTGGATTGAATGCAGAATAAATTTCAATCTTTGAATCTATTTTTAGCTCAACTGTCACGTAGTGACGAGGTGAGCTTTTGGGATCACTTTTGGTCCGTCGTGCTTGCGTCCGTGCGTAAACTTTTTCTTCAAACGACATCTCCTCTTAAACCACTGATCGGATTTCGACCAAACTTCACAAGAATGCTCTTAAGGTGGTCCCCTTTCAAAGTAGAAGTAAAACAAAGATCAGGAATCGATACAATTATCTTACTCCACCCATAAAAGACACCAAAGGGAAAGAAATACAAACATTAAGCGACCAGACCATAATGGAAACCTAAACAAAGGAAGGCCATAAGGACAGTTACTTTCACACAAAATGGCCATATGGCCATCCAAAATTAAAAGACACAAGTGATACACACAGTAAGTAACAAACAACAACATAAATAAATCGCCACAGAAGAGCCGCCTTGGAACGGTCAGTGGAAGATTTCCACTGGGGGGCTTAAATCGATTTTACGTGGCCGAAATCCTCGCCCTTACTTCCGTCGCGATTTAGACAAATAATTTGTTCAGTCCGCATGAAGGCCTCCTAACTCATCAGTGCAACATCTCCGTGAACACAAAAATCAAAAAACCACAGAGGTGAGACAACGGTGAGGACTCGACAGCAAGAAACCATTGAAATGCTGGAGCAAAACAAAACCAACAGTTAGACTCCGATGAGCCCGACCAGAGACAGAGCATCAGGCACCAACCAACATTATCTCTCTAATTCTCAATAAGCCTTTACGTTGGAGCCGTCATAGAATCTGAGGAAAGTTGTTCAAATGGTTCTGGCCCGTTGCACATCTAGGTCACAGGAGCCAAAAATAGATTTTTTTCACCGAACACTTAAAAAATCTTCTTCTCTGAAACCACAAGGACAAGGTCTTTGATATTTGGTATGAAGCTTCATCTAGTGGACCCCTATCAAGATTGTTCAAATTATAGTGCTGAGCAAAAAATACCCCCGCCCCGGGGCCCTTTGGTTTTACATGGGCTTATATACGGAAAATCTTTAAAAATCTTCTTCTCTAAAACCACAAGGCACAGGTCTTTGATATTTGGTATGACGCTTCATCTAGTGGACCCCTACCAAGATTTTTCAAATTATAGAGCAAAAATCTTTAAAAAATCTTCTTCTCTGAAACTACAAGGCCCAGGTCTTTTATATTTGGTATGCAACGTCATCTAGTAGACCCCTACCAAGATTGTTCAAATTATAGTACTGGGGCCAGAAATGCCCAAGCCCCGGGGCCCTTTTGTTTTACATAGGATTATATAGTGAAAAATCTTTAAAAATCTTTTTCTCTGACACTACAAGGCCCAGGTCTTCTATATTTGGTATGCAGCTTCATCTAGTGGACCCCTACCAAGATTGTTCAAATTATAGTCCTGGGGCCAAAATGCCCCCGCCCCGGGGGCCCTTTGGTTTTACATGGGCTTATGCAGGGAAAATCTTTAAAATGTTCTTCTCTGAAACCGCAAGGCCCAGGTCTTTGATATTAGGTATGACGCTTCATATAGTGGACCCCTACCAAGATTGTTCAAATTATAGTGCTGGGGCCAAAAGTGTCCCCGCTCAGGAGCCCTTTGGTTTTACATAGACTTATATAGGGAAAATCTTGAAAAATCTTCTTCTCTGAAACCACAAGGCCTAGGTCTTTGATATTTAGTGTGAAGCTACATCTAGTGGACCGCTTCCAAGACTAGTAAAAATATAGCCCTGAGACCAAATATGTCCCCGCCTCGGGCACTTTGGTTTTATATAGACTTATATTGGGAAAATCATTAAAAATCTTCTTCTGTGAAACTGCAAGGCGTAGGTCTTTGATATTTGGTGTGAAAATTCATCTAGTGGACCTCTATCAAGATTGTTCAAATTATAGCCCTTGGTCCACAAATGCCTCCGCCCCGAGACCCTTTGGTTTTACATTGACTTATAGGGAAGTCTTTAAAAATCTTCTTCTCTGAAACCGCAAGGCCCATGTCTTTGATATTTGGTATGGAGTTCCATCTAGTGGACCTCTACCAAGATTGTTCAAATTATAACCCTCGGAACACAAATGCCCCTGCCCGGGGGGGGGGGGACCTTTGGTTTTACATAGACTTAAATAGAGATTATCTTTGAAAATTTTCTTCTTTGAAACAGCAAGGCCCAGGTCTTTGATATTTGGTGAAGCTTCATCTTGATTGTTTAAATTATAGCCCTGAGGCCAAAAATGGCCCCGTCCAGGGGCCATTTGGTTTTACATAGGCTTATGTAGGGAATATCTTTAAAAAAATCTTCTTCTCTGAAACCGCAAGGCCCAGTCTTTGATATTTGGTGTGTAGCTTCATCTAGTGGACCTTTGCCAAGGTTGTTAAAATTATATAGCTTTTGTTAATATTTGATATGAAGCTTCACCTTTTTAGACCTCCCTCAACGTTATGCACATTATAGTCCTGGGGTCAATAATGGCCAACCCCGGGGCCCATTTGTTACTCTATGGATCAGGTGAGCGATCCAGGGCCATCATGGCCCTCTTGTATAATATCGTAGGAGAGAAATCTCTTAAAGGGAATGGGAACACCTTCAGGGGAGGCAACTCCGCCAAAAGTATTTTTGTCTCCCATGTCATTAGGTGTCAACTCTTAAAGGAAAGAATTTGCTCCTGAGAAGCAAATTCTTTCCTTTAAGAGTAGACTCCTTTTTCAGTGGGACAGGGCTTGTAGAAAAGCGAACAGGAAGTCCCGAAAGTTGTCTCCCTTTGAAAAATGGCGGAAAAATCTGCAAGGTGTTCCCATTCCCCTTAAATACAGTTTTAAGCATATGAGCCATGGCAAGCATTTCCTACAATTTACATGTGCACCCAGCGAAGACTCAGATCAGTCTGCGCATCCACGCAGTCTGATCAGAGTCTTCATTGTGCGCTCTATGGATAGCTGAGGGCCCAGTGCTCCTTCATGCAGCAAGAGAAGTCCCTTGTTAGACTATATGGATGCGCAGGCTGACCTGATTCTTATCTGGGTGAACATAAATTGTAGGAATTGCTGTGCCTCGGCTCATTTTTTACACGTTCTTGAAACAAGATCTAAATAATCTAAATAAACATGAACAAATTTAGCTCTGTAGTTCTTGTATTATTTTTGTTTGTCATTTTCACAATTTAACAGCCAGAAATATTTGTTAGAATTACTCATCATGTTAAAATTTCTACAGTTATTGACCACAACTGTAATGAGAGGTTCTCTGGATGCCTGAAAAGTAGGACATACTAGCATAAAATGTATTTTATCTCCTAAAACACCCATTGGACATTTTAAACAAATGCGATCAGCTCTTTCAATTCTATAGCATACCTACCTATTTCTATATTAAGCCTGTGAGATTAAATACGAAGTCTAGTCAAATCTTTTCTATGGGTGAAATGAAGGAAACTTAGGTATTTCTCAAAACCAAAATTGCTTTTAATTGCTGAGTATGTATCAAGTTTACCGGTAGCAAGTGACTGTTTTGTAGAATAACATTCATGCAAATATGTCTCTTTTAGTAGTTTTGACAGTTTTGCATTAAAAGAAGATGGTTTCATATGTATGAAAGTGTTTATAGGTACTCCCAAATTATTGGAATATTGTTGAACAGTATTATACCAAGAATTACTAGTATGAGAAAGGCTCTTTGAGCGTTCAAGAACATCAGATAATAAGGAATTCTGATCAAAATTTTCGAGTCTATGCGAAAATTTCAATGTAGCCTTTACAATATTAATATAGTATGGGAATATTCCTAACTAAGACATGACTGCAAAATTAGAACTCTTGCGATGAACTCCAAGAATAAACTTAGAATACTTTAAATGAAGTTTTTCAAGTTCCACATTCGTAAAAATTTTCTCAATAGAAATCCCATTTCTAAATTTAGCACTTGCGGGATTAAAAGTTCCCCATATTTCTCAACCATATAAAAGAATTGGTTTTACTGCATGATCAAATATATGTAGGCTTGTTCTAATAGCGAGCTCGCTCCGCATGGGGCGAAGCCCCATGCGGCGCAGGCCGAAGGCCTGCGAGAGCAAGCTCAATGGTAACGTATACGAATATAATCTATTCTGTTCTATTCTATTGTTGCATAGTGTTGAACGATTTTTTTTTGTGCCGGAAGTACGATTTTTGGTTTGGTATTCAAGTTTCGTGCGCGTTTGGCAAAAAAAAATGGCGGACTTCGTCTCGAATCTAAACATCCACAGGTATGTTGGACTTGTAGGCTTTACTCAACTTCACAAGCTCATATTTTCACACATTTTCGTTTTTTTTTTCTAACATTTGGTACGCTTTACTCTGAATTAAAGGGATTCTGTGTGCTTTTATTCACAGTGAAACGGTCATGAAACCAATAGTCGCAGGCATTACACTCAATAAGGGTATAACAGTTGTTGACTATGTGATCTTGTCGCCATCTTTGTTTCCAAAAGTATCAGAGTTTGAAGTTTTACCTTTTGATTCTATGATCAGTGATGTTCATAATGGAATACAATTTTCTCTATCATGTAATGAATTGGTTGTTCATGAAAATAACCATGCTGACACTGAGAATGTAACCAGAGCTAAATGGAATGATGCTGAATCTCAAGTGTTTGTCGAGCATTTAAAATCAGACAAAATAGCCTCACTCATATCAAAAATTGATGCGCTCAGCATTGATCAGGTGGTAGCAAATGACATAAATAATATAAACAAAGAATGTTCATCCATTTTGATTGATGCAGCTAATGATGCAGGGTTTATTAAAGATGTTAAGGTAAAACACCATGTGAATACCCGTAAGTTAAGCTCTAAACCTGTTCAACGTCCGTGGTTTAATAATGAATGTAGAATGCTAAGAAACCAATACAAAAGAGCGAAAAACTTAAGGCACAGAATAAATAACGCTGAAAATTATAACTTTGTACATAATGCCAGTAAAGCATACAAAAAATGTATAAACAGACAATTCAACTTATATCAAAAAGATTTTATTACCAAATTGAGATCTCTTAAACATTCAGATCCAAAATCATATTGGAGTTTACTGAACAAGGCAGATAACTCTCGATCTCAAGTGATGCAAAATGTATCCGTTGAAGTTTTTGCTGAACACTTTAAGAAGTTAAATATGAAAAACAATGATGATGAGAATTTGACTTTTCATATTGACCCGTCAGAGGTGTCCGAGCATAACCTAGAGTTAAATTCGGCTATTTCTGAGGGAGAAGTTTTGAAATGTTTAAAACAGTTAAAGCTTGGTAAAGCTTGTTCTTCTGATCTAATTCTTAACGAATTTCTTAAGTCCTCAAAAGATAAAATGTTAACAGCCTTTGTCAAATTTTTTAACCTGGTTTTCAGTACAGGTATTATACCTGATGAATGGTCAAAGGGCATGATATCTCCAATTTATAAAAACAAGGGAGACAAAGCTAACCCTGACAATTATCGGGGGATAACCATATTGAGTTGCCTTGGAAAACTGTTCACGTCTGTCTTAAATAATAGATTGAATAAATATTTAGAAGACATGAATTTACTTTGTGAAGAGCAAGCAGGATTTCGTAAAGGTTACGGCACTACAGACCATATTTTTAATTTGAAATGTATAATTGATCTGTATGTGTGTAGCGAGAAAAAGCTATATTGTGCTTTTATTGACTACAAGAAAGCATTTGACTCTGTGAACAGGACTTACCTATGGCAGAAACTACTCTTGCATCATGTTGATGGTAAAATGTTTAAAGTTATTCATAGTTTATACAGTAATGCTAAATCATGTGTTCGACTCGCTCATGAGAAGTCCGATTTCTTTGCTAGTAATATAGGTGTCCGACAGGGAGAGAATTTGTCTCCAATTTTGTTTTCCATGTTTCTTAATGACTTATCTGAGTTCATCTCGCATGCATATAATGGTTTAAATAATATGGCTGAAATGGCTAACATTTTACTTGGAAATGAAGAAATTGATGTTTTATTCAAGCTTTACATTTTGCTTTATGCCGACGATACAGTTATTTTCGCAGAATCAAAGGGGGAACTGCAGTCTGCACTGAACGCTATGTATCTTTATTGTAAATCATGGGATTTGGAAGTTAACCCGTCAAAGACTAAGATAACTATATTTTCTAAGAAGAAATTTGAACATAACATGGTCTTCACATACAATGGCCAGAATTTAGACATAGAGGATGGTTTTGTTTACTTGGGTACTCTTTTCTCTTCTAATGGTCGTTTCATTAAGAACAATCAAAGATTAGTTGATCAGGCTAGAAATGCTATGTTCTCTGTCTTAAGAAAATCTCGTAAGCTACAACTTCCAGTAGATTTACAGTTACAGCTTTTCGATAGTATGGTGGCTCCAATACTACTGTATGGTTCTGAAATTACGGGTTTCGAAAACTCTGATATACTAGAAAGGATATGTGTCCAATTTTACAAGATCATTCTAAATGTTAAAAAAACCACACCAAATGTAATGTTATATGGAGAGTTAGGAAGATTCCCAATTGAAATTTTTTGTAAATCAAGAATGGTAGGGTTTTGGCAGCGAATAATCAATGGAAAACAAGACAAGATAGCTTATAAACTTTATAGGGTTTTATTGTCATTACACCAGAGAGACATTTTTCATTCTAGATGGCTTTTAAGTGTTAAGGACAGCCTTATTTCAAGTGGCCATGACATTTTATGGAATTCACAAGATGCTGTTCAAGTGCCACGAAATATAGCACAAAAAGTTAAGATAAAACTTATTGAAAAATTTAAATGTTCATGGAGTAGTTCAGTTTTTAATTCTGCTAAATGTCTAAACTACAGAATATTTAAAACAGATTTTGTGTATGAGCAGTATTTTCATTTGTTACCTAATGATCTTGCTATGGCATTTTGTCATTATAGGTGTGTTAACCATAAGTTACCTATTGAACTTGGGAGGTTCTGGGGAGTTGACAGAGATGACCGCATCTGTGAGCTATGTAGATTAAACAAACTTGGCGATGAGTATCACTACCTGTTCGAATGTACATATTTCGAGCAACAAAGGAAAATGTATCTTCCCAGAGGCTTTTCCTGCCCCCCAAATGCTGTTACTTATGAGAAATTGATGAACAGCAAAGATAATCCAGTGTTGTTTAAACTGAGCAGGTTCTGTAAAGACATTCTTGCTACATTTAAAGTGATTCACAGCAATACATAGTCTTAACCCTTGTTCAGCATTTGAACCAATCAGATTTCTCAATGTAATTTATTACTCCAGATTCGTAGGCTAAGTTTCAAATAGTGTGGATCCTGATCAGATGGATTCTTCAGAAGCCATCTGATCTGGATCTACACTGTTTACAGCGATAGGGCTTGTCGTGAATAGCAGGATGAGGATTAACTTGACAACTACCATAATCTTATAATAAAAGTGAACCAGTACAGAGCTCCTGGTATTTGTGGAGTTTGCCATTGAGTTGTTTTTATAACAGCATTTTTCTTTCTACATTTAAAAGTGATTCACAGCAATATGTAGTCTTGACCCTTGTCCTGCTGAATATTCAATTTAGCCACACCCACTTCAGCATTTGAACCAACCAGATTTCTCGGTGTAATTTATTATTCCAAATTCATAAACTGAATATCAAATAGTGTGGATCCTGATCAGATGGCGTCTTCAGAAGCCACCTGGTCTGGATCTACATTGTTTTCAGCGATAGGGCTTGTCGTGAACAGCGGGATAAGGGTTGACTTGACAACTACCATAATCTTATAAAAGTGAACCAGTACAGAGCTCCTGGTACTAGTGGAGTTGGACATTAGATTGTTCTTATAACAGCATTTTTTTCTTAAGTTGACTGTCCTGGCTACGGCCAGACGGGGGAATATTCCCCCGGCTGGTGGTGGACAGGTCTGTTCACCATATGCTAGGATTGTGGGGGAGGACTGGATGTCCTTTTATACCTCCATATTGAAAGTACCAGTGGGTCTGAGTTTCATACTTTCATAGTTTCATACTAGTCTCCGATTGTCGTTCATTCTAGTCTTCTTTGAAGCTTTCTTCTAAATGTTTTGCTTCAATTTTGTTTCATGTTTTAATATTGTTGCAGTTGGACCTATACCCCGGTTAGGGGTCCCGGTCTTTATTAAAATCTTGAAAATCTTGAATCAATCAGGTAGACTATCTATCTATCTATCTATCTTCTTATACTGAGTCGGTCATATCTGGCCATTACCTCAGTTGATTGGGTGGCTAAATTTAGAATTTTTTTACATGTAGCTTCCAATTTCATGGGACTTTCATTCTTACTTTGAGGTCTAGCGTCTCCGTCAAATCTGTATAGGTTATTTTTGAGATGTCGCTTCGAATTTGATGGGACTTTAATTCACATTAAAGTGTATTCATTGATTTCTTATCGGAGGTCAGCCTCTGTTGATGTTGTTTTATGAATAAATAACATCTTGTATACCCGGCTTACATCATGGCGTCCCAACAAGTCCAAGGCCACATTTCTTCTGCTCTGCAGATGATTACATTGGGAAACATTGAATGTTTCGTTGAAAATGTGCCTGGTGATGGCAACTGTTTCTTCCATTGTCTGTCAGTGGCAATTAATGGTAATATTTCAATGACACGAGAATACAGAAGTATAGTTTGTCAAACTATTTTCAACAATTGGCAAAACTGGCATGAGAAAGTTGTTTTGTTTCATGGTCCTTTGATGACAAGATATAAATACAGGGGTTCTATGATTAAACTCAATGGTTGGGCATGTAGCTCGGAAATTGAGGCCGCAGCTTTGGTTCTCCAGTGCAGAATCAAAGTTTGGTTTAGGTGTGGTACAGAAAACACAGTAACAATTTTTGGTAATCAAGGCTCACATGTGCAAACCATCAACTTGTTGTTAGAACAACCCTTTCCAGTTGATACACAACATGGAACAGCATTCTAATGTTGACAATAACCTATTGGTACCAGAAAAGGAATTGGAACTATCAAATCAAATCATGCATGTTTCACAGGAAAGTAACTTTTCAGAACTAAGGCCAAAAAGGAGAAATTTTGGTAAAAACCTGCTCTACTCCCCTCAATCCAAAAGATTCCGCCGCAGGACTGACACTAACAAAAGAAATCCTGACAGCTACAACCTGCAGGTGTACATTACATGTACTCCAGGACGGCCCCCGCCCATCGGGGCTTGAAGAAATAGCATGATGCATGATGCTTCCACACAGAGCTGTATCCGACCATGAGAACTGGTTAACCCCTTAGAGGAACTAGGCCTGCCAACGCAAAGCGGTGCAAGTCGGACCCATCCTATCTATCTATCTACTGATACTGTGTCGGTCACATTTGACCATTACCGCAGGTGTACATTACATACACTCCAGGTTTGCATGATGACAGCCTGCACAGTAATCATATAATTACGGTAGGGATCTTTAACCTGCACAGGGGATGGTTCTCCCTGCACAGGGGGCCTCTAGTTAACGTCCAGATCTAAAGGACGGTGTACATTTTGACATTCATCCCTGCAAATGATGCCAATGCCGTGAATGGAGCGGGTTTGGACATCGAAATTTTACCGCCACTATCTATCTATCTATCTTCTGATACTGCGTCGGTCACATTTGACCATTACCGCAGGTGTATATTACATACACTCCAGGTTTTGCAGGATGAAAGCCTACACAGTAATCATGTAATTACGGCAGGGATCTTTAACCTGCACAGGGGATGGTTCTCCCTGCACAGGGGGCCTCCAGTTAACGTCCCGATCCGAAGGACGGTGCACTTTATGACATTCATCCCTGCAAATGATGCCAATGGAGCGTGTTCGGGCACCGAAAATCTATCGCCGCTGCCGGGGATCGAACCCGGGACCTCTAGCATCAGAGGCAAGTGCACTAACCACTGAGCTACCATACTCTACCGTCCTTCCATGCTTATAAATTGGGAGGCAGAGCTTGAGATGTCATTTCATCTCAATATCGGGTAAAAGTCCCACAAAATTAGAAGCAAGTTAACATCTCCAAAATTACCTTTTCAGTGTTGAGGAGGAGGTTAAACCTCAAATCAAACAAATACAGTCCAGGTTTGCAGAATAAAAGCCTACATAGTAATCATGCAATCTGCCTGTAACACTCTAGAGAGGGGTTGGCAGAAAATAGAGATAGATATTTTTTGTAGGGATCTTTTAGTTGCACAGGGATGGTTCTCCCTGTACAGGGGGCCTCCGGTTAACGTCCTGATCCGAAGGACAGTACACCTTGTGGCATTCATGATGACAGTGTAGCAGTTCAGACACCACAATTTTCTTACCGCTGCATGGAATTGAACTGGGGGCCTCTAGAATAAGCATGATAGGCAAGTGCACTAACCACTGAGCTACCATGCTCCATAGGCAAACAGAGTTAATTCATTTTTTTTTCTATCCATTTCTGCTGATCGTTTATCTTGTGACTTTCGCATTTCATTGTTTCTCTCACGTTTGTATAGGAAGCCAGTCTGTTCTGAAGGTATTGATTAATTCAGGGTTCTTTTAAAGTGTAGCTGTTAATGTGAATTTCTCCAAAAGCATCAATACCGAAAAATCATATGTACACATATTGTTGAAAATTGTGCCCCCCCCCCCCCCCCACACACACACACATCAGGGCTTGAAGAAATGGATGGGCTGCAATGCATGCTTGATGCATTTGAGTATAATGGATGGCAAATTCGATTGATAGCCTTTCGTACAGCAGACTCATTATCTGGATGAAGAAGAGAGCAGTTAGAGCCTGACTTGGGACCAACGGCGATAGATCAGGACACATCCATGAAAGACACTGGTTGCATGTCTTTGTAAACATTGTCAGTTAAAGAAGTGTTTCTTTGACATGCTCTTGTGTACCATTAAGGCAGCTAATTTGATTTGGATCTGTTCATGGACAACCAGATTGATGCAGATGTTCATACGACCCTGTAGAGCCCAGCACATGGATGGTAGATGACTTGGTTAACAGATAGGGTTGGCTAATCGGAGTTGAGAGTATAATGGATGGCAAATTCGATTGATAGCCTTTCGTACAGCAGACTCATTATCTGGATGAAGAAGAGAGCAGTTAGAGCCTGACTTGGGACCAATGGCGATAGATCAGGACACATCCATGAAAGACACTGGTTGCATGTCTTTGTAAACATTGTCAGTTAAAGAAGTGTTTCTTTGACATGCTCTTGTGTACCCTTAAGGCAGCTAATTTGATTTGGATCTGTTCATGGACAACAAGATTGAGACAGATGTTCGTACAACCCTGTAGAGCCCAGCACATGGATGGTAGATGCAGATGACTTGGTTAACAGATAGGGTTGGCTAATCGGAGCTGAAAGGATGATGGATTATCAGTCCTGTCACTGTGGTCGATAATCGATTAGTAATCGCTAAGGTTTTTGTCATTATTTTACCTGTCTAGCTTTCTAGACATCTCCTCCTAAAACACTGATCAGATTTTGACCAAACTTCACAGGAATGATCCTTAGCTGGACCCCTTTCAAAGTTGTTCAAATGGTTCCAGTCCATTGCACATCTAGGTCACAGGAGCCGAAAATAGATTTTTTCACTGAAAACTTGAAAAATCTTCTCTGAAACCACAAGGCCTGGGCCTTTGATATTTGGTATGAATCTTCATATAGTGAACCTCTACCAAGATTCTTCAAATTAAAGTCATGGGGCCAAAAATGCCCCCGTCCGGGGGCCTGGTTTTACAGAGGCTTATACAGGGAAATTTTCTCCGAAACTGCAAGGACCAGGTCTTTGGTATTTGGCGTGAAGCTTCATCTAGTGAACCTCTATCAAGACTGTTCAAGTTATAGCCCTAGGGCCAAAAAATTGCCTACCCGGGCCCTTTACCGGTAGTTAAAATATTTAAAATCTACTTCACTGAAACCACAAGGCCCAGGTCATTGCTATTTGGCATGAAGCTACATCTACTGAACCTCTACCAAGATTGTTCAAATCATAGCCTTTGGGCAAAAATGCCTCCGCCTGGGGGCCCTTTGGTTTAACATTGACTTATATAGGGAAATTAAAAACAAGGTCTTCTACTCTGAAACCGCAAGGCCCAGATCTTTTATATTTGGTGTGAAGCTTCATCCAGTGGATCTCTATCAAAATTGTTCAAATTATAGCCCTAGGAAATAGAAGTCAAGTCAAATGCAGAAGGCCAAGGTCTTGGATAATTGACATGAAGCTTTGTGTTACGGATTTCTAGCAAGATTGTTCAAATTAAAGCCCTGGGGTCAAAAATGGCCCGCCCCCAGGGACTCCAAGATTTATATAGATATATATATATCCAAGTACATCAATGCCACAGAGTGGGCCCTGTACTTTAAACTGAAGAAGAGGAAAAACCTTTAAAATTTTAATCTTCTTGTCTGAAACCAGACTGCTCCAGTCTTTGATATTTGGTATGAAGCTTCACTTTTTAGACCACTACCAAGATAATTGAAATTATAGCCCGGGGCCAGTAATGGCTCTCCCAGGGGCTCACTTGTTACCCTATGGATCGGGCCATCATGGCCCTCTTGATACTTTTAGAGACAGATAAGACAATTTTAATACTAGTATCTCCAATGAACTGTTTCTCCATTGTGAATTGTCTAATCATTCAGTTCTAAAATTAGGTTAGGAATTTATTTTTAGCACTATGGTGTACAGGGATACTCTGTGGGGCACAAGACAGGATTTTCAGGTGAGAAAATAAGTTCCGGCAGGGTAATATTTCTCAGTGGGAACTTTGTTTGTTTGATTTGAGGTTTAACGTCCCCGTCAACACTGTAAAGGTCATTTTGGAGACGTTGCTTCCAATTTTGTGGGACTTTTACCCGACATTGAGATGAAATGACATCTCAAGCCCTGTCGCCCAATGAAACCAATAGGGTTTATGAGCATGGACGGTCCGCCTCGCACTGCGGTTCCTGGACAGGCTTAGATCCTCTCAGCCGTTTACCAGTACTAGTGTGCAGGTCGGGTTCAGCTCTGCGTGGAAGCATCATGCAGCCCATATATTTCTTCAAGCCCCTATGGGCGGGGGCTGCTCAGTGGGAACTATTTCTCTTTGTGATATAATATCGTTTTTCTTTTTCATAGAAAATCCTGTATTTACTTGGTAAAAATTTAATATACATATTTATTTCACAATTTCTGTGACATGCAATACATATATACATACAATAATAATTCATAGGAGTGAAAGCTTACATTGTTGATGGGGACATTAACCCATTGTATGCTATTACACTCTTCCACTGCCATATATTGGACAAGTCCATTTGTCATATAAGGGGGTCAGGCCTATTTTTTTCGTTTTTATTAGCTCACCTGTCATGTAATGATGAGGTGAGCTGTTGGGATCACTTTTCGTCCGCCGTACGTCCATCCTTGCGTAAACAATTTCTTCAAAAGACATCTCCTTAACCACTGATCGGATTATGACCAAACTTCATAGGAATGATTCATAGGAGGTTCCCTTTCAGAGTTGTTCAAATGGTTCCAGCCCGCACATCAAGGTCACGGGAGCCAACAACAGATTTTTTTTTAATGAAAACTTATTCTGAAACCAGGCCTTCGATAGATGGTGTGTAGCTTCAGTCTAGTGGACCTCTGCCAAGATTGTTCAAATTATAGCCCTGGGGCCAAAAATGCCCCTGCCTCGGGGCCCATTGGTTTAACATAGTCTAACATAGGAAAAAGCTTTAAAAATCTTCTTGTCTGAAACCAGAAGGCTCAGGTGTTTGATCAGAAGCCTCTGTGGTGTAGTGGTTACGCTACTCGCCTTGTAAACCAGGGATCGCAGGATCAATCCCGGGCTTCTCCAGACTTTAGGATGAGTCTTTAAACCGAGGTCCTGTCTCCGTATGACCTTCGCTGTTGGTGGGACGTAAAACCCAAACACTCACTCACTCAGGTGTTTGATATTTGGTATGAAGCTTCGTCTTGTGGACCTCTATCAAGATTGTTCAAATTATAGCTCTGGTGCCCCTTGGTTTTATATTGACTTATGTAGGAAAAATCTAAAAAAATCTTCTCCTCTGAAACCACAAGGCCCAGGTCCTTGAAATTTGGTGTGTAGCTTCATCTATTGGACCTCTACTAAGATTGTTCAAATTATGGCCATGGGGCCAAAAATGCCCCCGCCACATTGAACTTCATCTGCAGACCGGCCTCCCACTATGCAAGTTGATCCAGGTCATCTTGTAAAATAAGACAGTTAGACGGAGAATATATACAGGACACATCATCAGCAAACAAACTGACTGATGTCCTGATATTAACAGTCAGATCATTGATGAAAACCAAGAAGACTGGTCCCAAGGACTGAACCTTTGGGGACTCCAGATAAAACAGGGACTGATCAGGTGCTTGGCCATCAAGTACAACTTGTTGTGAGCACCCAGAGAGCCATGAGCTTATCCACCTATGTGTGGATTCACTTATCCCATAGTAGTCACTTTATATAATAGCCCTCTGTGAGGTACCTTCAACCTTGTCAATTTTGTATCCCACCCTAGCATAGAAGCCAATGGAATGACATTTTTGTTTGTTTGATTTGAGATTTAACGTCCCTATCAACACTGTATACATTTTAGTCATTTTACAGACACTGCTTTCCAATTTTGTGGGACTTTTACCCATCATTGAGATGAAATGACATCTCAAGCCTTGCTGCCCAATGCAACCAGTTAGGTGCCTGGACTATCTGATTCCCACATTTCTCCTGGGCAGACTTACAATCATAAAGAGGTTTACTGTTACTCATGTGCGTTGGGTTTCAGTCGTGCATGGAATATCATGCAGCCCAATCTCTTTCTTCAAGCTCAGACAGAGGTTTTTGGGTATTTTTATCTTGAGAATACATGTTGTGTTTACTTATTAGAAAATCATCTCTGTGAGGATCCTCCTCGGTAAGGATCTTCATATGCATGCGTGTTTGTGTACAGCAGCTGTAGATAGCTATATATCACCCTGTTGTACTGTGACTGCAAATTTGTTTCTTCATAGCTCAGTGAATTGCGAGCTCGCCTATAGGCATTGCCTATGTACATATTAGATGGGTGAAAATTCAAAATATTTTACACAGTTTGAAAAAAAGCTTTTAATCCTTTCTTATAAAGTTCAGACTTAGCCGTACGAAAAGGAACCAGATGCTGAAAATTATAGACCAAGATAACGATATGATTTGACGCATTCTATGGTCTCACTTTGAAATGTAAAAGCAGATTTTATTACTCTTCCTGCTTTATTGAAAATAATAATCTTTTGTCAATGTTAAGATATTGGGTCTTTTATGAAGTTTTGTTTGTTTGTTTGATTTGAGGTTTAACGTCCCCGTCAACACTGTATATGTCATTTTGGAGACGTTGCTTCCAGTTTTGTGGGACTTTTACCCGACACTGAGACGAAATGACTTCTCAAGCCCTGTCGCCCAATGACACCAATAGGGTTAATAATCATGGACGGTCCGACGCGCACCGCTTTACCTTGGCAGACTTCGATCCTCTAAGCAGTTTACCAGTACTCGTGTGCGGTCGGTTTCAGATCTGCGTGGAAGCATCATGCAGCCCATTTATTTCTTCAAGCCCAAATGGGCGGGGCGGAGATTTCTCGCCTAAAATCTAGCCAGAGTTACTCGCTAGATACAAACCCCTCCCCTAAGGTTCAGTATAGGAGTCTTCAGTTGTGTTTGTATAAAGTTCACTAGTCTCAGCTCTCAGCTCATCGTCCCTCAAAACTCACGCTAAGCTTGAAATAACTTAGTTGTGTCCAAATAAGACGCGGAAACTTTCCAGTGAAAAAGGAATTTGAGTCTTCTTGATTTCGAAATAACTGTTCGTAGTTTTTCAGCAATAATAAGAAAAATAATGTAGTATACCCGCGAACTTCCATGATCACAAAGACTGTTATGGGATGCTGACCAGTTTACAGTCCATTAATCTTCATTCACCTGAGAGCACCTCCCTTCAGTACCACTACAATACAAGTTTATTTATTCAGAATTTTTTGTCATCATAAAGTTATTTACATAATTTGGCTAATCATGGTGATCATATGAATGATACAATGATTGAGTGGAGGCTAGGCCTATTATTGCTCTCTCCTGACAAATATAATGCATGACGTAATTGTGACGTCACATCAACGTCGGTGCAACGTCGTGACGTTGCACCGACGTTGATTTGACATTGCCCTAGCGACGTGTGCCTGCTGGGTTATGATTCGAGCAACATGAATACATATATAAATAATGTATGTGTAATATAGAAAGACGATCGTCAGTAACAATAATAATAATAATATTAATAACAATAATAGTTTCCAGATCCTCTCATCTAGATTAATGTTGGACCGTCCATTACACTCTCTGAATACGGTTGTATTCGGACGCCATTCAAGTAAACTAGTGAGGTCTCGAAGGATGCAAAGTTTTGTCTTTTTTTTTTTTTTTTTTCATGCAAATATTTTATCAATACAAGAACATGTATATGCATCAAAATCTGAACACGGTGGTGAAGCAGTGGATGAGTTCGTAGCTGAAAGCTTTGTCAACAGAAGAAAACGCCGTACACTGTTTTAGGTAAAGCCCCAGTGTGGACAGCCTCGCCTGAGTGGCACCCAATGCTACTAACGGCTGCTAATATGCAGGATGACTCGTCAGAGTGGCACACTCTGCTACTGACTGTGGCAAATGTGACAGGTCACTTGCCGCACCCTATGCTACTTACGCTGGCAAATATGCAGGAAGACTCGTCAGAGTGGCACACTATGCAACGTGCGGCAAAGAGTGAAGGTTACTTGCCAGAGTGGCACCCTATGCTAATAACGGCGAAAAATATGCAAGGTGACTCTCCAGAGTGGACCCTATGCTACTAACGGCGGATAATATGCAAGGTTACTCTCCAGACTGACACCCTATTTTACTAACGGCGGAAAATATGCAATGGGACTCGCCAGACTGACACCCTATGCTACTAACGGCGAACAATATGCAAGGTGACTCTCCAGAGTGACACCCTATTCTATTAACGACCACAAATATGAAAGGTGCCTCGCCAGACTGACACCGTATGTTACTAACGGCGGAAAATATGCAAAGTGACTCGTAAGAGTGGCACCTTATGCTACTAACGGCCGCAAATATGAAAGGTGACTCGCCAGACTGACACCCTAGGCGACTAATATGCAAGGTGACCCTCCAGAGTGGCATCGTATGCTACTAACGGCCGCAAATATGAAATGTGCCTCGCCAGACTGACACATTATGCTACTAACGGCAGAACAATATGCAAGGTGTCTCATAAAATCAGAATCAGAATCAGAATTGTTACTGGTGACACGTCAAATGACATTCATACACCAGGACCTGTGATGTGGGAAGTTAGTCCCTAGCTCTAACCAAAGAGGTAAATTTAGCTACACAATCATCAGCACCTTCAGCTGTCGAAATAATCGAATCGGGAAGGGCATTCCAATCTCTAATTGTTCTGGGGAAGAACGACTCTTTATAAATGTCAGTTCTTGCGCTAAGGGTCTGAAACGCCAACGAATGGTGATTTCTACAGTGTCTAGCTGGGGGAACAAAGTCATCTGTTGGAATGCTGGCAGCACCCTTTAGACCTTTGTATAAAAGGATTAGCCTACTGTCTTTTCTCCTTTTCTTGAGAGACTCCCATTTTAATTTTCCAAGTACAGTCTAACTTCGATGGCTCGAACCCCTCTGGGACCATGAAAATTTATTCCACACAGCGGTAGTTCGAGCCACTGAGGGTTACTGCCAAGAGGCATAACGAGATACTTTGAACATATCTCGATGTTCTGTAATGGAAATGTATGCTGTGTGTACTCATTAGAATCGCCTCATCGAGGCGATTCTAATGAGTACACACATCATACATTTGCAGGATAAAAGACTAAAATCTTCTTAATTATCCCCCACTATTGCTTATGAAGAGGATTTCCCTAGGGGCTCAAGAGCGAGTTCGACCCAGCCATGGTAAACGAGCCATCGGTGTTCGAGCCATCGAAGTTCTACTGTATTCCAGTCATGCTCCCAGTTTCAAAGCAGTAATTGCCTGTTACAAATCTAGCAGCTCTATTCTGAACTTTCTCAATTTCATCGTTAAGGACCACTGGGGTCCCAGATACAACTACCACATTCCAAGATTGGGCGAACAAGACCTTTATATGCTGCCTCTTTTACATCCTGAGGGCACTGATGAAGATTTCGTCTCAGGAAACCAAGCGTTCTATTTGCCTTAGTACACATATTGCTAATATGAGTATTCCATCTCAAGTTGTGTGAGATTGTCACGCCAAGGTATTTAATGGAGTCCACGTTCTCTAGGACCGTTCCCTCTAAGGTGTAAGAAGCCTCAACTTTATTAGATCTCTTCCTAGTTATCTGCATAATATTGCATTTAACTGGCTGAAATCTCATGCCCCATTTACGTGCCCAACATCCTAATCTATCTATGTCAGCCTGAAGTTTCAATGAGTCATCTGTATCTCTAATTTCCCGGTAACAAACACAGTCATCTGCAAACAGTCTTATTTCTGAGTCAATGTCAGTGGAAATATCATTGATGTACAGGGAGAACAAAAGTGGACCAAGAACGGTCCCTTGCGGGACTCCAGACAAAACTGGAGCCCACTCCGAAGATTCACCATTAACAACAACCCGCTGTTTTCTGTAGCAAAGAAAGGAATCTATCCATTTGAGGGTCTTTCCCCCAATTCCATAACCAAATAACTTAGATTTAAGTAGTTCATGAGGAGGGGTGTCAAAAGCCTTCTCGAAGTCCAGAATAAATGTGTCCACCTGTCCCACTTTGTCCAAGATTTTTGCCCAGTCATTAATAACTGTGCTTAGCTGAGTTTCACAACTGTGCCTTTTCCTAAATGCATGTTGTCTGTCTGACAAAAGTTTATGTTCGTCCAAGTGGGCCATGATGTTTGAGCAGACTATATGTTCCAGCAATTTACACAGACCACAAGTCAGAGACACAGGGCGATAATTACGGGCAAGAGTCCTATATCCTTTTTTGGAGAGTGGACAAGTGTTTGCTAAGAGCCATTCTTTGGGGATTTCACCCGTATCAAGAGACTGTTGAAACAAGTGTGCAAAAACTGGACCCAACTCATTTGCTAGTTCCTTCAGGACTCTAGGATGAAGCTCATCAGGTCCTAAGGCCTTACTGGGGTTTAAGCCTTGAAGTAATTTGATCACTCCTGCAGATGTCACAACAATATTATTCATGAATGGGGCCGACCTTCCAGTCAATGGAACCTCCGTGAACTCAGTTTTATTAAATGCATCATTGAATTGACCAACTAGTTCCTCTGCCCTTTCAGAGTCTGATTCAGCAACCCCGTCCCCTCCTCTTTTATTAAGGGGCGGGATACCTTGCCTGTCTTGCTTCTGGCTATTAATATAGCTGTAAAAGTCTCTGGGATTTGCCTTTACATCACCTACCAAGTTATTCACATACAAATCATGCTGATTTTTTTTATATCAGTCTTGATTTCACGTCTCAAGTTTTCAAATTTTGTCCGGAGTTTACCACTTCCCGTCTTTTTTGCCTTTGCATGAATCTTATTCCTTCTGCGAATTTTCCTTCTTATCTCTTGAGTGATCCAGTGAATAGAAGATACATACCTACTAGTTTTTGAGGGGATATGATTTTCGGCCGAAGTATGAATGAAAGAAGTTATCAAAACTAAATTCTCCTGTACAGACCGAGCATCTACAGGTCTCGACTGCATTGGACCTCGGGTATTGAATATAGCACATGACATAATATGTTCAAGTATTACTCATATAATAAATAAAAGCTTACAAAACAGCATCTTCCCGACCGTTTGGAAAATTGCAAAAATATGCCCAATTCACAAATCGGGTCAAAAAGATGATGTAAATAATTACAGGCCAATTTCAGTGCTTCCTACTATTTCCAAAATAATAGAAAAATGGGTACATATAAAGTTTATGACATTTCTAAATAACCATAGACTACTTCATCAAACGCAAAGTGGTTTTAAAAATGGACATTCAACTGAATCGGCTTTACTTCTTATGACTGACTCTTGGTTAAAAGCTGTCAATGATGGAAAACTAGTAGGTTGCGTAATGGTTGATTTCCGAAAGGCTTTTGATCTGGTTGATCATGACATTTTATTGCAAAAACTTGCACTTTATAAAAGTAACTCAAATAGTTTACTTTGGTTTAAATCATACTTAACGCAACGAATACAACAAGTGTCAATTAAAAATACTAAATCGGACAGTAAAGACATCATTTGTGGTGTCCCACAGGGGTCTATTCTAGGTCCACTCCTTTTCCTAATTTTCATCAATGACTTGCCTCTGATACTTCAAAATGAAGTCGCAGCCACTGACTTATATGCGGACGATACGACCATCTGACAAACAGACACTGGAAAATAATCTACAAAAATCTTTAAATTTGCTTAAGCAATGGTGTAAAGAGAATGGAATGCTTTTAAACACTAATAAAACTAAAGTTATGCTCATTACAAGTCGGCGAAAAAGACTTAATTTAAAGGATAAATCTCTCATGTAAAAATATAACGACTTGGATCTTAAAGTAGTAAATAATGATAAAATTTTAGGGATCAATATAGACGAAAATTTAATTTGAAATTCACAATACCAACAGGTTGTGAAGAAAGTATCCTCTTATGGCTTTTATCACAGATTTCATCATATTTAACAATAGAGCACAGATTACTTTTTATAATGCATATATCCGACCCCATTTCGATTACTGTTCAGTTATCTGGGGAAATTCTACCTGTTTTAACATCAATAAAATTACTAAACTTCAAAGACGGGCATGCAAGTTAATATTAAGAAATGAATATCTAACTCTTGAAGAGGCTCGAGATAGATTAAAAATCATGTCTTTTACCGAAAGTGTATTTTTACAAAAAGCCAAAAAGATGTATAAAGTTGCTAACAATATTGCACCAGAATATCTGACAGATTTGTTTCAAATGAGGTCATGTAATACGGATGACACCATATCGAATTTACGTTCCATAAGCAATAGGAACTTTTTGATACCCAAACCTAAAATCGATTTGTTTAAAAACAGCATGTCCTACTCAGGTGCTTTGATCTGGAACAGTATCCCACTTGAAATAAAGAATGCTACTACCTTGAGTTCTTTTGTAAATAAATGTACTGTTTGGATGAAACATTAAGGTCTTTTCACATTTGGACCTCCGCCGCCATTAGCTGAATTTTATCTCTTGAAAATGCATCTTTAAGAGTGTGTATGAATATGTATGTATGTGTGGATGCGTGAATGACATAATGCACTTTATATTGTTGTTTATGATAACTCTTACGTAGTAGTTATTTGTTAGAGGGCCTCAATGAGAATTGGTTCGCCAATTGAGTTACCCTCTTAAAATAAAGTCGTTACTTACTTACTTACTTATCTGAATGACCATTAAAGTAATTCTCCTTTGAAAATCTGAGTGCATCCTGCCTCATAGTTTCATAGTCACCTTTCTGATATGAGTACACCTTCCTCCGAGGTTTCTTTATTGGTGGGATGTGAATTTTTAAATATCCGGAGACAACATCGTGGTCACTTAGTTTATCTGGGGAATAAATGTCTTCGAATTGTCCTGGCAAAGTCGTAAGGATCAGATCCAATGTGTTCTTATCACGAGTGGGGAAGTTAACAATTTGTTCAAGGCCATGATCGTTCATAATGTCAATTAATATTTGTCCTTCCGACTGACTGAGCATTGTGCCTTGTTTGCTGAGCCTGTCGGGCCAAGCAATGTCTCTGAAGTTAAGGTCACCTAGAACATGTACAGCCGGGAGTTTTTTACCCTTATGCTGCGATTTAATGCAATCCAGTTGTTCTTTAAACAACTGGAAGTTTTCGATTGTACCATTAGGTGGTCGATACCAACTTGCTACGAAGTGGGAAGTTTTATTTGCAAAAACCTTGACCCAGACCGATTCGGTGTCATTTTCAAGTTCCATGAAAGGCATGTGAGGGATGTCTCTATGAATGAGCAACATCACCCCACCGCCATGAGAGTTCCTATCTTTTCTGTACACACAGTACTGACAGGTTTCAGGGAAAAGCTCAGATGTAGTAATTGAACTGTCAATCTTTGTTTCCTGAATGGCAACAATATGAGGTTGAGATGTATCGAGGAAAGCTAAAAGTTCAAGAATTTTCCCTCTTAGTCCATTTATGTTTATACTGCAAAGTTTCAAACCTTTCACAAAATTTGACTTAGTTTCATCAGCAGTCGAAGATTTGCCTCTCTTATCCTCTGACAGAGGTTCAAACCTGTTTGGCTTACTCAGTTCTACATATTCATCAAAGAAGGAGTCTGAAAAGTTACAGACCTCACATTTTGGACCCAGTGGCAGCTTGAATTTACCAAAGTGCCATATTCTGCATCTGAAATGAAGGAACAGTCAGTGTGTATCCACATTTCACATTGATCACACTGAACGGCTTTGTGGCCATTAAGGACAGCACCACTGCAAAGACCACAGTCAGCTTTGCAGTCTTTGCAATACCAAGTTCCAGCTCTAGATTCAATTTCTAACAATTGACTGTTATCCAAATCAGAACATGAGGAGTGAAAGCGCTTGTTACAGTACTCACATTCTATCCATTTCTCCGAGCCTTTGCAATATTTTTTGCAGAGTCCGCAGCGAAACCTTGGGCCGGGGTTAGTTTCAATGTCTCCGGCCAAGATTAGAAGTAAAGCCAAGTTTGTACCGCGCGAGGACTTGAAGTTTCGCAAGCCCTCCGAACACCTTCTGTTCCCATTCTTCCTTGTAAATGCCAAGTACTGGGAAATTCTACTACTACTCTCCTTAATTGTAATCTTGCACTCCTGATTTCCATCATCTGGATGCATTCTATAAGTTGTTTTCCAAAGAGTGAACCCAAGAATTAAGACCATGGGAAACAGGGAGACCTTCATTTTAATATACCGGGTAGTGATTTGATGATTTCTAATGATTTATTATGGGGTGTCAAGCAACAATTCTGATTCCGAGTTTGTCACAGCCTATGCTACCAAAGGCCGCAAATATGAAAGATGACTCGCCAAACTGACACCCTATGCTACTAACGGCGGAAAGATATGCAAGGCGACTCATAAAAGTGGCACCCTATGCTACTAACGGCCGCAAATATGAAAGGTGACTCGCCAGACTGACACCCTATGCTACTTATGGCGGAAAAATATACGCAAGGTGACTCTGCAGAGTGGCACCTTATGCTACTAACGGCCGCAAAAATGAAAGGTGACTCGCCAGACTAGGACACTATGCTACTATCGGCGAGAAAATATGCAAGGTGACTCGTGAGAGTGGCACCTTATGCTACCAACGGTGAAAAATATACTACGTGGCTCGCCAGGGTGACATCCTATGCTACTAACGGCAGCAAATCTGCAATGTATGGCACACTATGCTACAAAGGGCGGAACATATGAAAGGTAATTCGCCAGAGTGGTATCCTATGCTACTAACGGCGGTAAATATGCTAAATAGAGGCTATTACATGAGTGTTCGTGTAGTATTGATTTTATTAAACGAGCTGAGGAAAAGGGATAAAATGCGAGGCTGTGCCGAGCATTTTATCCATTTTCTTCAACGAGTTTAATGCATTCAATAATACATGAGTACTAATGCAAGATTCTATTTATCATATGACATTTAAAATGGCATCCTATGATACTATTGGCAAAAAATAGGCAAGGAGACTCGCCAGTATGGCACACTATGCTCCAAAGGGCGGAAAATATGCAAGGTAACTCGCCAGAGTGGTATCCTATGCTACTAACGGCGGTAAATATACTAAATAGAGGATATTTCATGAGTGTATTATTGATTTTATTAAATGAGTTGAGGAAAAGGGATAAAATGCGAGGCTTTGCCGAGCATATATCCCTTTTCTTCAACGAGTTTTATAAATTCTATAATACATGAGTACGAATGCAAGATTCTATTTATCATGACATTTAAAATGGATTTTATTCACGATTGTTCAACAAAAATGTCAAAATTCCGCCATTAGTAAACGTGACGTCGTAAAGGACGTCGTACATGTAAGGTTACGGGGCGTATCTAACTAATTTGCATATTTAATCCAGTAGTGGATTATAGAATTTATTACATGGCGTTATTACACTCTTAGACGCGACGTCATATGATAAAGTCGATTGTTTTTATCTTTGATGCGCTTTTCAGCGATAACTTCTTTATTTATTTTTTTTATTTTTCGTCCTCGTAAAGGAGTCAGCCCCAAGAATTGTATACGTTTTACCCTTTTACAATTTTTTACTTTTTCGATAAAAATATGTCCAATTGTGTGACTCACACTATCGAAATGTTAACACATGACTAAAGCCTCTTTGAAATGATATCTATATATGGTTATATATGTTATGATATCTATATATGGTTATGAACAGTATCGTAATGTTAACACATGACTAAAGCCCCTTTGAAATGATATCTATATATGGTTAAATCCCGTGCAGCCAACGAAGCGTTCAACTGTAGACAGTCAAAAATGTAAACAACGTGGTTTTAGTCGGCCAACCATAAGTGAGTTATCGGACCTGAAGCATGGTGACACGTTTCGCGACACCGGAGAGAGTTTTAAGGTTCCTCGATACATTTGCACTTGAAAAATATAGGTGTGAGATTTGCATGTTATTTTTTTCCAAAATATGATCCTGATTTCCTTTTAAAGTGCCTGTCCTGGAAGAAAAAGGTCTGGAGATACCAACGGTTATTACAGCAAGTACTTTCTTGCATTAGCTACATCTCTGTGCCTTTGAAAATAAATGCAATTCTGTATTTTCACTTTTACCAGGAAAAAAATGAAACTGCTTTCTAGCCTTTTTACAAGTCACTAAAACAGCTGCAGATCAATAGTTCACATCAAATACTAGCGACTCGGACCAAGCTTTCTATCAAAAAGCCTTCCTAAATTGAAAACCAGAAAAAAAACTTTGACATGTTTTTCTTCATGGGCGCCGCCATTTTCTTTTTTTGCGGTAAATATGAATGCTCAAAATGCTCATCATTTTTGCATTCCACATTTAATTTTGCCCATCATCAATGAATATACCTTGAAAATTCAGCTATGTAGCTTTCTCCCTGCATACAGCATTATGACATCGCCTATCTTGGAAGCGTGTCATCACTGATAAATTATTGTAGCTGTCAAATTGGGTAGATATCCATCTTGCCAACTAAAATTGTATTCATACGCCTTGGAACTAATTTCCCAAAAATAACGATAGTACACCATTGTTTTTAATTTAAAACGTAATATTCATATTTGAAACTGTCTTGCAACTAATTTCAGGTACTTTCTAACATAATTTGTTGGTTACTTTATGAAAAGTATGCATTCATTTTCCGAACTATTTTTATCTGTAACATTGTCCGGATTGTGTTGTTCGGTCCAGTGACAAGTAAACAGATTGAAAAAAAAAAATATTGAAGCTTTTTTCATCAAAACATATTACATGCATTGGGCTTCTGTGAGTTTTAACCAGCCTACACATTGGTAAGTAGGTGACACAACAGATCATTTAATAGATTATATAAATATAACCTTTGTGTTGTCCAGAAGTTCACCTGTCAAAAAATCACTGATTTGTTTATGGTGGCTCATGTGAACCAATGTAACAAACCAATGGGTAAAAATCATTTCTATACCATTGCAGTTATTGGCAGTTGCACAAAGTTCCTGGTGCTGAACAGGCTGCTTTCAGTCCTTCAGTTCAAACATGGGGATAGACTGTTGGCTTCTCTTAAATTCAATTTTTTGTTTTTGATTTATCAAGTATCAAATCACCCATCCTGTAAACACAATCCGTAACACAGTGAAACTTTGGTGCAGTGATTGCATGAATTGTTATAAAGTGCATGACTGAAATATATAAAATGAATAACTGAAAGCAACAAAGAAGGGCAAATCATTTTTCAAGCTAAATGCAGGAGATTTCAACACCTCAACCCAGTCAATGAGCTTGTTGCCAAATTGGTAGAACTGGTCATTTTGGGCTGCCATACACTGAATTTAAAATAGTACCAGGTGAGATAATTACATTTTTTTAATTTTTGGGAATCATTAATTTTCAGTACTATTTAGGTATTTTACTTGAAATTCCTCAGTTGCAGTACCTAAAGGCAACCTTGAGCCACATTTCTATGATAGTATTTTACACATTGTGGTTCTGTGGATTGAGATATCATTTTTTTGCAAAACCATGGAAAAATGCAAAAAAATTACTAAACTGGTGACTTTCGAATAAAAATCTTTGGCTTCCATATTCTTACATTAACATGGACTACCATCTGATGAAAAATCTTTTTGGGTAATTATTTGCAAATATGATTTTTTCAGTACCTCAAATATAGCTAAGTAACTGTATTGAGGAACTTTAAACTGTTTTGAAATTATAGAGATATTTATACGTGGTATTGCTGGACTGAAATAGTCTTAAATTGTTTCTATGTGTCTGTGAAAAGTGGTTGTGACGTGAGTACTGATAAATATTGAGCCATGTTCGAGAGTTATAGAAATAGATTTGCCACGGGTGGCTACGTCAACATGGAGCGAGGTGGTCATGGGTTTTCGGTGCCATGCGAAATAGATGAAGAAGGGTTTGAAATGGTTTCACGAAGTAGGAAGAGGCAACGTAGATCAACAGGGTCGTCCGGAGGTACACCCCAGCCCCCTAATCCCCCGCGGTTTACGGGAACACAGCTTGAAATCTCGAAATTGTCCAAAAACCAGTTCAAGGACCTGTCCACGGACGATAAATTAGTGTCACTGTTTGAACTTATGTCATGTGTCGAAACACAACAGGTAACATTGAATGAAGTGGTAGATACAGTTGACCTTTTAGGGGTAGAGTTATGTAAGACCAATGACAGTGTGAAGCTGCTCGAATACAGACGTATATATATAGAAACTAGGCATCGGAGGCATAATCTTATCTTCCGAGGTTTCCAAGAAACGAACACTGAGGAGAACTGTGAAGAATTAGTTAAGGTTCCTCAATACAGTTACTTAGCTATATTTGAGGTACTAAAAAATCATATTTGCAAATAATTACCCAAAAAGATTTTTCATCAGATGGTAGTCCATGTAAATGTAAGAATATGGAAGCCAAAGATTTTTATTCGAAAGTCACCATTTTTGTAATTTATTGCATTTTTCCATGGTTTTGCAAAAAAAATGATATCTCAATCCGCAGAACCACAATGTGTAAAATACTATCATAGAAACGTGGCTCAATGTTGCCTTTAGGTACTGCAACAGAGGAATTTCAAGTAAAATACCTAAATAGTACTGAAAATTAATGATTCCCAAAAATTAAAAAAAATGTAATTATCTCACCTGGTACTATTTTAAATTCAGTGTATGGTAGCCAAAAATGATCAGTTCTACCAATTTGGCAACAATCTCATTGATTGGGTTGAGGTGTTGAAATCTCTCAGTGCATTTAGCTTGTAAAATGATTGCCCTTCTTTGGTGCTTTCAGTTATTCATTTTATATATTTCAGTCATGCAATTTATAACAATTCATGCAATCACTGCACCAAAGTTTCCCTGTGTTACTGATTGTGTTTACAGGATGGGTGATTTGATACTTGATAAATCAAAAAAATTGAAATTAAGAGAAGCCAACAGTCTATCCCCATATTTGAACTGAAGGACTGAAAGCAGCCTGTTCAGCACCAGAAACTTTGTGCAACTGCCAATAACTGCAATGGTATAGAAATGATTTTTACCCATTGGTTTGTTACATTGGTTCACATGAGCCACCATAAACAAATCAGTGATTTTTTGACAGGTGAACTTCTGGACAACACAAAGGTTATATTTATCTAATCTATTAAATGATCTGTTGTGTCACCTACTTACCAATGTGTAGGCTGGTTAAAACTCACAGAAGCCCAATGCATGTAATATGTTTTGATGAAAAAAGGTTGAAAATTGTTTTTTTTTTTTTTTTCAATGTGTTTACTTGCAGCTGGACCGAACAACACAATCAGGACGATGTTACACCAAAAAAATAGTTCGCAAAATGAATGCATGCTTTTCATAAAGTAACAAACAAATTATGTTAGAAAGTATCTGAAATTTGTTGCAAGACAGTTTCAAATTTGAATATTACGTTTTAAATTAAAAACAATGGTGTACCATTGTTATTTTTGGGAAATTACTTCCAAGGCGTATGAATACAATTTTAGTTGGCAAGATGGATAATTCCTCAATTTGACAGCTACAATAATTTATCAGTGATGACAGGCTTCCAAGATAGGCGATGTCATAATGCTGTATGCAGGGAGAAGGCTACATAGCTGAATTTTCAAGGTATATTCATTGATGATGGGCAAAATTAAATGTGGAATGCATAAATGATGAGCATTCTGAGTATTCAAATTTTCTGAGTATTCAAATTTACCGCAAAAAAAGAAGATGGCGGCGCCCATGAAGAAAAACATGTCAAAGTTTTTTTTTCTGGTGTTCAATTTAGGTAGGCTTTTTAATAGAAAGCTTGGTCCGAGTCACTAGTATTTGATGTGAACTATTGATCTGCAGCTGTTTTAGTAACTTGTAAAAAGGCTAGAATGCAGTTTCATTTTTTTCCTGGTAAAAGTGAAAATACAGAATTGCATTTATTTTCAAAGGCACAGAGATGTAGCTAATGCAAGAAAGTACTTGCTGTAATAATCGTTGGTATCTCCAGACCTTTTTCTTTTAGGACAGGCGCTTTAAAAGGAAATCAGGGTCATATTTTGGGAAAAAATAACATGCAAATCTCACACCTATATTTTTCTTGAGCAAATGTATTGAGGAACCTTAAGAACATGTTAGCTGTACCTTACCTTTTTGTTTCTTGTCTTTTTATTTTGCATGAATACTGGGAGTGACTCCTGTTGTAATTTACTTTCTTGATATACCATCACGATAACAAGTCCGTCGAACGAAGACCACCCCCCCCCCCCCCCACACACACACACACACACACACACACACACACTAATCCCCACTTTATATAGAGAAAAGTGGGGTTTACGGGGGTATACATTATCTGCCTTATTTTTGCTCAAAAACATAGATTGTGGGTACTCGTTAGAACCGCCTCATTGAGGCGGTTCTAACGAGCACCCACAATCTATGTTGAAAGCAGAAATTATAAAGATGTTATGATTTTTTCCTAATATTTTTCATTTTCTGACAACATGTTGGACGCCTTTTTTTTTCGTACGGACAGGTTTTCCTAATGACATGTGCATGTATTTCAGAGCAGCCCGAAGATGAAGTTGGTACTGGTTTGTTGTTTCGTTTTGCTCCTGAATGCTCATGCTACCCAGGCCGCATCTTGTTATGAATGTAGGTTATTTTTCGTTTACAAATTCCATAGGCCTAGCGTCCATTACGTATATTACGCAATTATCATATGACGTCGTTGTTAAGCAATGGATAACGTCATGTAATAAAAATCGTATGACCACACGTGTAATAACACTTTGGCGGGATTAAGTAACGTCATGACGACGTTCATGTCAACCATACATTTTTAGTTTAAAGGCGATAAAATCCAATTTAAAGTGGTCATATGATAGACAGAATCTTACACTCGTGGTCATTTCATATGCAATTTATGAAACTCGCCAAAGGCTCGTTTCATTAATTTCATTTGAAATGACCACTCGTGTAAGATCCTCCATTTATCATATGACGTCGCGTCTGAGAATGTATAAATTCCGTAATTCACTAGTGGATTAAATATGGAAATTGGTTAGAAACGCTCCCTAACGTTACGGGTACGACGTTATTGACGTCGTTGCGTTTACTAATGATCGAATATTGGCATTTTTGTCAACAAATCGTGAATAAAGTGCGTTTTTAATGTCATATGATAAATAGAATTGTGCATTCGTGCTCATGTATTATTGAATTTATTAAACTCTTTGAGAAAAAGGCATAAAAGGCCTCGCATTTTATCCATTTTCCTCAACTCGTTTAATAAATTCAATAATACATGAACACTCATGTAATGGTTCTTAATATATCATTGTTCATGTATAACTCTCCTACAGGAGGAAATAAAGAATATTTATTTATTTATTTATTATGCATATTACGCATGTGCGTAATGTAAAATTTGCAATATAGAAAAATCACCTAAATAATAGTCGTTTTCGTTACATATTATTGGGACAGTTAATAAGGGAACATTGCGAAAACATGCCTATTCAAGTAGTGTAAATTTTACCGCGCGTAAAAAAAACGAAAATTTTTAGATGAAAAATCGCGAGATTTTTTTTATTTATGCTCAAAACATAGATTGTGAGTACTCGTTAAAACCGCCTCATCGAGGCGGTTCTAACGAGTACCCACAATCTATGTCCCACAATCTATGTTTTAGAGCACAAATAAGAAAAGTAAGGTTTACCCCCTGAAAACCCCAGTTTTACTATATAAAAGTGGGATTCATGGTGGTCAAACTTATATAGGCGCGTTTTCGTGATGAGGAATTTGATCCCTGGGAATTAACTCCTTTCAGAGATATAAATTCTGAAAAGTAAGATCCTTTGGAAGTAAACCATTCAACAAATAAACGAAAATAGGAGATCGGTTTTATTGAGTCTGTTCATGACCAGTACTGAAATGTGCAACACCGGCCACGCCCTCTAGCACCGGCTTAAGCAGAACTCCAATATCAAAATGGTTCTAAATGAACTCAATGATCCCAAAGGACCAGAAAATGTCACCTGCACTATGATGATGTACGGGGAGACTTTTTACTGCCACCACACTGCACAACATCAGCTGCACCGAAGATAAACAAGAGGGCCCAGAGGGACCTGATTCGCTCACCAGAATGTCACTGTCTTCAATACATTCCATTTTTAGCTCTGGTGGCCATCTTGTTCGTCAGAGCAGACCGATCTTAGCTATTTTGGTATAGTGTCATCTTGGTAACATTCCTGTGAAGTTTGAATCAAACTGACCCAAGGGTTTAGGAGGAGTTTGCGTTTGAAGCAAATTTTTCCAATGTTTTTTTTTTCTATTTCTAGCTCTGGTGGCCATATTGTTCCTCGGAGCGGGATCGTTGTAGCTATTTTGGTAGGGGGTCATCTAAGCAACATTCCTACGAAGTTTGAATGAAATTGGCCCAAGGTTACAGGAGGAGTTGTCGTTTGAAGATTGTTTTCTATTTTTAGCTTTTGCGGTCATCTTGTTCACCAGAGCGGAATGATTTTAGCTATTTTGTTAGGAGTCACCAATGCAACATTCCCGTGAAGTATGGATCAAATTGGCCCAAGGGTTTAGGAGAAGTTGGCGTTTGAAGCAAATGTACAATGTTTTTTCTATGTTTAGCTCTGGCGGCCATTTTGTTCATCGGAGCGGGATCGTTTTAGCTTTTCTGGTAGAGGGTCATCCGAGCAACATTCCTTTGAAGTTTGAATGAAAATGGCCAAAGGGTACAGGAGTTGTCGTTTGGAGATTTGTTTTTCTATTTTAGCTCTGGCAACCGTCTTGTTCGTCAGAGTGGAACAATTTTAGCTATTTTGGTAGGGAGTCACCTACATAGACTTCCTGTGAAGTTTGAATCAAATTGGCCGAAGGGTTTAGGAGGAGCTCGCGTTTGCTGCAAATTAATGATGCTTTTCTATTTTTAGCTATGGCGGCCATTTTGCTCGGCTTAGCGAGATCCATTTTAGCTATTTTTTGCTAGAGGGTCATCTAAGCAACATTCCTATGAAGTTTGAATGAAATTGGCCCAAGGGTACAGAATTAGTTGTCATTTGAATATTATTTTTCTATTTTTAGCTCTGGCGGCCATATGGTTCGTCAGAGCGGAACGATTTTAGCTACTTTGGTAGGGAGTCACCTACTTAACATTCCTGTAATGTTTGAATCAAATTGACACAATGGTTAAAGAGAAGTTCGCGTTTGAAGCAAATTCACTATGCTTTTCTATTTTTAGCTCTGGCGTCCATTTTGTTCATCGGACTGGTGTTGTTTTAGCTATTTTGGTAGAGGGTCATCTAAGCAACATTCCTATGAAGTTAAAATGAAATTGGCCAAAGGGTACAGAAGGAGCTGTTGTTTGAAGATTGTTTTCTATTTTTAGCTCTGGTGGCCATCTTGTTCGTCAGAGCGGAATGATTTTGGCTATTTTGGTAGGGAGTCCCCTAGGCAATATTCCTGTGAAGTTTGAATCCAATTGGCCCAATGGTTTAGGAGGAGTTCGCGTTTAAAGCAAATTTACGATGTTTTTTCTAGTTTTAGCTCTGGTGGCCAGTATGCTCATCGGAGCAGAACCGTTTTAGCTATTTTGGTTGAGAGTCACCTAAGCAACATTTTTATGAAGTTTGAATAAAATTGGCCCAAGTGTACAGGAGGAGTTGGCGTTAAAAGAGTTTTCTATTTTTTAGCTCTGGCGGCCATCTTGTTTAATCGGAGTGGAACGATTTTGGCTATTTTGGTAGGGGGCCACCCTAGGCAACATTCCTGTGAAGTTTTAATCAAATAGGCCCAAGAGTGTAGGAGGAGTTCGCATTTAAAGCAAATTGTTGAAGACGCACACCGCACGACGCACGACGGACATTGACCGATCACAACAGCTCACCTCAGGTGAGCTAATACGGTCTGATTAAGCAAAGAATTCACCAAATAAACGAAAATAGCAGACTCGATTTTATTGAATCTGTTCATGACCAGTACTTAATGTGTAACACCGGCCACGCCTTTTGGCACCGGCTTAAGCAGAACTCCATTTTCAACCCGACATTGAAATGAAATGACTTCTCAAGCCCTGTCGCCCAAAGAAACCAATAGGGTTTATGTGAAGCTTCATCTGGTGGACCCCTATCAAGATTGTTCAAATTATAGCCCTAGGGCCAAAAATGCCTCTCCCCGGCACCCTTGGGTTTTACATAGACATATATAGGGAAAATCGTTAAAAATCTTCTTTTCTTAAACTGCAAGGCCCAGGTCTTTAATATTTTGTATGAAGCTTCATCTAGTGGACCTCTACCAAGATTGTTCAAATTATAGCCTCGGGGCCAAAAATGCCCTAACCCGGGCCCTTTGGTTTAACATAGACTTATATAGGGAAAATCTTCCCCTTTGAAACCGGAAAGCCCAGGATTTTGATATTTGGTGTGAAGCTTCATCTAGTGGACCTCCATCAAGATTGTTTAACTTATAGCCATAGGGCCAGAAATGCCCCCGCCCCTTATGTAGGGAATATTTTTAAAAAATCTTCTTCTCTGAAACCGCAAGGCTCAGGTCTTTGATATTTGGTGTGTAGCTTCATCTAGCTTCATCAAGTGGACCTCTGCCAAGATTGTTCAAATTATAGCCTTTGGGCCAAAAATGCCCCCACCCCGAGACCCACTGATTTTAAATAGATTTATATAGGCAAAACCTTTAAAAATCTTCTTGTCTGAAACAAGCAGGCTCACGTCTTTGATATTTGGTATGACGCTTTGTCTAGTCGACCTCTACCTAGATTGTTCAAATTATAGCCCAAAAATGGCCCCGAAGGTTTTATATAGACTTATATAAGGAAAACCTTTAAAAATCTTCTTGTCTGAAACCAGAAGGCTCTGGTCTTTGATATTTGGTATGAAGCTTCACCTTTTAGACCACTACCAAGATTATTCAAATTATAACCATGGGGCCAATAATGGCTCTCCTCGGGGCCCACTTGTTACCCTATGGATCAGGTGAGCGATCCAGGGCCATCATGGCCCTCTTGTTTTTATTCTGGTTTGTCTTTTAGCGTGTGTATCGCTTGTGTCTTTTTGTTTTGAACAGCCAGTTGGCCATTTTATGGGAAAGTAACTGTCCTTTTGGCGTTCCGCTAGGGTTTCCATTAGGGTCTAGTTATTTCATGTTTGTGTTTCGTTTCCTTTGGTGTCTCTGATGGGTGTGGTGGGGGTAATTGTGTCTATTCCTGACCATTGCCTTCAGTTCTAATTTAAACTATGGTTTCAACTTTCAACACGACCTAACTAGTGTTGACGGAGACATTAAACCTCAGTTCAAACAAACAAACAAAAAACTGTTACGTGTATATTGCATATAGGTTCTTCAACGTTATGGCACTGGATTTATTCTTTTCAAACTCATCAAACCTGATTAAAATTCCTACCAAAGGTACAAAAAGAGGAACATATTTGCACACAGGGGAGTCCCGAAGGCTTTTGCTCCAGCAATTCTGTTGTTGTATGCTGTCGAGTTCTCAACCTTATTTCATCTCTGTAGTTTTTTATTTTTATGTTCTCTGAGATGTTACGAAGCCTTCATGCGGACTTAACAATGTTAGTGTATACCGCAACAGAGGTAAGGGCGAAGTTTTTGGCCATGTAAAATCGATTTAAGCCCCCCAGTGGAATTCTTTCCACTGACAGTTCCAAGGCGGTTCTTCTGTGGCGGTTTATTTATGCTGTTGTTTGTTACTTACTGTGTGTATCACTTGTCTCTTTTTATTTTAGATGGCCATTTGGCCATTTCGTGGGAAAGTATCTGTCCTTTTGGCCTTCCTTTGTTTAGGTTTCCATTATGGTCTGGTCGCTTCATGTTTGTGTTTCTTTCCCTTTGGTGTCTTTGATGGGTGGAGTAAGTTAATTGTATCGATTCCTGATCTTTGTTTTACCTCTACTTAGCACCATATTATGCTTGCATGTTTCAATTTATATTGTTTGTATGAGACACAATTCACTATCTATCTATCTATCTATCTATCTATCTATCTATCTATCTATCTATCTATCTATCTATCTATCTATCTATCTATCTATCTATCCATCCATCCATCCATCCCATCCATCCATCCATCCATCTATCCATCTATCCATCTATCCATCCATCCATCCATCTACGTAAAACTCTACTCACTCACTCACTATTGCTGCGATGGTGCTGCGATCGGTCACGAGCATTACTCGCAGGTGTACATTACAAACACTCCTGATTTGCAGGATAAAAGCCTACAAAGTAATCATGTAATTACGGCAGTGATCTTTAACCTGCAGTTGGTAGAGTGTCCGCTCCGGGGAACGGGAGGTCTCGGGTTCGATCCCGGGCCGCGACATACCAAAGTCGTTAAAAATGGTACTAGCTGCTCCTCGCTTGGCACTCAGATTTACGGGGTAGAGCTAGGACTGGTCGATCCAGTGTCAGGATAATGTGACTGGGTGTGGTATCATGTAATGTGTCTGGGACATGATACTTCAGTGAGGCAGCACTATAAACGTGAGCATTTAGCTCCCTGTCGCAACCAGACACCGTCGTGATATGACTGAAAAATTGTTGAAAGCGACGTTAAACCCGAATTCACACACACACACACACACACACACACACACACACACACACACACACACACACACACACACACACACACACACACACACACACACACACACACACACACACATCTTTAACCTGCACAGGGGATGATCCTCCCTGTACAGTGGCCCTCCGATCAGAAGGACGGTGTAGTATTCATGCCTGCAAATGATGCCAGTGGAGCATATTCGGACCCAACAATTTTATTACCGCTGCCGAGAATCGAATCGGGGGCCTCTAGCATAAGAGGTAAGCGCACTAACCACTGAGCTACCACGCTCCACCACCCTGCACTGATTGAACTTTCAAGCCTCCAAAATCCAGCAACAGTCCCTCCGAAGTCCACGGCACCATATGTCAAAGTACCTCCGAATATCCTTATTTGCATTATCTGCTGGTTCCTAGTTTGAAGGTTATCAGTGTAAGAAAAACAGGTAACCAGACCCCCCTGACCTTGAAAGGTCAGGGGGTCTGGTTACCTGTTTTTCCAATATTGATAATGTGCAAGCTGGGAGCCATGGTGAATTATCCAAAAATCAGTTTCAAATTGAAGCGCTAATTTTCCTTGATAAATAAAGGCATTCAAAGAAAAGATTAGTTCATCTTTGTGCGATAATAAACCATTTATGTTATTTTTATCATGATCGGACCGGAAACGGTCGAAAACGGCAAAAGAAGAGATTGAAAATAGAGGATTGTGGTTCAAATGCCACTTTAACCACCACAAAGTATTTATGAGAGAAAATGTTTGCTTATGTCTCTAGATCGAGAACTTCAGGTTTGAATCAAGTGATTAAGATATAAGCAAGGAAACAATGGATAATAACATATCCTATCGCTGCTTGTAATGAGATCATCCCGATATCCGGTTTACCTGGGTGGTTAATCCAGAGCAATAGAAAGAACTCATCGAGGTGGTTCTAACAAGCACCCACAACGTATGTCTTGGAACAGAGATCAGGAAAATGATGAATAACCACGTGAAACAACTTTTCTCTATATAAAGTTGGGTTTAGAGGGGTGCTCATTACATGGTGAACAATCAATCAGTGTTTGAGTGACTGAACTATATTGTTGTTGTTATCATTATTATTGTTATTATTATTTTCAGTTTGTACAGTGATTCAACAACTATCGGAAAGGGTAAGCGAATTAGAGTCAGCACCTGCTGAGCCCGTTGTGATGGTAAAGGCAAAGCTGGAAAGCAATCAGCAAGTTAACAAGGATCAAACTGTCATATATGACAAGGTGATACTCAGTAATGGAACCGACTACAGCTCACTAACCGGAATCTTTACTGCTTCCGTTCCCGGCGTTTACATGTTTGCTGTTCAATCTTGTTCCTATGAGAAGTACTGGGATTATCTTGCCTTAAAGAAGGATGGCGTGCAGATAGGATACATTTATTCCGGAGATCCTGGTATGGCTGACTGCAATACCGAAGTCACTACGGCGGAATTAGCTGTTGGTTCCAAAGTTTGGGTGGAGCGCGTAACTGGCAAAGCGAGTACTGGAACCCTTCAACACTTCAGTTCTATCAATGTAGCTCTGCTGAGAACGACAAAATGAGGCTTAGTCGGGGCTTACTTAACTGGACACTATTGAATCCCTGGGCGGACATCTTACTTTTTCTTGTGTCGAACTTCAAGACTTTTTACTTCTCATAATCTACTAACTTTTGACTTTCGTCTCTCAGCTTCTAACCTTACTTACTTCGACTTTCAACTTCTAATTTTATCAAGGTTAAAAGTTGGAAAGAAGTAGACATGACGTTAAACGCCAATCCCTCCCATAGGACACTACTAGCAGTCAAGATATTGAAATCCGTGGTTTTAACATAGGATATAAATTCTGTTCTAACTCTGGTGATCTTGTCCAGGCAAACTACATTATGGCGTCCTGTTTGGACTTATACCCATTTAATACACATATCTGCATTTCAAATGCAGATATCTGCATTTAAATAGAGATATCTGCATTTAAATACAGATATCTGTATTTAAATGCAAATATCTCTATTTTAAAAACAGATATCTGTATTCAAAATGTATTATTGAATTTGTTAAATTCGTTGAGGAAAAGGGATAAAAATGCTCGGCAAAGCCTCGCATTTTATCCCTTTACCTCAACTCGTTTAATAAATTCAATAATACATGCGCACTCATGTAAGATCCTCTATGTTGACATGTAGCGCGTGTCTTATTGAAGGGATTGTCGTCTACTTGATCATTTACGTCTTACACTGGGTTTCTCAAGGGATTAAATTCAAAGCCAATTTCATTTTAAGTGTTCGGTTACTGCCATAAAAAGAATAGCAAAAATGCATATACGGCTTGTTATTATTTTGAAATATTTATTTGTTTGTTTGTTAATTTAATTTGAGGTTTAACGTCCCCGTCAATACTGAATAGGTCATGTTGGAGACGTTGCTTCCAATTTTGTGGGACTTTTACCCATCGAGATGAAATGACGTCTCAAGCCCTGTCGCCCAATGGAAACAATAGGGTTTTTAAGGATGGACTGTCCCACTCGCATCACTGCCTGGGCAGGCTTAGATCCTCTAAGCGGTTTACCAGGACTCATGTGCGGTCAGTTTCAGCTCTGTGCAGATGAATCATGTAGCCTATATATTTCTTCAAGCCCCGATTGGCGGGGGCACAAAATATTAGATTTAAAACTTTTGATTGCCATGACAACTAATCGAAATGATAAGCTTATATAAGACCACCAGCTGTTGATGAAATGAAGTGGTAGAACAAAAAGTCATCATCATTTTTACATGTCAAAGCAAACTGACGGCAATCAAAATCCTTGGTCAATATCATTCGAAGCATTACGACAACATATTCGTGTCAATAACCCTTTTTGTACCAAATGGAATCTTCCACCTTATATATAGCAGGAGTTCATTTCAAAATTTAGGGGTGTCGGGTTGTGTTTCCTTCAAAATTTGTTCTGAAATTGGCTTGACTTTTTGCAAACAGTGTAAGCCCTGATCAGACGCCGCATTATGCGGCGTCTGATCTGGGCCTGCACTATTTGCCAGGGTACCCGTTTTGGGGTTTCTGGTGCTAAATGGGTGAAACGTGGGCTTTCATAGCTCTAGAACAAGCAGTTTTCAGGGTTATACAGTTTTCTGATTTCTAATCCCAACATAGGTTGCGGGTGCTCGTTAGAACTGCCTCATTGAGGCGTCACTGACGAGTACCCACATTCAAGATGTTTCAGCACAAATAATGGTAATAGTACATATCCCTTTGAACCTCACTTTTTCTATATAAAGTGGGGTTTACAATACCCTTCAATTCACGTTCTTATTAACTTGATGCGGCCAATAGTTCATTTCTTACATGAGTGCTCATCTATTACTGAATTTATTAAACGATTGAGGAAAAGGGATAAAATGCGAGGCTTTGCCGACCATTTTATCCCTTTTACTTCAACGAGTTTAATAAATTCAATAATGCATGAGCACGAATGCAAGATTCTATTTATCATACGAAATTAAAAACGCTTTTTATTATCGACTTTTTAACGAAATTGTCAATATTTCGCCATGAGTAAAATCGACGTTGTTAAGGACGTCATACATGTAACGTTACGGGGCGTTTCTTACTAATTCGCATATTTAATCCACTAGTGGATTATCGAATTTATTACATGGCGTTATTACACTCTCAGACGCGACGTAATATGATAAAATAATTTATTACGAGTGTTGACATCAGGTACATGACTGGAAACTCTGGAAAATCGAATTAATTGCGAAATCAGGGGGAACAACTTAGGTCATAGCCGAGATGTCGTACCCATTTCATAAGCGGCCATATTGGTGTAAATAGGGAAATAAAATGCTTCAAACTAGATATGTATGTTCAGCGCAAAGTAAGAATCGGTACAATTCTAGAATTGTCTTGCGCAAAGTAGGAATTCCTACTTTGTTGCGCAATTCTAGAATTGTACCGGTACAATTCTAGAATTGCGCAAGGGATTCGAATGTTATATGAAACAGGTAAATGTCTCTGCGCAAAGTGGGAATCTTTTGGACAAAGTGAGAATCGAATGTTTCATCCGTATGGACAAAGTGGGAATATTTGGGACAAAGTGAGAATCGAATATTCATCTGTGGGAATAGCCTTTATCATCTGTATAGTCTGGGTAACTCTACTTTGATGGTTTTGTGAGTAGAAAATTATTTGCGATTGTAGGAGCTGAATGTTTTGTATATTACATGTACACAATGCATTTGCTAATTTCACTTTTTATTTTTCCAATCGGTAAGTCAAAAAAGACATAATCAACACGTGTGAATAATTTCAAGTATGAAAAGAGGACCATCATCGTTTTGACGATTTCAATTGGTAATTATCTCTGCCTTATTAATGCCTTTATTTTTTAATAAATAAAAATCCATTATCTGCAAAAACTTCGTACCATCTGCCATATGATAATATGTAATATAAGCCAATATAGGGGTGTCATGTTTGTTTTTGTTTGTGGCAAATTTACAGATATGAAGCAGACACTGTAGACCCAGATCAGACGCGGCGTCTGATCTGGGTCTGCACTGTTTGCAAATGTTCAAAAAAAGGGCCGCTAGGCATGTATGGGTTGAGAAAAAAATGCACACACAAAAAAAAACAACATTTTTTTACATGACGATAGCACGCCAAGTTCTGCATCGGAAGGTCGGGTGAATTTCCTTCTGGTACTCCGCTTTTCGCCTACCTCTGATTAACGATCGGCTCGATATGAGTGTAATAATCTTGAATGGGCTGTAAACCAAACCAAAAAAAAAAAAAAGGTAGATTGTAATTATTCTTTATGAGACGGTTCTAATGAGTACCCACAATCTATGTTTTGTGCAGGAATAATAAAAATATTTCAATTTTCATCAGATAATGTTCGTTTCTTTTTCCGTAGCAAAATTTAAATTGGATTTGAATAAGCCTGTTTTCGTAATAGGCTGACCTGCCCACAGTGGCTCATGAGTGGGACCACTCGAGCACCTAAATCTATGTGGAGAACAGAAAAAAAACTTGTGATGTCGAACACGACAACCCCTACCATTAAAAATTGTGTAAATCCAGATCAGATGGCTTCTAAAGAATACATCTGATCAGGATCTACTCTGTTTGCCACTGTTTGTGAATTGAACAAATATCTATTAAGTAATTTGATTGGTTGATAGCCAGAAATGGGTGTGGATTAATTAATTTATTCAGAAGGATACGAGTTAAAAGGTCAGCACAAGTTACGATCTAAATATAATTGTCTGAATGATATATGTAGCTAGTATGTTGGCTAGCACGTCAGATTCATAATTATCTGAATAATCCGGAGGTCGTGAAAGCGAATCCCGGCTCGACCACTTTCTTTCGTAGATACTTGGTTCTCTCCCCACCGCTGATTCAAGTAGGACATGTTTCAGCTACTGGCTAGAGAAATAGCACTGAGTACCGGTTAGCCGCTTAGAAGGTCTAAGCCTGCTCAGAAACCGTGTGGTCAGGGTTACCTGATCAATTAGTACTTGGTTGTCCCAGTTTTTAGAATCGTTACGATTTATAAGATGTATTTTGTGGTTCATTTCTGAGTCTGAGGTCATCCACAAGAACAGCGGAGACTCGCTAATATAATGTACATTTTAATTTCATATGTGCTTTCATATGTTCGTTCATCATGTGCTCACAGTTTTGTTTTATCACCATGATAAAAGTAAATTGAGCATGTCTGATTTTATACCAAAAAAACTGATGTTACTGAAAAAATTAGAAAATTTCATAAGCAACACCAGTAACAAAAAAATAATAATAATGCTGTCGGCAAAAATAAAATGCATTTCAGAACAAATTCAAGTGTACCCAGCCATCACGAAACCATTACCAACACTGGACTAATGAGCATGATATCAGCGGCGTCACGCATAAAAGGTACTTAGCGTATATCCGTAAATTGATCACATGCACAAAGTCTCACTGAGGCCAGATATTTGATTCTTTGTCTGAACCTTCCTCTAGTCCCATATATTCTTCATGCGTACAGCGAAGGCTCTAAGGACCTTTTATGCGTGATGCCGCTCATATTCTTTTAAGAAAATTACAATGAAATGTCCATGAGATAGAAGCGAAGTTTGGACTACATTTTATAGAGTGATTTTTACCACCAGGGATCAGTTTCAATATGAATGTGATAAAATCCCGTAATAATATTTTACTATTCTCACTTTGTCCCGATTCCCACTTTGCGCAGAGGCAATTCCGATACTGCATTTGCGGAAGGTAGGAATTCTCACTTTGTCCCGATTCCCACTTTGCACAGAGACAATTCCGGAATTGTATTGCGCAAGGTAGGAATTCTCACTTTGCGCAACAAAGTGAGAATTCTTACTTTGCGCAGGACAATTCTAGAATTGTACCGATTCTTACTTTGCGCAGAACATGTATATTACGAGTCTTCAGAAAACATACTTCAGCTGGTAACGAACAATATTTGCATCCCATCAGTGAGATAATTCCACCTTGAACATTGAAAAGGCTTCGATAGCTTCGCGACAAGATTTGAATCGGCGCTGTAAACAATTGTAGTTCCGACATCATTGCCAAATCAGCTTGTGTCGAATTATTTAAAGAAAAGGTCACATTTCTGAGACAGATTTCAGTACGTTTGATTCTTTTATGACTCAATGCACCGGCTGCGCCTACTTGTTGTGGCAAAATGCCTTTTGTGTAGCCAACGCCGGCAAACCTACGAATGGTTATGGCGTCACTGCTCTGACGTAGGTTGTTCCCCCTGGAAATATAAACGCCATAGGATGCCACACGAGGACCACCACCATCCAAGAAAGGAAAATTTACAATCTCAAAATCAAAATCATCGCGTTTATCACAAATTTTGCAGGAAACAAACCCATCAACAATAGGTTGATGTAAATCCAAAAAAACGGGGCCTCTGTATCAGAACAATTTGCTTTATTTAACTGAACTTCTGGGAGCTAGGGGGTGGGTGCGAATTTGACTAATCAAACCACCGAAATAGGTATTGTCAATATTTAATAAATCATCCAAATATCTATAAGTCAAGCTAAAGGCTTCACCAATGATTTCAGATTGGTTTTCAACGAAAGGGACATCATGAAGTCTCTAACTTCTAACAAAACAAGAGCAGACCATCAACAGAGGGTGCGCAATCGGATACTTTTTCCCCTGAGGCGTGGGTGCGGGATGGGGATGCGTGATCGGTTGATCGGACCGATTTGGATTTCAATATTTCTCTAGCCTTGAACTCGTCATCATCAGAAAAACACACCTATATAATTTTTACCCCCTTGAACCCCACTTTTAGATAGTAAAACTGGGGTTTCAAGGTTTTTTCTTATTTCTGCTCTAAAATATAGATTGTGGGTACTCGTAAGAACAACTCGATGAGGCGGTTCTAACGAGTATTTGTTTGATTTGAGGTTTAACGCCCCGTCAACACTGTAAAGGTCATTTTGGAGATGTTGCTTCCAATTTTGTGGGACTTTTACCCAACATTGAGATGAAATGACACCTCAAGCCCTGTCGCCCAATTAAACCAATAGGGTTTATGAGCATGGACGGTCCTCCTCGCACCGCGGTTCCTGGACAGGCTTAGATCCTCTAAGCGGTTTACCAGTACTAATGTGCGGGCCGGATTCAGCTCTGCGTGGAAGCATCATGCAGCCCATATATTTCTTCAAGCCCCTATGGGCGGGGGCCGATTCTAACGAGTACCAACAATCTATATTTTGAGCAAAAATAAGAAATATATGACAATTTTTCATCTTAAAAGGTTCCTTTTTTCGCCGATAATGGTAACAATATATGGGCCCCGTCAAGCGATTTTGGTACTTATCGACTATGCGAGCAGCGAAGGTTCAGGCGAGCCTGCGCATCCGCGCAGTCTCGCCAGAACCTTCGCTGCTCGCTCATACAAGCAGTGAATCAAGAGGAACCTTCACACAGAAAGCCATGTTCCTTGCCCCTCTGAATGGCTGGGCATGCTCAGTTAAAATTTGTCATGACGGAATGCTCGAAGACACAAATTCGCTTGGCGGGGCTCATATTTGTAAAGGCGTGTTTTTGTAATGTATGCAGTCTGTCGTTTCGGCAGATACACACTGCTTTCACTAAGTGCAACGACCATTCTATCCAGCAACCGTTGTTTAGAATAGACGTCCTTCTGACGTCGTCCTCTTCCATCAAAGAATGAATCTGTGCGCTTTGTTATCAGTAAGGCTGCCACGATTAATCGTATAATCGATTAATCGATCGATAAATTCCACAAAAATGATTATCATTTCTGATTTGCTCTAAATCGATTAGTTGATATATACAATTTACTACCCAAAGTTATGCCTAAAATAGCTAGATGAGTGGCAAACAGTGCAGACCCTGATGAGACGCCGCATTCTGCGGCGTCTCATCTGGGTCTACACTGTTTGCTCAGGCATGTCTGTTCAAATATACATATGAAAAAGTGCAACATATGGTAAGAGTCATGCTCAGACAGAAAGCCAGACAGGTAAAATAATGACAAAAATCTTAGCAATTATTAATCGATTATCGATCGCAATGACATGACTGATAATCGATTATCTTTTCAGCTCCGATTAGCCAGCCCTAGTTATCAGTCCTTGAGAATCAGAATTATTTCATATTTGTTTGTTTATTTGAGTTGAGGTTTTACGTCCCCGTCAACACTGTTAAGGTCATTTTGGAGACGTTGCTTCCGATTTTTTGGGACTTTCACCCGACATTGAGATGAAATGACATCTCAAGCCCTACCGCCCATAGAAATCGCTAGGGTTTAAGGAGCGGTCCGACTCGCATCACTTTTCCTGGGCAGGCTTATGGCTAATCTGTTTTACCAGTACTCAAGTTCGGTCGGTTTCAGCTCTACGCGGAAGCACTGTGCAGCCCAATCTATTTCTCCTGGCTCCGATGGTTGGGGGAGCATTTCATATTTGGAACACACTCATATAATGGAGTAAATCTTTATTCCATAACACCAAACACCAGCGCCGGGCATCCCCTCGGGTGGGGCATAGGTGTCAAGTTTATATTTTTGAAAACCCATATCTCCTCAACCACTGTCCAGAATCAGTTCATATTTGTTATCAGTTACACCAAACAGAGTTAGGTCATAGGGGTCAATAATTAGGTAATATAAGTAGAAACGTTTTATTTTAAAAGTTCTTTCACCAACCACTGGCAAGAGCCCTTTCCTATATGGTACATATATAATCATATAAAACGGTGAACATCTATTCCATTTCTACCGTCCCCAGAATCAGGACCTTCAGTGGGGCTAAGAGGTCAAGAATTAAGTCACACTCACTCAAAACATTTTACAGCAAAATTTTTTAAAGTTCATTTCCCAGAAAATACCTGCCATTAGCCTTTCCTATTCAGAATATTATACAGTGAAATTCCGCTATTCAGACCACCTAAAATTAAGACTTATTCTGCTCCAAAAACCTTATTTAGTAGGTTTCAGTTATTCTTTCTTTGTGTTTCCTGCAAAGACTGTCCTCTGGTCAGAGTGAGTGAGTGTTTGAGTTTTACGTCCCACCAACAGCTAAGGTCATACGGAGACGGGACCTCGGTTTAAAGACTCATCCGAAAGTCTGGAGAAGCCCGGGATCGATCCTGCGATCCCTGGTTTACAAGGCGTGTAGCGTAACCACTACACCACGGATGCTTCTCCCTCTGGTCAGAGACCACCTTTGGGGCGGCTCAAAAGTGGTCTTTAGGATCATTTTTGAACAGTCCCAAAGATGGTCTTCAGAGTCCCAGAGTTGGTCTTAAAATAGGAATTTTACTGTATTTTAAGAGTGAAAGCAACTACAGTCGAACTGCGATGGCTCGAACCCCTTTGGGACCATGGAAATTTGTTCGAGACGGCGGTAATTCGAACCACGGAAGGTACCTTTTAGTACAATACCAGGAGGCATAATGTAAGACGATTGTGAGGTATCTTTTCGGTGTGAATGCTGTGTGTACTTATTAGAATCGCCTCATCGAGGCGATTATAATGGGTACACACAACATACATTTGCAAGATAGAAGAAAATTTCCCTAAACTATCCCTCACTATTTCGTATTTGGAGAATTTCCCTGCGGACTCATGAAGGGGTTCGACTCATCCATGGTAAACGAGCAATCGGAGTTCGAGCCATTGAAGTTCTACTCACCACCCGTACTCAGAGTCAGACCCGGGGTAGGGGCTTAATGGACAAAAAATGGGTCAATAGCACTTACAATGTTTTTTTTTGTTGTTGTTGTTGTTGTTTTTAGCTCCCCTGTCACGTAGTGACAAGGTAAGCTTTTGTGATCACATTTTGTCCGTCGTCCTTCGTGCGTGCGTGCGTCCGTGCTTGCGTGCGTCCGTAAACAATTTCAAATAAGTATATCTCTCCCCATGGCCAGTCTTGATCAAATTTCATGAGAAGCATCATCAGGTAGGGGAAAAGGCTCCATAAGGTTTTTGGGCTGAACAGATTGGAATTCTGGTTGCCATGGAAACAAAAAGGTTCCGTAGACTTACAATGGGGAAAACGACGTTTCCACGTTTTCTCGGTCATTTCTGAAGTGTAAGTTAAAAATGGTGTCTCCAGCTTTTCTCAGCCGTTTATGATCTGATCTTTTTGTAACTTTTCATAAACGAGGACAAGCATAAAATTTCAGATGAGTTCGAATTTGGTTTGAATATGACCAGCGGTTTTCCAGTTACTCCCCCTTGAGCGTGAAAAATTTTCCCATAGACTTATAATGGAAAAAACGACGTCTCCACTTTTTCTCAACCATTTCTGATCTGATCTTCATCAAACTTGCAGATAACCAGGAGGGGCTTACAGTCTTCATCGCGTTCGAATTTGGGCTGCACGGGACAAACAGCTTTGGAGTTACCTGCCCTTGAGCATAAATATAAGTAAAAAATGGTGTCTCCAGCTTTTCTCAGCCGTTTATGACCAGATCTTTTTGTAACTTTTCATAAACGAGGGCAAGGATGAAATCTCGGACGAGTTCGAATTTGGTTTGAATCTGACCAGCGGTTTTCCAGTTACATGCCCTTGAGCGTGAAAAAATTTCCCGTTGACTAATAATGGGGAAACGACGTCTCCACTTTTTTTCAGCATCACTGGGTTGGGGGATTTACTGCATTAGGTTTTGGACCAGTTTTGATCAGATCTGTGGTTGCCATGGAAACAAAAATGTTCCATAGACTTATAATGGGGAAAACGACGTCTCCACTTTTTCTCAGCCTGTTCTGATTCGATCTTCATCAAACTTGCAGATAACCAGAAGGGGCTTACAGTCTACGTCGAGTTCGAATTTGGGCTGCACGGGACAAACAGCTTTGGAGTAACCTGCCCTTCAGCATAAATATAAGTGAAAATGGTGTCTCCAGCTTTTCTCAGCCGTTTATGATCTGATCTTTTTAGCTCACCTGAGCCGAAGACTCACAAGGTGAGCTTATAGTATAGGTAGGCATCCGGTGTCCGTCCGTCGTCCGTCCGTCGTCCACACCTTTGAACTTGAATATCTAAATGACTAGCTGGCCAATCCCATTCAAACTTTTTTTGCAGCATCACTGGGTTGGGGGATTGACTGCATAAGGTTTTGGACCAGTTTTGATCAGAACTGTGGTTTCCATGGAAACAAAAAGATTCCATAGACTTATAATGGGGAAAACGACGTCTCCACTTTCTCTCGGCCATTTCTGATCCGATCTTCATCAAACTTGCAGATAACCAGGAGGGGCTTACAATCTACGTCGAATTCAAATTTGGGCTGCACGTGACAAACAGCTTTCGAGCTACCTGCCCTTGAGCATAAATATAAGTGAAAAATGGTGTCTCCGGCTTTTCTGAGCCGTTTATGATCTGATCTTTTTGTAACTTTTAATAAATGAGACCAAGCACAAAATCTCGGATGGTTTCGAATTCGGTTTCAATCTGACAAGCGGTTTTCCAGTTACATCCCCTTGAGCGTGAACAATTTTCCCATAGACTTATAATGGTGAAAAGGACGTCTCCACTTTTTCTCAGCCATTTCTGATCCGATCTTCATCAAACTTGCAGATAACCAGGAGGGGCTTACAGTCTACGTCGAGTTCATATTTTGATTGCACGGGCCAAACAGCTTTGGAGTTACCTGCCCTTGAGCATAAATATAAGTGAAAAATGGCGTATCCAGCTTTTCTCAGCCGTTTATGATCTGATCTTTTTGTAACTTTTCATAAACGAGAACAAGCATAAAATCTTGGAGAGTTCGAATTTGGCTTGAATCTGACGAGCGTTTTTTTTTTTCAGTTACATCCCCTTGAGCGTGAGAAAATTTTCCCATAGACTTATTATGGGGAAAACGACGTCTCCACTTTTTCTCCGCCATTTCTGATTCGATCTTCATCAAACTTGCAGATAACCAGGAGGGGCTTACGGTCTATGTTGAGTTCAAATTTGGGCTGCACGGGACAAACAGCTTTGGAGTTACCTGCCCTTGAGCATAAATATAAGTGAAAAATGGTGTCTCCGGCTTTTCTGAGCGGTTTATGATCTGAACCTTTTTGTAATTTTTAATAAATGAGGACAAGCACACAATCTCGGATGATTTCGAATTTGGTTTGAATCTGACCAGCGGTTTTCCAGTTACATCCCATTGAGCGTGAACAATTTTCCCATAGACTTATAATGGTGAAAACGACGTCTCCACTTTTTCTCAGCCATTTCTGACCCGATCTTCATCAAACTTGCAGATAACCAGGAGGGGCTTACAGTCTACGTCGAGTTCATATTTGGATTGCACGGGCCAAACAGCTTTGGAGTTACCTGCCCTTGAGCATAAATATAAGTGAAAAATGGCGTATCCAGCTTTTCTCAGCCGTTTATGATCTGATCTTTTTGTAACTTTTCATAAACGAGAACAAGCATAAAATCTGACGAATTGAATCTGACGAGCATGTTATTTTATTTATTTATTTTTTTCAGTTACATCCCCTTGAGCGTGAAAAAATTTTCCCATAGACTTATATTGGGGGAAAAAGACGTCTCCACTTTTTCTTCGCCATTTCTGATTCGATCTTCATCAAACTTGCAGATAACCAGGAGGGGCTTACAGTCTATGTTGAGTTCAAATTTGGGCTGCACGGGACAAACAGCTTTGGAGTTACCTGCCCTTGAGCATAAATATAAGTGAAAAATGGTGTTTCCGGCTTTTCTGAGCCGTTTATGATCTGATCTTTTTGTAACTTTTAATAAATGAGGACAAGCACTAAATCTCGGATGATTTGGAATTTGGTTTGAATCTGACCAGCGGTTTTCCAGTTACATCCCCTTGAGTGTGAAAAATTTTCCCTTAGACTTACAATGGGATTACGATGTCTCCAACTTTGCTTGGATATTTCTACCCTGCCCTTCCTCAAACTTCCAGATAACCAGAAGGAGCTTACAGTCTATGTTTAGTTCGAATTTGGGCCGCATGAGACAAAAGGCTTTCGAATTACCTGCCCTTGAGCATAAATATTAGTGTAAAATAGTGTCTCCACCTTTTCTCAGCCGTTTCTAATCTGATCTTTTTGTAACTTTTCATAAACGAGAACAAGCATATAACCTCAGATGAGTTTGAATTTGTCTTGAATCTGACATTCGGTTTTGCAGTTACAGCCCTTAGAGCACGAACAATTCCCATAGACTTTCAATGGAAAAACGACTTTACCAACTTTTCTCCACCATTTCTGCGATGACCTGATCTTCACCAAACTTGCCAGGAGGGACATACAGTCTACATAGAGTTCGAATTTCGGCTGCATGAGACAAACAACTTTAGAGTTACCTGCCCTTGTTTATTGATTTGAGGTTTAACACCCCTGTCAGCACAGTGTAGGTCATTTTGGAGACATTGCTTCTAGTTTTGTGGGACTTTTGCCCGACATCGAGATGAAATTATGTCTTAAGCCCTTTCCACCCAATGAAACCAATAGGGTCATTATGCATGGACAGTCCAACTGGCACCACTTTTCCTGGGCAGGCTTAGAACCTGTTTACCAGTACTCAATGTGGTCGGTTCCAGCTCTACATAGAAGCACCATGTAGTCCAGTCTATTTCTTCAAGCCCCAGTCTTAAAACATCATTAATGATTTCCTGGTACACAGGTGAGCGATATAGGGCCATTTGGCCCTCTTGTGTTTTTTTTTTTTTTTTTTTTTTTTTTTTTTTTTTGTTGATGTTCATAGGCTTTAACTCTTTCATATTTGGAATTAAATCACTTAAAAGGGTAAACTTCTATTCCGTGATAGCAGTCCACGTGGGGCTAAATAATTTTTTTCAAACGTTATAAAAATTCACATCAGTAGAGTAAACTTTATTTGAAACCTTCAGTCGCCAGGTGATGCTAAGTGGCCAGTGAGAAGGTCACATTCAATTTAAAATTTTACAGCACGGTTTTTGTAAGTCCAGGGGCCAGTTGTTAAACTAACGACGTCGTTAGTTAACGTATCGTTAAAACTTTAATCATTTATTATGGCAAAAATGCTAATATTATTGCAGCAAATGCAAAAGCTGCTCACATTTTTTCAGCAAAATACCAAAATTTTGATATTGTACTTGCTAGAACAGTTAACAATATGACCACTAGCGAGCTCGTTAAGCTAACAAGGCTTTTAACAACTGGCCCCAGCTCTCGGCACCTACTGGCCATGGTTTGTAACACTTTGTAATATGAAAACACAAACGTAAAAGTGCGTCCCATAACACCTGTCCCCTTAATCAGGTCCTGGTTGGGGTTTAGGGTCAAGAATTAGATCACACTCAAGTTGAAATTTTACTGCAGTATTTGTCTGTTTGGAATAAAATCATATGGGCCCCGTCAAGCGATTTTGGTACTTATCGCCTTTGCGAGCAGCGAAGGTTCAGGCGAGCCTGCGCATCCGCGCAGTCTCGCCAGAACCTTCGCTGCTCGCCCATACAAGCAGTGACTCAAGAGGAACCTTCAGACAGAAAGCCATATCCCTGGCCCCTCTGAATGGCTGGGCATGCGCAGTTAAAATTTGTCATGATGGAATGCTCGAAGACACAAATTCGCTTGGCGGGGCTCATATAGAAGAGGTTCAGGTATCAATGTGAAAGGCGAGAACAGACGAGCTATAATGTCCTGCAAAAGCTCTTGTTATCTCCTACACGCTTTCTATCTATCTTTTACTCTTACAGCGTATCGAAAGAAAGGATAGGAAAACTCTGCGTTCCGACAGCCCCACCCCGCGCAGCCACTGACAACAACTCACAACAGCCGATGGGTAAATGACCGAGTCACCAATCAGTCAATCCGTCTCCAAAGAGATGTTAGAAAGACAGGTCCGTGTAACGAACATCCTGTAAACCCCACTTTATATAGAGAGATATGGGGTTTCAGGCGTATAAATCATTTTTCTTCTGTTTGCTCCAAAATATAGATAACCTATGTTGGAGTGAAAATGATCACAATTTTTAATCCCAACGTATGGAACGCCCTGGCTGTCTTATGGGGATAAAATTTATTATGTTTGGTGGTTTTCCTATTATATGCTGTGATAAAAACAGTATATGTAGTGGTTAATCTAGTTTATGTAGTAGAAACCTCATTATTTTCGGTGGTAAAACCTGTATATGCTGTAGTATTTTTGTAATATGCGGTAGTATTTTTTTATATGCGGTAGTATTTCTATTATATGCTGCGGTATTTTTATTATTTGCTGTAGTATTTTAATATATGCTGTAGTATTTTATTATACGTTGAGGATACTCATTATTTGCTGTAATATTTTTATTATATGTTGTGGTCACAGTTTGAATTGTTATATGCAGTAGATTCGTCTTTATCTTGGGTGCAAAATGTTATTATCATGAGGAGATCATGCGTATGCATTCGTAACCTACCAGCAGAAAAAAAGAAGAAAAAGAAGGCGGCTAAGAGAGCTCACCGTTTGAATAGACCTCCTTTTTAACTCAGTTTTTCTAGTTTGGTATAGACCGGTACTCTATACTCTGTCATTGTGGCCTCCTCTCTGGTTTAAGCAAGCACGCCTTTTGTTCCGAAATATGTTCACCTGTATTTGCAAGCAACTGTATATGCAAGCAATTTTGATTATCCCATAGGTGCTTTTAGGTTGGAAGAGCACTGATCTTTATGCCCTTTCTGGAGATTTTTGTTTTTGCATCATGTTGACTTTAACTGATTCGTTGACTAGCTACTAGTCTGATAATAAAAATCTGATCGTTTTTTTTTTTGTTTTTGTTTTTTTTTTTTGGTATTTTTATTGTAAAAAAAAAAATTTCACCTTCTTAGTGATGGCAAGTCTATTTGGTAGAGTCTCAAATCTTAGGATTAAAATTGAGCCAGAGAGACTAGACTAGCTAAACTTTTATACACTGTTCATTTTAGTGCAAAAGATTATTTTAATTCCATATCATTCATTTTAAAGCCTAGTAGCTAGGCTAATTGATTGGCTACTGTCTTTTTTTTTTCTCAACTAATTGGCATATGTGCTAATTTTAAATCTGCAAATGCTCAATGAAAGCTGCTCAAAGGCCTTTTCTGTGTTGATCTGGACGCACACAACAAGTTGTACTTGACGGCCAAGCGTCGGATCCAGTCCCTGTTTTGTCCGGTGTCCCACAAGGTTCGGTACTTTGACCGGTCCTTTTATTGATATTTATTAACGATGTTCCTGATAATATCAGATCGTCTGTTCGCTTGTTTGCTGATGATTGTGTTTTGTATAGGAATATATATACTTCTTCTGACTGTCTTATCTTACAAGATGATCTGGATAGCCTAGCACGCTGGGAGGCCGATTGGCAAACGAAGGTCAATGTGGCCAAATGTCATTCAACGAGGGTGTCACGGCACCCTCCAGACAAGCAGATTAAATTCAACTACTCATTACATCAGCATACTTTGGAACATGTCCAATCCGCAAAATATCTTGGTATCACCATTACTGATAATCTTGATTGGGGTCAACATATTTCTGAGATTACCTCTAAAGCAACTAGGTCATTAGGGTTTCTTAGACGCAATTTGGCTTTTGCACCTAGGCAGACAAAGGATGTTGCATACAAAACCTTGGTTAGACCTCAACTAGAGTATGCATCACCTGTTTGGCATCCCCATGTTAAAACTCAGGTTCAACAGGTTGAGAAGGTTCAGAGGACGGCTGCCCGATGGACCTGCAGGCGATGGCGGAACAGAAGTAGTGTTGGTGAAATGCTCGATGAGCTGGAGTGGCCATCGTTGGAGGCCCGTCGCGAGCAGTCCTCTTTAACCTTCTTTTATAAGATTCACTCTGACACGGTGTCTCTTAATAAAGATAAATACTTGACCCCTGTGACTACTTCAACTCAAACAAGGGCATCAAAACTAAACAACAGTCAATATCGTAGGTACCAGGCCTATAGTGATGCCCTGAAGAATTCTTTCTTCCCTAGAACTATTCCTCAGTGGAACAGTCTTCCCTCCTCTGTGGTAAATGGCAAAACTGCAGAGGAGTTCAAAGCCCGCATGGTGTAGATTGGGATCCAGAGGTGTGCGTTTTAGTACACCTCTGAAAGCAGATTGTAAATAGTTTTAAGAACTCATCCAGTGGTTTTTTTTTTTTCTTTTTTTTTTTTTTTGCTAAATTCTAAATTTAGCGCACCGCCCAACTGAGGTAATGGCCAAGTATGACCGACTCAGTATATGAAGACAGATAGAAAAACTGGAAAGCCAAACAAATTAAATTCTCCATCAAGTTGGACTAGTTTTACAGCTGACAGAGTCGATCAAGCCATCAGTGCTTCTAGAAACTTTTAAGCTGATTTATGCTTTCCAGCTACAGGAATTTTGTAATAACCAATAGCTGAGGATATTTTGGATTCGTGTTTGAGACTGATTACTGCAGTAGAGTTACTATAGTAGATACATAAATCATACAATGCTTAACCCATTTAGTACAGGAAACCCCTAAAGGGGTACTTTGGCAAACAGTGCAGGCCCAGATCAGATGCCGCAGAATGCAGCGTCTGATCAGGGCCTACACTGTTTGCAAAAAGTTCATCTATTTTCCTAATAGATTTGAAGAAAACACAACCTGACACCCCTAAATTCTGAAATGAACTCATGCTATATCTAAGGAGGAAGATTCCATTTGGTACAAAAAGGGTTTTTGCATTTCAAATAGGATAGATAACTCTTTCTGTATAATGCAACAGCAACAAAAGCACCACTGTACTTGGTACGGGGTTTTACCGCGGCAATTTATCTTCGGTACTTTTCGAGTAGTTCACGAAGGCATCCGATTGATCTCATCATGATAATAAAGTTTGCACCCAAGATAAAGATTTATCTACTGCACGTAATGACATTACCGGTGAATATAATTACGTGACTACCTCAAATAAAGAGAGAGTGTGAAAGGACCGAACATAGGAACAAAAGCACTCAATATAATGGAAAAAGCACTGCACCAACTGATGAAGACACCGAATAGCAAGAAATATCTACTATAGATAATGGAAAAAGCAGAACATATAACACTGAAACCACAGCATATAATAAAAATACTACAGCGTATACACCGTTTTACCACCGAAAATAATGAGGTTTCCACTACATATACTAGATTAACCACTACATATACTGTTTTTATCACAGTATATATTAGGAAAACCACCAAACATATTGAATTTTATCCCCGTAAGACAGCCAGGGCATTCCATAATCTCAGGAGTTATAAACATTTTATAGGTAAACCAGTTCAGAATTTTTATTCGTTTAGCCCTAACCCTTAGTTTTTGCCAAAAAATAGCCCTAATTTTTTGCAAAAACAGCCCTAATTTTTTTTGCCAAATAGTGCTGGAAAGCCTGCGTTTGCCAGAATATGCGCTGTTTGCATACTCATAAATGAGCCGCGACAAGGCAAAACTGTGACTTCGGTTATAGGCCCACGGCAAACACGCAACAAAGCCTGTGCATCCACGAAGTCTGATGCGAGTCTTCGCTGAGTGCTCTATGGCTGCTCATTGACACAAAACGACTTAATGTAGAGGCAATTTGAGTTTCCCGTCTGTGCGCACGTATCCGAAGACTTAGCTAAGTATAGTGCCCACAAAAAACGTCACTCTACCACACAGGTTCATTGTGCAGTTCAGTGGGAAATATTTATTTTGGGTCAATCGAAGACATGAACACGATTCCGAATTTCGGTTCGCCTCATGTAGTGACACCTTTGTAATCTCACTTTATACGGGGAAATTGGCGTTTGCAATTGTATACACATAGATTCTGGGTACGCATTAGAACCGCCTCAATGAGGCGGTTCAAACGCGCACCCATAATTTATAGATGGACTAAAAAAAGAAACATTTCCAAAATACGACATGCAAAATTCCATTTATAGTGTATTTGACTCGGCGTGTGCTATCCAGAGATGGTGCCAAAAACTTGAAATGTGCAATAATCGTATACATGTACGATCTGTATGATTCTCAGTAGTATCAACATAATAGTGTGTAATCGTAAATAGAGTGCATTTTATATCGATTTTGATATTATAATTTGTTTGTTTGGTTTGAGGTTTAACGTCCCCTTCAACACTATTTATGTAATTTTGGAGACGTTCCTTCCAATTTTGTGGGACTTTTACCCGCCATTGAGATGAAATGACATCTGAATCCCTGCCACCCAATGAAAGCAATAGGGTTTATAAGCATGGACGGGCCGACTCGCAACAATTTTCCTGGGCAGACTTAGACGTTCTATGCGGATTACCAGTGCTCATGTGCGGTCGGTATCAGCTCTGCGTGGAAGCATCGTGCAGCCCAATCTGTTTCTCCAAGCCCCGATGGGCGGGGGTCGTGCAATAATCGTATACATGTATAGTGTTAACATGATATTGTGTAATAATATATAAACATTGTAGTGCATTTTATATCGATGTTAATGTCATTATACAGATTACCCTCTCTATACCGACATTTTAATACCGATTACCCTCGTCATTACTGACATTTTAAACGACGACAAAATTCGTTACAACGACAATTTCAGTGAAACGAATCCTTTGCCCAAGATGGGAGGGGTTTATGGAGATTTTAAAAAATATTGTTTTTGTTACTCAAATAAATATTTAAATAAAAACAAACAAACAAATAAACAAACAAAAAAATGCGGGTTTTTTGTTAGAATCGCCTCTGTGAGATATTCACGAATACTGAAACAATTTTTGTGGGCATTTGTTAGAATCGCCCACTGTATTGGTTTCTAAGAGTAATTGAGGGCAGAAGGCCCTCTACATCGCGAAAACAGGCCTGTATAATTTAGACCCCCTTGAACCCCACTTTTATATGGTAAAACTGGGGTTGTGTGTGTGTGTATGTGTGTGTGTGTGTGTGTGTGTGTGTGTGTGTGTGTGTGTGTGTGTGTGTGTGTGTGTGTGTGTGTGTGTGTGTGTGTGTGTGTGTGAATTCGGGTTTAACGTCGCTTTCAACAATTTTTCAGTCATATCACGACGGTGTCTGGTTGCGACAGGGAGCTCAATGCTCACTTTTATAGTGCTGCCTCACTGAAGTATCATGTCCCAGACACATAACATGATACCACACCCAGTCACATTATCCTGACACTGTGTCGACCAGTCCTAGCTCTACCCCGTAAATCTGAGTGCCAAGCGAGGAGCAGCTAGAACCATTTTTACCGACTTTGGTATGTCGCGGCCCGGGATCGAACCCGTGACCTCCCCGGAGCGGAAAAATACTGTCGTGACTCGTTATAACGAGGGTCCTCTGTATAACCCGTCATGGAAAAGGGGACCTTAAACTCCTGGATTTAAGTACCCCGAAAATCCGGGTATGGACATTTTAGCCTCTCCAGAACAACGGCTCTGTTTATTTTCATTTGTCAAAATGAACTTCAATAAATCTCAGGTTCACACTGATAAGCCTCACTAATTGCCTAAGCATATGGCAACTAAATATTCATTCATTGCAAACAGTGCAGGCCCCGATCAGACGCCGCAGAACGCGGCGTCTGATCAGGGCCTCCACTGTTTGCTAAAAGTTCAGTCATTCCCCAAATAAACCTTGATGAAAACACCCGACACCCCTAAACCTTGAAATGGGCCCCTGGTACATATAAGGAGGAAGATTCCATTTGGTACAAAAAGGGTTCGTACCAAATGAATCTTCCTCCCTACATATAGCCGGAGTCCACCTCAAAGTTCAGGGATGACATGTTGTGCCCCCCTCAAACTCCATTCGGAAAATGGCTTAACTTTTTGCAAACAGTGTAGGCCCTGATCAGACGCCCCTTTCTGTGATCTTCGCCTGCACTGTTTGCCAATTGCCCGTTTTGGGGTTTCTGGTACAAAATGAACAGATGTGTATACCATTACTAGGATAAACATTTCAGTCTGGTACTGCACTGTCTAAGCATCCTTGGCTGTAAAATTCTCTGAATAAATCAGAATTAATTACAACTTCATGCCATTATTTCTATACCAGCAAGGCAACAGCTGTCATATATTTGATAAATTGGTCTGCTCAGTCTGAGCAACTAATTGGGAGTTATACGCTGGAGTGCCTTATGGGAGTCTGAAGGTGCTTACAGTTGAACAAAACAAGACACAGGCATTATTAAGATATAATTTTGTGCGGAATCTTAGACACTAAACCGAATTTATATGACACAATGAAATCTAACCATCTGCATTGTAATTTGCATAAAAGGGCACGTGCAAAAATTCGGATTGTTTTGCTAATAAAAGAGCATACTTGTGAAACGCTTACATCTTGAAAATCAGTTCAGTGGTTGCCAAAATATTGCTGATAATATGCATATATATTTTTAATTATGCGGTATGAGAAATCAGTATGTAAATAATATCACATGACTTTTGGAGTCAACAAGTTGTTTACTATACCCAGTTAAGTACAGAATAAAAATGTAGTATAATCTTATCAGATTGAAATATGTCATTGCCAAATAAGTACTAGTAATTGAACTTTTGCCTTACCTTAGATTTCCACAACAGGGATGTTCGTGATATTTTTAATCCTTCTCTTCCTGAATATTCAATTAAGCCACACCCATTTCTGACTTTGAACCAATCAGATTATTTGAAGTAATTTATTCCTACATATTCATAAACTGAATGTCAAACAGTGCAGATCCTGATCAGATGGCTTCTGCCATCTGATCTGGATCTACACTGTTTGCAAAGATAGGGGTTGTCACAAAGCCATCTGATCTGGATCTACACTGTTTGCAAAGATAGGGGTTGTCGTGAACAGCAAGATAAGGGTTAACCACTTGCCTTGCGATGTCAAACGAATTCGCCGGTTCGGCAACAACATGCGCGACCTCCTTTCATAGGAATTTGTTCTTCGAGACGTAATGATTGTTTTTGAAGCCTTTTTTGTGGTTGTTTGACACCAAGTTACTAAGCTCAGGAGTTCTTCGTGCTGATGTCCACGTGACAATCACTAATTTGTAAGAAATCAAGGTAACGGTTATTTATAGAAAATAGCCTCGCAGTTTTTATCGATGTATCTAGTTATGCGTAAGAGGGTTATCTGTAGAATCAGGGCTGGAATCACATGTTAGGTTTGCCAAACAGTGTGGGCATCAAACGCCAGAGAACGCGGCATCTGATCAGCAGTCAACGTCCAGCAATTCGATAAAACGAAACAGTCCCGGCCTCCCTTCTCCCGCCTAGACTCAGGGACAATCGACTCTCCAGTGCTGACAGTGCGTTGATTGTTGAAGACATGCCATAGTGATAACCAATAACAGTACCGGTCACAGGAGGTTGGCACATCTCTCTCTCTCTCTCTCTCTCTCTCTCTCTCTCTCTCTCTCTCTCTCTCTCTCTCTCTCTCTCTCTCTCTCTCTCTCTCTGATTTTGGAAAGTTTATATGTATAAAATTAGGGAAATGTATCAACAGTTGATTTTGTTTGATTGTTTGATTTGGGTTTAATGACCCCGTCAACACTGTAAAGGGCATTTTGGAGACGTTGCTTCCAGGTTTGTGGGACTTCTATATACCCGACATTGAGATGAAATGACATCTCAAGCCCTTTCGCCCAATGAAACCATTAGGGTTTATAAGCATGGACGGGCCTACTCGCTCGCTTTGCCTGGACAGGCTTAGATACTCTAATCTGTTTACCAGTACTCGTGTGCGGGTCGGTTAGAGTTCTGCTTAAGCCGGTGCTAGAGGGCCTGGCCGGTGTTGCACATTTCAGTACTGGTCATGAACAGACTCAATAAAACCGAGTCTGCCATTTTCTTATTGGTGTATTCTTGGCTTTCAAAGGATCTAACTATTCAGAACTTATTTATCTTCACTGCAGCTGGTGTTGTGCCGTTTGGCGGCCGTAAAAGGTCTCCCCGCACATCCATCATTGAGCGGATATATTTTATTATTTTTTGGAATCATTATGTTCATTTAGAATCATTTTGAAAATAGAGTTCTGCTTAAGCCGGTGCTAAGGGGCGTGACCGGTGTTGTACATTTCAGTACTGGTCATGAACAGACTCAATAAAACCGAGTCTGCTATTTTCTAATTGGTGTATTCTTTGCTTTCAAAGGATCTAACTATTTAGAACTTATTAGATCCTCTAAGCAGTTTATCAGTACTCGTGTGCGGGTCGGTTTCAGCTCTGCGTGGAAGCATCATGCAGCCCATCTATTTCTTCAAGCCCCGATGGGTGGGGGCGTCTGTAGAATGAATGTATGTTTTGTATACTCATTAGAATCGCCTCATTGAGGCGGTTCTAATGACTACAGACAACATACTTTTGCAAGATAAAATCCGAAAAAAGTCCATAAACTGTCCTTATATATGGGCCCCGTCAAGCGATTTTGGTACTTATCGGCCATGCGAGCAGCAAAGGTTCAGGCGAGCCTGCGCATCCGCGCAGTCTCGCCAGAACCTTCGCTGCTCGCTCATACAAGCAATGAATCAAGAGGAACCTTCAGACAGAAAGCCATATCCCTGGCCCCTCTGAATGGCTGGGCATGCGCAGTTAAAATTTGTCATGACGGAATGCCCGAAGACACAAATTCGCTTGGCGGGGCTCATATATGGATATCTGGAGCTACTGACATACTTCTCTTAGGGCTCCAGAACTAGATCGAATTAGCCATGGTAAATGAAGTATCCATGTTCGATTTTACGAAGTTTCACTGTAGTTACTTTTCCCAAATTACATACTTATAAACTTTACAAATCGTCAAAAAAAAAAAAAAAAAAAAACAATAAGAGGGCCCAATGGCCCTATATCGCTCACCTGTGTACCAGAAAATCATCAGTGTAGGAGACACATAAGTTCTGAGTCTCATGGTTTTTGAGAAGATTTTTGATTTTTTTTTTCCAGTATAAGTCTATAGCAGCTAATGAGCCCTGGGCGTGGCCAATTTTGACTCAAAGGGCATGGTTGGCAGGATTTATGGAGGCGACCATTTTATGTTGCAATATACTAAATATCTAAGATCTGTACAGTACTACTTCATGGTTTCAGAGAAGATTTTTGATGCTTTTTTCCATTTTAAGTTTTAATGGAGTTAAGGGGCCACAGGATTTGGCCAATTTGGGCCTATTGGCATGGCCAATTTTGGCCAAAAAGACATGGTTGTTAGGATTTCTTAAGATGACCATTTCATGTTGCTACATACTAAATATCTAAGCTCTGGGACTTATGGTTTCAGAGAAGATTTTTGAAGTTTTTTTCCATTATAAGTCTATGGGAGCTAATGGGCCCATGGGCGTGACCCATTTGGACCCCAGGGGCATGATTGGCCGGATTTATGTAGGTGACTACTTGCTGTTGCTGCATACAAAATATCTAAGCTCTGGGCCCTGTGGTTTCAGAGGAGCAGCTTTTTGAAGCATTTTTCCATAATGAGTCTATGGGAGCTAAGGGGCCCCGAGGTGTGGCCCATTTGGACCACAGGGGCATGGTTGGCAAGATTTTTGTAGGCCACTGCTTGCAGTTGCTACATGCTAAATATTTAAGCTCTGGGCCCTGTGGTTTCAGAGAAGAAGATTTTTGGAAGCTTTTTTCCATTATGAGTCTAAGGGAGCTAAGGGACCCCTGGGCGTGGCCCATATAGACCCCAGGGGCATGATTGGCAGGATTTATGTAGATGGCCAGGCTGAGAAAAGCTGGAGACACCATTTTTAATTAACTTATATTTATGCTCAAGGGCAGGTAACACCAAAGCTGTTTGTCCCTCCTGGTTATCTGCAAGTTTGATGAAGATCGGATCAGAAATGGCTGAGAAAAAGTGGAGACGTCATTATCCCCATTATAAGCTGGAGACGCCATTTTTCACTTATATTTATGCTCAAGGGCAGGTAACTTCAAAGCTGTTTGTCCCGTGCAGCCAGAATTCGAACTCGGCGTAAACTGTAAGCCCCTCCTGGTTATTTGTAAGTTTGATGAAGATCGGATCAGAAATGGCCGAGAAAGAGTGGAGACGTCGTTTTCACCATTAAAAGTTTATGGAACCTTTTTGTTTCCATGGCAACCAGAATTCCAATCTGATCAGCCCAAAAACCTTATGGAACCTTTCCCCCTACCTGATGATGCTTTTCATGCAATTTGATCAAGATTGACCATGGTGTATTAGAGATATCCTTATTTGAAATTGTTTACGGACGCAAGCACAACGGACGACGGATAAAATGTGATCACAAAAGCTCACCTTGTCACTACGTGACAGGTGAACTGAAAAGATCAGATCATAAACGGCTGAGAAAAGATGGAGACACCATTTTTCACTTATATTTATGCTCAAGGGCAGGTAACTCCAAAGCTGTTTGTCCAATGCTTCCCAAATATGAACTCGACGTATCCTGGTTATCTGCAAGTTTGGTGACGATCGGATCAGAAATGGCTGAGAAAAAGTTGACACGCCGTTTTCCCCATTTTAAGTCTATGGGAAAATTGTTCTCGCTCAAGGGGGTGTAACTGGAAAACCGCTGGTCAGATTTAAACCAAATTCGAATTCGTCCGAGATTTTATGCTTGTCCTCTTTTATGAAAACTTACAAAAAGATCAGATCATAAACGGCTCAGAAAAGCTGAAGACACCATTTTTCAATTATATTTATGCTCAAGGGCAGGTAACTCCAAAGCTGTTTGTCCCGTGCAGCCTAAATTCGAACTCGACGTAGACTGTAAGCCCCTCCTGGTTATCTGCAAGTTTGATGAAGACCGGATCAGAAATGGCCGAGAAAAAGTGGGGACGTCGTTTTCCCCATTATAAGTCTATGGAACATTTTTGTTTCCATGGCTATCAGAATTCCAATCTGATCAGCCCAAAAACCTTATGCAGCCTTTCCCCCTACCTGATGATGCTTCTCATGAAATTGATCAAGATTGGCCATTGGGTATTAGAGAGATACTTATTTGAAATTGTTTACGGACGCACGCACGTACGCACGGACGCACGCACGACGGACAAAATGTGACCACAAAAGCTCACCTTGTCACTATGTGACACGTGAGCTAAAAAAAAAAGGTTACTAACACTAGATTCTAGTATGTCTTTGGGCAATGAACATTTGCACGAGATACGTGTGATTGATTTTTGAACTGAATACTCATATTCAATGAAAACGCACCAATTTTAATTTCTTTAGTATAAGGTAAAAATGACTGACTTTTTCAACTGATAAGAAGCCAGCGTGGTGTAGTTGTTATGCCACTCGCTTTGTAAACCAAGGCTCGCAGGATCGATCCCGGGCTTCTCCAGACTTTCGAATGGGTCTTTAAACCGAGGTTCCGTCTCCGTATGACCGTAGCTGTTGGTGAGTCCTAAAACTCAAACATTCACTCACTTATCAACTGATAAAATACGGTATTGTAAAGTTGTCACCGAAGCATGAGTTCGTTTGACACGAATACTGCTAGATTTTCATGATGATGCAAACATTGCAAAGTTTTCGTAATCACGATATGTTTTGCACTTTATTACGGAAGCCTATATGTGATATTGTGTTTTGTGTAATGGTCTTTTAAATTTTGTGTTTCTAACTTTTGACTTGATCGTTTCGAATTTTGGGTTCTGTATTTTAAGTTCTTGCATTTTGTGTTCTTTGTTATTTTTATCATATGACATCGCGTCTGAGTGTATAATAACGCCATGCATTATTTTCGTTAATCCACTAGTGGATTAAATATGCAAATTACCCAAATACGTTCCGTAACGTTACATGTACGACGTCCTTAACGGCGTCGCGTCTACTAAAGGTGGAATATTGACATTTTTGTAAACAATCGTGAATAAAATGCGTTTTAAATGTCATATGATAAATAGAATCTTGCATTCGTGCTCATGTATTATTGAATTTATTAAACTCGTTGAGGAAAAGGGATAAAATGCTCGGCAAAGCCTCGCATTTTATCCCTTTTCCGCAACTCGTTTAATAAATTCAATAATGCATGAACACTCATGTAAGATCCTCTATGTATTGTATATCGTGATATACGTTGTAAAAGGCGGGATAATCAGAGAAAGCAATCGGAGGAAGCACGGTCACAAAGGAGAAGAAAAAGATAGAGAAGAAAAAAAAATGAAAACGGAAATGTGAGTAACAGTATTCGGGTTTAGCTTATTTTTGCTCACCCGACATACTCTCAACAGACAGGGGCCATTTCGGTTTTTTACACTTGACACTGTGCTGCTGAAAAGCCGACTTCCTTATGTGACACGCAGCCTTGGGTTGCACAGAACATCCTGGTCTCATTTATTAGTAGATTTAAATAACGCTGGGTCAAAGTTAGTACAGCACGTATTGTACATCCAATGTCATCGCCTGGCCAACGTTTTCATGTTATCTGGGATCCATCTATATATCGGGGTCCAAAACATCAAACCCATGCCGAAACGTCTTGGGGCTCAAACGTCTAGGAATATTGGAAAATCGGGAGCCAAAATCGTCTAAAGGGCCAAAATGTCTAGGGTCAAAACGACTGAGACCAAATCTTCTGGAGGCAAAAGGTCTTGAAATCAACGATGTGATGGTAATTGGGTCCGTTCTGACTAATGGTACCTGGGTCGTTTTTGACCTGGACTATTGTGACTCCGGGTCATTTTGACTGTCAATCCCGTGTTTCACACGATCCGTCTGAACAAGAAGCAGATTGTGAAACGAGTTTTGCTTTTGTATGATGGCGTGATTTACAAATTATAAGGGGATTCAAGCAAACAAACAAACAAACAAACAAACAAACAAACAAAAATAATAAAAAGACGAATACTGTTAACTACTCTTGGTGGTTCTTTCTATGTTCCCTGTCATTGCGTTATGTTAATGACGTGTTGAGAACTTTGGCACTCGACCGGCACGCTGCCTAATGTTACTAACCAGTGCTTCAGCTGAAGTGCACGACCCGCCGGATGCTTTTAGCTTTATGAGTGTTACCATATATGGGTATGGCGGCCATTTTGGTCATGTGACCTGGACCTAAAACGGTTCCCCCAATAAATGCGCCTTATCGTAAGGAGCAAAAATATATCTTATACTTTAGTACAGTATTCTGAATCATTTGCAGGATAAAATGCATTCTCACTTTTTCAATACAAAAGCATATGTGTCAAAGTTTGACCTAGGCACAAAGAAGGTCAAGGTCAACCCAGGGTCACCATTTTAGCAATTTATGATGGGCCTACGTCCACAATGCTATTTATCAAGTTTAGTGGAAATCTGCCCAGTAGTTCTGGAGAAGACTATTTTTGAAGGTTTTTACCATATATGGCTTGGCGGCCATTTTGGTCATGTGACCTGAATCCCATGAGCAAATTTTGGTTTCCCCCATCCCATAGAGGCTCCATATGAAATTTGACTTCAATCGGCCTAACGGTTTCCGAGGATGCGCTGTTCGAAAATTTTCACATTTTTCGCCTCGGCGAGGCTATTATTAATGGAATATTATATATCGCAAGTTCATTGGTAAGATCTTATTGATATCTATCAGTATGCCAAAAATTGTTTAAATATTCACAGCGTTTAAGTCACTATCACCAATTTTCACAAACGGGTTACGGACGGACGGACAGATAGACCATATATGGCTTGGCGGCCATTTTGGTCATGTGACCTGGACCCCATGAGCAAATTTTGGTTCCCCCCAATCCCATAGAGGCTTCATATGAAATTTGATTTCAATCGGCCCAATGGTTTCCGAGGAGAAGCAGTTCGAAAATTTTCACATTTTTCGCATCGGCGAGGCTATACTAAATGGAATATAATATTTCGCAAGTTCATTGGTTAGATGTCATTGATATCTATCAGTATGCCAAAAATTTGTTTAAATATTCCAAGCGGTTAAGTCACTATCACCAATTTTCACAAACGGGTTACGGACGGACCCAAAGAAGGTCAAGGTCAACCCAGGGTCACCATTTTAGCAATTTATGATTGGCCTTCGTCCCAGATGCTATTTATCAAGTTTCGTGGAAATCTGCCCAGTGGTTCTGGCGAAGACTATTTTTGAAGGGTTTTTACCATATATGGCTTGGCGGCCATTTTGGTCATGTGACCTGGACCCCATGAGCAAATTTTGGTTTCCCCCATCCCATAGAGGCTCCATATGAAATTTGACTTCAATCGGCCCAACGGTTTCCGAGGAGAAGCAGCTCGAAAATTTTCACATTTTTCGCCTCGGCGAGGCTATACTAAATTGAATGTAATATTCGCAAGTTCATTGGTTAGATCACATTGATATCTATCAGTATGCCAAAATTGTTTAAATATTCCAAGCAGTTCAGTCATTATCACCAATTTTTACAAACGGTTTACGGACGGACAGACAGACAGACCATATATGGCTTGGCGGCTATTTTGGTCATGTGACCTGGACCCAATGAGTAAATTTTGGTTTCCCCCATCCCATAGAAGCTCCATATGAAATTTGACTTCAATCGGCCCAACGTTTTCCGAGGAGAAGCAGTTCGAAAATTTTCACATTTTTCGCCTCGGCGAGGCTATACTAAATGGAATGTAATATTTCACTAGTTCATTGGTTAGATGTCATTGATATATATCAGTATGCCAAAAATTGTTTAAATATTCCAAGCGGTTAAGTCACTATCACCAATTTTCACAAACGGGTTTCGGACGGACAGACTGACAGAATGACCGATTGACCGAATGACAGAATGACACGGTGATTTTAGGGCACTCTTAGAAATCAACCGACTTCAGTCGGTTGCTTTTTCTGCGGGTCGTGCAATTAATGCACATAGGCCTACTCAGCCGCAGACAAAAATGTAGGTAAGGCAAATTGTAATTATATAAATAACAATCTATTGCATTACAGAGGTCACCGAGGTTAAGTTGCTGGTTTTACTATCATTGGCCACCTCTGCACCCGGAATCTGCATCAAGTTTTGTTTGTTTGTTTTGGAGTTTTACGGCCCAGTCAACACTATTTAGGTCATTTTTGAGCCGGTCAGTTTACCTATCAACACTTTCCTGGGCAGGCTTATACGTAAGCGGTTAACCAGTACAGTGCACAGTCTTTCGCCAGAAACTGACAACTGCCCTTCTTGAATCAGCGGAAGGGAGAGAATGACCGTAGAAAAGATCTGCATCAAGTTAGGGGTTATGTTGGCACTAGATCTCGAGAGAATGTCTTAGGCACAGGAATTACTAAATTTATGTACGAGGCCTAACCGCACCAGGTTTTTGTTTGTTTGATTTGAGGTTTAACGTCCCAGTCAACACTGTAAAGGTCATTTTGGAGACGTTGCTTCCAATTTTGTGGGACTTTTACCCGACATTGAGATGAAATGACTTCTCAAACCCTGTTGTCAAATGAAACCAATAGGGTTTATTTGCATGGACGGTCCGCCTCGCACCGCGGTTCCTGGACAGGCTTAGATCCCATAAGCGGTTTACCAGTACTAGTGTGCGGGCCGGATTCAGCTCTGCGTGGAAGCATCATGCAGCCAATAGATTTCTTCAAGCCCCTATGGGCGGGGTCCGTAACCGCACCAGGTTAAAATACAGAATCGCACTGTCAGAAATATCCCGAAAAGTCATAGCATTGTTGACGTTCTCCGCCGAATATTTTTTTTTCCATATTTCTTAAGGTAAAGTTGCAAAGAGTAATAATTAGATTCTCAGGCAGCGCCATATTGCATCCAAATGCTATGCATATGGATAAGGAGTCCTCCGTAGGAAAGTTATCGGCAACTGCTGTCCGGTACCGGATTTTATCTATTCGGTACTCTATTGCGAGATTGTTGGTTTCGATATCATCATTTCTGAGGTTCGATTTCCAGTCCAAGAAATACACAAAGTACGCACTTACAACAGTTTTTGTGTGATTTATCAAGCCATCGAAGTCAAAGTTGTATGATGGAAACTAGGCGCGTAGCCAGGCGGAAGCCCGGAAGCCCGGGCTTCAACAATATTTTGCCAAGTATGCCTTTACATAAGAATTTACAAAAAATATTATGTCACATTTTCGAAGGCACCTGCGACTCATCATCATCATCAACGGATTTTTGTTTAACGTGCAGGTACAGAGGCAACGCCCACATAAGTGGGTCCCCTTCCAGAGAGCTGACTTGCTGCACACATGGCAGATCTTACACCAGATCTCCAGGCCTGTCTTTCATGAGGATCGATAGCAGAGAGCTTCCACTCTCTGCAATCTCTTTCTGTCAGCTGCTTCAAGGTCATCTTGGGCCTTCCAGGCCCTCGCTTTCAACCTACCTGTATGCCACAGCCAGTCTTTACTGCACCGTTGGAGCTTTCCACATGTCCATACCAGCGGAGCCTTCTCTCTTTCAGGATGAGGTCCAGGTCCACAATGCCAAGACGCTCAAGTAACTCACTGGACCTGATGTTGACAGTGTCCTGTGGCTTGACATTGCAGATCTGTCTGATCATTGCCCTGTCATTCCGCTGAAGACGTTGAAGGTTTGGCTTTGTCAATGGCCATGCCTCACTGGCATGGAGCATTGCGCTCCGCACACAAGAGCTGTACACACGGCCACGTGTCTTGAACGAGAGGTGGCGGGAAGAGAGAACTGGCAGCAACTCCTTGAATTTCTTCCAGGCTGTTTTCACACGTGATGTGGTTGAAAGGTCACAACCACCCGCTGCTGATAGGAGGTCCAGACCTGAACCGCAGATCATGATCTTTGTTTTTCCTGCAGTCACTCTCAGCCTTTTCGCCTCCATTGCGTATTTCCAAGTTAAGAGCCTCCTGACACATTCCTCAAGGGATTCAGCTATGATGACAAGGTCATCAGCATACAGGTCCTCCCAGGGAACTCCAGAGCGGAACTCGCATGACAAGGCTTCAAGCACAATGATGAAAAGCTGTGGGCTGAGAACAGAGCCTTGATGAACACCCACCTTCACTTCGAATTCTTCACTGTAACCATCACCAACAAGGACACGATTCCGAGCATTAGCATACATCCCTTGGACTTGTCGCACAATCCACGCGTCGACTCCAAGTTTTCTTAGTGCCCATCAAATGTTTTTCCGAGGCGCTCGATCAAAGCCTTCTCCAGGTCTACAAAAGCCGTGTAGAGTCTCCTGTTGGCCGCAAGATACTTCTCTTGCAGCTACCGTACAACAAAAATTGCATCTGTTGTGCCTCTTCCTGGGACGAAGCGAATCTGGGAATCGTCGATGGACACAAACTGCCTAATGAGGCCATCCACAATCCTCTCCAGGACTTTCATGAACTGTTCTGTCAGCTTGAGACCACGGTTTTTGCCCCGTTCCAATGCATCGCCCTTGCCCTTGTAGAGACAGACAATGAAACTCTGTTCCCAGTCAGAGGGTACCTTTCATCACGGATGATTGCAGCTGGAAGGTCGCGGATCATTGAGGCACCCGTATCACCTGCATCTCTGATCATCTCCAACACTATGCCAGAAGGGCCTGGTGTTTGCCAGTCTTCATCTGAGGGATAGCCTTCTTAACCATATCAATAGTGATTGGGATGGGCGGCCCTTCCACTGGTGGTTCATCAGACAGGTGGTCTGGGTCCCAGTCAAACTCAACATTGAGTAGCCTTTGGTAGTGTTCTAACCAGGCCCTCTGCTTTGAGTCTTCACTCATTGACATCTCCCCTGCATCATTCTTTACTGGTTTATCACCTACAACATAGGCATTCTCTGTTCTCATCTGGTTAGCAAGGCGGTATACTTCTGAGGACTTAGGGTCAATATTCTTGTTGATCTCCTTCTCAGCTTCTCGGCGAGCATGGTGCACCGCACGTCTGGCTATGTGTTTGGCCGCAAGATATGATGCACGAGTGCCCTTACCAGTCTTCCATGCCTTAAAGGCTTGCCGCTTGGCTGCAATGAGCTTATTAACATGCTCATTCCACCACCAGGTTTCGCGACGCCAGCAGTGGGGCCGAGTTGTGCCACACACCTCTTCAGTTGTCTTGAGCAGACCGTTCTTGATGCTGTTCCATATATCCTCAGTGGTAGCATCACATGCTGGCTGAAAACCTCCTGGAAATGATTTCTTGTCTGAGATTCTTTCAGCTTCCAAACTTTTAGTCTTGGGGGTGAACTTGCGCTTGGGTTTAGGTGGCACATCAATTCTCATACCGAAAATGGTTATTGTCAGAGACGATTCTAAGGTGTTTCGAGTTTGCAGTTTATCTTGAAGTGTCGGGAATCTTTAGTGTACAATATTTGTCTGCACTGCATGATTACAGCAACATTTAATGAAATGGCCTTTAGAATAACCACACGAAATAAATTCCTCAAAAATATTTTTGTCATTAGCTCTCAGTCTAGCAGGTCCTTAGTCTGCTTTATATACAGTCCATTTATATCATGAACATGCTCATTGTGTCAACGCGTCTCAACGAGCATGTTAATGAAATAAATGCACTTCATGCATACAGTTAAAATTACTTATTTGCAAAGCGTGCAAAGCCTTGAGTGGAAAACTCAAACAGTCTGCCAATGATAATAAGAAAGGCCAAGAAACAGCCACAGTTAAAGAACACAACTCATCTCATTATCAGGAGGAAGAATGAATACGAAATTGACACTTAAAATTACAAAATGAAGATACCCAGGACATGCCACAATCAAGGACACAAACCATCCAAGCCAACAACGGGATGGGAGAACACACATTGGAAGGGTGAGCAACAAAATCATTTGAGGGCTGCCTTAAAAGATCTTAGTACCTGACCCTCGTTGTGGTTCTGATGCAGCTAATCTAACCAGCAAATATTCGGTCCGTATCGTGGTGCCCTTCTTTATAAATGAACCACCAAAACCTCAAAACTTAACAGCAAACAACCAACTCCTTCCCCGCAACAGTGGATCATATTGCGACAACCAACTATTCCAACAACTCAGATGCACGAAACCACAAAAGTAAACCACAAAAGGGCCTTACTCGGAGTGTTGGCTTTATTAAAGTGTGACTTCCATATAAACGTAAAAGTAACCGAAAAAATCAAACAAATAGGCGAAAAAGTCTGATAAGAGATAAGTAAAAATACCCCTCCAGATGACACCAGTGGCCACCAAATCGTATTAAAATTTCAAAATTTTCCCGGGGGAGGCCCCCCGGACCCCCACCAACGAGAGGGGGGCAACCCCCCTCTCGTGCTCTCCCCCACTCGTGCCTGCGGCACTCGACCCACGCCTTCGGCGTGGGCTTCAACTTTACCATTTGCCTGGCTACGCCCCTGGAAACACTTGTTTGATGTGTTGCTCTTAGTTGCCTGATAAGTGGATTATGAGTAAAAATTACATTTACGAGACAAACAAAGTATCGTTTCTACTTTCAGTTCCGGTGCTGCATATTTTGTGATTGGGACATGTTAACACTTTCAGTTAATTGAGTTAGAAACTGTCAGGAACTGATACAGTCAGAATCAAAATTACCCTTGATCTCTAGTGTTGTTAAATTTAACTACTTACATTAAGTTGCTTTCTTTGATAGTTTCAAACTTTATACATGTTAGTTTAGCTATATATTAGTATCCGATAGATACTCGTAAACGAACGGGTGGGTTTAGGGATTGTATGAAACAAAAGTTGCTTCTCTGTTTATTGGTAAAATGAAAAAAAAAATGCCTCCCTGCCTCATCTCTTCTTCCAAAAATGGCCTGGGAATCTAATCATTAAACTTTTAATTGTCTAAAAAGAGAAACATATTGGAACCTAATAGTTTTGTTCAGTATAATGGACAATTTCATATTTGCGATAGTATTTTATTTTAATATTGACTGGTAGGAGTTGTAAGAAGAAGTTGGAAGTTCAGAGGACGTTCATTTGCTTTTCTCTGTTGATTTAAAATAGAAGTAGAGGCAATGATCAGGAATCGATACAATTAACCCACAGCTCCCATAAGATACACCAAAGGAAAAGAAACACAAACATGAAGCAACAGACCCTAGCGAAACACCAACAGCGGAAAGTCAAAAGGAAAGTTACTTTACCACAAAATGGCCAAAAGGCTATCCAAAATAAAATAATAAAAGCGACACAAACACCTAAAGACAAACCATAACAAAAATAAACCGCGACAGAAGAACCGCCTTGGAACAGTCAGCGGAAACGAATTCCACTGGGGGGCTTAAATCGATTTTACGTGGCCACAATCCTCGCCCTTACTTCCGTCGCGATTAAGACAAATAATTTGTTCAGTCCGCATGAAGGCCTCCGAACTCATCAGTGCAACATCTCCATTAACACAAAAATCAAACAACCACAGAGATGAAACAACGGTGAGGACTCGACAGCAAGAAACAACAGAAATGTTGGAGCAATAGAAAACCAACAGTTAGACTCCAATGGGCCCGACCAGAGACAGAGCATATGGTACCAACCAACATAAGCCTTTACGTTGGAACCGTCATAGAATCTTAGGCCTGACCCACCGGCGTGCAATTAAAGAGGGAAGCAAAGTTGTCAACCGCGATTAGGTTAACTACCATGCATGCAGTCTATCGTATAACATTTATGTTGTACCCAATCGTTTAGCCTGTCATTATAGCCTGCCTTGCCCATTTTTACTCCGACCCTGTCCTGCCCTGGATGTTTACTTATATTTTGTTTTTGTCGTTTTTACCTGAAGAAGTATGAAAATAATTCGCAGAGAGCATTGACAAAGCTCGGCTTTTTTCGAATATTTCCGATAGGTCGGTACTGTATTTTACCTGATGCGGTACGGCGTGTTGGGGTACGTACATTTAGTCATTCCCGTATGCGCCAGGCCGTACCATTTTTCACAGTTTTTGTTTGTTTGTTTGATTTGAGGTATAACGTCCCCGTCAACACTGTAAAAGGTTATTTTGGAGACGTTGCTTCCAATTTTATGGGACTTTTACCCGACATTGAGATGAAATGACACCTCAAGCCCTGCCGCCCAATGAAACCAATATGGTTTATAAGCATGGGCGGGCTGACACTTTTCACAGTTGACGGCGGCCCTGTGAAAGGTATACTTATGGATTTTCAGTGACCATGTCAGAGGAAATAGAAATTTGTTTTGATTTTCGTGTTCCGTGTATTGACTTCAATGTTTTGTGTATGGAATCATACATGTGTGATACCGTCAAAAAGGGGGTATTAAATTGTTGAGTACACTTACTAGGCGTGTTCTTAGAATTTTCAAAATGTGAAATATTTGAATGAATTTTACCAATACTGGGACCATCTAATAACGCATCTGTGCATAGAACGTAATGCGTACACAACAGTTTTGTTTGTTTGTTTGATTTGAAGTTTAACGTCCCCGTCAACACTGTAAAGGTCATTTCGGAGATGTTGCTTCCAATTTTGGTGGACATTTACCCGACATTGAGATGAAATGACATCTCAAGCCCTGCCGCCCAATGAAACCAATAGGGTTTATCAGCATGGACGGTCCGCCTCGCACCGCGGTTCCTGAACAGGCTTAGATCCTCTATGGGGTTTACCAGTACTAGTGTGCGGGCCGGATTCAGCTCTGCGTGGAAGCATCATGCAGCCCATATATTTCTTCAAGCCCCTATGGGCGGGGGCCAAGCGTACATAACTGTCCAATGCTCCAAAACACAAAAGTCAAGTTTGCCGGGCCGCGTAGCGCATTCGAAATTGCGTTCGATGAAGATCAGGAGGTAGGTTCCCTCCTCCGGTCCGGCACATTTTCCATGGAAAATATATCCTCCTTCCACTGCTTAAAGTAAGACAGCATCGGTGGCTGGCGATAAGATGGGCGCTTAGTAAGTGTTCACCTAGGTCTAATCCCGTCCGGGAACAGTGTGGTTAGGTGCACAGGCTATCTCAAACATGACATGTGTTGATAGGGACATGAAACCTCATTACAGCATCAAAAGTCACAACATGAAACACAAAAGTGAAAAGTCAAACACAATATTTACCCTCCTTACTCATGGAATACCTTTATATACTGTGTTGCTTTACCTTTGCCATTATGCTAGATTTCTCATGCATGCAGGGTTTGTGTATGCATACAGGGTGGCTCAGGAGGTTTGGTACCACTAATCAAACCCTTGTCAATAGTAGAGTAAGCTACCTGTTATTTTTCTTCCAAATGCTTCATTTTTAAATGCTGGAATTGTTTATATTATTTTGCTTCCCAACCCATGTAAAAAGTGGTACGACGTTCACCCGATTTGGTCTTGTGCAAAATAAATTAATGGAATCTGAAGCACTTCTATCTGTTTTTCAACTTTAACTTCGCTTCTATCTGTTTTTACTTCATAACTTTGGGGTTGAGACACACTGATGAAGATTAAATATCAGAAAGGCCTCTGTGTCACTAAATTTGGTATAGTTACGCCTTAATTGCAACCACTTGGTCGATATCTCTGCTGGTGGATGATTCGTTCGTCCCCGAGGGTATCATCAGCTCAGTATCAGTTCCTTAGTGCTGAGGTTGATACTACGGTGTTGACGTCAGTACTCAAGTAATGATTTAAATAGCTATATTATATCTTTAATTTTAGCAGTATTAAATTCTAATGTTTCTTAAACTAAGACTTACTTGTCAGGTGAGACAGGTATCTTAGCGGATTTGGTTGTCACTTTTTGTTATATTATAAATTTTGCAAGTCTCGCTACTTTGGACATCTTCCTGATGCCCGGGACTTCAAGGGATCGTGGGCCATGTTTGCTGATGTTGGCTCGGTGGGGGACGCCTACAAGTCCGCGGGTTGGCGTCTCTTGCCTGATGCCTCCAGTTGACCCATCTCATGAGCTTCGTTGGTCGGTATGTGCTCGGAGGGGGATATGCTGTGTCTGCCGGGTCTTGCCAATCATTCGTTTCGGTTTCATAACTTTGGGGTTGAGACTCACTGATGAAGATTAAATATCAGAAAGGCCTCTGTGTCACTAAATTTGGTATAGTTACGCCTTAATTTCAACCACTGGGTCGAATGCTCTGCTGGTGGATGATTCGTTTGTCCCCCGAGGGTATCATCAGCTCAGTATCAGTTCCTTAGTCCTAAGGTTGATGCTACGGTGTTGACGTCAGTACTCAAGTACTGATTTAAATAGCTATAATATATCTTTAATATTAGCAGTATAAAATTCTATTTTTTTTTTCTAAAACTAAGACTTATTTGTCAGGTGAGACATGTATCTTAGCGGATTTGGTTGCCACTTTTTGCTATAGTATAAATTTTGCAAGTCTCGCTACTTTGGACATCTCCTTCCTGATGCCCGGGACTTCCGTGGAGCGTGTGCCATGTTTGCTGATGTTGGCTCGGTGGGGGACGCCTACAAGTCCGCGGGTTGGCGTCTCTTGCCTGATGCCTCCAGTTGACCTGTCTCATGAGCTACGTCGGTCGGTGTGTGCTCGGAGGGGGGTGTGCTGTGTTTGCCGGGTCTTGCCAATCATCCGTTTCGGTTTCATAACATTGGGTTTGAGACACACTGATGAAGATTAATTTCAGAAAGGCCTCTGTGTCACTTTTGGTATAGTTACGCGTTAATTTCAAGCAACACCTTTATACCCAATGTTCTTGTGCAAGGATCTCTACTACTCCCTACTCAAGAGTTTCAGGGTGAATTGGTTGTATTGGTATACTTAAGTTTTTAAAGACGAACTATGCTTGTTTTGTATTTGGATCCACTGCACTTCGAATAGTACCATATTTTGCTAAGTTGTTAACACAACTAGACAAAAGTGCCCAGTGGGACACGTATACCCCCGGCCAGTGCCATCACCTCAGCTGAAAATAGCAATGTCAAAAGCTTCTTTGCATATACAGGCCATATTCCATAGAATGGCCATTTTCAAGATTCAAAGGGCAATAACTCTGAAAGTAGGATTGCAAGAGTTATGGTTCATGTGTTCTGCACGTCGTCTCATGGTGTTCAACATTCATGTGGAGTTTCATGAAAATATGTCAAGCCGTTTAAAAGTAATGGAGAAGACACGAAGATGTTAGCAGACACATAATTTACAGTCTTCAAAGGGAAATAATTTGTAATGTATGCAAACAAGAGTTATGGTTATTGTGTTCTGCCAATCCTATTATCTTGCTTTACATTTGTTTGAAGTTTCATGAAATTATCTCAAACGGTATTAAAAGTACAGAGCGGACACAAGTGTATGGTAAAACTCGTAATATTCAAAGGGCAATAACTCTGAAAGTAGGAAAGCAAGAGTTATGGTTAATGTGTTTTGAACGTCGTCTCATGGTGTTTAACATTTATGTGAAGTTTCATGAAAATATATCAAGCGGTGGAAAAGTTATGGAGCGGACACGAAAATGCAAGTTAAAACATACAAAGGGCAATAACTCTGAAAGAAGAAAAGCAAAAGTTACGGTTCATGTGTTCTGCACGTCGTCTCATGGTTTTTAACATTTATGTGAAGTTTCATGAAAATATATCAAGCGGTTGAAAAGTTATGGAGCGGACATGAAAATGTAAGTTAAAACATACAAAGGCCAATAACTCTGAAAGTAGAAAAGCAAGAGTTACGGTTCATGTGTTCTGCACGTCGTCTCATGGTGTTTAACATTTATGTGAAGTTTCATGAAAATATATCAAGCGGTTGAAAAGTTATGGAGCGGACATGAAAATGCAAGTTAAAACATACAAAGGGCAATAACTCTAAAATTAGAAAAGCAAGAGTTACGGTTCATGTGTTCTGCACGTCGTCTCATGGTGTTTAACATTTATGTGAAGTTTCATGAAAATATGTCAAGCGGTTCAAAAGTTATGGAGCGGACACGAAAATGTTAACAGACACACACACACACACACACACACACACACACAGAAAATACGAAAACTATATACCCCCATGGCATACTGCGTATGCCGGGGGTATAATTATGAGTGTCAACTATAGTATTAATGGCCAACATTTGAAATGTATTTGTTTCCCTTTGCCCGACCCTTTCAGAAACAAGAAGGTTCGTCGGTTTGTGAAATATATATTTTTATTCATGTGAGAACAAATATGAATTGAAAAGTACGAGAAACCAAGCATCAAAACCAATAAAAAAAGTTGACATTGACGGCTGCTAACAACCGGTTGTCAGTAGCGAAATCGCTGCTGACAATATATGCTGACAATTAACGGTTACGCAGGTAATTGGTTGTCAATAACGAAATCGCTGCTGACAGCCAGTCAAGATATATGGGTGTTGTTAATGAATATTTTATTTGTTCTATTTATTTCTTGGCAGTGGCTATTTGATCGGGACTGGTCAAATAGCGTGGAGATTATTTGACCGATCCCGATCAAATAGCTATTACCTACTCAGAGACTATTCGACAGGGGTTCAGGACAACTCGCCCAAAGACAAGTCGGCCCAGGATAACTCGGCCCATAAAAATTTGACCCAAGACAACTCGGCCCAAATCCTCCCAATTTTTTAAGCCAACTCGGCCCAAATCGCCAGAACCAGTAGAAGATATCTCGGCCCAAAAAAATCAGACCATGCACCTCTTTATGTATTAAAATAATTTGATGGTGGTGCCTTTATTGCTCTTTGTCTGATGAATTCAGATAGCGCAACAAATTCGATCACAAGCAAAGGATAAATAACCTATACATGTAGTCCCGTAACCTCGGATCGAATGTGCATGTATATTGGTCCGTGACGTCTCAAATTGAATGAACCACACTAGTAGCTCTTTCCGTTAAAAACTTCAAGCGTTTCGTTACATTTCGTAACCTTTTACGCTTTTTGTTTTCATTTCTTTTTGATGAAAGGTTAAAAAAGGTATCCAGGCCACACCATGAGGAGGCGTTTCAAGTCATGGCCCAAAAGGTTTATGTATTTCAGCCTTTTTCTTCATAATTTGGAAAATTCAGTCACATCTTTTGACACTTATAATCATATTGGAAAGTTGCCCATAATTTGACATATTCCAAACAGAATTTCCACTAAAATATATGTATCCATTAGAATTGTTAATTTCTATTTTTTACCTTCGTCACTTTTAAGAAATTATTTGAAAACTAGAAGCAGACACTTATATATGTAGACATCACCGAAAATATTTCCCAAAGATATTATGCCCCCGGTCCATATTTTCCACCACACGTCTTCAGCAAATCATTCACGCTGACAGTCCCTGCTTCACAATCACTCCAGAGGCGAAAAAGTTTTCCTTGTATATCTATACTGTTCTTTCTCTGCTAGCGTCGCAATTTTCCTTCCGATACCATCTTGACTTGAGTTGGAAGTAAGCTTGCGTGTAGAGGAGACTAATGAGAAGATAGAACTGTAAATTTCCCTACTGCGCCCGTCTGTTGATTCTGTGATGCCATCCCTCGCAGTCGTTATTCGTTCGTATAGTCTGGCCGAATACACACCACGACTGGATCTCCCATAAAGTACTGGACAATCATGTGTCTTCAACATATCTCATCAGTGCCGTCACTTGTTCGCCGTCCGCTTTCTCTCGCAGATTCCGTAAGGTTGGCTCGATGTGTTCAGCAGGTAGGAAGGGGACAGCGAAGACCTTTCTGATGAACTTGTATACGTCGTCTCGTTGCGCGTACGCTACCTGAAACATCAATATTTGCTATCCAATATAACACATTAAAATGTAAAATGATAGGCTATTATCCCACTATTATTGAAACATAACTCAGTCAAAAAATGAAGAAATTGTCAATTTACACTCAAACACCAGATATCCATGACATAATATCAATGCACATAATAAGTTAAGTGAAAAACCCTTGACGTTTATTCAAGTTATTGTTCATAATTGGAGATATTGAAAATGAAAGTATTGGGTCGAGTGCAAACTATCGACCTGGTCGATTGTAAACAAAGCGAGCGACCCGAACACTGTGAACGACAATAAATTAATGTTATCGGTATATATATATATATCATCCATGCCACATTTAAACATAATATATAAAAATTGATATACCTGAATTGCTGAACCTGCCACCAAAGAGCTTGACTCCAATGGAATACGCAGCCACGAATATCTGGGTTGTCAAAAACACATCTGAGACCTTGCCATATCACTACTTCAAAATCTGTTACGAATCTCTCAACGGATGGCTGAACTTGATGCATATGAAGACCCGCCTGGAAAACCTGCAACACACAAAATAATTTCCACTAAACTTAAAGATACCACTGTTTATAAGGCTGCATTGGCAATGTAAAACAAAATCCTCTGATATAAAGTGACTATCCTGTATTGTTTGGAAGTCAACCAAATTAACACCGAGGTCAAAAACAAATAATCCTGTTTCTAATGGTGTCAGTTAATAAAATTGTCATTAATAAATAATTCCGTATTGTCCCAGCTACCAGTCCTAGGCCTGCTGTTTTGGCCTTGGCGTTCGGCTTCGGGCCAATACAGCAGACCTCGGACCTGTAACTGGGCCAATACGAAATTACTTGATTTATAACATCATAATATTACAGCCATATGCATGTCACATGTGAGAAGCTAAGTTCTGCAACGGAAGGTCAGGTGTTCTTTCTCCGGGGACTCCACTGTTCGCCCACCTCTTATTAATGAACGGCCCAATATAAGTGAAACATAAGTAAAACCAAAAGTCATGGGCAACTAGAGTTATCAAAGCACTGACAGGACTGATGGTCTCAGAGTGTAATCTGGGTAAATGGTCCCTTCCTATTTTCATTACTCGGTTCCCATCCATCTGTCAATAATAATCACAAACAGCAAGGAAATCTTTGTGCATGTTTAAATTGGATCGATTGTAAACAATGTACCACAAAACAATAAATAGTGTTTGGACGCACAATAAATGCATCGGTGCAGGCGCATACTAAGTAAATATAAGACTTGTGACAACTAGTAACGAAAGTCTTGTCTCGACGGTGATTCAATTACCTTTTTTATAACCCCGTTTACTCTTGCCTGACATCAAAACAAACATAAGTGGTAACTGCTTCATATCTTCGCCAGACTTCACAAAACGATGGGTGGATAGTACCATATACAACGGCTTGTTCACTATCTTGAATGTCCCATCTATGTACCAGGTTTTCGCTTTACACAGGAGTTCCAACTGTTTGGCGGTGGCGAACAGGAGATGTTGTCTGTCTGAATGGCGAACGTCTTGTCGAAAGAACACTTCTGGCAACTTAAAACCAATGAAATCACGATCAAGCTGGAATAACAATAAACAAGAGGCCCATGGGCCACTATGCTCACCAGAGCTCAGGAGGGCACTGCACAATCGCAACCATGTACTTTAACATGATATCATTTTAATCTGCCAAATGAACCCCCATATCCAAGTGAGCACCCATGTGGACTCAGTATATGAAACATTAGGCCTTTTATGAAGTAGAGGGGGTGAGGCATGGACCCAATGGAGCCCTGGTTCGTATCACTAAATATGTCTTATCACAAGGAACAAGAATATATATGGTTAAGCAGTGGGGATCTGTATGGCTGGAGATATAAGGCCTCTTAAACAGTGGAGGGGTTGGAGCATGCCCTGTCGATCCCAGGAATGCCCAAGATTGTTGTCCCTAAATGTGTCTTATCATAAGGACCAAGTATATATATGGTTTAGGGGTGGGAATCTCAACGGTTTCCAAGATATGAGGCCGTTTCATGAAGTGGAAAGGAGATGGCTTGCACCTGCGAACACTCCTACAGTAGGTGTACTAATAATAAGGAACAAGAACTTATATGATTATGGGGTGGGGATTTGAATGGTTTCTGAAATATGTGCCCTTTTATGAAGTGGAAGGGCGGGGCACATTGCCTCAGCACAAAGAATCCCCCAAGTTGGTGTGACTGAACGAGTCTTATCATAAGGAACAAGAATATATATGGTTTAGGGGTGGGCATCTGAACGATTTCTGAGATATATAGCTTTTAATGAAGTCAAGCGTTGGGGCAAGGCTCGGGCACTCACAAGCTGGTGTCAATGAATGCGTCTTATCATAAGGAAGATGGATATATATGGTTTAGGGGTGGGGCTATGAACAGTTTCTGAGATATAAGGCCTTTTGTAAAGTGCAGGGGTGGGACAAGGCCCAAGGAGACCCCCAGGTTGGTGTCAATGAATGCGTCTTATCATAAGGAACAAGAATATATATGGTTTAGGGGTGGGGATCTTAGTTTAGGGTTCGGAGTAATATATTGTGATGTTATGGAATGGAGGGGGTAGGGCATGGTCCCAGCACATCCCTGGGGACCCCAGGTTGGTGTCACTGAATGTGTCTTATCATAATGAACAAGAACATATATGGTTTAGGGGTGGGGATCTGAACAGTTTCTGAGATATATGGCCTTTTGTGAAGTGGAGGGGTGGGGCATGGCTCCGGCGCACCCTGGAAGACCCCCAATTCGGTGTCAATGAATGTGTCTTATAATAAGGAGCAAGAATATATATGGTTTAGGGGTGAGGATCTGTAAGGTTTCCGAGACATTGGGCCTTTTATGAAATGGAGGGGGTGGGACATGACCCCGGCGCACCCCGGGGGACCCCCAGGTTGCTGTCACTGAATGGGTTATTTAGACAAATTGTGGGTATTCCGATGGGTACGAATTGCGCACCTCTTGTGGCTGATCTGTTCTTGTATTGTTATGAAAGAGACTTCATGTTGTCGCTTTCCATTGATAACCAATCTGAAATTATTGAAGCTTTTAGCCCCACTTCTAGATATTTAGATGATTTATTAAATATTGATAATACCTATTTCGATGGTTTGATCAGTCAGATTTAACCCCCCCCCCCCGAACTTCAGTTAAATAAAGCAAATTCTTCTGATACCGAGGCCCCGTTTTTGGATTTACATCTATCTATTGTAGATGGGTTTGTTTCGTGCAAAATTTATGATAAACGTGATGACTTTGATTTTGAGATTGTAAATTTTCCTTTTTTGGATGGTGATGTTCCTCGTGCGCCATCCTATGGCGTTTATATTTCGCAATTAATTCGATTTGCTAGAGTGTGTAGTCATGTAACTGACTTCAACACTCGTAATAAATTATTGACGGCTAAACTCCTTTATCAGGGTTATTGGTACCATAAACTACGCAAAGCCTTTTCAAAATTTTATAGACGCCATTCTGATTCTGATTTAATTTCTAAATTCAATATCCTTAAATCTCTTCTGCAATAAGGTCTATCGGAACCCGAATTTTATGGTGACTTATAGTGCAGTTTATATTTTACTTTTGGTCCTTTGAGATCAACGTGAATATTCTGAGAAATCGGAAATAATTATTGGTTTGGACTCATATTCTAGACATGTTTTTAATTATTTGGACCCCATTTTGATTTATATCAGTCTTTGAATCGACTGCCTATTCGAAATTCGCAAAATTGCAGTAGGTTTCCTCTGGCTTTCTTTGCCGGATCATTACAGGGTCACTGATGAGGCTTTATTAGCCTAAACTACGTAGTATGACCCATCTTCTTTCTTATGAATGTTTCCATTGCTCTTAAAGGAACTCATTTTTGATTTTTATTAGTATATAAATTCAGAAAAATACATAACCGCAATGACTTCAGCACCCAATTTCGTAAATCATTCTTCGATATAAAAAGATTGGGTACAACATGGATGTTATACGACAGACTGCATGTATGGTAGTTAACCCAATCACGGTTGGCAACTTTGCTTCCCTCCTTAATTGCACGCCGGTGGGCCAGGCCTCAGATTCTATGACGTAAAGGCTTATTGAGAACTAGAATTGTTTTCTAAGAAAACAGATGTCCCCCCACCACACTCATTATTTTTTTAACCAAATCCATCCACTGGTTCAGGAGATAGAGTGCAGACAAGGCACTCTTTCTCCTGAACCAATGGGAAGATTTGGTTCATACTTGATACATTATATCAGTGGGCTGGTCTTAAGAACTGATTAGATGTTGGTGACCTTGACCTAATTTTCAAGGTCACCACGGGACTTAGACTGTTGAAAATTGCCTTGTCTGCACTCTAAGTCCCGTGGTGACCTTGAAAATTAGGTCAAGGTCACCAACATCTAATCAGTTCTTAAGACCAGCCCACTGATATAATGTACCAAGTTTGGTCAAAATTCATCCACTGGTTCAGGAGAAAGAGTGCAGACAAGCCAATTTTTAAAAGTCTAACTCCCGTTGTGACCTTGAAAATTAGGTCAAGGTCACCAAAAGCTAATCAGTTCTTAAGACCATCCCACTGATATAATGTATCAAGTATGAACCAAATCTTTCCATTGGTTCAGGAGAAAGACTGCAGACAAGCCAATTTTTAAAAGTCTAACTCCCGTTGTGACCTTGAAAATTAGGTCAAGGTCACCAAAAGCTAATCAGTTCTTAAGACCATCCCACTGATATAATGTATCAAGTATGAACCAAATCCTTCCATTGGTTCAGGAGTTAGAGTGCAGACAAGCTTTTTTGGTCTATAATTTGACAATGGTTTCAGCCCTGTGACCTTGAAAATTAGGTCAAGGTCACCAAAATCTAATCAGTACTTTTCCCCCTCCCAATGGTGTATCTGTGTAAGTTTAATCAAAAGCCATCCATCCATTCAGGAGATAGAGTGCAGACAAGAGGCAACGCCGACGCCAACGCCGACGCTGACGCCGACGCCGACAGGATCCGCACCAAAACCAATATGTCCCCCTCCCTTTCGGGTGGGGGGACATAACTAGAGAGATCTAATTCTTGGTAATGTTAGTTGGTGCCTGATGCTCTGTCTCTGGTTGGGCCCATCGGAGTCTAACTGTTGGTTTTCTTTTGCTCCAGCATTTCAGAGGTTTCTTGCTGTCGAGTCCTCACCGTTGTCTCACCTCTGTGGTTCTTTATTTTTTGTGTTCACGGGGATGTTACACTGATGAGTTAGGAGGCCTTCATGCGGACTGAACAAATTATTTGTCTAAATCGCGACGGATGTAAGGGCGAGGATTAAGGCCACGTAAAATCGATTTAAGCCCCCCCCCCCAGTGGAAATCTTTCCACTGACCGTTCCAAGGCGGTTCTTCTGTGGCGGTTTATTTATGTTGTTGTTTGTTACTTCCTTTGTTTAGGTTTCCATTATGGTCTGGTCGCTTAATGTTTGTGTTTCTTTCCCTTTGGTGTCTTTGATGGGTGGAGTAAGTTAATTGTATCGATTCCTGATCTTTGTTTTACTTCTACTTTATCATAAGGAACAAGAGTATATATGCTTCCGGGATGGGGCTCTGAATGCTTTTGAGATATTGGGCCTTTTATGAAGTGGAAGGGGTGGGGGGGGGGCATGGCCTCGGTGCATCCCGGAGGACCCCCAAGTTGGTGTCATTGAATGCGTCTTATCAATAGGAACAAGAATATATATGGTTTAGGTGTCGGGATCTGAATGGTTTCTGAGATATATGGCCTTTTATGAAGTGGTGGGGGTGGGGCATGGCCCCGGCACAACCTGGGGGACCCTCAGGTTGGCATAAAAGCATATGGCTTAGAGAAGTTTACTTAAGAAACATTTCTATAAAAGTTTTGTCAAAATATCTGCAATGACTTGGCAGTAAATGCCATGTTTCAATTTTCCCCATTATAAGTCTATGGAAACTAAGTTGCCATAGCAACCAAACTAAACAGCCGATTTTCCTTGAAAAACACAAACTTTCAATCCCCTAGCCCAAGGATGCTAAAATATAAAATTTGGGCTCAAAGGGCCCAGTGGCTTCACAGGAGAAGATGTTTAAAAGTGTTGCACCAGACATACGACATACGACGACGACGGACAACTGCCTATCCTATAAGCTCCCCCGGAGCCGAAGGGCTCTGGTGAGCTAAAAACATAAAACCTGTAAAGGCAAATATTTTGAATATTTCCATAAACTCTCAGCCTCAAAGAGCATATGGTTTCTGAGGAGATGAATTTTTAAGGTTTTTTTCTATTCTTTCATGTTGGTTTCCATAGCAAACAGTAAAAATAGCCATCGGAAGAGATGGCAAATCCCCCGACCAAAAGCCAATACCGCCTTCAGAAGATTGTTCACCAATGGAAAGTGCAACAGAATAAAACCAGCAATATATCACAAAAGTATTGCAGTTATGGCCATCACAAGATTATACTGTCAGGGGAGATAGTTAAAAGAACAGGGCACTCAGACTTGTGGTTCTTGTGCGTGACATGCCTGCTTAAGCTCATGTATTTGTACAAAGTACCATCAATACATTGTCTTAAAGGGTATTGGAGATATGGTGATCACCAGCTGGTCATACTGTTATATTGAGAGGGTAGATAACTCAAATACCACAGCACCAACAGTTGTGGTTCTTGCACATGACATCCCTTCTGTTCCTTGTATACAATTGTGCCAAGTTCCTTCAATATATCTCAAAGGGTGTTAAAGTTATGGCCATCACAAGGTTATATTGTCAGGGGAGATAACTCAAAAACCAGAGCACCCAGAGTTGTAATTCTATAGCACGACACACCTGCTTAACCACATGTACATCTGCATCAAGTGCCACTAATATGTCTCAAAGGGTATTGGAGGTACGGTGATCACAAGGTGGTCATACTGTTATATTGGAAGGGGAGATACTCAAATATCATAACACCAAGAGTTGTGGTTCTTAGGCATGAAGCGCCGTCTCAACCTTGTATACAATTGTGCCAAGTACCATCAATATGTCTCAAAGGGCATTGGAGTTATGGCCATCACAAGGTTATATTGTCAGGGGTGATAATTAAAAAACCAGGGCACCCAGAGTTGTGGTTCTTGCACGTAACATACCTGCTAAACCTCATGTACAACTGTACCAAGTACAATCAATATATCTCAAAGAGTATTGGAGATGTGGCCATCACAAGGTAGTGATTATATATTATTGGAAGGGGAGATAACTCAAAAACCATGGCACCCAGAGTTGCGGTTCTTGTGCATGACACACTGTCTCGGCCTTGTGAACAACTGTGCCAGGTATCATCAATATATGTTAAAGGGAATTGGGAGTTATGGCCATCACAAAGTAGTCACTCTTTTTTAATGGAAGGGGAGATAACTCAAAAACCATGGTAACCAGAGTTGTGGTTCTTGTGTATGACACACTGTCTCAGCCTTGTGAACAACTGTACCAGGTACCATCAATATATCTCAAAGGGTATTGGATGGCCATCACAAAGTAGTCATTCTATTTTATTATTTTATTCTATTTTATTAAAAGGGGAGATAACTAAAAAATTATGGCATCCAGAGTTCTGGTTCTTGCGCATGACACTCCGTCTCAGCCTTGTGAACAATTGTGCCAAGAACCATCAATGAATCTCAAATGGTATAAGGGTTATGGCCATCACATGGTTGCGTCTATGGACGGACGGACAGACGGACGGACGTTCTCATGGATATATACTTAGGTGGCTATTTTTGGCAGGAACGATACTTAAGTGGCTACTTTTAGCCACAGAAAAGAAATATTTTCGGTGTCTAACGGAATAAATCCCATTGACTTACATTGATCCTGTCCATTTACATAGCCACCTAAATATACATTTGTTAGTGCGGACAGACGGACGGACGCCAGGCTGATCTCTATATCCCCCGAACCTATTCGGTCGGGGGATAAAAATGAGAAATAGGCCTAAAATCATTTGGCAGATGGTAGATTGCTTAAGGAACATTTCTATGAAAGTTGTGTCAAAATATCTGCAAAGGTTTCGCAGTTAATGCCATTTTTTAATTTTCCCTATTATAAGTCTATGGAAAATCTATGTTGCCATAGCAACCACACTAAAGAGCCGAATTTCATAAAAATCACAATCTGTAAAGGCAATTATTGTGAATATTTTCATAAAGTCTGCACCTCCTAGAGCTTACGGTTTCTGAGGAGATGATTTTTTAAGTATTTTTTTTTTCTATTATTTTGCATTTTGGTTTCCATGGCAACCAACGAAAATGAGCAGTAGACTTAAAATCATATGGCAGAAAGTAGATTGCCTAAAGAACATTTCTATCAAAGTTTTGTCAAAAAATCTGCAGAGGCTTGGCAGTAAATGCCATTTTTAAATTTTCCCCATTATAAGTCTATGGAAACTAAGTTGCCATTGCAACCAAACTAATGAGCCGATTTTCATAAAAACACAAACTTTCAATCCCCCAGCCTAAGGATGCTACAGATAAAATTTGGGCCCAATCGGCCCAGTGGTTTCAGAGGAGATTTTGTTTGAAAGTGTTGACGGACGCAGACGACGGACAGCTGCCTATCCTATAAGCTCCCCCGGAGCCTTCGGCTCTGGTGAGCTAACAAACGGATAGGTCGTGCCCCCGAAAAATGTGTCTTTTGGACATTCGGTTATCAGAAAACTCATCATCACCCGAATTCGTACAATTTGACTATCATGGTTGTGGTGATTTGCCACATTTTTCACAATATTAAACTCCTACTAAGTTAAGTGAAAATCCATTGACAGTTATTCCAGTTATTGTTCGGATACTTTAATACCCCGTCACTATCGTGCAACGGGGTACAAAACATGATTGAACAGATGCGGAGGCTGCTTCGTTTCTGGATGGACAAAAGTTATCTTTTCCTGAAACGCGGCTCGGTATACGGGAATTGATAAAATATAGCAAAAAAAAAACAGTGAATCTTATTCAACCGTTTAGTAGCAGTGTGTTTTTAGAATGTCTAAATTTACACTTTCTGTCGTATGTTACATCGTCAGTTTTGTATTTATGGTCACAAACGAGGCTTTGAAGGCCAAAAGTAGTTAATTAATTACACAGTTACCTCGACTGAATCCATATCTTTAGGATCTTCTGGCCTTTGTTTTTTGTCTAAGCCGGTTACAGTTACGTAGTAAGTTCTGGTTGGCTGGTCATGAGGCCTCTGGTTCTCACGGGTCAGCGCCTTCAAGTATCTGGTCTATAATGACATCTGCAGGCTCAAATACATGGGCCACTGCAACCTCTTTAACTGAAAGACAAAATTGATGAACAAACTTAAGTAAACAAACATTTTACATACAGGTATCGGGGTAGTTACTCGCTTTCACAAACGCAAGTTAATACCCCGTGCCTAAGATCCAGTCAGTTAGTATGAATGTCAACCAGCCTGAT